>CM019716.1:54972349-55572349 GCA_009760885.1 Achatina immaculata
TATTTTAAAATCTGAAAGGAAAAATAAAATAATAAAGCAAAACTTATTTTAGTTTTGCATTTCAATACTAAAACAAAGCTGTTTCTACTTTTTTGTTCTATTTTTTTTAAACACCACTAATCACTGAAACTGAAAATTGTTTTTTTTTCCTTTTTCATGCGTATTTTATTTATCTTTATTTTTTACTGAAAAGTTCAAGGGTTTCCCACATCAAACAGAATTAAGCATTTTACAAAAGCCTGAGTTGCGATAATAAATATATAAAGATATGCAAAAAAATTATCAATTATATATATAATTTTTGCTTTGTTATAACAAAAAAAAAATTAGATAACTATTTCATTTATACAAGAAACACATTTTTTTTTTGTGTTCGGTTCCATACTATAAGGAAACCGAAATGTTTTAAAATAGTTCTACAAAATATATTTTGTTAAAAACTGAGGGTAGAAAAAAAACAAGCAAAAACAAACCGAGATTTCATAAAACTGAACTAAGGACAACTGTGACATAAACTGCTAATTGAAAGACAATATTCATTTTCACTACTGAAGTATTCACAGTAAACTTCATAAAGGCTTAGACATACATTAGTTTTGAAATGGCACAATTATTTCATTAGGAAAATACCATATCACAAACTTATTGTTCAGATTCTTAAAATATTCATTCATTACATTCTTACTTAAAGTCACTGACAGTTTATGTTTTAACTAAATTTTCAAGTAAAAAAAATAGCATGATGTTTTGACCTTTGTCTTATCTTGAATGTGTTTGCAGTGTCATTCTATGTAATCCCAGTTCTTGTTTTGTTTTATTCAGTTATGTTTTCCATTAAGTCTGACCACTTGGTAAGGTGGAGACTACTCAGAATTCTTGTTCAGGCAAGGAGCATCCCATAATATCTGCAAGTCCTGGATCATTAAATAAAGCCATGATAACTCTCCATTTTCATATCTGTACATGACACAGGAACTTTGCTTATTCCTGATGAGCTTATGGTTTTGGTGAACATAAAAGTTAACTGCTCCAACTTGACAAGATCTGACCAGGCCAAAAATTTCTTTCTGATTACAATCGTTTACCAAGAAACAAGATGGAGATTACTAGGTTTGGGACTATATGCCACTGAGGCATTATACTAGATGTGAAGACCAACGTGGGTCACCCTGAAACATCCTGGCAAATAGGGCCTGCGGTGAAAATGACAGCTCCAGCAAGTCAGTAGGGGATTTCTGAATGCTCAAGAGAAATAACTGGACAGATCTAATGGAATACAACTTGAAAACGTCTGGGTAAAGGGTGCAGGGCAACCAAAGAAAAAAGTGGATAGATGGTGGATAGACACACTGAGTAAACAAAACATGACACCCACCCAGGCTCAGGACCAATGTCTGAAACTCCCTAATGGCATAAACAGAAAGATTAAGAAGAAGAAGATCAGTTCTAGAGACAAATTAACAACCTTTCATGTCATACCACACATCTCACATTTCTAAACAACAAACATAATAAAGCTTTGAATCAATAATTTAAGGATACACATTATTTTCATCAGTTTTGGCAGTCCAGTCCATTCTGTCAAGCAGAAGTTTCACTTCATTTAAGTGAAAATCTACATCTGTACATCTAAACATACACAATTAATACCTGACAACGAAAGACAGGCATTGTATCATTATTTATGCTCAGTGAATAAAGAACCTCAACAGATAATTGATGAATATATCCTTTGATTTTCTAAAGTAATCCACACTGGCCGTCCTTGGGCTGCCATTCCCAGAAATCATTGCAATACTTCCCTTATTAAACAGGGAAAGATGTACATTAAGGAAAAGCTGACGGTTAAAGTAGTCAGTTTTTAGAATACTCTCTAGTGCAGAGATCTAACAACCATATAATTTAGCAAACCATCAGATACTAACCCTGGTTTTAAATGAACTCCTGGGTTCAGGAGAAGAGTAAATAATTTCCTTATTTTAAACATTTAGAAAGAGCTATATATATTCTATTGGGACCATAACATGTTAGTTTGTATAAAAACTTTCTTTGGCAACAACAGCATTACACAACAAGATCAAATAGTAATAAACTATATATATATATATATATATTCAAAAACTTCAGAATTAGTGGATAATGATAATGACTAAATTCCTTGTAAACTATTCTTTGGGATTAGAGAACTTTAGGATTAAAGAACATAATAAAATATTTTACCTGATAACAAATTTGTGCATCTGTACTCTATTGAATTGTAATATTTATCTTTTTTTTCAGAATGTTTCATTTTTTTTCTATAAAAAAGACTCATCTGCCAACTTATATATCACAACAATCTGATCAGGTAAATTTGCATATGAAGTTAAGCATTCTTCAGTTCTTTCGGTCAGTCATTAGCATGTCCCTTATGGAACTTTGCCTCCCTAACAACTCTCCTGAAGGCCTCTCGATTGTAAGCAAATGAACTGCTGCTGATGCATCCATTCACAGATTGTCAACAATGTCTTGCAGCCATCTTCGCCTTGGTCTTCCTCTCTTTCCTTCAATATTAAGTTCTTGTAGTATGTTTAATCTTCCTTAAGTGATAGAATCCTAACAATCAGACTTAAGGGCATTCCTAGAAATGTAACAGTCATCCAGGTATATGCACCTACATCAGCAGCAGAAGAAGATGAAGTAGAACATTTTTATAACACACTGCAAATGATGATAGACCAGGTATGGAAAAATGATATTGTATTAATAATGGGGGATTTTAATGCAAAGATTGGTACAGAAAGAACAGAAGATGAAGGACATGTAGGGAAATTTAGCATAGGATACAGAATTGAGGCAGGTGACAATCTAATGGCTTTTTGCATGGAAAATGAGCTAATGATTGCTAACACACTTTTTAAATAACATCCAAGAAGACTTTACACATGGACATCACCTGATGGGAAAACCAAGAATCAAATAGATTACATTTTAGTGCAAATAAGGTGGAGATCAAGTATAACATCAGCTAAAACTTTACCAGGTGCTGATTGTGACACGGACCATGAGTTATTAATAGCAGACATGGTGATAAAGATTAAAAAGACAGTTATTGGATCAAGACCACTCCGTTTTGATATTACAAAAATACCAGAACAATACGGTATAGAAGTAAAGAACCGTTTCAAAATCCTGATGGCTGTACAGGAGGAGATGACACTAGATGGTTTGGCTACACAGGCCAGAGATATCTTAATAACAACAGCTAAAGACATGGTTCCAGTAGAGAAAACACAAAAGAATGGATGGATTACAGCAGGTACAATAGAACTGATAAAACAACGTAGAGAAAAGAAGACAAAATGGAAAGTGACTAACAACAACAAAGAAGAATATAAATCTTTAACAAAAGTAGTATGAAGAAACATAAGAAAAGACAAAAAACAATACATACAAGATTGTTGTGAAAGAATAGAAGGACATCAAGAGTGTGGAAGAGACGGTGAAACGTTTAAAGAAATGAAGACATTGACGAGAAATGTCACACCTAAGCTAAATGTAATTTGTGATGAGATGGGGAATACCTTGACAGAGGAAATTCTAGAAAGATGGAAGGAATATTACAGAGGACTGTATGAAACAACTGACTGTGAAAGCAGAAATCAACAGTGTGAATTATTATTGGAGAAGAACGAACCCCAACCGACAATAGAAAATGTTTTATGGGCAATAAAGAATCTGAAAAATGGTAATTCACCAGGATGTGATGAGATAACAGCTGAATTTATTAAAGCAGGAGGAAAGGAATGTGCAATAATCTATCATGCACTATGTAAAAAGATATAGTATTCAGGTATTTGGCCAAAAGAATGGAAAAAAACTATATTCATACCACTGCCAAATAAAGGGTAACCTGAAATTATGCACAAACTACAGAACTGTTGTCCTGATTAGTCATGCCAGTAAAATTCTGTTAAAAATCATAATGGGTAGACTTCGTAAGAAAACAGAAGTCAATATGGTCCAAGCTGGTTTCAGACAAGGAAGAGGATGAAGAGATCATATCTTCAATATAAGATTAATAATACAGCGTTTAATGCCAATCTATATTTAGCTTTATAGACTACTCAAAGGCATTTGATTGTGTACAACACCAGAAACTTTGGAAAAAATGGGATTTCCAACACATTTGATACAATTAACATCACTGCTGTATCTAGACCAACAAGCAGCAGTAAGAATAAATGGTGAAACAACAACTTGGTTTGACATAAAACAAGGGGTCCATCAGAGGTGCATATTGTCGCCTTACTTATTTAACTTGTATAATAAAAATATAATGAGGAATGTTAGAGAAGATGTAGACAAAGAATATTACGATGCCATAACAATTGGAGGTTATGAAATATCAGAGATTAGATATGCTGATGACACAGTATTACTGTCCACAACACAAAAAGGAATGGAAAAATTAATTATGTCAGTCCGTAAGAATAGTAAAGAACAAAACCTCTATCTTAATGTGAAGAAAACTAAATTGATGACAACTGACAAAACAAACATGGCAGCTAATATATGTATCAATGAGGAAAAACTGGAAGAAGTGGAGAGTTCTGAATATCTTGGATCACTGCTAACTAATAATGGAGATACAATGAGGGAAATTAAAAGGAGGACATCTATCACTCTTCAGAAAGTAAAACAACTAAAGAATCTGTGGAGAGGAACAGACAGAACTACAAAAATAATATTTTTACGGGCATGCATCTTTCCCGTCGCAACATATGCCTGTGAGACCTGGACATTTAACAAAACAGCTGAGAAACACATAAATGCCTTTGAATGTAAATGCTACAGAAGAGTTCATCAAATATCATGGACACAAAAAAGAACAAATATATCCATACTACAAGAACTTAATATTGAAGAAGGCTGGCTGGTAAAGAGGATTAAAGAGAGAAAACTTAAATATTTTGGACACATTAAACGTCATGATAATCTAGAGAAAACTGTCTTGGAAAGGTACATAATGGGAAAAAGAAAGAGAGGAAGACCAAGGCAAAGATGGCTGCAAGACGTCGTTGATGATCTGCAAATGGATGCATCAGCAGCAGGCCATCTTGCTCACAATTGAGACGCCTACAAGAGTGCTATTAGGGAGAAAGTTCTGCAAGGGACATGCAAATGAATGAATGAGTATGGATATATTTGTTCTTTTTTTGTATCCATGATATCTGAAGGACTATTCTGTAGTATTTACATTCAAAGGCATTTATGTGTTTCTCAGCTGTTTTGTTAAGTGTCCAGGTATCACAGGCATATGCTGAGCTGGGAAAGATGCATTTTTATAGTTCTGTCTGTTCCTCTCCAAGCTTCTTTAGTTGTTTTACTTTTTGAAGAGTGACAGATGTTCTTCTTTTAATTTCCCTCATTATATCTCCATTATTTGTTAGTAATGATCCAAGATATTCAAGTGAAACTCTCCATCTCTTCCAATTTTTCCTCATTTATAAATATTTCAGCTGCCTTATTTGTTTTGTCAATTGTCATCAATTTAGTATTCTTTGGATTAAGACAGAAGTTTTGCTCTTCATTATTCCTACGGACTGCCATAATTAGTTTTTCCATTTCTTTTTGTGTTGTGGGTGGTAATACTGTGTTATCAGCACATCTAATCTCTGGTATTTCATAACTTCCAATTTTTATGGCATCGTACTGCTCTCTGTCTACATCTTCTCTAACATTTCTCATTATTATTTTCAGCATACAACTTAAATAAGTAGAGGTGACAGTATGCACCTCTAATAGACCTCTTGTTTTATGTCAAATCAATCTGTTTTTTCACCATTTATTCTTACTGCTGCCTGTTGGTCTAGATACAGGAGTGACATTAACTGTATCACATGTGTTGAAAATCCTATGTCAGTTCTTACAATTGAACAAAAACTCCAAGTCTATAACTGATTCATGCCTTTTCCCATACATTAAAAAATACTGTTTTAATAATTGGCTTATCACATATTACTATGAGATCAGAACAAATTAATAGTGTACATCACTTTATATAAAAGAAACTAATCACCTTTATGATAAATAATATGAAAGAGATAATAATATATCACTTCTCTTAAAAAGATGATAAACTGTACTTATTTGCTTATAACATGATGGCAAAACAGTTTCTTACAACATAATTATAGTTTATAAATTATTTGGTCTTTCATATAATTATGATGATAGTACATCATTTTTCATAAATTACAGCAAACGATTAGCTACATATAAAATAAATATTTCATGGCTAAATGAAACTTTTTTTCTTTCAACTGCCAGGGAGCATTTTTTTCTTCTTCTGTGTGCAAGGTTGTTGGTCACATCAGATTTTGATCCCTGCCAACAAGGCAAAGCCTGCAGTCTTCTCCAGATCTTGATCCCTGCCGACATGGCAAAGCCCGCAGTCCTCTCTAGATCCTGATAGGAGCCCCAAAGCTTTTGCCCCAAGCTTGTGTCCTCTGGCCATGTCTCACGCCTCAGGTCTGCATGGTTTGGGCACTCTTGAAGGTTATGGGTTATGGCCAGTGAGTTAATTTGCATCTTATCTAATGGTGCCATGGAGTTCTTCTATAACTGCATGTAGAAGTGTTCAAAAGTTGATGAAAAAATGTGCTCCTTGTAATAAATACATTATACATGATGGAAAGTATGTTATCGTGCTTTCTTTACTGTCCAGAGTTGAGGAACCCAAGAAACTGGTATCTCATGATGGGGAGTACCAAACATTGCTTCCCCATTGGCCTAGCTAT
The DNA here is from genome assembly GCA_009760885.1 of Achatina immaculata. NCBI lineage: Eukaryota > Metazoa > Mollusca > Gastropoda > Stylommatophora > Achatinidae > Lissachatina > Lissachatina immaculata. The sequence continues at coordinate 54,979,132 of CM019716.1, forward strand.
AACATAAACCACAGCTCGTTACCATGAGAATAATATGGAGGCAAGAAATGGTCTTCAACAGCTTTGGTTTGTAGATCTAATATCTATGTCCATCTCTGCTCATAGTCTCGGTCTCTATGTCTGCCTCTGCTCACAAAGACTTTTTGATAATGGAATAATAGTATCTGATCAAATGCCTGCAATAATAATACATTACTGTGCATTTCCGAGCAACATCATGAATGTTGAGGTAACAATTCTTTAACAAAAATTATATGAGATTATTTTAATTAGTGATTATTTTAGTCAGTGATCTTTTCCTTCACTGTTAAATGAATAAAATTAACATTATGTGGGTGTATAAAAATTGCCAGTTGAGACTGTTAATAAAAAAAAAAAAATCAATAATATTTAAAACTGAACAAAGTAAAAAAAAAAATACTCATTTCAGGAACATGTGTTATATATATATATCCAGAGCCTCTCTAACTTTCACGGATTAAGTATGAATATAAATTAATCCAAATTTCAGTTAAAATGTACCCTGTACAAGGCATTAATCTCAGATCATTTTTTTTTTAAACCCAAGTTTTTTTTAATTCTCCCTATCTCATTTTTTATATCAATTTTGTTTCTGTGTTATAAAATTTTTTTTTTAATCTGTATAACAATTTTCTGTTATGAAAGATTAAGAAAAAAGACATTTGGAAAAAATACCTTGCAAAATATTTGAAACAAAAAAAATTCTGTGTAAGATGTGCATCTTTCAAAGTTTTCACTCCATCATATTTATTAGACACAGTGGTAATGGTGTTCACACTAACCTATGCATAATGTGAAGTGTTTTCATGCAGACTTTATTTGCTTTTAATGAGTTAAGAGCTTAATAAGTTAATTAACTCTTTGCATTCTTAAATATCTCCAGACACAGCTTTCCTTTTTCATGTGTTAATTGCGGGCCATCATACATGTTCTAGACAATTTTCTAAAGCCAGGCTACCATGTTTGAAAAGGAAGAAAGAGAACAAATGCAGACATGAATCCTGGCTGACAGAATGAGTGGCAAGATATTTTTTTTATTAACTTCAAGAAAGAGAGATATGTACAAAAACATGAATCAAGTTTAAACAACCCAGAATGACACGAGACATGTTGATTTAATAACTTCTACAGGCAGACATTTGTTGCGTTTGTTACTTTTGACTGCATTTTATTTTTTGTCTTTATTTTTGTCTTATTTCTCTGTTAAGTCTACTTACCTACTGATAATCACTTTCAATACTGTACAAAATGAAATGAAAGACTAGCATGGTGATAATAAGATACAGGCCTAAAATTATAAACATGTTTCTTAATGGCTGTATTGACAAGATCCATACTGTAAACTTTGTAAACTTCTAGTAAATCTTAGTTTACTTTATTCTGGTGGAGCAAACTTGCTTGGGGCAACCTCCAAAGCACACTGAATAAAAGTAGTAAAAGGTCCTGTGGAAATCAGATATTAAATGTAATACTAACAAAGCATGACCTTCTTTCAAGTGATTCAGACAAATGGTGACTAGAGTAAAAACTTACATATCAACTTCATTCCGGAGACATTATACTGATGATAAGACTATACTAAATGTGAAATATGATTGTTATAGGATGTCAGTGTAAATTAGAAGTTACTGGCCACTGAAGCTGTGGTATGGGACTAATGATAAAGGCATTATATCACACAGAATGCTTTCTTCCTGGAGAAGACCTAAAAAGAACTTCAGGGGAACACTGTAACTTAAAAGGGCCTAGCTATGTTGCTGGTCCTGGTGAGCAGATTCATTACATTCGGGTCATCCCCACACATGTTCGGCCTTTGACATCAGGATTTCTTTCAGTGTTATGTTGATTGTATGCTGCCCATGATCTAGCATTTAGTTGAGATTTGCAACCACTGCCCTTGGCTACATGTAATGCTTTGAGATATATATGATAGGCACTTTAAAGGAAGTTGTCTTGCATTTGCTCGTGGAAGTGTTGCTTGATGGATATGTTCATTTATTTGCATGTCTCTTGCAGAACTTTGCCTACCTAACAGCACTCCTGTAGGCCTCTCGGTTGTGAGCAAGATGGCCTGCTGCTGATGCATCCATTTGCAGATCATCAACAATGTCTTGCAGCCATCTTTGCCTTGGTCTTCCTCTCTTTCTTTTTCCCACTATGTACCCTTCCAAGATGGTCTTCTCTAGATTATAGTGACATTTAACTTTTCCTGTGCCTACTGACTAAAAATGGTCACTTTCAGTTAGTGTCTATAGTGCCGTGTGACTATATTTCGCTACATGCTTTGTTTCATTAAAAACCCAGTGTAACAATTAGATTGTAAACATTTAGTGCACATGCCCCTTGACCCTGTTCATCATGGCCGAAGAGTGCCTAGTAATGAGGGAGAAAATCAAAGTGATTGTCATGAATTTTCAATTTTTGGTGATGTAGATAAGGATATGGACATACCCTGTGACCAGACCACTGTTCTTGAATGTATCCCAAGTAGATCTAGACATATTAGACAACTGGAGAAATAGTTAGAAGGTTATTTAAGACATTATTTTAGGGAGAAAGGCATACAATCACAAGACAAGATCAACAGGTAGTCGACAGGTAGTTCTAGGCATCTCAGATGGTACATACTGTACCCTAGACCTAGCTGATGGTAAGTAGGACACAATTATTATCTAAAAACATCAAATTATTTCTTTTTTCTTAAAAACAACACTGCATTTATGAAATATTCATACATTTTTAGTTATTTTGAAACATAATAAGTACACACAGCATGGAAATATTGTATTTCATTCACTTTTCCAACTATACCCCTGATACATATCAAGACCTGCGCTTTTACTCCGGCACCAAACGGAATGTCCGTGTTTCTTCCTGCAGCATGGGAAGAGTTAATGTGTACAAAATATTTAAGATTTCTATGTTTAATCCTCTTTACTAGCCAGCCTTATTCAATATTAAGTTCTTGTAGTATGGATATACAAGGGGAAGTCACTAAGTAACTCACAAATGCCTGTTACCAAAAAAAACTAAACTTTTAATTTTTGAACCTACATTATTCCCCTATTTCTCAAAGTAATCACCACCAACACTGAAACATTTGTCCCATCGCATAATCAGTGATGCAATACCCATGGCATAAAAATCAGAAGTCCAATTTCTGAATCATTTTTTTACTTCTGCTTCCACCTCTTTGTCATTCGAGAATCTTCTCCTGCCAAGGTGGTTTTTCAATGGATCAAACAAGGGAAAATCACTTGGACCTAAGTCAGGACTATAGAGTAGATGTTCAAGAACTTCTCAACCCAACTGGCTAATTTTCTCTTGGGTTAACCGAGCCATATGTGGTCTGGCATTGTCATGAGGGAAAAGCACACCTCTAGTCAGCAGACCAGGACGTTTTCTTTGAATTGCATCTCGTAGCATCGACAGAACTTCACAGTACAATATAGAATTCACACCGTCACCATACTTCTAGAACTCCTTGATAATCTTAGAACACTGTCAGCATAACCTTCCCCTCAGAAAGCGCAATCTTGAATTTTTTGTGCATGCTCATGATGGGCATTTCCATTGCATTGAGGCACGTTTTGATTCAGGTTGGTAGTGGTGCACCCAAGATTCGTCTCCAGTAATAATCCTTTGGAGTATGTCTTCATCTTCATATGCGTTATGACAGAGATGCTGCAATGACATACCATATTAGTTCATTTTGTGTTCATCTCTCTGGGTACCCAATGTGAGCAAACTTTCCGAAAATTCAGTTGCTCATGCATTATTCTGTAGGCTAAGCCATGTGAACATCCGATTGCACTTGCTACACCGTCTATTGTTACTCATCTATCAGCTCTGATAATCTCATTCACACACTGCACAGTTGCTTCTGTTGCAATCTGAACAGGACAGCCATGTCAGACTTTATCAACAATTTCGGTGTGTCCCTGAGAAAATTCTTTTATCCAGTTATAGATCGCTTTACGTGATAAACACTTTCAGCATAAGCTCATAAATGTCTTCAACTGAATGTCCTTTAGCCCACAAAAATCGCACTACACATCTCTATTCTTCTTTGGTACACACTAACAGTAGGGTAGCCATTTTGTTATTGCTTTGCACATGTGCACGTAACTCCCAGCAAACAACTATTATAAAGTTGGATGATGGCACTATCTAAGGATATATTTAAATGCTACCTGATAACTGCCACTGATAAAATATTTCAATTTGCGAGTTACTTAGTGATTTCCCCTCATATTTGTTCTTTTTTGTGTCCATGATATTTGAAGAACTCTTCTGTAGCATTTACATTCAAAGGCATTTATGTGTTTCTCTGCTGTTTTGTTAAGTGTCCAGGTCTCACAGGCATATGTTGCGATGGGAAAGATGCATGCCCTTAAAAATGTTATTTAATTGTATTTCTGCCTGTTCCTCTCCACAGATTCTTTAGTTGTTTTACTTTCTGAAGAGTGAAAGATATCCTTTTAATTTCTGTCATTTTATCTCCATTATTAGTTAGTAGTGATCCAAGATATTCAAAACTCTCCACTTCTTCCAGTTTTTCCTTATTGATACATATTTCAGCTGCCTTGTTTGTTTTGTCAGTTGTCATCAATTTAGTTTTCTTCGCATCAAGATAGAGCTTTTGCTCTTCACTATGCTTACGGACTGACATAATTGGTTTTTCCATTCCTTTTTGTGTTGTGGACAGTAATACTGTGTCATCAGCATATCTAATCTCTGGTATTTCATAACCTCCAATTGTTATGGCATCATAATATTCTTTGTCTACATCATCTCTAACTTTCCTCATTATATTTTCAGTATACAAGTTAAATAAGTAAGGCGACAACATGCACCTCTGACGGACCCCTTGTTTTATGTCAAACCAAGTTGTTTCACCATTTATTCTTAATTCTGCTTGTTGATCTAGATATAGCAGTGATGTTAATTGTATCAAATGTGTTGGAAATCCCATTCCCCCCCCCCCCCCCCATTATTTCCCAAAGTTTCTGGTGTTGTACACAATCAAATGCCTTTGAGTAATCTATAAAAAATAAATACAGACTGACATTAAACTCTCAGCATTTCTCTATTATTAATCTTATATTGAATATATGATCTCTTGATCCTCTTCCTTGCCTGAAACCAGTTTGGACCATATTGACTTCTTCTTCTATTTTTTTGTGAAGTCTACCCATTATGATTTTTAACAGAATTTTACTGGCATGACTAATCAGGACAACAGTTCTGTAATTTGTGCATAATTTCAGGTTACCCTTTTTTGGCAGTGGTATGAATACAGTTCTTTTCCATTTTTTGGCCAAATACCTGAATGACATATCTTTTTACATAGTGCATTCCTTTCCTCCTGCTTTAATAAGTTCAGCTGTTATCTCATCACATCCTGGTGATATACCATTTTTCAGATTCTTTTTTGCCCATAACACTTTTTCTATTGTTGGTTCGGGTTCTTTCTCCTCCAATAACAATTCACACTGTTGATTTCTGGTTTCACAGTCAGTTGTTTCATACATTCCTCTGTAATATTCCTTCCATCTTTCTAGAATTTCCTCTGTCTCTGTCAAGGTAATCCCCATCTTGTCACAAATTACATTTAGTTTAGAGTGAGATTTCTTTAAACATTTCACTATCTCATCTACACTTCTGATGTCCTTCTATTCTTTTACAACAATCCTGTATGTATTGTTTTTTGTCTTTTCTTATGTTTCTTCTTACTTATTTTATTAAATATTTATATTCCTCTTTGTTGTTGTTTATCACTTTCCATTGTGTCTTCATTTCTCTACACTGTTTTATCAGTTCTAGTGTGCCTGCTGTAATCCATCCATTCTTTGATGGATATGTACAAGTCTGATTTGTCCATTTTGATGTACCCTTCTGGTTTGGCCCTTGCTACTAGCTGGTCAGCTTTGTTGTTTCTGTTGACTCTGGCACGGCCTGGACAGTATATCCATGTGGTGTGTTTAATGTGGGATTTATTCATTATTTCTTGCCATTCACTTTCACTTCTAGTGGCTTTTTGTTCCACAAATTTGTGCAGCAGAAATGATTATGACTTCAGGAGGAACACTGATTCCTGCCCTATTAGCCCTGTTGTTGCAAACACAACCTTCTGCTGCCAGGAATGCTGGACAAAAGTTTAACTCTTCCCGGACCCAGAAAAAAAATGCGGACGTTCCTGTCCATGCCACACAAAAACCGCGGGTCTTGATATATTAGGGGTATAGTTTTAAAATGGAATGGAAAACAGTACTTCCGTGTACTTATTATGTTTCAAAGTATAACTAAATGTATGAAAATTTCATAAATGCAGAGTTTTTTAGGAAAAAAGAAGTAATGTGATGTTTTTAGACAATGATTGTGCCCAGCTCACCATCGGCTAGGTCTAGATATGCACTACTTACCATCTGAGGTGTCTAGATCTACTTGTCGATCTCGTATTGTGATTCTATGTTGCATTCTCGCTAAATTAATGTCTGAAATAACCTCGTAACTACTTCTCCAGTCGTCGAATATGTCTAGATCTACTTGGGATACATTCAAGAGCAGTGGGGTGGTCACAGGCCATGTCCATACCCCTATCTCATTCATTCATTCATTTGCATGTCCCTTGCGGAACTTTGCCTCCCAAACAGCACTCCTGTAGGCCTCTCGGTTGTGAGCAAGATGGCCTGCTGCTGTTGCATCCATTTCCAGATCGTCAACGATGTCTTGCAGCCATCCTCGTCTTGGTCTTCCTCTTTTTCTTTTTCCCATTATGTATCCTTCCAAGACGGTCTTCTCTAAATTATCATGACGTTTAATGTGTCCAAAATATTTCAGTTTTCTCTCTTTAATCCCCTATCTACATCATCAAAAATTGAACATTTTCTATGTTTCTCTTCCTTTTTCTCGCTCGGCATCACTCGTAACTAAAGACTCTTTCACCATTTTGAAAAGTGTCACCGGAAATGCAGACAAAATATGTATAATCTAAATGTTACACCAGTTGTTTTATTGAAACAAATGAATTGTCACTATAACGACTATGGCACCCAACTCAGTAACCAGAAATTATCACTATAGCGACTTTGGCACGGGAAGAGTTAATAGGATCTTCAGCAGCTTTGATTTGCTGGCTCTAGAAACAGCTCCATCTCTGGCACACTTGAGTTTGTTCGATTTTGAAACAAAAAAAATTGGTACTCCTTCAAGACAATACATGCAACATGAACTAAAAGTAAATAACAAATTTTAAGAGTAAATATTAGCTTTATTATGCTGTACGTTAGTTGTTCTGCTTTGTAGAAACCTGGGCTGGCCCATTTATTCTTTTCTCACAACATAAGAACTGAATTCATTATTTCACTTGTGTTCCAAGCTTAAACCATGCACATTAGCTAGTCTGTTGTTGCTAGTTTTAGGCCAACTACTATTTACAGTTTACATAGTCAGGATATTAATTTTTTTTAATGTTCTCAAATTTATTTACACTTTTTTTAAATTTTCCATTTTAATCAGAAGAATTTTTTGTAAAGCTTAAGGCCCAAAATGATCAGAACTTATTAAATAATGCAAAACATTCTAACATGGAAAAAAATTAATGAGATTCTGATTAGGATTCAACCAAAGAGTAAAAGAATCAATGTAAAATATATATTACTTATAACTTGATTGCATAAACAGACATTATCATCATCATCTTCATTATCAGTCCTCTGTACTCTCAATGAAGTATAAGGCATCTGCAAAGGTTCTCCAGCCAATCTTGTTCTGAACAAGTTGAGATACCTTAAACCATGTCTTTCCTGCTTCCTTCCTGTATTATGCACCTCCGTGTCCCCATTGGCCTACCCCTATTTCTTTTTCTTTGAGGTGCTCAAGTCAAGGCGGTCTAGGGTTGTCTTGTTTTTTCCATTCATAGTATGTGGCCCAGCCATTTCCATCTTCATCTTTTGATCTCTTTGGTTATGTTCTCAATGCTCGTTCATTTGGTTATTTCCTCATTTGCCACACATTTTTTCCATTGTATTCTTAAAATTTTCATGAGGGATCTTCCTTCAAATCCTCTCAATCCACTTTCAATTCTCCATGCTTTGGCTATGTATAATAGAATGAAGCACACGATAAACAGTGTATAAGTATACAACTATACATAAAGCACTGCAGTAAAGCCGTGATACCAAAAATGTATAAACTAGAAAAAAGTAGGAACAGCTTTATTATTTAACGAATACAAAGTTGTGACGTTTCGGCATTTGCCTTCGTTAGACAATAACAAACAGGATGAAGAATAAGATAGAGGAGACAAAGTATAGGATTACATTAAACTAAATTAATGAAATAACAAAAGAAAACGAAAAAAATGAATTAAAAATACAAAATAAAACTTTAAAATTAAACGGCACTTAGCTTGAATAACTGAGAGCGCTGTGAGTAGTCCCTTTTTCGGCATCACCAATGTAAACAAGAAATGTCTGTTATTTCACCCTGGTAACAGACACTTCTTGTTTACACTGGTGATGCCGAAAAAGGGACACCTCACAGTGCTCTCAGTTACTCATGCTAAGTGCCGTTTAATTTTAAATTTTTATTTTGTACTTCATTCATTTCTTCATGTTTTTTTTTTGTTTGTTATTTTATTAACTTAGTTTAATGTAATCCTATACTTTGTCTCCTCTATCTTATTCTTCGTCTTGTTTGTTATTGTCTGACGAAGGCAAACGCTGAAATGTCACAAGTTTGTATTTGTTAAATAACAAAGCTGTTCCTACTTTTTTCTAGTTTATACATAATAGAATGGAGCATACATTGGATTTATAGATTCTGAGCTTGATGTTCACATAGAGAATGGAAGATGTTATACTTACCCAGAATTCCAATTTTGATATTCATTGCCACAAATGGAACATAGAAGAGAAGACCACTGAGAATGAACAAGGTGGCGTAGAAGAATTCAATACGGGGTTGGTGAATAATGGGGGCCAGAACAAGGTAAACTGACACAATCAGCACCACAACAGGAAAAATGGTTGGTACCTGAAATATTAAATATAGATCTGTGATTGATTGATTACCATGTTAGTTATAGTTTTTAGGGTACAAAAAGCTGTTTCCTTATATATAAATAAGTGTTAAGGGACATATACATGTGGATATTCATACAATAAAGAGTCTTTAACATGTGCAAAGCATTTGTCACAAAAGACTTCCAATGACCTGAAGAATTTTCAGAACTACAATAAGAAAATAATAACACACCTGACTGACTTTTGAAGGTTAAGCAGAATTAGTATTTGTTAAAGAAGAATAACTTATTTACTTAGGTCTGTAAAGTTATAGATCTTAAAACTGCAAGAATTACGTATGAATAGAAACAGATGATAATACAGCAGATGAATGAACAACAACCTGTCTCATGGGTGGTCAGAAAAAGGATATTAGTCACGTGATTAGAAGAAACAATCAGAGAATCCCAAAGCAAGCTATCAAGTGGAAATACAACAGGCTGAAGAAAAATAGGTCGACCACTTGAAAATTCTAAAGAGGACATTGTCAAGAGAGGCCAAATTAGTAGACATAATATCCCTTGATGAGGTTGAAAAACTCACCAAACATAGGAAAACTCTGCAAACTACCAAGTGAGCACTATGTGACATTTAATAGCACGAGAAGGATGTAAGATGTAAGAAAGAGAACAAAGTTACTGGGGTGCCAGAAGGATGGGTAGGATAATAAATAAAAAATGATTCTTACAACAGTCACAAGTCTAAGAAAGCTTTGATGCAGGGTAAGTAAATAAAAAAAGCAATAATATAATTAGTTATACTTGATAACAGAACTGCTTTGGTATGGTCTGCTTACCCTGTATGGCCTGGGATCATTGGGGCGTGTGTAGCGTAAGACTAACACAGATGCCATAGTAGCACCATAAAACAGCCAGGCTGCAAAGCTGAAGAAGTCAATGAGACTGAAAATATCTCCAGGAATCATTAACAGGATAGCAACCAATGTCTGGGAAAATTGAAAACACAAAAAATTATTACTGAACTGATATGAACAAGGCAATATAATCAGAGATTTTTACTCAATTATAACCCTTCATCTTTGCAATTAATCACAGTTCTATGTTTGCTACTTCAGATACTAAGTAAGAATATACTTGTCACCAGCTGTTGCTTTCCTTTTCATCACTTTACAAAATTCACCACTTTGTCATTTCATCACTTTACAAAATTCACCACTTTATCATGACTTTGATGAAAGTTTGTTACTTTTTAAAGTTATGAAAGTTTGTTACTTTTTAAAGTTATTTTCCTGCTGATCTTCTCAATATTAAAAAATTTTTTTTTCTTCTGTGAAATTCTAGAAGATATGTCTGACAAGGTCCGTTCTCTCAAGTGATTTAATTCATCACTCACAAAGAATATTTCTCCATAGGTATGCACACTTTTCTTTAAATCCTATTATCAAACACCTGTTCTCTTTGAAAGTGCCATACAGACTTTAAATAACTTTATAACATTCTTTTCTTATGCAGACTCTAATTTCCAAATATTCTGTTTTCACTGAGTCAAGAGCTAAATTCACTGTTGATAAAGCCTTTATAAGAATGTGAAGAGTGAATACAATCTTACCGTGAGCAGTAATGAAGGTAAGGGAATTGCTTTCTTCACATGCATGTAAGAGAACACTTCAGGCAAATGTCCCTCTCTTGCAGCAGCATAGATTAACCTACATAAAGATGATTATGATAAATGTTTTCCGTAAAACTGCAACAAAGTATTGTAATCTGCAGCAGCAAATTATTGTAATCTATTTCAATGGACCATGCAATACTACATGACAATGTGCCCTGACTATATATATATATATATTAACCCTTTGTATACAACTTCACTTACCTTTTTCAGTTTACTTTTAGATTAGCCTGTAAAATATCATATGTGAATTGATACAGAAGTGAAAAACAGAGACATACAAAGAAGCAGACCAAGACAATGGTGGCATAACAACCTGGAAGAAGACTCACAAGTCCTCAGTGAGGACAATTGGCAGGAGAAGATATTAACTCTTCCCGTGCGGGAGGAAAAACACGGACGTGTCGTTGGGTGCGGGAGTAAAAACAGGGGTCTTGACTGTAAGGGGGTCTAGTTGTAAAATGGAATGGAAAACAGTAGTTCCATGTACTTCCGTATACTTAATATGTTTCAAAGTATAGCTAAATGAATGAAAATTTCATAAATGCAGAGTTTTTTAGGAAAAAAGAAGTAATGTGATGTTTTTAGACAATGATTGTGGCCAGCTCACCATCGGCTAGGTCTAGATCCGCACTACTTACCCCTACTTACCATCTGAGATGTGTAGATCTACTTGTCGATCTCATATTGTGACTCTGTATTGCATTCTCGCTGAATGAATGTCTGAACTAACCTCCTAACTACTCCTAACTACTTCTCCAGTCATCTAAATATGTCTAGATCTACTTAGAAAACATTCAAGAGCAGCGGGGTGGTCATAGGCTATGTCCATACCCCTATCTACATCGTCAAAAACTGAAAAATTTCCATGCTTTGCGTCCTTGTTCTCGCTCGGCATCGCTCGTAACTAGGCACGCATTCTCCATTTTGAAAGTGTCACCGGAATCACAGACGAAATATGTACAATCTAAATGTTACACCGCTTGTTTTAATGAAACAAACAATTTTCGAATATTCGACCATACGGTAGCTTGGGACCACCGGAAAAGTCGAAAATTTGACCATACGCACGGAAAGAGTTAAGAACAGAGAGGAATGGAGACAAGTCTTGACTGCAACAATGAGCCACAGTGGCTCAGAAAGCTGAATGAATGTGAACTGATATGAAAGGTGAATAAAATATTTATACTGCATAAGGTCAGTGGTTCAAGTCTGGTCAGAGGCAACCCAGTCACTTCTAGCTGTAGAAGTAGGCACCAGGCTTCTTCTGGAGCTGAGGAAGGAAAGGCAGTCAGACATGATGCTGACTACAACACCTTCTAGCATGCTGTCAGGTCAAGGAAAATATGGGTACTAGCACCATATCCACTAGATGCTTTCATGGCACAAGTCTACTTTTATCTTTTTTTTCACCTTTACTGCATATAATAAAAACTAAATTTAATTTTTAAATGAACCACTTGTCAATCCATCAGAAAAGAATGTCAAAACTTGCTTGTCTAAGAAATCTTTGACAAAGAATTTTTAAAAAGTTGTACTGTATCATTATAGATTGGAATGTGTCATTACAGCTCAAGATACAAACAATCTTTGGTTGTAGGATAGTAGTTGTCTAGGAGTGTCCAGAGAAAAAAATGCAGGATCAAACAAGGCTGACAATTCATACAAATTGATAAAGATATTTTATAATTCAGAGTTCATGGATGAGACCTTTCAGCTGAATCTTGTATTCATCACCAAGCATTTCATGACAAATAACTTGCTTCAGTTGTGGAGTACTGCTTACCTCCCTCCAGTAAAACAGGAGCCATTGGCTGCACCAAATGTTGACAAAGCAACAAATATTGGAATCACAACAGATGCTGCTCCAAGGATTTCGTGTCCCCATGTCTGATTAAAACAAAAATACTATTTTATACATATCTGAGCAAATAAAATTTAAGTCAAGTGAATGCAGACTGACTTTACTCACAACACTGAAGATAATAGACTCTAGAGGTATAAATACCAGATACCCAATGGAAACATATTTTTAATATTTCACTTAAAATGTATTGTGGAGCGTAGGGTATGATTCTTGGGTGGGGGGCAAATTTTTTACTCAGTTTTTAAATGTAGAGAAAAATTACAATTTTTGAGCCACCAAGTGCGTAAATTTTGATTATTTGTCACCTTTGTCTTCTGTTTCAACTGAATTCTTCAGCTCAATAAATGTCAAGTTTTTTTGTTAATTGCTGCCATTTCTTTGATAGGTCTATGGAATTTAATTCATCTTTTCATTATTGCTTTAAATTAGTCTGTAATGAACATCCTTATGGCATGGATCCCTGCATGTGGCCTTCTTTACTACATAAAATAAAAGACCTGGCTATATATAACAATACTGAAGTTTACAACTGTTGAAGATTAATGCTTGCTTAGTGACTCTGGATGTATATATTTATTGACATGCTTTGGGTAATAGTACAGTCAATACCGTAAATAACAAACAATTCATTTGTATGACTTACATCTGCTGTTGTGGCTCCTAGAAGGTTATGAAACATATAAGCAATATAATGTCAAAAAGTTCATCAGTGACATTTTAGAAAAATGACATAAGAAACACTTACTGCTGCCACTGCATTTGATGCCAAAAGAGTTTCTTTAGACATGATAGCCAGGTATGAAAGGTTTGTCAGGACATAGCACAAGGTCACAAGTGGAATTCCCAGCATTATTGCACGAGGGAGGTTTCTGTAGTTAAGTATGGAATTATCTTTGTTAAGCATAATACATCTTACTTCTTGTGATAATGAAAATTGTGTGATAAACGGCAGAGTATCAGATAGGCCTGTGTATCAATGAGATGACTAAAATGAAAAGTTTATTCACTAACATCACACTTCAGTGCATAAATGCAAACTGCTAACTAGTTGTGTTTCAGCTTGTACTTAATATTTGTTATTTCAGAGGATTCTCATACCTGTCTGGATTATGTCACTTCAACATAATGTCTTTCATATGCCTCCTCGTAATTTTTTGAGATCTGAAAACTGTCTTATCACTTATTAAGCTTAAACAGACTATATTTAATTTATTCAAGAAGCACAAAATGAAACCACTCAATAGTGAGCTTTCTGGCTCTTATAAATAACTGGAAAAAAAACTGTTCATCCGTTTCTTTCAATTTCTATTTTACTCTCGTTTTCACATTCAGCTCTATGATATGTTTTTGTACTTTTCTATGCAACCATACTGCATGATTTTAAAACATTTCATTATAAATGAGATTGCAAAAACTTGCTTTTTCTAAATTTATTTTGTATAAAAGGTCAACAAAAGAAAATTACCACAACACAACTGATAAATACTTACACAAAGGGGTTTTTCAGTTCCTCTGTTGCATAATTCAGATTGTTCCTGAAATGGCACAGATTAATATATTTGAAACATTGAATGTATGATGGGAATATTTATAAATAATTCTGGCACTGCTTAACTCTTTCCATGACGGAGGATAGACATGGACGTTCAGTTGAGTGCTGGAATAAAAGCACAGGTCTTGGATATGTATAGGGAGTATAGTTGTAAAACTGATTGAAACAGTATTTCCATGTACTGCCGTGTACTTACTATGTTTCAAAATATAACTAAATGTATGAAGATTTCATAAATGCAGACTTTTTTAGGAAAAAAAGAAGTAATGTGATGTTTTTAGACAATGATTGTGTCCAACTTACCATCGGATAGGTATAGATGCACAGTATGTACCATCTGAGATGCTTAGAACTACCTGTTGATCTCATATTGTGATTCTATGTTGCGTTATCGCTAAAATAATGTATGAAATAACTTTATAACTACTTCTCCAGTCGCCTAATATGTCTAGATCTACTTGGGATACATTCAAGAATGGTGGTCTGGTCACAGGCCATGTCCATACCCCTATCTACATCACCAAAAATTGAAATTTCTCGATGTTTCTCTTCGTTTTTCTCGCTCCACATCACTCATAATTAAGCACTGTTTTTCTTGCTCCACATCACTCATAATTAAGCACTGTTTTTCTCGCTCCACATCACTCATAATTAAGCACTGTTTTTCTCGCTCCACATCACTCATAATTAAGCACTGTTTTTCTCGCTCCACATCACTCATAATTAAGCACTGTTTTTCTCGCTCCACATCACTCATAATTAAGCACTGTTTTTCTCGCTCCATGTCACTCATAATTAAGCACTGTTTTTCTCGCTCCACATCACTCATAATTAAGCACTCTTTCACCATTTTTAAAAGAGTCACTGGACACGCGCACTAAAAGTGTACAATCTAAATGTTACACTGGTTTTTTTAATGAAACAAACCAAACGTCACCTAAGTGACAAAAGGGACCACATCAGAAACCAGAAGCATCATCTCTATGACTATAAGCATGGAAAGAGTTAAGCCATGTTTTAATAAAATGAAATCAATCTTTATCTACAGAGTAAATCTGTGGCAACAACACATACAAATTCTACATCAACTTTTGCCAAAGGAGTGTGATATTTCATTATGTGTTTCTAATCTGTAAACACAGGAAAAAGAATGTGGGAACTCTTGTATCCATAAGATTATGTTGCTTTTTTTTGTTTTTGTTTTTTAGTCCACTGGGTTAAAATACTGTTTTCACATCAAGTGCACAGTTTGAAATAAAACATTTTGTTATTTTTTTTCAAGAATTTCCAGACAATATTTAACAGCTTAAAACATTTATCTTTAAAGATCACAAGCAAGATAGTCCACTAGTTCAGTATTTCCATGTAATATTCTCAACTTTTGAAGATTAATATCTTCACAAACATTTTCTCACTAAGTCTGTATCTCTTGTAAAAATTTCTAAAAGTTCTTCTACACTCTCAGTAAAGCAACAGAGCATGATGTTGTACAGTCAGCCTTCAAAAAGTCATAAACAAAAGCACTTTAGGTGTGAAAAATAAAAATGACAAGAGAATTACCTGGGACTTGAACCATGGACTCTGGTAGGGCAAGCAACCATCTAGCCATGAGAATACTGCACACTTATGAACTTGGCCATCTTGCATCTTGATAAAGGTTGCTTGTCCTACCAGAGTCCCAGGTCATCAAATCTCTTGTCAATTTTATTCCTATCAAGTCTAAAGTGCTTTTGTCTATAATTTTTTTTGTAAGGTTAACTATACAACACTGCTCTATCACTTATTGTGGGGAAGCCTCATTGTTTCTTATTTTAAAAATTTGTACCTTCTACACCTTCAAGATTTTTTTATAAAAAGAGTCTTTATTCCTGATTGCTCTGACATCCTCAGTCTCCATTTCTATTTCTTTCACACAAATGTCTAAGGTCTTTCCTTCACAGACATTCTGTTGGTCTTCCACGTTCAATTTACACCGCATAGACAATCTTTTTTTGCCATTCATTATAAGCACCTATTTCTTCTTCATCTTCTTCTTCGTTCGCTTCTACCACCAAGACTGCCCTGTGATCCTATTGAATATACCCCTGTGGTCCTCTATAGGTCCTGTGGTCTCTGTGTGGTCTTAAAAGAGACTACAAGAGTTCAGACTATCGCATGGCTTGAGCCTCTAATTTTGGTGGGTCTCAGAAGTGGAATTGCGTGACACCGTGGTTTTCATTGCACTAGTTTGATCCAGAGTTGGACTTTCTCACTGGAAAACCTCGGCGTGTTTTGGATATGAGTATATCCTCGCTGGGTGAGAGGTAGTAGCCCATCTGGGCTAGATGTGGACTTTCTCACTGGAAAACCTCAACGTGTTTTGAGATACTCGTGTATTACCGCCAGATGAGAGGTAGTTCGCCATCCAGTCCAGAGTTGGACTTTCTCACCTGAAAACCTCATTGTGATTAGGATACACATACATCCTCGCCGGGTGAGAGGTAATTGCCTGTCTAGACTGCTCTGGTCCAGTGTCTCTGACTTCAGCATTTTGTGGTCGTGGCCGCTACCCTTCCTAGTTGTGACCAGGACAGAGCTTTTGTTCAGGAGGATGAATCCTCACCATTAGTGACTTCCACCCCTGGGCTGAGCTGGTTTAGGCACATTATACCAGTATGGGTGAGTTTAGGACATGACTGACCTCTAGAGCAGAGGTACTGTGACATGCGTAGCCATCAAGTTTCACCCCTGGTGTAAGCTGGTTTAGGAATATTTTACCAGTACAGGTGTATTTCAGACGTGGCCGACCTCTCGAGCAGAGGCAACATGGTATGGGTAGCTCTTGCCGCGATACTACTGGACATATCGATTAAGCTTCACTTTATCCTTTCTATCATCTTTTTACATCAACACCACACAGCAACCCTGACTGCTTTTCCGTATTTTCTTCCTTGGCCAGGAGGAGCTTCACTCCACGCGCGGCATTCGAAGAATCTCGCCAGCAGTGTATAAGTGCCTATTCACTCACTGAACAAGTATTACCACCACCTTCTGCTGCTCAACTTTAGAATGGTATATACTGCCACTTGTTTAGCCTCTTATCTTATATCCTTCCTGTGCCGTTAAACATCACATAGGGCTCGCAAGGTAGTTCACCAATTTTACTGTTTTCAGTGAGCTTTTCAACCTCATCAAGGGATTTTATGCCTATTAATTTGGCCTCTCTTAACAATGTCCTCTTTAGAGTATCACATGGTCTGCCTCTTTTTCTTCAGCCTGCTGTGTTCCACTTGATAGCTTGTTTTGGAAATATCTGATCATTTCTTCTCATCACGTGACCAACATATGTCCATCTCCTTTTCCTGATCACCAATGAAACTGGTTGTTGTTTGCTCACATGTCTTATCTCTGTATTGTTCTTGAATTCTTTCCACTTGATGCAGAGTATTTTCCTTAGGCATTTATTTTCAAAAGAGTCTAATTTAGTGTCTATTTCTTTTGCTGTTTTCCAGCTTTCACATGCATAAATGAGGGTGGATATTACATTTTAATTGAATAATCTTAACTTGGTTTTTGTGCTTACAACTTTTGAATGCCATTTGTTCTCAAGATTCTTGAAGATCAATGCTGCATTTGCAATTCTAACTTCCTTTCTGGTGTCACCATCCTGGTCTATGTAGCTGAATTAATTGACTTCTTCAATATCTGTCCCTTCTATGTATATTTTTTTCATTTTGATTAATGGGAAGTTTCATTATTTTTGTTTTGTCCTTGTTAATTTCAAGTCCTATTTTGTTAGCCAGTGAAGACAGAATATCTGTTTTTTCTTGCATGGAATCCACATTGTTACTGATAAGAGTTATGTCATCAGCAAAATCAAGATCTTCTAGTTGGGTCCCCATGTACCCAATCAATACTTGTGTTACCTGTGCAGCATTTTTTCATGATGAAGTCTATGGCAGTTTCAAAAAGCAAAAGAGTTTAGAGTTTATTTTCTATTCTTCTATAGTTTTCTAATTCTCCATTTAAAAGTTTATTTTTGAATGTACACAAAGATTTACTTCTCAAAAAGTGAAGGAGGAAAAAAATGCTTTTATCAGATGGATTCTTGAGAACAAGACAGCAACTTCTATAGATTTTATTACATATGATGCACAAGTATTAAGGATGAGAAACTACATTTCATACAGAACGCAGGTAGCTTTAATACAAAAAGGGCTTTCATACCAGCCATCATAAGCCCATAAACCATCATAAAAAGCAAGAGCAATAGCAGAAGGATCTCTGGATGTATCCTCAAAGCCTTCACTTATGTATTCTGTGTGACCTACAAAAAGCATAAAAGGAAAATAAGACAGTTTTTTGTTTTTTTTTAATGTTGTTCAAACTTGCATACTGAAAGTAAAGTAAACAAGCAGAAAGAGACTGGACATTGCATCAAAAGGAGTTTGGTGTTACTGTGTTCAAATTATGCTAATAAAGTTCAGCACTTTGATTATCAGCAACTTCCACAAATAACTAACATTTATCTGACATATTTACAATGAAGCTAACCTAAAAGAAACTAGTTTGTTCTATCATTTGCAGTTAGGTTATCAATAGTTACTATCTGAATTCACTGGTTATTATTATTATTATTACATAATCTGTCATGCTGAATTTTAACATTCTCATCTGAAAACAACACTGGCAGTGTTGTTAGGTCTTGCACAGTTGTGCTAGTCAATGCTTAAAGCAATATTTAGTCTAAGTGCCGTGCCGCGTGACGTAGGCAATCATTTCTCTCCACAATTCTGTCTTTTGTGTTGATTATGAGATCCACCGGTGACTTTCTTCCTAGCCACACTGACAGCCATCCAGCAACTTCTCTCTCTGTCTATTCTTTCCTCAATTTTTCCACTTGCCACAGGGTGTTCCAATTTTCTTCTTCTCAGGAAATGTCCTATAAATCTCGCTTGTCTGCCTTTGATCTTTGCTATAATTTGCTTTTTAACTCCAGCCTCTCTTAAGATTTCTTCATTGGTTTTCTTGGTTGTCCATGGCACCTTCTTATAAACCATGTTTCCATTGCCTCCATTTCTCACTGTACTCTCCTATTCATAGACCATGCTTCACACCCATAAAACAGAACTGGCTCGATGTAACATTTAAGTACTCAGAATCTTGTTTCCATTGACATGGATCTGTTGCACAAGATGTGTCTCATTTTCTGGAATGCTGACTTGGCCTGAGCACGTTTGCTTTTTATTTCATTGTGACATTTCCCATCAGTTGTTATAATCGTTCCTAAGTACTTGAGTCTATCAACTTGTTTCAGATTTGTGCCATCGATGGTAATGCTGCATTTTGGTGATATTCTTTTCTTTGAGATGACCATCACTCCAGTCTTCTTTTTGGTCAGGCTGAGACCTTTATTTTTACTTTCATGAACCACGATGTCCAGAAGAGCCTATAGGCCCCCCCCCCACTCCCCTTTTCACTTTTAGCAATCAGAACTGTGTCGTCCGCTTATCTTAAGTTGTTAAAGTTGTACCTGCCAATTGATATTCCTGGCATGTTCTCTATATTTCTCATTATGTTTTAGCTGTATTAGGAGAAGAGGTCAGGAACACATCCTTGTCTCACTCCCAGTTTTATATCTTGGAATGGTCCTATTTGGTTCTCAACCTTCATTGCTGCTGATTGCTGCCAGTATATGTTTTTGATGAGTTTCAGATCTTTCCCATCTATGTTGATGTCTTCCAGCATTCTTATAATTTCCGTATGTCAATATTTAGGCAAACCTTAAATAAAATTAAGAAGTAACACATTTCTAACCCAGCTCATATTTTCAAATTATAAAGTAAACTCTTTTCAGCTTTTTTTTCTACCAAAATGTCTCATCAGAATTTATTCAGGAGTAAAAGAGTTAAAATGTGATACAGGTAGAAAAAATAAATCCTTTTCATGGACTATGTTTTATCTTCTTCTTCATCTTCTTCTTCTTCTTCATACGCATGTGTTTTATAAAATGAGATGACTGTCAGAGATGGCATTCTCAGCAAGGTATACTATCTTAATGTAGTGTTTAGACAACAGGCTGTTGCAATACTGCAGCCTGGCTAGTTACAAGTTTTCTGTGGTGGTGGAGTTTACAGAGAAACCTACTTCTTAACATTTTCTGGGAAATTAAAAAAAAAAAAAAGCTATCATAATCAACTATTCATCAAATCTGATGCCATTACTCCAAGATTTGTACCACTGTGTTATTTACAAAGAACATCATGTTTTTTAATCACAGGGGATCCTACAATAGGAAAGATCTAAAACTGAGGATCCTGTCCTACTTCCAGGCATTATCCACTAGGGCTTTCAAAATGGAATTTACCTGTGAATGCTAAAAATAATGACCACAGAGAAATATAAATTCTGCTGCCTTGCAAGAGTCTCGTGCAACCAAAAGCATGCTGATGCCAGAGGTACCCGGCCAACTGATGTATAACATGCACCTGTGCCTTCATTATATCTTACATCTTACATCCTTCCCCTGCCATTAAACGTCACAAAAGGCTCACATAGTTGTTTGCCAATATTTCGTGTTCTCAGTGAGTCTTTCAACTTTATCAAGGGATGTTAGGCCCACTAAACTGGCTTCTCTTAACAATGCCCTCTTTAGAGTTTCATGTGGTCAACCTCTTTTTCTTCAGCCTCTTGTGCTTCACTTGATAGCTTGTTTTGGTATTCTCTGATTGTTTCTTCTCATCACATGGTCTACATATGTGGATCTTCTCTTTCTGATCACCCATGAGACAGGTTGTTGTTTGCCCATCTGTCTTATCTCTGTGTTGTTCTTGAATTCATTCCACTTTATATCAAGTAATTTTCCTTAGGCATTTGTTTTCAAAAGAGTCTAATTTCTTATCTATTTCTTTAGTTGATTTCCAGCTTTCGCATGCATAAATGAGAGTGGATATCACACCTGAATTGAATAACCTTAACTTGGTTTTTGTGCTTATAACTTTTGAAGGCCATATGTTCTCAAGATTTTTGAAGGACAATGCTGCTTTTGCAATTCTAACTTCCTTCGTGGTGTCACCAACCTGGTTTATGTAGCTGTCAAGGTATGCAAATTGGTTTACTTCATCAACAATTGTTCCTTCTACGTATATTTTTACTTCTTGATTAATGAGAAGTTTCATTATTTTTTTGTCTTTGTTAACTTCAAGACCTATTTTGCTAGCCAAGAAAGACAGGGAATATGTTTTTTCCTTCATTGATTTCACACTGTCATTGATAAGAGTTATGTCATCTGCAAAATCCTGATCTTCTATTTGGGTCCTATGTACCCAATCAATGGTTGTTTTGCCTGTACAGCATCTTTTCATTATAAAGTCTATGGCAATTCCAAAAAGCAATGAAGATAATATAAAAGGGATGGCGACTGCAGTAAAACTGGTTTAAATAAATAAGGTAGACAGAGGTGTATGGTGCAGTTTTACAAAGTGAGGGAGGGAGTGAGTAAGGTGAGAAAAAAATGAATAGAAAGTATGAGAACATACAAATGAAAAACATACAACATCCAATATTTCGGCGTGAGCCTTATTCGAGGATACATACACAACGAAATACAAACACGAAGAACCTATCTGGGAGCAAGACACTTCAGATAAGTTCTTCGTGTTTGTATTTCGTTGTGTATGTATCCTCGAATAAGGCTCACGGCGAAATATCAGATGTTGTATGTTTTTCATTTATACGTTCTCATACTTTCCATTCATTTTTTTCTCACCTTACTCACTCCCTCCCTCACTTTGTAAAACTGCACCATACACCTCTGTCTACCTTATGAAGATAATATACATCCTTGTTTCACACCTGTTTCAATCTGAAACCATTCGCTAATTCCTTCTTCTGTCTTGACTGCACAAACATATCCGTTGTAGAGATCTCTAATGATTTTGACACTATATGATGACATCATATATGATAACATTTATGAATGACTGCCCACAATTTCAACCACCAGTGATAAATCAATAAATGGAAGAAATGCAAGCTTGTAGCATTCCCTGACATGTAGTTACAAACCTTGGAATATCTTAATGAATCCACCTACAACTATGACACAGATTGCCAGAAGTTTGGCCAGGGTGAAGAAATTTTGAACTTTGGTGGCCAAAGTAACACTGTAACAATTGACAGCTGCAACCAGGCCTGTGAAAACAGAATATTCAAATTAATAAAGATGCATGGGACTCACAAACCAATTAAAAATATATTAGCATAAAATAGTGGACTACTTTAATACACAAATAAGTATAGCAATAAAAGGACAATCATTTACCCTCAGATTTAACTGAATGCACAAAAATGGGTATATGGCTCCTTCTGAAGATTGGGAAAGTAAGTAGCCTGACCACGTCATTTTATAATGTGCCAATAAGTCAAGGAAAACAATAGGCATTGTTATTATGTCCTTTTTTGTATCTTAATTTGCATGAAAAGGGCATCTTTGTTTCAAATATATTTGTATCCTACTCTTTCTTTTTATTCCTTTGACTCCTCATTTTTCATCTCTTAATAAATATTCAGTCCTATATTGTATCATCATCAATGCCTTTCACTCCCTTGAGAGCATAGGCCACAGATAAAGGCTCTCCAGTCATCTCTGTTTTTGGAATTATTCTCTGCTTCCTTCCATGTGCATCCCTTGTCTCTGAGCACTGTCATAATTTCTCTTCTCCAAGTAAGTCTAGGTCTTCCTTGTTTTCTATTTCCTTGAGGAATCCATGTCAGTGCCTGTCTTGCTATGTTGGTGTCAGGTTTCCTCAGAGTGTGGCCAATCCACCTCCACTTACTAAACATGATTTGTAGGTTCATAGTTTCTTGTCCTGCCCTTTCCCAGACCTCCTCATTCCTGATCTTATCCTGCCATTTAATGTTTAAAATCCTCCTCAAGCAGTAGTTCATGAATGTTTGTATCTACTGTTGTACTGTCTTGTCATAACCCATGTTTCTGAACCATATAGTAGGACAGTCTTTATGTTTGCATTGAAAAGCCTAAGTTTTGTTCTTGTTTTGATGTTCTTAGATGACCATATTTTGTTAAGCTGGATAAATGCTGTCCTGGCCTTGGTTATTCTAGCTTTAACATCCTTTTCTGTTCCCCTATATTTATCCACTATGCTGCCAAAATATGTGAAAAACTCTACTTCTTCACTTGGCACTCCCTCATTTACCGTGAGGCTATTGCTTGCACTATTACCTTTCATTATCTTTGTTTTTTTGTCTGTTAATATATAGTTCCAGTTTAGCTGAATTCTTGCTTAAGATCTGAAATTTCTCTTGCATTTGTGTGTGGCTGTGTGCCAGAAGTGCCACATCATCTGCAAAGTCAAGATCTTCCAATTGGTTCCACAATGTCCATTGGATGCCATTTCTTTTTCTTTGTGTGGTAGTTTTCATGATCCAATCAATTGTAAAAGAAATAGGAATGGTGATAGCAAACATCCCTGCTGCACGCCTGTTTCTGTGAGAGTTCCTCCATGCATGATTCTATAAGTTGTTCCTTCATATATGGTCTTTATAAGCTTTGTTTATCTTTGTTGGGATACCATAATGTTCCAGTAGTTTCCATACTATTATTCGCATTGTAGTAATGTGGTCAGTACAGGATCTTTCTTGCCTGAAACCTGCTTGAATAGCACTTCTTACAGACTAATTTTAAAACACTTGTAAGTTATATTAGACTTCTTCTTCTCCTTCTTCGTACGCACACTGGCGATGATGCGTGGTACCCTGATTTTTGCCTTTTGGCTGGTTACCTCTGACTTCAGCATCTTTCCTTGCTAGGACAGACTGAGGTCTTGCTTGGACTGCCATGAAGACAGTGGTGTATGCTGACCTGTCCAAAACTTTGCTTTTCAGCCTCTGGTGGCTGTGCTTAAGCCCCTTCAAGTCATATCCAGCATGCAGCGCTGGCTGGCCAGACGGCTTTGAGACAGTACCACAGATACACTCCACCTCTGGGATGAGGAATCCCATGAGTGCCTCAATGATACCCATTTCCCACCATCTATAGTCTGCTGGCTCTGTTTTGTTTACATCGTTCTGATAGCCACCGTTGTAAGGACCCATAGGCTTGTCACGTGCTGGATTCATTAGTTTCACACCAGATTTTCCTCATCCCCACCAGTGATCCCCATGTCCCCGCCCATCCACCAACCTGACATTACATTTTACAAAAATAACATTTACAATTAGTGCTGATTGCTACAGGTATCTGGGCTACAGAAGTAGGTCAGAGTTTTTAAGCAAACAGATCTATGTTCCTGACTGTGTTAAGATAAGTGTGTTCTTAACACAGTTGTCCCCAGGGGATTACATTAGACAGACTGTTCGCTAATTCAGTGACATACAATACTGTAAAGTTTTTACTTCTTTAACTGTAATATGAATTTTCTTTTTCTACTGCCCTAAATGCCATGAGACTTACTGTTAAATTACCAGGCAAATCCTTCAGTGAAATCAGGTACTCACATATACATAGCACTGAGACAAGCTTAACAAGAGATGAAGGTGGATCACATCCATCGTAGAAAGGTTCCACTACATAAATACCAAAGCTGAGAGCGATGACAGCGAACAGACAGGGCTTCAGAACAAACACGGACACCCATGAAAACAAAAAAGCTGGAATGGGGGCAATCCACTTCGGTAAGCCTTTGCCTGCTTCAAGAAGATATGCATATTCTGCTCCAGATTTTGTTATCAGTGTTCCAAGCTCAGCATAAGACAGAGCACCTGTAAGAATGATACAAAGGTACAAATCCAATGTAAAAATTTTCATGGAAAATTAGACAATGGTAGGAAAAGCTTTAGAACATACACTATTATCATCATCACAACTGTGTAAAACCTTCGTTTTAAAAAAATGACACAAGCAGAAAAATACTTTTGGGAGGATGTAAATATAATGGTACAGAACCTCCACTTCAGCAATAAATTATAGGATAACTCATAATTTTAAAAGGAATTAAGTTATCGAAAAATACATGTTAAAAAAAGCATAACTGAACCCAAATAAAAGATTCGGTGAAAGGTCTTGAACTAATAGCTGACTATCAAAGATAACCCAACTCTCTTGTGCAAGATGGGGTCTGAGAGACACTTGCATCATAGAAGCTAAACTATGCGCATATTAAGCATTGTAGAAGCTAAACTACGAGCATATTAAGGGAAAAAAAATTTCTTATAGTGGTGTGTTGGCTTAGGTTAATAAAGTACACCTTAGTCAATAAATCATATAAATTCAATGACTAATCCTAAGGATGTTATTTTTACACTCATTAGGGAAGTGAAATATTTACAAATTTTGGTTTTTTAATCTCATATTCATAAGATTTATATGTCCATTCTCAGTCTTACTACCATTACTTTTTTAAAAGTTGAAAGGTTAAACTTGTGTTTATAATGTCACTAATCCTGTAGTAGTGTACAAATTCTTTTTTTTTAAAAATTTTCTTGAGGTGTGGTTTAAGTGTGTCAAATAGTTTGATAATTAACCATTCACATATTCTGCAACCTTTTTTGCTTTCAGTACACAAGGTGTGTCTAAAAAGTTCGGTGAATGGTCCAATATCTCAACAGCAACATGAGCCAGTGCATGGCCATGCATATGGCTATCCAGAGACAAGTCGAGAAGCACCACCTAGCATGGACTACACGTGACCGACAACGTAAACCTGCTGCAGGCAGTCGAACATAGTCAGTGTGAGAGGTAAGGTCACAGGGCAATGGAGTAACAACTGAACATCAAGTTCTGCTACAAACTGGGGAGAACGCCAACAGAGACACATGAAATGTTGGTGAAAGTGTACAGGATGGGCTGTGAGCAGAAAATGTGTTTACGACTGGTTCAAATGCTTTCATGATGGGAAGGAAACAACTGAAGATGAGCCACATCAAGTCGGCCTTCAATGAGCAGAAACACAGACATGATCTGCTTGCACCAATTCTTGGCTCAGTATGGTGTACCTATTCTCAATCATCCTCCATACCCCCCTGATCTGATGCCTTCTGACTTTTTTGTTTCCCCCCACCTGAAAAGCATCATGAAAGGCACACGTTTTGCAGACGTGGTGGCAATCCAAGAATGTGTGACAATGGTTCTGTGATCGATTCCTAGAAGCCTTTGCTGACAGTTTCCAAAAGCTTTATGAACATTGCCAAAAGTGTATTGTGAAGGATGCTGATTATTTTGAAGGCCAGTAAAGGTAATTTGTATCTTCTGTTTTGTTTGTTTTCTGATACCATTCACTGAACCTTTTAGACACACTACATATTATTTAATAGTTTTGTTGGACAACAAAAAAATAATTTTGGTCTTCTGAAGCAATCTCCTTGAAGGCTGGTGAAATTATCTGACTGCTAATATGACCTATGTTTCTGATAATGCACAAACAGAAGAAAACAAAAAACTTGTAGAAAAACTTGCCCTGCACTTACAAGTTATGGAAATGATAGTAAGTCCACTTATTCATTCATTATGTGCTGTGCCAAATAGCACTGACAACCATGCTTCTCCATCTTATGTGATCCTTGTTTTCAGTTGATTCATATACTTTTCTTTTTCCATGCCACTTGGTCAGTCCATTAAGACATGTTTTTTTTTTTTTTTGCCTTCTTCTTTCCTTGAACTTTTAAGCTGTTACCAAATTCACTAACTTCTTATCTTCTCACAATGTGTTCATGAAAATTTTCAATTCTTTTTTGTTTTCTAATAATTTTTATTGGTTTTCATTGTTGTGAAACTTCCCAAGGACCTCATACATTAAAAAAAACTGCTCTGATAGTTCAGCTCCCACTGAAGAATAATACTTTTATGATGCAACTGAAGATCCGCTATTTCATTTGTCACTAAAAGGATGATAATATAATCTTTTGTCCAATCTCAGGTTCAGGAGGCCAGCTTTGATGCTGACTTTTTTTCCCACTTTGATCTCATAACGAAGACAGCCTACTAACAATAAGGGTGTTACTGCTCACTAATGACAATCAGATCAAGATGGACATTAAGCTTAAGACTACTGAAAATGGTAAATTTAATGTTATGGCTGAATTTAATGGTAAAATTATTATAACCGAAATGATAAATCCAATTCTGAGTTGGGAATGAATGAGCTATAAATGATTAAGTAATATTAAAGTAATTAAGTAATATTAATGGTTTGTGACCTTGTGAATAGGTCTGAAATACTCAACATTATCATGGTATGAGAAATTCATGGTGAAGAGGAAAATATTGGTTACACTGGCAGAAAAAAAATCTCTTTATGGACCTCTACTTTGCTATCCAGCTTAACTGTTTAGACTGTGCAAAAATACTCTGTTTAATAATAAATTATTTGTGTGTGAGCTCTGTGCTATGTTGATAAAAATAGCCATCTACAAAGAAGGAGTGGCACTGGCAGAATATTTTAAAAGAACTTAATTTTAAACAATATTTTTATTAATTAAAGAGTTTCATTTGACTAAAGTCAACTTTAACTTCTCAGTTAAAACACATACAAGTACATGACTCATTCATTTTATATAATATTTTGCTCCCCCCCCCTCCTAACTCAGCTCTATTTTGTTATCTTTGAGAATCCCTTTCTTCCACTGGGTAATGAAGATTCAGCTTAAAATTTATTATTATGTTTTTCAGTTCCCATCTCCAAGTTTACAGTCTGATATAACTTCCCAGTGTAAAACATTTTGTATGAATATCAAAAGAAAATGCTGAAACAAATCAGCAGCTAATTTTAAGAATCAGAAGCTTATTCAAATGACAAACACTGCATTATAACAACTTTATTTCTCTCAAAAAGTAATTTTAAAAAAAAAAACATATAAGATCTCAAATTTTGTGAATTCCATAAAGCAGTAAGCCATTTATGAAAAAAGAACCCCCATCAATATGATTATCTGCAGTGATTTAAATCTTCAATAACAAGTATTACCAGTATCGGAAAAAAAATTATCAAATATAAATGAGAGAAAGTAATAAAATAATAATTATTCTTGAAAATGTTGATTCAGAAATAATGGGAAATAAACACATTCTAAGATAATATTCAGCTATACAAATTCTATTAATTTCGCTTATTTAGAAATGGCACAAGTATTATATTGACTCTTTCCCTGCCAGTTGTCAGATATCTGATGCTTCCAGTTTCTCACGTGGATGCCAGTCGTCAAAGATTTGACGTTTGGTTTGTTTCATTAAAAAAACCGTGCAACATTTAGATTGTACACATTTCGTGCACGTGTCCAGTGACACTTTTCAAATTGGCAAAAGAGTGCTTAATTACGTGCGATGTTGAGCGAGAAAAACAAGAGAAACAGAGAAATTTCAATTTTTGGTTATGTAGATAGGGTATGGACATGGCCTGTGACCAGACCACTGTTCTTGAATGTATCCCAAATAGATCTAGACATATTAGATGACTGGAGAAATAGTTAGAAGGTTGTTTCTACTGATAATGCAATAATGAATCACAATATGATGTCAACAGGTAGATCTAGGCACCGCACATGGTACATACTGTACATCTAGACCTATCCGATGGTAAGTTGGACACAATCATTGTCTAAAAACATCACATTACTTCTATTTTTCCTAAAAAAACTCTGCATTTATGAAATCTTCACACATTTAGTTACATTTTGAAACATAATAAGTACACGGAAGTACATGGAAATACTGTTTTCATTCAATTTTACAACTATAACCCCTATACATATCAAGACCCACGCTTTTACTCCGGTACCAACTGAACGTCCGCATTTCTTCCTCCAGTACTAAAAAAAATCTCAATTTTTATTTAAAAAAAAATTATGATAGATCTATGAACTGAAACTATACACTATTCTTTCCATTGTTTTTGTTTTAATACTACAACACTGACATTATGACCATGTCAGAAACATCAACAGACAAAAACAAATAATGTGAAACTAGGAACAAACAACATTAATTAAAATCAAACTAGTATCATCTATAATAATAGAATATATACATATATATAGGACATTAACTATTTGCTGCATGTTCAGTTTTGTATGAACTTTTAGTACATTATTAATTGTTCATTTTTGTGAAGTTATGGAATAAATAGTTTACCAACTGAAAAATATAGTATGATTTTATTGTTTCTTTGTTCTGAAAGCCAATGATCAGGCTATTTGTTCTTATGCCTAGGTTGATGATGAAATGTGTCAAAGGTTTTGTTGTGGGCTGCCACAGCTTTTTTTACATGTCCCAGGGACCATGGCGGTGCCTGTCATGTGGACTGCTGTGCCAGGTTTCTCAGCAAGTACCATCATGGAGAGGGCTGAAAAAGGCATTACTTGTTCATTTTTTTTTAAAACAGCAATGAAACAAATCTAAACAAACATATATTGGAAAGTTTTACATTTTATGATGAATTTAACAAAAATTTCATAGTTCAAAACAATAATTTAAATTTATGTTAACTACACACACACAATGTATGAAAATTAAGGCAAAGTAATTTTGTATGTATTTGTGAACCAAAGAAACATCACACCCCCCCTTATAAACTTTTCATAATAAGTATGTTGGAATTAGTCATTAAAAATTTTGCACTCATCTGCCACATTGATCCAACAAAAAATGATATTCTCAAATACTGCTGTCTTTTTAAGAAGCAACACTGAATTATTTATTTTTTATAGCTGCACTTGCTATTTTTTTTTTCTGAAAAGTTTCTAATGAGGAGTGATGTTTAGAAGCTCCATACTTGACTTCACAGATAAGATTTCTGTAGAGAAAACAACATTAATTAGTGTTCGCTGAAATAGAAATTAAGTGGAAACACCAGTTAAAACATGAATATTTTTAAAAAAATGACTTCAGTGAATACATAAATATTATAAACACACAGATGTAAAAGATAGTATCATATGAAATGGCACATAACTAATTTGTTACACTATCTATCTTCATAATCACCATTTTCATCATTCTATATGTTAAAGGAGTAACTCAAGATATTCTAATTTAAAACTGTACTGAACATCACCGTACAAATAATACCTCTGAATAAACAGTACAGCTTCAAAACTCCTAAAATTTAGTTAATAGAACAGGTTTAAAGATTCCCAACATTTAGTGAACAGTACAGCTTCAAAGACTCCTAAAATTTAGTTAATAGAACAGCTCTAAAGATTCCCAACATTTAGTGAACAGTACAGCACCAAAAGTTTCCACAGTTTAGTAAAGTGTTGAACAAGTTAAAAAATGCCTAACAAAAATAACATGTATTAAAATTTAAAAAAAAAAGAAAGAACTCTTATACAGAAACTGGTTTCAGGTTAAATAAAAAAAAAATCTAATAGAGCATTTATACCACCAAAAAGTCTCTGAGTACAAATAAAAAAACTAAACTAAGAACCAGTCAGCAGAAATCAGCAATGCTCATAACAAACCAGATAATCCAGACCCAAAGACCAACAACAGACTCATTACAGACATGCTTTTCCTTTAGAACACCATTTAGTGATATGGAAAAGGCTTTACTTACAGTAAAAAGACAATAATGTGATATTTTTGTTTGCATCTTCTTAGATCAACAAAAACAGAGAGGAAATGAGATGGGACAATGTGAAGAAGGAAGAATTTAAAATGTAAAAGAACAAGAAGTACAATATAAATAAAGATTATTAAATTGGGTATTTTGCAGTGAATTGAGAGTACAAAAAAACTGAAAACTATCAGATGAAAGAAAAGCAGTGATAACATAAGGCAATGAGAGCAAAAACACTTGTTATGATGGTATGGTGTAGTTATAATAAGGTGGTTGAAATCATTATGGTAGATAGAGGTGTATGGTGCAGTTTTACAAAGTGAGGGAGGGAATGAGTAAGGTGAGAAAAAAACGAATAGAAAGTATGAGAATGTATAAATGAAAAACATACATTTCTGTTTTTGACTTGGAGGAAGACACATTCAGATAAGTTCTTCATGTTTTTGTTTCATTGTGTATATATCCTCGAATAAGGCTCACGCCGAAATATCGGATGTTGTATGTTTTTCATTTATACATTCACATACTTTCTATTCGTTTTTTTCTCACCTTACTCACTCCCTCCCCTCACTTTGTAAAACTGCACCATACACCTCTATCTACCTTATTTATTTAAACCAGTTATACTGCAGTCGCCATCCCTTTTACCTGGTTGAAATCATATCTCACATTTCATGGTGTTTCTACAGACAGACTGTCACTCCATTTCAGTTTGGATAACTACTTGTTTCATATTCTAGTGGAATTTGTCAAGAAAATTGTATCTTGCTTTATCAAATTTCATAATCTTCCAATACTTTTTACTCAACCTTACTTGTGTTCTCCAGAGCCATATCTATCCTCATCACATCCTAGCCTACTTGTTCCAACAGACTGAAAACATTCTTATTCTGTGTAATCTATTTCTATATATTATGTCATGAGAATTTAGAGAAGACCATCTTGGAATGGTACATAATGGGAAAAAAGAAAGAGAGGAAGACCAAGGCGAAGACAGCTGCAAGACATCATTGATAATCTGCAAATGGATGAATCAGCAGCAGGGCATCTTGCTTACAACAGAGAAGTCTACAGGAGAGCTGTTAGGGAGGCAAAGTTCTGCAAGAGACATGTAAATGACTGACTGATTGAGTCTGTTTCTACTACTCTGTGGAAATGAATGCTGGAAAGTCACCAAAATTATAGAAAACAAGCCGAATCATTCCCAGACTAAATGTTTAAGAAGAAAATATTTTGGTCAAACACCATTTAAAAAAATAAATAACATCTGGTTGGCAGAATTGCAGATGAAGCCACTGACAGCAATTATTGAGGAAAGACACCAGCGATGGTTGGAACACGACAACTGATGACTCACTACCAAAAATAGCACTAAGAGGGACACCACAGGGGAATAGAGGTAAAGGTAGATCAAAGGAAACATGGAGAAAAACAACAGAGAGGATGTTGAGCAAACAGAGGGCTCACCTGGGCTAGACCAGGAAAAAAAAAGCAAAGGCCAGGCATTTGTGGAAAACCCTTGCAGAAGCTCCACGTGGCTTAGGCACTTAAGGTTTAGAGAGAGAGTGTCTATTTCTAAGGCTGAAATTCAAACAAGCCAATGCAATCCACTCTCAATCTAGCCTGACAGCATGTTTCAAGAGCTACACTATGTCAGCTGCAAATTTAAACTCTCAAGTTTGCAGTTACAGACAGAAAATAACAACATAAATCAAAAATTTTAATAGAACACACCAGTAACTAACTCTTGATGGTAACTAACAAATATTAACTGAAACAGTACAGGTGAAAAACATAAAAATAATAACATTGTAAAAAAAATGGAATTCTGAACATGAGTAAACAAAACAGAAGGACAATATTCTCCACCTAGGAACAAAATTTACACCAGAAACAAATGGAAAATAAAATCTCACAAAAATATAACAACAGAAAAATAACATAAAAAATGTAATAACTTGAAATAACTGATAAATAATTAAATCTAGCAAGAAAGAAAGATAAGGACAAGCTGTAAAGATGATAATTATAAATTAAAAGTTAAAATATACTAAGAAGTAAAACAGAAATATTTAAACAATTTTTGTAAAGATAGCTGCATAAAAATGAGAGTGATCCTTATAGAAACAAAAGACGAAAGAAGATAAATAGGGGGTGCTCTTGACTTACTGTTAAAATAGACTACACAGAACAAAAAATATTTTCAGTGTGTTGGAACAAGTAGGAATGTGATGAGAAAAAAATATGGCTTTGGATGATGCAAATAAGGATGAGTGACAAGCATTGGAAGATCACAGAATTTTATAAAAACCAGTCATGTGTTAATATGTCCATTGCTGTTTAATTCACAACCATAATACAGACATAAACAAAAGTAAGGGAAAATTTTGCTTTACAAAAGATACAGTTCACAAGAACTGGCAGATTTCACTGACACAGAAACAAATTAAACAAACTATGATTTACCAAATAATGCAAGACATTTAAATCTGATAAATCTTTTGGACGTCCTAGAAGAGACCATTCTGTAGCGGGAGAACCTACAGACAAACACACAGCAAAACAACAAAGGTTTGGTATATGAACAGTAGTCATCACCATCTTTAGGTGTCATGATGGTATTTATTGGTAGTCATGACACATCTCAGTCCTTAATATTTTCCATCAGATCAATGACCTCATCAGCTTTACTGTGACCTCGCATTAGACTGTCCATGATTTTTTTCTCGTGGTGTTTCCCTGCCTCTTTTCTCATTTATCTTTCCTGTTATGATGTTTTCAAACCCTCCCTTTCTCATTATTTATGCAGTAAATGACAATAAACAGTAAGGAAAAGAACTTTTTTTTTTAAAACTAAGACTTGAGTATACATGAACAAAGAAAACAAAGAAAGCAAAGGAGAGCAGCATTAACATGTAGAACATAATAAATCCATTTAACTATCAAAACAAACTGAAACATTTAATTAGATTTTACAACACTGTATATGTAGGCCAATAAGCACTGAAAAACTTTTTAAAGAAATCACACATACAGTCAGTAGAAACAAGAAAAATTATCCAATAATTTATCCAATTATCCAACGCTCGTCTTTCTTACAAGAAGAATACCAGAGAGCTAAGTGTTTAAGTGTTTAGTTTTTTCATCTTTTTTTTGTGTTTTTTATCTGTTGTTTTTGTATCCAGTATCCTTCCTGTGCTGTTACACATCACATAGGGCTCAAATAGTACTTTGCCAAGTTTTCCTGTTTTTTGGTGAGCTTTCCAACCTGACCAAGGGGTTTTATGCCTACTAATTTGGCCTTTCTTAACAATGTTCTCTTTAGAGTTCACGTGGTCGACCTCTTCTTCTTCAGCCTGTTGTGTTCCACTTGATAGCTTATTTTGGGATTCTTTGATTGTTTCTTCTCATCATGTGATCAATATTTGCTGAAATACTGAACTGTTGTATGTTCTTCATTTATACGTGCCACTCTCCCTCCTGTCTACTCTCCTCAGTCATTCTATCTTTTTTTTTTTTTTTTAAATTAAACCATACACTTCTGTCTAGCTTTACTGGAAATATTGCTAACTTCAACTGATCCCAATAAATAATGATTAACAGAAATATATTGTTTATGCACTAACAGTCAACAAAGACCAACATTCAAATGTAAAAAAGAAAAAGAAAAGATAATGATAAAACACTAAGCAAAGTTTTCACTGATGTTTTAAAATCTACTAACAGGGCTGGCTATACCATTAATCAAATAAGATGACTATACTGGACACACAAATTTCAAGGGCATGTGCAGCTGTTCATTAGTTAGAAGAAAAGAAATAAACTAAAAATAAACAGAAGCAGTGTTGCTATATATACAAAACTACTCCCTGTGTGTTTCCTTTAAAAATCTGTATATGTCAAAATTATACATTTACTGAATATATAAAGGTCTAGAAAAACTATGAAAGCTCTGTCAAAATGTTGCAATGAAACTAGAAAAAAAATGAAAAGGGGAAAGAAAGAAAAAACTGAACACACATACACACTTTCTCTTGCATGCATGTTGAAAGAAGGGTAGAGGGTGCCAAATCAGCTATTTGTCTAAGATGTAAAGAAACTGTGCCAGCCCTGTCAGCTACCACTGAGTCAAGTGTAAAGGACACTTCTTTTCCAAACTGAGTGCGTCAAAGAATCAGCAGAACTATAACTTGTGTCCAGTCTGGTTTTATAAGCACCAGTGTTCATATACTGTTCAAAAAAAGAAACGCAACACTACTGTAGTCGTAATGGACACCAAATTTCAAACTTGTTTCAAAATTTTATTTTACGGAATTAATTTTTTCAATCTTGGCATGAAGAAACTTTAAGACTTTAACAATGAAATGACGTTCATGAAATTTGGTTTGGACTTTTATTCTTTGCGACTGAGGCCTCCTCTGGCCTGTATCAGAGAAATACATCTTCTTGACATGGATCCGATTAGCTGTTGGATCTGTTGTTGTGGGACAGCTGCCCACTCTTTCTGCAGTGCAAGAGACAACTTTGGAGATTGGTTGGCGCCACATCTCGCTGGTGGATTTGTGTCTGTTGAGTTCATCCCATAAGTGTTCTATTGGGTCTGGATGTTGTTAGTGAGGAACTGGGTGGTGAGCTGTGCCACATGAGGTTGAGCATTATCCTGCTGAAAAAAAAATTGACTCTGGTGCAGCCAAAAGTGGAAGGATGTGAGGACGAAGAATTTTAGCAACATATCGTTGGGCATTCAGGCATCCTTCAATTTGCACCAAATCACTTCTTCCCATGAAGTTGATCATCCCCCACATTAGTATACTTCCACCACCATGTGGAGGAGCCCCTCCACGCAGTTCTGGGTGTAGCGCTCATGGACTCTGCGGTAAACTCTTCTCCATCAGTCATGTCGCTGGAACAGAAAGAATGTTCATCATTAAACCAAACCCTTCTCCAATCATTCACAACAGTCCATTGATGATGCTGGTTTGCCCACTGCAGTTGGTTCTTCTAGCCCAAAGACCAGCGTCGTGCAGCCGGTTCCTGACAGTTTGATCTGAAATTTGATGAGCTGTTGTCATTGACTGGAAATCGATTCCTGAGGTGACGCAGCCGTATGAAGCGGTCTTCGGCAGGAGTTGTGACTATGGGTCTTCCTCTGTGCGGCCAGTCTGCAACTGAGCCAGTTTCTTGAAATTATCTCCAAAGGCGACTAATGGTGCTTCTAACCACATTAAATTGTCTACCCACTACAGTCTGTGTGACTGTCCGGTCTGTAAACGTCCAGTGATAATGAGTCGCTGTTCTGTAGTGAGATGAGCCATACTTGCACACTGAATTTTCACATGAATTGATTCGAGGAGCATCAATCTTTTATAGGCATTTAATAAGATGGTCAGTGAGTTTTGTGTTCAGTAAGTTTCATGGGATTCTCATGAACGTGTTATGAGTTATTGTCAAAAATGCTGCTTTGAGTAATGTCACTTTTCTGTGCTCATAAATCATCTGCTGAGTACAATTCAGATCAGCATGTGAAGCTGATGTCCAAGTGAAGGTTTCTGGCAATTTGCCCTAATCAGCAAACTTCAGTTTAAATCGCAACATCGTATTTGTTGTGTTTCTTTTTTTTAAACAGTATATAATTCTTACCAACCAAAGCTCAATGCCTGGTGTGACAGCACACATGATTTCAATTAAAGCTTAGTTTATTAGCCATAAGAAATGAAGTTTACATTTTTAAAAAACTGTCAGAAGAAACATTTGGCTCACAGTAATGGACAAGCTGTTTTGAACTGTATACAATATTTTCTCCACTGTTTTCTTGAGTATGTTTGTACAAATGTGGAACATTTTGAATTTGCAACCACAAGACATTATTCAATTCTTTTCTATGTTCAGTATATATGTCCCATATCTACTGATCATTCCATCTGATCTGATGCAATATTTCCAGCCTTAGCATTAAAGTTTCTGAAGATTATGATGATGATGCCATCATACAGTCATGTCTTTCAAAGTTGCTCAAAAAATCTTTTCCATCTTCATATTTGTCTTTTGCCCTTGTTAAACATTAACAAAAATAATTAATTTCTCCTTTCAAATCTAATATCACCTTGTACAATGAGATAAATTTCAGTTCTTTCAAATTCCTTGTCTATCCTTGAACAATAGCGCAACAGATATCTCATATAACTTGTATTGAATGAAATTCCACTCTGAAATTAATATTCTTTGAATTTCATTTTTGGCTTTTTCATTTCTTTCACTATCTGCTTTTCCTTGTTACTAATGTTTCTTAAATAGAATGTTCCTTGAGGCATAATTTGCAGTCCAAGTCAGTTTGTCACTGCATACATGGCTGGATTTCTCTCTGTTGTCTTGTAAACAGGTATTTAGATCTAGCAAATGAATAGTCTCTAGTATCTTCCTCTAAAGTCTCTAGTATCTTCTCTAAATGTTTTCCGAATGTATAACTGTAATCCAGGTTAAATGAAATTTTATGCTAAGAACTGGTCCATGTAGAAGCTCAACATCTTGAGCAAAGATGATCAGTTTATCCATAGTACATTATTTGTTTCCAGGTCTAAAAAGCTCAAGACAGAACAGCTCTTATCTTCCCACCAGTTTTGGGTAGCCAGTCAGGAGAAGGTTTTAGGTGTCAGCTAAGCAAGCAAGATAAATGACTGGGTGCAGAGATTAGGACTGGGCATATACTTACATTGATGGTTCCATATGTCCCCTAAGAGAGGGGTGGACACCAAATGTTTGACCTGTGGGGTGAGAGGCCTTGGCCCCTGCCCACAAAAGCCCGCTAGCCAATCACGAGCCAGGACAGAATGGGTGATTGGAGAGACAGGCTAGACTCTGCAGGCTTAATGAGACCAATCGATGGCCACATCTGACGATGCAGTTGAAAACCTGTTTTGTGGAAGAAAGAGGTCTTTGCATTAAAAGGAGGGAGCCAAGAGAGTAGCCCCCTCCAGACATAGAACAGACATACAAACACAGAGTCACTCATAAAATTCCATGTTATAAGTTTGAGGAAAGCAGCAGAAAGAAGAATACAAAAATGTTAAAATGGTTAACCTTTTGAACCAAAATTTCCATAATTAAACGGTGAATAAATTTGTCCTTTTCCCTCATAATACCACTGCAATGACACATTGGCTTTAAGGATATTAAATGTAAGCCACTTGTTTTACACAGTATTGTCAAAAAGGATTGAAAAACTATCACAATCTATTTAAAAGTAACTGTTTTTTATAGAGAGTTTCTGTTCAGTCTCAAGAGTGTTGCGAGACTTTTCTACAGCTATTTCCCATGATGCTTTGAATTTATCATTCAGAAGAAATATAATCTTCAGGTTCAAAAGGTTAAATGAACAATATTATATTGTAGTAAATAACAGTTCAAAGATTTTTTTTACACAGTACAAAATTCAGTGTATGAAAATCAAAAGCCAAACAAAAGCATTATGTCATACTTCAAATCACTCAGCATAGAAAGTCAAGAGGATGTGAAACAACACCTGGTACATCTTTAGTGATATTTGAAAACTGTGGACAAATGAAAATCAGCTGACCCACTGAGTCAGAATTAGTAGACATGCCTTACACAGTTTTAAAAAAATGTTAATGAAAAAACTCAGACAATAATGTGAGGAGACAACCAACTTCACAAACAAGACATAACAAAAGGCATAATTATACTTAAACACTATAAAAACAACTGTAACAAGTTATACCACATACGAAAATGACTATTTTCACAATAAATAAATAAAACATAAAAATAAAGCAGTATAACATATTCTTTTTTTGTGTGTCAAAAATAAGCATGTATGAAATTGTTAAAAATAAAACTATGATTTTAACGAACAATGTCTAAACAATTTTTATATTGTTCTCACTTCATGTCTGCTAGCAAATCTCTAGTACTATGTATCTTACCATGGTTACACTACAAATATCTTACCACTGTGTGATATACACAAACACATTATGACATATATCACTCTTATATAATGACTACATACCTACAGCAAGTACTCTTTTCTTTCTTTCTATCCATATCAGCATCTAAAATGAGAGACTAGCCATGAGACAACCACACTAAATGCTGTAAGCACAAGCTGCAGTAGCTGATAATCCTCATAATAAGCTAGTTTTTGCATGCAGACTTATAAATGAGCTGCCTATCTTACCTAGGAGTGAAATGAGTCCACAGCCCACCCAGATAATCAAGCTGAGTGCCACAGAACCTGATCCAGCGATCACACCCTTTGGTGAGATGAAGATGCCTGAGCCTTGGTGTATGAATTGCAAAGAAAATTACAGGTCAAGAATTTAAACTTTAAGATGTTTAATTTCAACTTAAAATCTGTAATTATTATTTAAAGCTATTAAGAAAATATCCTTCATCAAAAGTTGCATTTTCTCTATGCTTAATTTTATGAGCAAAAGAATATAACCCATTAATTCAAATTCCAGTAAAAAGTTTAAATTCTGATTCATTACATTACAACATGAAGTTTCAAAAGTTTAAAGGATGAAAATACTTTCCCTGAGAGGTGTACTCCTCTGATGATCAGAGAAAATGTATGGTTGTTGTGCTCTCTAAGGCAGTTTTCTGCCAATCTTTCCTTTCAATTTATGGCAGATAGTAGTCAGATCGATAGCAATGCAACTTCTCAGTTTAAAGCAGTGAAGTTATAATCTCTCCAGCTGACATAGATTTTCACTGGCTCTATCAAGTACCTGCATCTGTAATAAGATCTCCTTTCTATCTGGGAAATTACAGAACTGCTGACTGGTCTAGAATTCATTGATGATGACATTTTCAAATTTAAAAAAAAACTGGTTGATATATAAAAATTAGATGTACACTAAAGTTGTGATGTAAGAGTTTTAGAATTTATGGGGTAAATTAACCTGCACAGAACTATACTTCCTGCAAGTAGGAACCAGTGTAGTGAATTAGACACTGCTTGCAGACCAGGCGACCCAGTTTTGATTCCCACTCTCCACAGTGGTGGTCAAAAAAACTCCCTGTGCTCATCCAGTCTCAAGAAAAAAATAGGTACCAGGGTTAGCTCTTTGAAGGAAGAGGAATGAGGCCACTAGCTACAGAGTTCCTGCTGATGGTGACACTTAGTTAGCAGTTTCTGGTAAACTGTTGACCTTGCAGCAGAGCACTTATGGTTTGACCGTGTGCAATGATCATAACTCATACCTTTTATTATGGGTAGTGGTAAGATGTGGTGTCATATATCTGGTATTGCACAGAAAACACTGACCACCCAGTGTTCTATTCTTCCTTTTACAGTTCTATATACGTACCTATCATTGTTCCAACAATAAGTGCTGTTCCGGACATAAGACCAAGCTTCCTCTTCACTCTGACAGTTCCATCCTCAATGACCATACTTTTTTCAGATGAGACTGGAGTACTTGGCTCACTATCCAAACTGGTGTAGGCTTTGCTGCCATTCATTTCTGATAACTGAGGGTAGCCTTTCTTATCACAAAAAGTAAGTGGTGATGCTAGGCAGCTACCGTTGGCAGGCATGACTGAAAGTGCCGAGAACATAAAAAAACACCATTAAGTTTAGTTTGTTTTTTTTTTCTTTTTAGTACAGAGCTCAGTGTTTCTGACATATTATTGTGTTGAGTAGTTCACTCTCTAAAAGTAAACTACTACTACTACTACTACTACTTCGTTCAGTTTCATATACTCAACTTTCTAAACAGGGAGCCGAACCACCTCTATGAATCTTGCTGTCAGCAGGTCTTCTTAGGAACCCCTGAGTTTTTCTTCCACGCTTTTCTCTCGGGCCCATATCTGGGCTCTGAGGTCTCTGTATATAGTGCAAGTCAATAGCATGTATTCAGGAGTCTGGCGATGTCTTAGCACATGCATCGGGGTGTTGGTGCAGCCCGTTATCTGGCGGGGACGGGCATTTAGTTTGCAGTATGCGGGTTTGCAGCCTGAAGAACGTGGCTTGTTGCTCGTTTAGTCTCAGTATGGGTTCCTGTAGGTATCTGTTGTTTGTCCTCTGCCTTCAGGTGTTTTTGAAATTTCCTTTAAACGCGTGTTTTCATTTCCTTTTGCGATATTTTGTGTCTGAATTGTTCTTTCTTTGTGCTTTCCTTTGCTAGTATGTCGGCTGTTTCGTTTCCTGCAATGCAACAGCGTGCAGGGATCCACTGCAGCGCTGTCCTATTTGCCCTGGAGAGCTGATTTAATTTATCCATTATATCCCACTAAAAGTAAACAGACAAGATGGATATCCTTCCTTGGTCCTATTACAATGGTGAATCAAATGACAGTAAGAAAATGCGCATAAGATTTTCTAAAGAATAGGCAGAAATCCCTTAGTAGTAGTATGTATTAGTACCAAGGTCAGTGACTTCAGTAAGCAAATAGCGTCACCGTTGCTAAGCAACAAGCGGAGAATAGCGCATGTCAAGATGGCGATTACGCTGCAGATACACCTTGTTATTTGTTTCTTGTCCGCCAAAGGTAAGAACCCATTGGACATATACCGTGAAAAATTTGCGGTGTACGGCGACGAGTGTATGTGCACGACTCAAGTCTAAAACTGGGTTACGAAGCTCAAGACAAGTCTAACAAGTTTATACGCCAACCATCTTGGGCAAACATACAAGGGATGAGGTCACCGGTGGCTGAGAAGTACTGAAGACCAAGTAGACTATACTGAAAAACAGTGTGTTATTTTTCCTGCGGTAAATAAAAGTTTAATGTAATTTGTATTTTCTAATCTTCATTTAATTCACCCTTCTAGTGACCTATAAACTCCAATAATGCAGTGTGTGTTTCCTGGAAAATGGAGAAGGGAACGGTCCAGGGAAACCATGGGCCCGGTACATCAATGGCATACTAAATAATACATTCATTGAAACATATCTTCCTGATGTTGTCAGACTGGCTATCTGGACATCAACATTCTTCAAAGGACAAACCATGAGAACACATTTCTCTCTTGAAATTATAAGGATGTGTAGAATGTGTTCGAAAGCCAGGAAAGATAACAATGAATACTAGTATAAATGAAACAACAAATAAATAAAAAGATAAGCCTTGGAATAATGGAAATATTTCAGCCATTTCATGATAGTTACAAGATAAAGATATGAACTATTTTTTTAAAAATAAATATGAAACAACGAGGCTTTCGTACGGTAAAGAAAGAGAATACAGTTTTGTAGGATTAGAACGCGAAAAAATCGTAGACAAAGCACTTTAGTGAGACGTAAGGGAAAGAAAACTCTCAAGAGAATTACCTGGGATTCGAACACGGACTCCAGTAGGACAAGCACCCGTCTAGCCACGAGAGAACAGCGTACTAACCAACTTTGCCAACTCTCACCCCCTCCCCCCCCCCCAAAAAAAAAAGGTGTACACGGCCTCCTGCCATGCAGTGTGTATATTTGTCTAAAACGTTGGTACATACTATAGAAATTGAATCTAAGCTACGGAATTTTCTGTGTCACGACCTCGTTTCTTTCCTGGTGTCACGATCCCTCGTGTCTATTGAACAGCTACTAATGACTATGCCAACAAACACCTGTCAGTGTCTACATTTTTATTGACCTATCAGCACACTAGAAGGTGATGTGATTAGCATCACGCCCAGTTGTCTTTCCTTCCCCAGCTCCAGAGGAAGCCATTTGCCCATTTCTACATGTGGGTAAATTGCAATGCAACAGTGTGCAGGGATCCACTGCAGCGCTGTCCTATTGCCGTGGAGAGCTGATTTAGTTTCTCCATTATATCCCACTAAAAGTAAACAGACAAGATGGATATCCCTCCTTGGTCCTGTTACGAGGGTGAATCAAACGACGGTTAGAAAATGCTCATGAAATTTTATAAAGAGCAGACAGAAATCTCTTAGAAGTAGTATGTATTAGCACCAAGGTCAGTGACGTCAGTAAGCAAATAGCGTCACCGTCGCTAAGCAACAAGCGGAGAATAGCGCATGTCAAGATGGTATGTCAAATGAATGCTAACAAAATTCTAACAAACAAACAAAAAAAAAAAACTGTTGGAACACCTTTTTGAAAAAAAAAACGACAGTAGGATGGAGGCGCGGATACAAGAAGTGTTGATTACAGCAAGAAGCAGCCTTCACTAAAGATCCGCTTCAGTCAAGAAAAAGAGTAGAATTTTAGAAACAGAACGGGCATGGATTGGTAGCAAACTATATTTTAAAGCCACAGTTAATTATCCCTTAACATAACAAGAGATTCCATCTTCAGCGTTTTCGTATAAGAAAGTAATCATCGGCTATCTGGTTTTTAGAAATCAGTTGTCTCAAT
Organism: Achatina immaculata; assembly: GCA_009760885.1. Classification (NCBI taxonomy): domain Eukaryota; kingdom Metazoa; phylum Mollusca; class Gastropoda; order Stylommatophora; family Achatinidae; genus Lissachatina; species Lissachatina immaculata. The sequence continues at coordinate 55,022,151 of CM019716.1, forward strand.
CTTCCTTCACTTACTGACACTCCAAGATGGCCCGTAGCTGAAGACCTTGTACCACCTCTCCGTTGGTACCCCCAGTAACAGGCCTTGCCTGGCTATCAGGGCAGGGATAGTCATAGTCCCCATGGTGGTGGAGTCCGCTACTGAACACCGAACACCCCTTTTTTTTTTAGCTGTACTCGGAGACAAAAAAATAGATGCCATAACCCACTCCAAAACCAACACGATGCTGTGCCTCAACATCTTCAGAGCATCAGCTACAAAGAACACCAGGTTGCAGTTCCAGGAAGATGCAAGACAAGACATTATCAGGAACTGCACAAACAATTTCCGATAATTTTTCTTTGAATAAGTGGCATGTACACAATGCAGCCAGCTGTTGCGTATGAAGTTTTTAAAAAAATCTTTAAAAAATGACTGGAGAAAGGGATAGTAAGTACTTTTTGTCTGCTTCTGTTGTCTTCATATATTCATATATGTCATCATTTATTACAGAAGGTGACAAGGACTCTGTGAACCTCTTCAAGCTATTCTTTAAAAGATGGTTTAACTCTTTCCTATCTGTTTAACTCTTTCCTATCTGCTTAACTCTTTCCTATATGCTTACCTCTTTCCTATCTGTTTAACTCTTTCCTACCTGCTTAACTCTTTCCTATCTGTTTAACTCTTTCTTAACTCTTTCCTACCTGCTTAACTCTTTCCTATCTGCTTAACTATTTCCTATCTGTTTAACTCTTTCTTAACTCTTTCCTACCTGTTTAACTCTTTTCTATCTGTTTGTAAAAATATGTCTTAGGAAAAAAAACAGATTTGGTGTAGCAAGCCAAATGTCGGTGATGTTGGATAATTAGCTCGTATTTTTAAAAAAATATAATTACGTATAAGACAGAATATTTTTTTTAGTGTTAAGTACTAGTTCATGCTAAAATTACTTTATTTAATAGATTTCACACAGCACCATCAAGAACTTGGAACCTGAACCTTAAACAAAACAAATGAAGTTGTAGATACACCTGATTTCATTTCACTTCGTAACCATTTAAGAATGGACAGGAAACGGTAAATGAAATTAGGCAGTTGACTCGGTTAGACAACATACTCTTTTCTCCGTTTACCTTTCTGTATAAGCGTTTTCTCACATACACATAACTGGACACAATTATTGTAGTGACCACACAGTACGATGATGTGCCTCGCTTTGCAGGTCAGTCAGCCAGTCAGTCATTTTCATGTCCTTTGTGGAACTTTGCCTCCCTAACAGCACTCCTGTAGGCCTCTCGGTTGTAAGCAAGATGCCCTGGTGCTGATGCATCCATTTGCAGATCATCAACGATGCCTTACAACCATCTTCTCTTTGGTCTTCTTCTTTTTCCCATTATGTATCCTTCCAAGACGGTCTTCTCTAGATTATGACGTTTAATGTATCAAAAATATTTAAATTTTCTTTGTTTAAACCTCTTTACTAGCCAATCTTCAATATTAAGTTCTTGTAGTATGGATATATTTGTTCTTCTTTGTGTCTATGATATTTGAAGAACTCTTCTGTAGCATTTACATTCAAAGGCATTTATATGTTTCTCTGCTGTTTTGTTAAGTGTCCAGGTCTCTCGTGCATATGTTGCAATGGGAAAGATGCACGCCCTTAATAATCTTATTTTTGTAGTTCTGTCTGTTCCTCTCAACAGATTCCTTAGTTGGTTTACTTTTTGATAAGCGATAGATGTCCTCCTTTTAATTTTCCTCATTATATCTCCATTATTAGTTAGTAACGATCCAAGATATTCAAAACTCTCCACTTCTTCCACTTTTTCCTCACTAATAAATATATCAGCTCCCTTGTTTGTTTTGTAAGCTGTCATTAATTTAGTTTTATTCGCATTAAGATAGAGGTTTTGCTCTTCACTGCTCTTACAGACTGACATAATTAGTTTTTCCATTCCTTTTTATGTTGTGGACAGTAATACTGTGTCATCAGCATATCTAATCTCTGGTATTTCATAATAACGTAAATAATAATAACTTAACTTAAATAACATAAATAATAACTTAAATATTTTGGACACATTAAACGTCATGATAATCTAGAGAAGACCGTCTTAGAAGGGTACACAATGGGAAAAAGAAAGAGAGGAAGACCAAGGAGAAGATGGTTGTAAGACATCGTTGACGACATGCAAATGGATGCATCAGCAGCAGGCCATCTTGTTCACAACCGAGAGGCCTACAGGAGTGCTGTTAGGGAGGCAAAGTTCCGCAGGGGACATGCAAATGAATGGTGTTTTATAATCTCCAATTGTTATGGCATCGTAATTTTCTTTGTCTACATCTTCTCTAAGATTCCTCATTATATTTTCAGTATACAAGTTAAATAAGTAAGGCGGCAATATGCACCCTTGACGGACCCCTTGTTTTACGTCAAACCAAGTTGTTTCACCATTTATTCTTACTGCTGCTTGTTGGTCTAGATACAGCAGTGATGTTAATTGTATCACATGTGTTGGAAATCCAATTTTTTTCTATTATTTCCCAAAACTTCTGGTGTTGTACACAATTAAATGCTTTTGAATAGTCTATAAAAGATAAATATAGATTCGTTTCGCAGGTAGCTTTTATTTTAAAATCCAGTCTCCCTATATATATTTTTTTTCTGTTAAATGCTGAATTAAATGGATCACGACGGATTGATATACAACATTTTCTTCCTTTAAAAGCTAGCTAGCCAGCTATTCCTTGCTAAAAAAATACACCAGCCTAGACCCTTGTATAAGGAAGATGTTTGCCAATCGCTCGAAGACAATCTCGAGAAACTCCTAAAAGAAGTCCAAATCCGATTTAATCTAACAATAAGGCACTTACATATTCTTTTAGATGTGATACATTTTGATAGCGATGTACGATGTACGTGCATGCTTCTTAGTGATATCCACTTCGTAAGAACTCTCCGAAATCAACGGGTACAGTACTATACAACACTTTTCGCAATCAGCAGTAAAATCCAGCCAATGCCACTGCAATGCTGCAGTTTTCTAATGTGACATTAGCAACCAGAACGTGGCCAAAGACAAACAATATCAAACAACACACGGAGAACGACGAGAGATCATTGGTAGAATGTGTACTGAAGTGTGTGCTTACTGGATGTGCGCCTGACAAGGTGTCTTACCCGTGCCTCGCAGTTCCAGATCCCCTACAGCTTTCCTTGCCAAACGGTTCCCCCGTTTCTTTCCGAAGAATGGCATTTCGTTTAAAGGATGGAAGCTAACTTTGGCCTGGAAGACGGCAGGGGGGATAAAGAAAGAAGAAAAGGCATGTTTGTATATTTATTGTTGAAATCTTCTTTCACCACCTTTCTTCTATAAATAAATTTCTCTTAAAGAAAAAGTAAGTTTGATTTATTGCTGTTTCTGGCATCTACACAATGGGGATGAGATTTTTTAAAAAAAAAAGCAACAGAACACAATATTTTTTTCCTTTTAAATGCCAAAAGAGAGCCTCACTATCTTTGTTAGACCTTGGGGTTTGTCATTCAGAAGCATAACAATCACCTACTTGAAGAAAATCCAGTGAGATTTCTACAATGTTTAGCACCAGCTGGGAACAAGGTTTGCGCACAGAAAAGTGTTAGGGGGTAGTGTGTATGATTAAGATCGAAAGCTGTAGACAATGCAGCTTAAAACATAAGAGAAAGAATAACAGAAAGAGTGCCAAGTGAACCAAACTCACTTTGAGGGAGCAATGATGTGCAACCACAGAAGTCACGTGAGAACAATCTACTATCCCCATGAGTACTTCGTGGCCAAGTTTCCGGCCATCCATTCTTCTCTAACACAATGAAATTCTTATGCAATTTAAGACAATATTAAAATATAACGTTGCCCTGTGAAGTACTATAACAAAAATAATATACAAAAATAACTTGAGTGACACACAAATAAACTTACCTAATAAAGGTAAGTGAAACTGTTTCTTTTTCGTTGAACCGGTATTTCACTTCTGCTTATATAAATTCAGTTCTATTGTTTTAAAGATGAACAATTTTTAAAAAATGATGGTTCACCAACTCTTCTGATACCGAAGCTGTTTTGTAGAATTAAACTGCTCTGGAAACTTCCACCACGTATTAGTCTTCTTAACAGTCTTGCTCAGGGTGAAACAAATTCCAACTCCTCTTTAGATTGTTTCCACGCGAGATCTTAATCACTTTACTCTGAAAAACAAAAAAGAGGATAAATGTTAGATCATTTATATGTTCTAAACTGGCAAAAGTGATTACGGCTTCACTTTACCATTTATATGTTCTAAACTGGCAAAAGTGATTACGGCTTCACTTTACCTCACTGTAAACTGGCAAGTGATTATAAATTCACTTTACCTCATTGTAAATTAGCAAAACGGTCATGGTTTCACTTTACATCACAACAAACTGGCAACTGATTATAACTTCACTTTACATCACACTAAACTGGGAACTGACTATAACTTCACTTTGCAAACTGTATACTGGCAAAGGTGATTATGGTTTCATTTTAAACCAGGCAAGTAATTATGGCTTCGCTTTACGTCAGAGTAAACTGGCAAAGCAGTTTACACCACAGTTCCTCTTGGCAAATGAACATTTCTTTTTTCAATGCGGGCCAATGAATGCCCTTTCACCGTTGTCCCCTTTAAAAAAAACAGCGAGCATATGTACTTTAGGTCAACAATTTCAACCTCACAAATAACATCTGCGCAAAGAACGTCTTCCTCTGATAAATATAAATTCAAATGGCTCCGATGCGAGCACGCTGGTGATACGACCTCATAAAGCATCTATGTAGTATTTATTAACACCGAATGGCAACTGAAAGAATTCACATGAGTTAAATTTTAACCAAAACCATATCCAGTCAGATGTTTTGTGTTCCTCCGATAGCTATCGGCACGCAGAGATCTGTACTTCAGTAGACAGAGAAACAAAGTACACCGTAGAAGTTACGGCTACCTCAAGACGGAGCTGTTTGAATCATCTCGACGTGTTTTTCTATATTCGTGGGGAACACACACCGAAAGCAAATAGGAACCTACTTCTGATTTTGTAAAAAAAAAAAAAAAAGATGTGTAGGTTATTTTGGTGTCGAGGTTGGAGATCAAGATAAGCCATGGGCTCCTCATTTTTTATGCAAAATTTGTACGAAGCGTTTGTGCCAGTGGACAAATGGAAAGAGAAGCTGCCTGAAATTTGGAGTACCAATGGTTTGTATGGAACCGAAAAACCACTTCGATGACTGTTGTTCTTGTACTGTTAATATCACAGGCATCAATCGAAATAATCGTGACAAGTGGTCTTACCCTGATCTACCTTCAGCCATTTCATGATAAGTACAAGGTAAAGGTAGTTCCTTTATGTCACAGAACCACCAAGGGGATTAGTTTTCCGTTCCACCTTTCCTTGAACTACCACAGCTCTCAGAGAATGAGTCTTGCATGTCTGATATCGCACAAGGTAAAGAAAATGGTGGCAGTGACAGTGAATTCCAAACAACTTCATACAGTGATCGTTTTGATCAGAATGAATTGAATGATCTGATCAGGTACTGAAATCTTTCCAACGAGTCTTCTCAATTGCTTGCCTCCAGACTAAAGGAAAAGAATGTAGTGTACTACGGTCTGGAACGAAAATTACATTTTATCGAAGAAGAGAAAATGACTCGCTGCTATACCGAAAACAACAACTTACAATTCTGCAATTACATCGGAAACCTTGTGAAGAAAATTGGTCTTTCAGAATATGACCCAAGTGAGTGGCGTCTTTTCATCAACAGTTCAAAACGTAGTTTGAAATGTATTTTTTTAATAACGGCAGCAAATATGGTTCTATTCCAATCGGTCATTCCACCAGGATGAAAGAAGAGTACAAGGCCATCTATTTAGTCTTGGAAAAGATAAATTACCAAGAACATCAATGGGTGTTTTGTGTAGACTTGAAGATGGTTAATTTCCTTCTTGGTCAACAAAGTGGCTACACAAAGTATCCTTGCTTTTTATGCCTTTGGAATAGTAGAGCCAAACATGAACATTGGGCATGAAAAGACTGGCCTCCTAGGAAATATATGGTGGTTGGGGGACAAAATGTAATCAATGAACCCTTGGTAGCACGAGATAGAATCATACTGCCACCAATACATATAAAGTAGGTCTGATGAAACAATTTGTAAAGGCTTTATATAAAGACGGCTCGTGCACTCAATACATAGTGCATAAGTTACCATGGAAAAATTGAAGGCAGGAATTTTCTATGGTCCACAGATCACACATAAATAGAGTACTTAGCTGTAAATTGTAAGGTGTGGCTTGTCCGGCATTGTGTGTCATGAAAGGATTTAGTAGAGCGTGGAGACTATTTAAATGGAGACCTGTGATATGTGGTCAGTGGGTTGTAACTGGGGGTGGTGGATGGGAAACCGGGGAGGGGAGAGAGAGAGTGATACAATGTTGACCTAGCCAGGAGAAGTTGAAATAGATTATTAGGAGTTGAAAAGTGATGCTGTGTGGAGGTTTGACACGTAAGAATGGGTTGAGCTTAGTGGAGAGATACTATAATGATTGAAGAGAATATTAAGTGTAGCTGAACAGCGAGTTTAACCCATGTGGCTCCAGCGTCCAACAATTTTGAATGCAGCGGTTCTCAAACGTCAGGCGGCTTGTGTAATCTGCGTGACATTGTTTGATGGCTGTTACAGGAAAATCAGATTTGCCTCTGTGGTTGGGGCCATTGAAATGATTTGGGACTGGTTTTGAAGCATGCTAGGCAATGTCGTACAGATGTTTTTGCATGCTGTCCCCTAATCTGAGGCCAGTCTCACCAATATACGTTATCCTGCATTTTTTACAAACGATGACATATATCACATTACGGGACTCGCATGTGGATCCCTCAAGAAGAGTGAGGATAGTTTTGGGAAAGGTAATCGTTTTCGTTTCCCAGACTACCGGGCAGGTAACGCAGCGGGGGCAGTTACATTTTCTGGTGCCAACTTATCTAAGGCATCGTCATCTGCCGCTAATCCAGCTCGGCCCCGACAGTCGCGACATTTTCTCTGATCCAGCCCTGTTGGCATACAAAAGTGAGCCAAACCTTAAGGACATCCTTGTCAACAGCCACTTGAAGCAGAGCCTTAGATATGTTGGCACCAGAAAATGTAACTGCCCCCGCTGCGTTACCTGTCCGGTAGTCTGGGAAACGAAAACGATTACCTTTCCCAAAACTATCCTCACTCTTCATGAGGGATTCACATGCGAGTCCCGTAATGTGATATATGTCATCGTTTGTAAAAGATGCAGGATAACGTATATTGGTGAGATTGGCCTCAGATTAGGGGACAGCATGCAAAAACATCTGTACGACATCGCCTAGCATGCTTCAAAACCAGTCCCAAATCATTTCAATGGCCCCAACCACAGAGGCAAATCTGATTTTCCTGTAACAGCCATCAAACAATGTCACGCAGATTACACAAGCCGCCTGACGTTTGAGAACCGCTGCATTCAAAATTGTTGGACGCTGGAGCCACATGGGTTAAACTCGCTGTTCAGCTACACTTAATATTCTCTTCAATCATTATAGTATCTCTCCACTAAGCTCAACCCATTCTTACGTGTCAAACCTCCACACAGCATCACTTTTCAACTCCTAATAATCTATTTCAACTTCTCCTGGCTAGGTCAACATTGTATTACTCTCTCTCCCCTCCCCGGTTTCCCATCCACCACCCCCAGTTACAACCCACTGACCACATATCACAGGTCTCCATTTAAACAGTCTCCACGTTCTACTAAATCCTTTCCTGGCACACAATGCCGGACAAGCCACACCTTACAATTTACAGCTAAGTACTCTATTTAATTTTTAAATTAAAAAAAAATAGTATTCATGTGAATCTATACTTTATCTCCTCTCTCTATTTCTTCGTCCTGTATGTTTTTGTATGATTAAGGCTCACGCCGAAACGTCACAACTTTGTAGTCGTTAAGTAATAAAGCTGTTCCTACATGTTTCCTAGTTTATACTTCTTGTGTGTCGAATGAGTGGAAAGTTTTCATCATAAACTTGAACTTTTGGTATGAAATAAGTAGATTTTCAAACAGTACACTTTTCTTTCAATTTTTATTATGTTTCATTCATGCTTGGAAGATATTATTTTTAATGTGTATTAAAATATCCCGATCTATTATGGGCGAGCAGAATGAAGAGTGGTTTATGGCATATGTTCTGTATCTCAAAAACTAGAGTTTATAGGGGAAAACTGACGCCATGTTTGGAATCACCAGGTCAAATATACCCAGAATCAGGTCTAACATTTGAAGCAACAAAATGTGTATTGGCCAGTGTAATTATTCATTAAGTGGCTGGATTTAATTGATATGTGGGGTGTATCTTGTAAACTGTCACGAACGTAGTGCTCAGTTTATTCAAGCAGACCAGGATTAGAGTTTGTGGTCCTTTTAAAATTTACCAGGAATAAAATGGGTTACGGAGACCGTATAATTGTAAGCTAACACGAAGCCTGTAAACGTTACTCATGGCGCTAAAGCGGTTTTGTTTCCTTTGAGAGTTAAGTAATGTGCAGGTGGAACTAGGGGCTCTGAGAGAGAGAGAGAGAGAGACTAATATGGTGTGGATGGAAGTAGGGGCTCTGAGAGAGAGAGAGAGAGAATAATATGGTGTGGGTGGAAGTAGGGGCTCTGAGAGAGAGAGAGAGAGAGAATATGGTGTTGGTGGAAGTTGGGGTTCTAAGAGAGAGAGAGAGAGAGAGAGAGAATAATATGGTGTTGGTGGAAGTAGGGGCTCTGAAGAGAGAGAGAGAGAGAGAGAATAATATGGTGTTGGTGGAAGTAGGGGCTCTAAGAGAGAGAGAGAGAATATATGGTGTTGGTGGAAGTAGGGGCTCTAAGAGAGAGAGAGAATAATATGGTGTTGGTGGAAGTAGGGGCTCTGAGAGAAAGAGAGAGAGAGAGAATAATATGGTGTTGGTGGAAGTTGGGGCTCTAAGAGAGAGAGAGAGAATAATATGGTGTTGGTGAAAGTAGGGGCTCTGAGAGAGAGAGAGAGAATAATATGGTGTGGTGGAAGTAGGGGCTCTGAGAGAGAGAGAGAGAGAGAGAGAATAATATGGTGTTGGTGGAAGTAGGGGCTCTGAGAGAGAGAGAGAGAGAGAGAGAGAGAATAATATGGTGTGGATGGAAGTAAGGGCTCTAAGAGAGAGAGAGAGAATAATATGGTGTGGATGGAAGTAGGGGCTCTGAGAGAGAGAGAGAGAGAGAATAATATGGTGTTGGTGGAAGTAGGGGCTCTGAGAGAGAGAGAGAGAATAATATGGTGTGGGTGGAAGTAGGGGCTCTAAGAGAGAGAGAGAGAGAATAATATGGTGTGGATGGAAGTAGGGGCTCTGAGAGAGAGAGAGAGAGAGAGAATAATATGGTGTTGGTGGAAGTAGGGGCTCTGAGAGAGAGAGAGAGAGAGAGAGAGAGAGAGAATAATGTGCAGGTGGAAGTAGGGGCTCTTTGTGTGTGTGTGTGTGTGAGAGAGAGAGAGAGGAGGGGGGGGGGGTTAAGCAGTGTGGTATGGTTGGAAGAAGGGGCACTGTGTGTGTATGTGTGAAAGAGAGAGCGGGAGAGTTAAGTCATGTGATGTGGATGGGAGTAGGGGCTCAGAGTGTGTGTGTGTGTATATGTGTGGATGTGTGTGTGTGTGTGCGAGAGAGAGAGGACGAACTTTGTCTTTATGGAGTGAATAACTGGACAAGCCAAGTTTCTACAAACCGTATCACTGCTCAGAGTTTTATGGTATTGTAGTAAGTCTTATACCCACCGTCCATCGTCCTTAGGTTCGTTCTATTTTCCCCGAATCTGCAATCCTGTTGCAATAAATGCGCGCATGCGCGCTTGGGCTACAACAATTATTTTCTTGTTAATTTCAATTTTATCTATTTTTTTCGCCTGTCTTCCTACCTATTTGTCTCTTACGTGTCTGATCTATCCATCTGAGTGTTATCTGTCTTAAGTATCCACTGTGTGTTTTTCCTTCTTTAAGTACATGAATTGTTGGTCTATGCGTCCATCTTTTCTGAAGTTTTCGTCTACGTGTGTCTGGCTGTCTTTTTATGATCTATTCGTCCATATGTCTGTTTCTCTTTTATGATCTATTTGTCCATGTGTCCGTTTCTCTTTTATGATCTTTCGTCCATATGTCCATTTATCTTTAATAATATATTCGTCTATGTGTCTGTTTATCTTTTATAATCTACTCGTCTATATGTTTATCTGTCCTTTCTGACCTATTCGTTTATGAGTTTATTTGTCATTTCTGACCTATTCGTTTATGTGTTTATCTGTCCGTTCTGATCCACTCGTCTATGTGTCTATCTTTTCTAATCGACTCATCTACATGTCTGAAGTATCTGATCTAATTAGCATTTTTAAAACGAACTAAATGTATACCAATACAAGAAACTGAATTTTAAAAAAAAAAGATTATACTGCAGGAATCTTCCCCCCCCCCCTTCCAAAAAAACATATACACACATCCCACACACACAAACACAAACCCGTCCCAAAGATTAAAGTTATTTGTCTGAGTATTTTTAAACTACAGAAAGCAAGTGACTGTTGAAAGAAACAGCTGAAAATATAACACATTTTAGTTTAAAATCTCTCTCTCTCTCTCTCTCTCTCTCTCTCTCTCTCTCTCTCTCTCTCGCTACCCTCTTTTCATTCATACCTTCCTCCCTCCCTCCCTTTCTTCTTTTCTTCCTTCCTTCCTCTCATTGTCCTTTTCTTCTTTCCTCCTCCACCTGTTTCGTATCTGCTGTCAATAAGTGCGTGTTTAACAAGAGTACAACAAGACTTAATGAACATCAAGAATTCAAGCATTGCTTAACTCTTTCACTTTTGAATTAATTTCCATGCTACTCCAGAATAAATTCTGACAAAAATTTTTTATACAGAAAATGGAAGAAAATGCAACTGAAAAAAAATATGGTTGGGCTAGAAACGCACTACTTTTTATTTTAGATTTTGCCTAAATATCGTTTTCAGCATTGATTCCCACAGGTGTGTAAGATCTACCAGCCTGAATATCGTTCTGAGCATTTATTCCCACAGGTGCGCAAGATCCGCCAGTGTTGTTTTGGAGTGAAAAGAGTTAAGGTAGTCCGACAAAGATTTCCAGTAGCACGCGTATATCAATTAGTTCTAAACAGTTTCTGTGCTCCTCTGATGAATAGTACTTCACGACAGCTCAAGCCGCGTGACCCCAAGATTCTTTGTCTTTCCGTTACAGCTAAGGTTGGTTAAATGGATAACACTTCACTGTTTCTAGACCACAGTGTTGTGGTTGCTGTCACTGACTGGAATGTCCTAGGTTCGATTCCCCACTGGGGTGGATTTTTTTTTTTCGGATCTACCGGTATCCCGTGCCTACTACCGTATCCCCCAATATGCCTTAATGGCATGGAAACGGGAATTTTACCTTTTTTTTAAACAGGTATCTCGGGGTCGACCCAGCCTCATGGATATGGGTACTTGGGCTTTCCTAGACAGTTGCTGGTCTCTTTTTTTCACAAAGGTATGGTCTAGAAATGTGAAAGCACTAATACTTCACACTCCCCAACTGCCTACAGTTTCAAGACATAGAAAAAAGTTTCATATACCCTGAATAATGCCCTAAAACAGTGGTTCCCAACCTTTTAGTATAGCAGACCCTTTAAGCCAATAATAATTCTAACCAGTCGCCCCTTCTTTGTTTATGCTCTTATGATTTTTTAGCACACATTAGCAAAATTATGTTTAATATTTTACACAATCAAGACCTGCTACATGGTATCAAAATTCCCCCCCCCCATATGGCCCTTTACAGATCTAAGGGCATGAAACGATCCACAAAAATAACCCCCTATTAACTTCATCGTAATCTGAAATAAAATTTCTTGCAAGCCAAGCAATCACAGACTATTAGGAAAAGCAAATACACTGAACATGGCTACACACCTTTGTACAGGCTGTATAATAGTCCTTTGCTGGAAATAATAAAATATCCTTTTTCTCCGAATTATGCTTCATTTGGCTATTTAGAAAACCAATACGTGTGTTACTAATGTTGAAGGACTCCGCGTCCTACACTAGCTTTCCCTTATTTGTCTCGTGTAAATATTCCGATACCATAATTACACCTAACACCGTGCAATATACAGCCTTATTTGAACTCATAAAATGAAAGGAATCGTACCGGAATATGAGAAGTCGAACTATCATTGAGATACACACCGCATTTCCCGCCCTACAAGACACACCGGTGTATAGGACGGATCTAGACTTTGGCAAGGGTTATTCTGGAAACAAAAAGATATTTACAAAATATTCCTTACCGTAACAAAATTTACACATGATTTTACCCCCCCCCCCCACAAAAAAAAAAAGAATTACGGTATATGTGAGCTTGGCGTTTAACCATTTTGGCAAGTTCTTAATAACATTCCTGTCTATCACTGAAATTTCCTATACCGTGTAAATGCCAGATTGACGTTGATAATGATCGCGACAGAATTTTTTTTAAACCGGTATTGCTGTACCTGCCTTTCACTTTGCAAGAAGTACTTTCCGAAATACCCGTTTCTCAATGCAGTACTTCATAGCTTTAAAAAAATAATATAACATTCGCTGCTTTATACTTTTTTATGAAAAATTAAATATACTTTACGGACATCAGGAAAATGTAAATGTTCGTGCGAATTTTTCTTTTATTTTATCGTATTTGCAACGAGATTTGAACTATACAAAATGGTACAGAATGAATTGAATGATCTGTTTTGCTCACATATGCTGAACTGGTCAAAACTGATGGATTCTCCTTCTTGCAAATTCAGCATCGTCAGCCTACTGGCCAGAATATCTTCCAACCGATTTCGCTGGTTACTTTTTCCTCGGTTTCTGGTAATATAAACCGGTTACAGTAACCAACGATCTCCAAAAGTATCGGTTTTTCTCGTTTTTAAATCGATAAATTACAGGTAAGTGCCGACGACGCCATTTTTCGTTCGTTTAAGGTTTTAGCAATAAGGGATGTCTCGTATTTACAGCATCAATGTACCGTAATAATTCTACAGACTTCACGTAGGTTTTTGGTTTTAATAAACAAAAGCTCCATACTCGTCCATACATTCAGGCATCCATACTCAAAAGTAATGAAAATAAAAAAATAGAATGGTTCGGTAGATAAAAAACGGTACACCACTATCCGAAAACAAATAAAATAAGGGTGCTTTCTATCCGTTTTCCACATTTTAATATTATTTTGTTTTGTAATAATAATTTACTCATCTATAATCATATATATCCCATTCTGAGGCTAGAAAATAACGTGTGTTAAAGAAGGGGGTTTTAGTGCTAGCTTAGTACCAACAACATCTAGTGTTGGTTTAGTACCTGTAAGATCGGGTTTTAGTTTAGTACCTGTAACATCTAGTCTAGTATCTGTAATATCTGTTGTTAGTCTAGTACCTGTAACATCTAGTCTAGTATTTATAATATCTGTTGTTAGCCTAGTACTCATAATATCTAGTGTTAGTCTAGTGCCTGCAACATCTAGTCTAGTATCTGTAATATCTGTTGTTAATCTAGCACCCATAATATCTGGCGTTAATCTAGTGCCTGTAACATCTAGTCTAGCACCTGTAACATATGGTTTTAGTCGAGTATATATAATATCTGGCGTTAGTCAACATCTAGTCTAGTACCTGTGTGTAACATATAGTCTAGTACCTGTAACATATAGTCTGTTACCTGTAACATCTACTCCAAGGATTACCCTTATCTAATCACTGGGATATATGACACGCGGTGATTTATAGAAAAAGTTTTTTTTTTAAATTTAAAATATAAGTATGTCTTACAAGACAGGAAATATTGCATACAAAATGTTCACGGAAAACAGAAAAGAAAGCATTCTTACACAGACATATATATATATATATATATATATATATATATATATAATATATATATATATATATATATATGTCTGTGTGTGTGTCTGCTTAGACGTAAGACTCTTCTGTTCACGAAGAAGGTAATGCATTACTTAATATATAAAGCATTTGTTAAGTTATATTTTATTCTTTTCAAAAAGTACACATGAAACGCCATGGATGACGCAGGGCTCTTCTCCAGTAACAGGAAGGTGCAACGAAAGAAGCGGCCGTGTAGAGCTGCTTAAATACTCCGAGAAATGCATAACACCTACCAACCAGGTAGAATCATTCAGGTGATTTGTAAAGACGACCACTGAATTTTCTCCAGACCAGGAAAACGCAAAGATAAACAAACAAGAAACACAGTCAGAAATTTCGCAGGATGCGCTCCTTATCCTATGCAAACGCAGTGGACCGAGAGGAATAAGGGACAAACGTGAATAGAAACCAGAACTATATAGAACTTTTCATGAAATCAGACAAGCTGAATTCAAGGGTATGGAAAGCAAAAACTCCGGATTCCGAAATGTGAGAGTTATTTGCCCTTTAAAAAAATGTCGGATGTTCTTTGGTTCCCCCATAAGAGTTTGACAAATCAAACTTTCAAGTCTGACACAGATAAATGCATGCGTCTTTATTATTATTATTATTATTATTTACAGAAAAAAAGAAGATATAGAAAATGAATAAACAAGAATATTCTTATTAGTTTCTCTTATTTTAACATATCGTATATCAAAACCGAATGAAACTGGGATTCTCTCAAAAAGTTTTGTTTGTTGTTAATGAGAAACTAACAGATATACTGAATCTCTAACAAGACTTTAGGTCACCGACCAGACAGTAAAGGGGCTGGAGATTGGGGCAGTATCTATCATACGCAAATAATTCCTAAGGACATTTGCATGAGTCGGTGGCTGAAAAGAAGCCAAGTGAACAATGACTCGTGGCTTAAAATGAACAGAATAAAGCCACACACTTCTATGGAGTGAGTGAGTGAGTGAGTGAGTGGGTGGGTGGGTGGGTTGGCGGGTGGGTGATTGAATAAGTGGGTGAGTGAGTGAGTGAGTGTTAGGGAAATGTCGTCTGTCCCAATTTTGTTATTATCAACGAGAGAAGGTGAGTGAGTGTTAGGGAAATGTCATCTGTCCCAATTTTGTTATTATCAACGAGAGAAGGTGAGTGAGTGTTAGGGAAATGTCATCTGTCCCAATTTTGTTATTATCAACGAGAGAAGGTGAGTGAGTGAGTGTTATGGAAATGTCATCTGTCCCAATTTTGTTATTATCAACGAGAGAAGGTGAGTGAGTGAATGTTATGGAAATGTCATCTGTCCCAATTTTGTTATTATCAACTAGAGAAGGTGAGTGAGTGAGTGAGTGTTAGGGAAATGTCATCTGTCCCAATTTTGTTATTATCAACGAGAGAAGGTGAGTGAGTGAGTGTTAGGGAAATGTCATCTGTCCCAATTTTGTTATTATCAACGAGAGAAGGGGAGTGAGTGAGGAGAGGGAGAGAATGAGAGAGGGAGAGAGAGAGAGAGAGAAAGCGTTAAGAAGGTGTCTGCTGTCCCATTTCTGTTGCCATCAGCGAGAGATCAAGAGAGTGAGTGGGTGGTGGGAAGGGAAGAGGGAACGGAAGAAATGGAAGCAGCAATTTAGATGCCTATCTCTCTCTCTTTCTCTCTCTTTTTCTCTCTCTCTTTCTTTCTCTCTCTTCCTCTCTCTCTCTCTTTCTCTTTGTCTCTCTCTCCCTCCCTCTCGCTCTTTCTCTCTTTTGCACAAACCTGAAAACCTGAAAATATTTTACAAGAATGCACAGAAAATACATATTGACAAAATATCACACCTACATTAGACAAAGGCTTTATGTACACTCTTACATACCAACGATTATCATATAAAGCAAAATATAATACATGTGTGTTGGCATTTTCCAGTACAAAGTAAAGAATAGCAGCAGATGCAAAATAATAAAATACTGATGTCCTATAGAACCAGACTTTTCGGAAAATATAAGAGAATCAAGGCTCTGACGCAATGGAAAGAATATTAGCACAAGGGGAAATAATTCAATGTTGCACGAACAAATATGGAAAAAGGTCAAAAGCTACAAAGATGGGGGAAAATGTGAAAGAAATGAAAGACAAATTTACTACTAACTGAAGGGAACGAGAATACAGAGCAGATATAAATAAGAAGTAACATTTGCCAAGCAACTAGACCGCAAAGATTACAAGTTTTTGAGCAAGACGGTTGCAGACTTCCTTAGGGATTTAAAATAGAATACAAATAATATTGCGGAACACAACCAGCTGGTTCTCATTAAAAACAAAAAAGACAGACGGCAGGAAGAACGTCTACTTGCCTTTCATTCTGGTTATATATATATATATATATATATATATATATATATATCATCATCATCATCATGTGCCGTGCCGACTGGCGTTGGCTATTATGCTTCTCCAGAGTACGCGATCCTTCATGCAGGCCATCAGCTCAGTTGGTGATCTCCTCTCACACCATCCCGTCAGACTGTCCAGCATCATTTCTCTTGGTCTTTCTCTTGATCTTCTTCCTTCTATTTTTCCTGTTGTTATAATATTTTCAATGCCCCCTCTTCTCATTGCATGTCCTATAAAAGTACATTGTCTCTCTCTTATCTTTTTGACAAGGTTTTTTGTCTCTCCAGCTCTTCTCATACATTCTTCATTAGTTATTTTTGCTGTCCAGGGGATTCGCAACATTCTTCTAATAAACCACATTTCTGCTGCTTCCAATGATTTTTGTGCAGACTTGCCTATTGTCCATGATTCACTTCCATATAACAAGATAGGTTCAATATAGCATTTTAGGACTCGTTTTCTAACATTCATTGATAAGGATGTGTTGGTCAATATGTTTCTCATTCTCTGAAATGCAGTCTTTGCTTGGCCTATTCTGTTCCTAATTTCTGTTCTGCATTTCCCATCTGAAGTTATTACTGCTCCAAGGTATTTGAATTTCTGCACCTGCTTTAGAACAGTTCCGTTTAATTGAATACTGCATGCTGGTGGATTCTGTTTCTTAGATATAACCATAGTCTCTGTCTTTTTGATGTTCAAAGTAAGGCCTTTCTGCTCACTTTCTTTGGCGACTTTATCCAAGAGATTTTGCAGGTCTTGTTGGTTCTCAGCTATCAGTACTGTGTCGTCAGCATACCGAAGGTTGTTAATATTGTATCCTCCAATTTTTATGCCTGGTTCTGTGATGATTGTTCTTAGAATATTCTCGCTATACAGAGAAAAAAGATCTGGAGATAGTACCCATCCTTGTCGCACCCCTTGTTTTATAGGTTGATATTTTCCAATTCTATTTTCAACTCGAACTGCTGCTTCTTGCTGCCAGTATAGATGTTTTACAATCCTCAGGTCTTTGCCGTCTATATTGATGTCTTCAAGCATTTTAATAATTTCATTATGTTTCACCTTGTCAAATGCCTTGGTGTAATCAATGAAGCATAAGTAGAGATCTTTCTGTACTTCTAAAGCTCTTTCTGTTAGTGTTCGTAAAGCATAAATGGCATTGTGTGTTCCCTTTCCTTCAACAAATCCAAGCTGTTCATCTGCTATTTCCATTTTTATCTTTTTCCTTGTATATATATATATATATATATATATATATATATATATATATATATATATACTTTATCTCGGACATCTGCTTTGTGTAAAACGTTCATGACGCCATCAGCTCCAAATGTCTGGCTGTTTACGTGACAAGAGACATGATGCAGGATCGAGACAGAAAATAAAAGGGTACCAAAATGATAGGCTTCAGCGCAAGTGATATTATAGTGCTGAGTTTGAAACCCATTATGTTATCTTGCGATAATAGGGATTATTCAATCAGTTTGAACCAATCAATCATCACGCTTGTCTGGCAAACATGTTCGTCTGAATACACAGCCGTCCGCGCGAATGTCACTTCATCAATGCTATCATCCATCCCATTTGTAGCAGGATAAAGAGTTTGAGGGAAAACATCTCTTGAGCGTTGAAAACTATCTGTCTCGTTACTATACGCTTGGATTTTTATTTTAAAGTATGGGTTTTTAAAAACATTTTTTTTCTATTTTCAATGAGGTGGTATCTGTAAGTTCTCAGGTTTATCTTCTCCATCATTTACGAGGTGGTATCGGAAAGTGCCCGGACTGTATTTGCCGAGACTATATGACTAAGCCTGTACTTTTTTGAACGAATCTTGGAACTTTCCAATATTACCTCTTACCATGAAATCTTGATAGAACAAGACCTTGTGGATTAGAGATGATATTTTGCTTAAAAAAAAGTTATCATAAATGTCACTACTTCAGGCCGTCTTGACTCATACTGGACAAAGAGACTGATTGCCGGATATTGGCATGACCTGTCAAAATAAAACAGAGACGAAACTGTTTTCCTGCAATTTGTCATGACCCACAAAAGTAAATATGCACGTAAATTAGGCTGCCCTCTTTTTTTCCCTGGCTTGAAAAAGGCATCAAGGTAGAAACCAGCAAAAGCTAAACCATTAGCAAACCGACGTAATGTGGCTTTGGATGAGATAGTCATTTTGCAGCACTGCTTAACCTGCACTTCTAGTCTTTAGAAATTCACTCTGTCATGAAAGCCACCTCTTATTTCTACTCCGCTATGGTTATTCTCTCTCTCTCCCTCTCTCGCTTGTTCTCTCTCTCTCTCTCTCTCTTACTCTCTCGCTCTCTTTCCAAGCTCTCAAGGCTGATATCTATAATCTACTGCTACTCGTCACTGTTCCTGGCTCTCTCTCTCTCTCTCTCTCTCTCTCTCTCTATAGGTGTTCACGCCAAGTTCTCTTATGTCTTCTTTCACACTGTTTCCATATTTGTCCTGTCTGTTAATGAAGACTCATTAGCACACCGAATGAGAGAGAGAGAGAGAGAGAGAGGAAGAGTTTCCTTATTTAGTTATACTTCTACGCAGAGCATATCTGATTAAAAAAAAAGATAAAATGTCTCCGCTTTATCTGAAATCTTCATTTCCCTTTCTTATATTCTCAGCTGAAACTTATCAGTCTATGGGCACGTTTTCTTCAATGCTGTATTAACTACGCATGCTAATATTGTTTTGTTATTGTCAATCATATCTGCAACATAATTTTGTCAAAGTCTTCTCAACTCTACAGACTTTTGATGAACTGAAATAAACAAGACACAGTTTAACGTAACGTTATAAATATCTAAGAATACATATATCTGAGGCGGAAAAAAAAAAACCAAGTGAAACTGTTTACATCCACTTGCAAGCTGTGGATAACTGAATGAACGAGATCCGCGACTGGTTCTAATGTTGTAAAGGCATATTTTACCCTTGATAAAATGGCCTCCAGCCGCCGACCGGCACCAACACAGACGGTGTAAATCGATTCTTATAAATCTTCGCTGGTGCTAGAAAAACAAGTCCGGTCGTTGGATACCGCTGTAAGAAACTGGGGATTATAGAAGAAAAAGGGTTGCAGAACGAATGTTCTTCTCATTAGGGCGGTCTGGCTTTAGGTATCGAGAGTGACTGTTCTAATTAATGATACATGCAAGTATATCTTTTGCTGTACCTATACATGCTTTTGATTCCACGTGTACTGTGAGTTCTTTTCATGTGGTAGAGCTAATTTATAAACTAATCAAACAGGGCATATCGGACCTTGAAATCAAGGAGGGAGTGAGTAAGGTCAGAAAAAAACGAACAGAAAGTATGAGAATGTATAAATGAAAAACATACAACATCCGATGTTGCAATGCTCCTTACTCACTCCCTCCCTCACTTTGTAAAACTGCACCATACACCTCTATCTACCGTATTTATTTAAACCAGTTTTACTGCAGTCGCCATCCCTTTTATCTGCTGAAATCAAGGAAAGTTGGAGACTAAATATTGAATGCTGAATCACTAAACGCCGATAGTAAAAGTTCCGCTGTCATTGTTTGAGAACCGCTTTGACCGCACTCTTGTATCGTTTTGAAGTAATCAGTATCGGTGACCTACAGACATGCTTTAAGTTTTTTTAAGAACTTATTTACGCAATAAATTCTTGCAAAGATTAGGTGTGCTTGAATTCTGGGACCTGCGGGTGAACACACCTCGCCATTGCTCGCTTTCTAAGCAGATTGTCGTTTGAGTAATGTTTAGAGTCAGCAAGAAACTAATGGCGCTTTGCCAAGGTTGGTACTGCTGGTAGCAGGACTACAGGCGGAAAAAAATTAGCTGGTGACCAACACTTCAGGATCTAAACGCAGGGTTATCAATGCCAGCAGGAAAATGATTATGCAGTTTCACTGCGTTCTTCTTTACCCAGGAGAAAGAGTCAATAAACCTTTTTTTCCGCTTTTTTATCTGGGGAAGGAAATTCAGGTGTCTTGACGGCTTTAAACCTTTAAACTCCCCTACTCCCACCCCCCCCCCCCAACACTTTTAAAGTTGGCAACTACGCAAAACATTCCTTTTTGACATTAACAGCCGCGGTAAAGACGATGCTTATATTGTGAAAGATGGCTCTCCCACTGTTTAGTATTTGGTTGATTTTTTTTAGCTGAAAAGATTTCTGCTTTTCTTTCAGTGACCTTTGTATACGTTAACCCCTTATATGGCGTGATCTAGTCGTGGATGAGTGTATGTGTTATGACTCATGTTGTAGTGGCGGTTCAACATATCCAATATCCAAAACAAACGAACATTTCTCGTACACTTTGACAGCAGCTCAGGCACGACCTCTGCATTGAAGAACAGGTCCAAGCATAAGTCCAGCTGATATATATATAAGACCTCGTATACTTTCATTAATCCATTCTAGCATCTAAACAGCTGTTCTCCCAAAAATCCTGCCAAAAAAACCACTCTCGTACCACTGTTGTAAGTAACTACTCAGTCACATGACCAAATGATCAACCTTCACATCGTCACGTGCTTAAACGTGTGTTGCAGCAAGGGCCGAACAGCCATGACACACCGAATTAAATCATATACACTGTTATACCTTGGCGAATACTTAGGCAGGGCGCCAAGCAGATCTCCCAAGCTGGTATAATATTCCAGGCGTTTATGATTGAGATTTTTACGTTATTTGCATCACATAAGAACTTAACACTTTCATATATCTTCTTCTTCCTCTTTCTGGCTGAACTACAATGTGTGTTGTAAGTAATGGGTTATGGCAGTTGGCATAAAATTCTGGATTTTGTCCAAAAAAACCGGCAGTTTTCCGGAAAACAAATACATTTTTAAAAACTCAGCCCACAACTCTACAATAAATATGCAAAAGACTTCGATTCACTGAATCCATATAACAAATAATTCCTGCCAAATACAAGATTTCACTGTTCCGCCGAATACGATATATTCAGTTTTTGACAACACACAAATATAAATATGAACAGTGCCCTGGTACAAACGACAGGCCTTCAGTGGAGCTATTATGGAGACGAAGTTCCGCAATGGATATGCTAATGAATGAATGAATGAATGAGTACACTAGTGGAAACAAAAGGTACTCACTAACATTTCAAATGATGATTCGATATAACGCGATACAAAAAAAAAAAAACAACTTCGACTACACTGTACAGGAGAACGTATTGTTGAAGAGCCACATTCAGAATCTGAAGAGTAAATAATGACGTCACAGACTGTTCATGTTGTATATGAATTCGCGTTACACTTAAGAGCATTATATCCAGAAATAAACTGAAGAACGTTATATCCAGGCATAAATTGAAGAGCGTTATAACCAGGCATAAACTGAAGAGCGTTATATCCAGACATAAACTGAAGAACGTTATATCCAGGCATAAATTGAAGAGCGTTATAACCAGGCATAAACTGAAGAGCGTTATATCTAGGCCTGAATTGAAGAGCGTTATAACCAGGCATAAACTGAAGTGAATGAGAATATCATGGAGCGAGAAGCATGATCGTCAATGGCCGCTGGCAGAGCATCTAATGATGACAATGATGATATCGAGGCACCAGGGGTCCCCCCCACCCCGGTTGTAGGCAGGGGGTTAGTGTTGGCAATGTTTAGGGTATCATGCACTGTACTATATCCTAACCAAGACCCTTACTAAAAACACATACAAATAACAGGAGTAAACGACGCAGTAGGAGCACACCAGAATACTTCCAACAATTATTATGGCTTCTGTTGCTAAATCAACAAATATCTCATCATCATCATCATCAAAGTTGTTGTACTACACAGATTTAATGCTTCACCGCTCGAAATGCACTTACCTGTCTGTAAGCCAACGGATATTTTACTTAAACTTTACCTTAGTGCTAAAACCAAGAGCTGTGAAGAACAATGCTCCTGACCTTGAGTAAGGGCGATAACGTGCTAGGTTACACTTAACACAGCAAGGGTCATGATATCTGGAACAGTACTTGATATGGCAGTCATGAAATCTTGGATATAACCCCCTGTACACCACCTGCTTCTTGCTTACAAACGAGAGGCCTACAGGAAAGTTGTTAGGGAGGCAAAGTTCCGCAAGGGACATGGAAATGACTGACTGACGCCACCTGCTACAGGTTCCAGATTTACGTCAGAGCCGACATAAGGAAATTGTGAAATTGGAAACCGCTTGCACAGAAAATTCAATCTGCCAGGCTGCATAATGCCGAAACTAAAGCATCGATAACAAAGCACCCTGACTGTATACATAGAAAAGAAGGTGCGATTGTTTTACGCAGAGCAAAGAATGTATATTAAAATGTATATACCTTCAACAATGACGCGAATTATGAAATATCTATCTTTTCTTTCGTCCCCCCCTGCCCAAGACACATGGGGCTGCTGGTAGCAAGAAATTTCTACTTTTGTCGGTTCTTCGCTATCTTCTTGGCTGCCTTCCATGTCAGTTCTTTGTTTAGCAGTGTTCTTTCTGCAATGGGTCTCCCTGTCTCTTTGGGTCGTCCTATGCTTCTTTTGCCCCATGGAGTCCATATCAAAGCTGTTCGTGCTAAGGATTCGTCTGTCATTCTCATAATGTGGCCAGTCCATCTCCACCTCCTCCTTTTAGTCACTGTCGACAGCGGTGTCATGTCTGTCTCTCTTAACAAGAGCCCTTTACTTAATGGTACTTGGCCAGAACACTCCTTTTAATATTACGCAAACACTTGGTTTGGAAGGTGTCAAGTATGCGTGCAGCTGTCTGTATCATATTCCAGCATTCGTTTCGGTATAGTAAAACACTTAAAACATTGCTTGTGAATATTCTGTATCTGATTTTTCTGGCTTATCTTTTGGACCTCCAGATATGATTGATTGCAGCCCAGGCTTGTCAGACTTTTTATAATTCTTAGTTCAACTTCTTTACTACTGTCTTCTATCTGTTGTTACCGTACCACCAAGGAATGTGAATTCCTTGACTTCTTCGACTGGCAAATGGTTCACTGTGATTGGCTTAATGATTTCAGAATTTTGTTTCAACAGTTTGGTCTTCTTTGTGTTCACTCGTAGTCCAGTACTGCTTGCTGCTGTTGTCAGCAGACCTATCTTTTCTTGCATGTCCTTGTGGCTCTCTGGGAGTAATGTTATGTTGTTTGCGAAGTGCAGGTCTTCTAGTGTTGATATTAATGACCACTGGATGTCTCTGTGTCGGTCTGATATTTTTTCTCTCATCATCCAGTCAATGGCAAGGATGAACAGTGACGGCGACAGAGCGCATCCTGTTTCACCCCAGTTTCGACATCAAAGGGGTCTGAGAAATGATTTCCACAGATTACTCTGCAGTGGAATTCTTCATATATGACTGATAACATTCAGAATTTTTAGCGGGAATCTATAACTTGAAGTTGGTGTCTATTTAGTATATTGGTGACATTTTCTTTCCATCTTTCATTTTTCCTTTTTCTCCATTTCTTTGTTTCCCATCTTCTACTGGCCATCTTGGCAAAATAAAGTATGCCTCTAATCTTTCTAGTGGTTGTGTAGAGTGTCCTCATGCTACTGGTGTGTGCAGCTTCTTCAGCTTGTTTTGTTAATGCGTCATAAAA
The DNA here is from genome assembly GCA_009760885.1 of Achatina immaculata. NCBI lineage: Eukaryota > Metazoa > Mollusca > Gastropoda > Stylommatophora > Achatinidae > Lissachatina > Lissachatina immaculata. The sequence continues at coordinate 55,046,199 of CM019716.1, forward strand.
ATTGCGTCTGTCTTGTTGGCTTGACACCTTTATTCTTTGTCTTTTTGGGCATTTTTTTTTTTTTTTTGGCCTGTTCTTTTGGTCATTGTGATTTTGTATTTAGTAGCTTTCCCTTCAGTTTTCTTCTTTTCTCAGTTTTATTCCATGTGGTCTTACTAATCCATTCTTCTTTTTTTTTTCTTGTTACTGCATCCTAAGACCTATTTTGTTGTTTGTTGCAACGCATTGTTGAAGTCGAACTGACTATAGCAGACTTTTAACAATCGCTTTAGTGAAGAACTTTCACCATTTTGTAGGGCGCTAAAGCGATTTTTTTTTAATTCCATGGAAAATTCTCGCCTGATACGTCTGTCCTCTTACTGTTTTGTGTCAAAGTATAGATTCCATATTTCTCCTAGCTTTGCTTTCTTTTGCTTCAGTTTGACTTTGGCCACTAAGAGACTGTGATCGCTTCCCTACATCAGCTTCCCTTCTGAAGATAGTTTTCTGCAGAGTTCTTCTATATCTGCTGTTTATATGATCAATTTGATTCGCTGTTGTTCCATCTGGGGACCTCCGCGTCATTTTGTGAATTTTCTTGTGTTGGAAAATCGTTTCTCCTGTGACCAACTTATTTTCTTCAAAGAAACTACAAATTTTCTCTCTATCCGAGCTTGAGGTCCCCCACGCCTTTTATATCCATTACATTTTCACGATGTTCGTTACTGCCGCCAACTTTTGCATTAAAATCACTTAAGATTAATAGTGTGTCATGTCTGTTGTTTGCAGACTGTAATAAACGTACTTGTTAGCCTCTTTTTTGTGCTGACCATACTATGATTGACAGATTTGTGATTTCACTCTACTATAAAGCATTCTTTTACCGTGAGGTTTTTTCGTTCATGATTAATGCTACTCCGTCCTGCTGAATATCTTCTCTTTCTGACCATAGCATGGTCCCTTTCCATCCTTGTACATTTACTGATCTTTTCCCTTGCGTTGTTTTCTGTGCTTCGTTGACTGCCAGTTGTATCCTTTGTTATTTCTTCCAGTTTTCCTGCCTGGTTTAGTGTTCTAACATTCCAGCTTCCAATTTTAAGCGCCGTCTTTGGTGTTATTATGTCGCCGCAAGTTGTGTTTGGCGTCCTGGATTCTGCTGTCAGCATGTTGACTTCCTGCAGCAAGCTTTCTTCAACATTCCTCATGAATCCTGTTTCCTGGCTAATTTCACCCCTCTCACCGACATTTTGGAATTCTCTTGCGTCAGTTCCTGTAGCTGTCGTTCTGTGTGTGTGTGTGTGTTTTTTTTTTTTTGGTTTGTTTTTTTTTTTAACAGGGATGGGGTCCCATGCACCAACTTCCTTAGTCGCCTCTTACAACGAGCATGGAAGGTAGCAGAGGCTGAATCCTTTACTCCCTGAACTTACGTCCAGGCTTTGCAGCCCCACGGGTGGAATTATGTAACATACCTCACAGACAGTTAGAAAGACAGGAATCCCGAAGGTTATCTGAACAAAACTGCGGTGCTTAGAAACGTAAGGAGGAGGCTTGAAGTTTATGGTCGTGACATAACAAAACAAAAACTGCGGTGCTTAGAAACGTAAGGAGGAAGCTTGAAGTTTATGGTCGTGACATAACAAAACAAAAACTGCGGTGCTTAGAAACGTAAGGAGGAGGCTTGAAGTTTATGGTCGTGACATAACAAAACAAAAACTGCGGTGCTTAGAAACGTAAGGAGGAGGCTTGAAGTTTATGGTCGTGACATAACAAAACAAAAACTGCGGTGCTTAGAAACGTAAGGAGGAGGCTTGAAGTTTATGGTCGTGACATAACAAAACAAAGCTGCGGTGCTTAGAAACGTAAGGAGGAGGCTTGAAATTTATGGTCGTGACATAACAAAACAAAAACTGCGGTGCTTAGAAATGTAAGGAGGAGGCTTGAAGTTTATGGTCGTGACATAACAAAACAAAAACTGCGGTGCTTAGAAATGTAAGGAGGAGGCTTGAAGTTTATGGTCGTGACATAACAAAACAAAAACTGCGGTGCTTAGAAATGTAAGGAGGAGGCTTGAAGTTCATGGTCGTGACATAACAAAACAAAAACTGCGGTGCTTAGAAACGTAAGGAGGAGGCTTGAAGTTCATGGTCGTGACATAACAAAAAAAAACTGCGGTGCTTAGAAACGTAAGGAGGAGGCTTGAAGTTCATGGTCGTGACATAACAAAAAAAAACTGCGGTGCTTAGAAACGTAAGGAGGAGGCTTGAAGTTCATGGTCGTGACATAACAAAACAAAAACTGCGGTGCTTAGAAACGTAAGGAGGAGGCTTGAAGTTTATGGTCGTGACATAACAAAACAAAAACTGCGGTGCTTAGAAACGTAAGGAGGAGGCTTGAAGTTCATGGTCGTGACATAACAAAACAAAAACTGCGGTGCTTAGAAACGTAAGGAGGAGGCTTGAAGTTCATGGTCGTGACATAACAAAACAAAAACTGCGGTGCTTAGAAACGTAAGGAGGAGGCTTGAAGTTCATGGTCGTGACATAACAAAAAAAACTGCGGTGCTTAGAAACGTAAGGAGGAGGCTTGAAGTTCATGGTCGTGACATAACAAAACAAAAACTGCGGTGCTTAGAAACGTAAGGAGGAGGCTTGAAGTTCATGGTCGTGACATAACAAAACAAAAACTGCGGTGCTTAGAAACGTAAGGAGGAGGCTTGAAGTTCATGGTCGTGACATAACAAAACAAAAACTGCGGTGCTTAGAAACGTAAGGAGGAGGCTTGAAGTTTATGGTCGTGACATAACAAAAAAAACTGCGGTGCTTAGAAACGTAAGGAGGAGGCTTGAAGTTCATGGTCGTGACATAACAAAACAAAAACTGCGGTGCTTAGAAACGTAAGGAGGAGGCTTGAAGTTTATGGTCGTGACATAACAAAACAAAAACTGCGGTGCTTAGAAACGTAAGGAGGAGGCTTGAAATTTATGGTCGTGACATAACAAAACAAAAACTGCGGTGCTTAGAAACGTAAGGAGGAGGCTTGAAGTTTATGGTCGTGACATAACAAAACAAAAACTGCGGTGCTTAGAAATGTAAGGAGGAGGCTTGAAGTTCATGGTCGTGACATAACAAAACAAAACTGCGGTGCTTAGAAATGTAAGGAGGAGGCTTGAAGTTTATGGTCGTGACATAACAAAACAAAACTGCGGTGCTTAGAAATGTAAGGAGGAGGCTTGAAGTTCATGGTCGTGACATAACAAAACAAAACTGCGGTGCTTAGAAATGTAAGGAGGAGGCTTGAAGTTCATGGTCGTGACATAACAAAACAAAAACTGCGGTGCTTAGAAATGTAAGGAGGAGGCTTGAAGTTTATGGTCGTGACATAACAAAACAAAAACTGCGGTGCTTAGAAATGTAAGGAGGAGGCTTGAAGTTTATGGTCGTGACATAACAAAACAAAAACTGCGGTGCTTAGAAACGTAAGGAGGAGGCTTGAAGTTTATGGTCGTGACATAACAAAACAAAACTGCGGTGCTTAGAAACGTAAGGAGGAGGCTTGAAGTTTATGGTCGTGACATAACAAAACAAAAACTGCGGTGCTTAGAAACGTAAGGAGGAGGCTTGAAGTTTATGGTCGTGACATAACAAAACAAAAACTGCGGTGCTTAGAAACGTAAGGAGGAGGCTTGAAGTTTATGGTCGTGACATAACAAAACAAACACTGCGGTGCTTAGAAATGTAAGGAGGAGGCTTGAAGTTCATGGTCGTGACATAACAAAACAAAAACTGCGGTGCTTAGAAACGTAAGGAGGAGGCTTGAAGTTTATGGTCGTGACATAACAAAACAACACTGCGGTGCTTAGAAATGTAAGGAGGAGGCTTGAAGTTCATGGTCGTGACATAACAAAACAAAAACTGCGGTGCTTAGAAACGTAAGGAGGAGGCTTGAAGTTTATGGTCGTGACATAACAAAACAAAAACGTTAAAAGCTTCTAGGTTTCGCTCTAGAGGTCGAGGATCAAGAGAGAAATACCTAGAAAAACAGACCACATGAAGACAACCTGCTGGCCTAACGCCTCTAATGAAACAGCGGTTCTCAAACTCTGACTACGTGAAGTGTCTGTGAAGCATCCGCCTATCGCGTATGCATAATGCTAGAAATATGTTTGCTGTTTAGCTTACTACCGCATGGTGGAGGAGTAAATGAGGACAGCATGACATGTCATTGGCTTGAGGGGTCAGAAAAAAAAACAAAAACTTTTGGGAATCAGCTCTGCAACGCTAAAAGTTATTTATAGAGAAAAGAAGCCCAGCTTTAATGAGTAATTTATCGTGGATGAAATCTGGTCCTATTCCTTTTGTAATCACTTAATTAACTGTTACTGTGCCTTTTCTGCTGTAGTTAAGTGCGCAACTGATATTCGATTATAAATATATTACTATTTTCTCAAGCTGTAACACCACATACAGTGAGATATACAACAAATTTGATGATAATCATCTCAACATGAAAAACAGCGGCCTATGTACATCATAAATAAGAATAGTACAATGCAAAAATGAAGGATGCTCTCTCTCTCTCTCTGTCTCTCTCTCTCTCTGTGTCTGTGTGTGTGTCTCTCTCTCTCACACACAGATACGCATTCATGCACACACCGAAAATGTACACATGAATTGAGAATTTCAATTTTAAAAAAACATTTAAAAATGCAGATAAACAGAAATAGTAGTTTATTGTCTCATAAAACCGGAGTAGAGATCATGCAAAACTCTCACATCATAGATATTAAGGAAATCGGAGAGAGGAGGAGAGAGAAGGTAATATTACTGAAGTATATTACATGACTCCATGGATATCGTTGTGGAATAAAAGCCGTTGACAGTAGAAATGCACTACATATAAGAAAGTCTGACACTAGAAATGGACCATATATAAGGAAGTTTTTGACAGCAGAAATAGACCACATATAAACGAGTGTGACAGTAGAAATATACTACACAGAAGTTAGTCTGACAGTAGAAATGTACCACATATAAGGTACGAGGGGTGACTAAGTTTTATTGTGATTTATTGATCAGGTTAATATTCTTATATTAACTTGATCAATAAATGCACCTAATATCAAATGTGTGTTTCAAGTATTTAATCTTTTAAACACAAAGTTTCAAAAAATTGGTTGGGACCAATATTTTTTTTACAGGCTACTGAAGTAGTAAGTGGTGGCAGAAATTGAGAAAATGAAAAAAATTTCTCATTCGCTACCCCTGCATCACGGGCTTATCATCGAAGGAGATCCATGAGAATATGGTAGAGACTCTAGGGGAGAGTGTCCCTTCTTACAGCACAGTGAAGAAATGGGCAGCTCAATATTATCCCCGTCCAGGAAGACCAAGAATGGTAACCACCGATGAAACCACCGGCAAAATCCATGACATGATAATGGAGGATCTACGACTAACTGAGCAGTACATTCCTACTGAGCTGGGCATCTCCCAGGAACGTGTTCATACCATTATTCACAATGATCTTCAAATGACACAGGTCTCTGCTCGATAGGTCCCGAAACTTCTTGGAGCTGATCACAAACGACAGCGTCTCAACATATCAAGAGACAATCTTGGCCATTTTTCTGCAGATCCTGAAAAGTTTCTTCAGCAATTTGTGACTATGGATGAGACCTGGGTTCATCATTTTCAACCAGAAACCAAAGAACAATCAAAGCAGTGGAAACATCATGGATCCAAAGAAAGCAAGGGTGGTTTTGTCTGCAGGCAAAGTGATGGCTTTCATCTTTTGGGATTCAGAAGGTGTGCTATTGGTATACTATTTTCAAAAGGGCAGAACGGTCACCGGGGCCTATTACGCTAATCTTGTGAAGCAACTACGCGTCAAAATAAAGGAAACGCGTTGAAATTGACGAGAAGAGTCATCTTTCAGCAAGACAATGCTCCAGTTCACAAGTCGTCGGTGGCAATGGCTGCCATTCACGAATGCGGTTCCAGCTTCTCGAACATCCTCTTTATCCCCCAGATTTGGCCCCTTCGGACTATTACCTGTTTACCAAACTAAAAAAGCAGCTCAGTGGTGGCAAATTTGCTTCAGATGATGACGTCATTCATGTTGTAGACCACTTTCTATTGGTACAGGATGCTGACTTTTACAAAGAAGGGATCCGTATGCTCCAGGATAGCTGGACTAAGTGCATAAACTTGCAAGGGGACTATGCTGAGAAATAATCACAAAAAAGTTGTCCATACATAATCCGTTATACCTTAGGCCGAGAACTTATCAATCACGCCTCATAGTTTGACAGTAGAAATGTATCACATATAACAGAGTCTGACAGTTGAAATGTAACACATATAACAGTCTGACAGTGAAAATGTATCACATATAACAGAATCTGACAATAGAAATGTACCATATATAACAGTCTGACAGTGGAAATGTACCACATATAACTGACAGTGAAAATGTACCACATATAACTGACGGTGGAAATGTACCACATATAACCGACAGTAGAAACGTACCACATATAACAGAGTCTGACAGTGGAAATGTACCACATATAACTGACAGTGGAAATGTACCACATATAACTGACAGTGGAAATGTACCACATATAACTGGCGGTGGAAATGTACCACATATAACTGACAGTAGAAACGTACCACATATAACAGAGTCTGACAGTGGAAATGTACCACATATAACTGATAGTGGAAATGTACCACATATAACTGAAAGTAGAAACGTACCACATATAACAGAGTCTGACAGTGGAAATGTACCACATATAACTGACAGTGGAAATGCACCATATATCTTAATGAGCTGGGGTCAAGAAGCAGAAAAACAGAAGATTCTGACTCAAAAGTATGACAAACCGACTCGAGACTGGAGCAGAAGAGATGTGGCGAACACTGCGAGGAGAGGAAACAATTACTAAAAGATAGGACACACTGAAAAAATGTGAATCACTGCAACATATGAACGTGTCAGTTTCCAAAACTGTAATCATCATCATCATCATCAGCCTAAGTAAAGCGAGTGATCAGTCCTCGTAAAGAGCGAGATGCACTCTGGCTATCTTCCAACTGTGTAAGTAAAGGTAAAAAATATAGATATATATAACCCTATAATGGATATATTATTAATATCTATAATTAATAGACCTGTCCACACACAAAGATGGCGATGTGGTCAATATCATGTCTAGCTGCCTTTCTTTCTTTCTGGATCTGGGCACTCACTTCTAACAAATGAGTGACTTCGGGCGCCTCTGGTTAGATTCGGACCACTGATCTTCTCCATTTTGAATGTGAGCGACACACAAACCCTTTCATTACCCAGGCACCCTCTCTACCTGTGCCGACTTCTCCAGTTGTTTTCGGTTCAACACTTGCACTGCAAGTTTCTTTATCTGCTTTGTACACGTTGTTTTATCCACATTCTCTTCTATTTCTAGAGGCGTTGCTCATTTTACTAAATTTCATTTGCTTATCTGCATTTACATTTTATTTCTATTTTTCTTTTCTTTTAAAAAAATTGTCTTACTTTGGCTTTCAGTTGCAATCTATTTAATATTATTCATTTCCCCTTTTTATTTATTTCCCCCTCCCTCCCCTTCCCCCCTCCCCACCCACTTTCTCCCCCTTTCCCCCCCCCCCCCCCCACTACTCTGTATCCTTTCAAACTTCCCAGCATTTCTGACTATTTTGTATCTTGCACATAAAAATACACAAATGCTATGTAAAATACACCCCCTTTTTTTTCTCTCTCTCTGTCTCTAAATTACCTCCCTTCTCTTTAACTCGTACGTTCAGCTCGATATTTTGGTACAGTTTTCTTATGTGTACTACCACAGTAATCTCACAGTAATCTAACAGTAACTATTTTAACTGAATGGGTCCCCCCCCCCCCAAACCCCTCAACAGAAACCTTAAATATCCCCATTGTACTGAAGCAAATCGCCCAGGCCTATCAAGACATCTATTTGTTCCCTCAACACTGAAAGGTATATTAGGACGAAGACAAGGCAAAACAAGACAATGCTTTTTTTTTTGTGTCTGAAATCTTTTCTTACATCTTATACTAAATTTTTATGTTTAATTATGCCGCTGGCCTTCACACAACATTTCCTTCCAGTTTCTCCCACGCTACAGTTGTGGGCACGGCTGAATTTCACTTAATAAAATCGAATACGGTAAACTAGAATAGTGAATTTAACTACTACATTTGAAATTAAAAATAAATAGGCTAAATAAAATCACACTCACAGACAATATGAAAGAGTCTGACGGCTCGTTTCTAAAAAACTCAGCACGTAACAACCACATAAAAGAAATCTGTAACATATATACCGAGGGATTATCCAAAGGAGTTGACAAACCGGTAAAACACAACTCCGTTTCTTTTCTCGATCTACTTTTTAAAATTGTTATTTCCTTGACCTTGAGCAACATTTACGTTACAGGTAGAGGTTATTAGACTCGCTCAACGTTCGGCTTATCACGTGCCACACAATCTGCGACGTTATTTTTGCCGTTAAATTGGGGGTGAAGTTAGTGGCGGTTTTAATTTACTAAGGTTAAATTTAGAGAACGGAAGAGTTAATTTCAGTATTAGTTTCTCGTGTGTGGTAGAGGTAACCTTGTGTCACGCCAATGGGGAACACAGCGGTTACGGTTTGCCCACACATTTTGCGTGTCCTGTGTCATGCCACTGTGGCACAGACGGAAGAAGGCGTTAGCGTCTGTGTAAACGGATCTCACTTTTGTCTGTTTGTTTAAATGTGCTTCATGCATCTTTTTCACCACATGTCATTATGACATTCCCCTATCTCCAGTCTTTTTTCCTCTTCCCTTTGTATGTGTGTCTGTGTTTGTGTGTGTGTGTGGTGAAGAAGAAGAAGACAGAGGTCTCAATGAAAGAGACAGCAGCAAAATATAACTTCAAAGTAAAAAAAAGCACAGAATTACAACAAGTGGACAAATTCAAGTATTTATGAATAATAATAACACAAACTAGAAAATGCTAAACCAAAATAAGAGGCAGATTAACCCTGGCCAAGTCAGCATTTATGAAAATGAAAAACATTGTATGGGACAAAGATCTGTCGATGAATACAACAACAAAAAAAAAAGAGAGAGAGAGAGAGAGAGAGAGAGAGAGAGAGAGAGAGTGTTATTCAGTGCTACATCGAATCTGTTACATGGATGCAAAGCACAGGTAGCAACAAAGAGCACTCAAAATCTGCTGGAATCAGCGGAGATGCATTTCCTAAGAAGAATGATAAAAATACCATGGACAGCTAAGAAAACAAATGAAGAGGTTCTAAGCGAGGCTGGACAAGAGAGAGAGAGAGAGAGAGAGAGATTGTGGCAAAATTCAGAACACGACAGTCCAGACTTGATGGACATGTTTTGAGAAGATGCAGACTGGAACACCTAGTGACAACGAGAATACCGGAGGGGCAGCGGAACAGGGGAAGACAAAGAAACAAAATACTTGATGGGTCTAAAACAAAAAGTAACTACATGGAGCACGCACGGTCCAACACACATCTTAGAGCAAAGGATAACGGTTATATAAATCAGTTACGACCAACACCTGTTTGGCACGGACCATCTATATATGAGGAGCCAGGTACCACATCTAAAATTTAGCGATCGCGCTGAAAACTTGAGCATTAACACAATCATCTCTTTAAAGCACCTTCTGGTAGCAGCAGTACCGGATTTAGACAATCTAAACAAGCTACAGCCTAGAATCTCACAATCCGGGGGGCCTCATAAGATTTCATAAAGGATGTAAATCTAACTCTTGGTGGTAGGCAAGTTACAGATAGCATTTTTTAATGACACATTTCACGCCGACCACCGAATGTCGTGCGGGGGTTAAACAATTTGCTACCACAAAACTACAGACATATCTCTCTGAACTGAAATGAACTTTCTCAAGGGACAGAGAGATATGGCAAGTTCCTTGTGTAAGTTGACAGGGAAGTGTGCAGGCTGCGATCGTGTAAAATGAACAGAGATTTTAACAGCAGGAGGAAAATCTAGTCTGATATACAGAGTGAGCATAAAGTCTTTCCTTAACTTGAAATATTTATTACACTAAAACTTTAATGGATACAGACATGGGGTGTGCATGTGTATGTGTGAGAGTGTGTGTGTGTACGTTTTCCAAATTGTACCTCAGCTCAAGTCTTTCTAAAAAAAAAAAAAAAACTTTTCCTGCACTTCAGCATATGCTGTTTGTTGCTAGGGGAACGCTCACGTGACACTGATTTCTTGGCATGTGTTCTCCAACATATCTTTAGTCACCGTGGCTAAAGCATCTGTTATCCTTGCCTTTAGTCACCGTGGCTAAATCTGTTATCCTTGCCTTTAGTCGCCGTGGCTAAATCTGTTATCCTTGACTTTAGTCGCCGTGGCTAAAGCATCTGTTATCCTTGCTTTTAGTCGCCGTGGCTAAAGCATCTGTTATCCTTGCCTTTAGTCGCCGTGGCTAAATCTGTTATCCTTGCCTTTAGTCGCCGTGGCTAAAGCATCTGTTATCCTTGCCTTTAGTCGCCGTGACTAAAGCATCTGTTATCCTTGCCTTTAGTCGCCGTGGCTAAAGCATCTGTTATCCTTGCCTTTAGTCGCCGTGGCTAAAGCATCTGTTATCTTTGCCTTTAGTCGCCGTGGCTAAATCTGTTATCCTTGCCTTCAAAGTTTCAGTATCAGGAACTGGTGAACTGAACACTCTGTTTCTAGTGTATCATATTTCTTACATATTAAAAGCAGACCCCACATAAGAGATATTAAAAGCAGACCCCACATGAGCGCAGTGCTGACCTCTGATGGGCAGATTTATACGTATATGTATAATATGTATTTATACGCACATGTGACACAAAATATCCTGATATCCGCTTTGCATGCAGATCACAATGAAAGCCAACAGGAACATATACACTACAAGAGACCAAGAGGCCATTAGATGCGGCCAATGAAAAAAAAAACCCAGTAGAAGCAAGCACTGAACTAACATCTTCTCTGAAGTGAAAGTTTGTATGTTGCGCGTCTGTTCGCCACAGCAACGATGGCCACAATTTATTATAAGACATTTGCAGTGTAATGTGATGATAATTTTGTTAAAAGGCACAGAACACTGTTCACAATCTGTTTCCCTGCAGCAGAAACATGAATATACGAGTAAAAATAATTCGCACCTTTACACTCTGGTCATCATTTGGTATTACTACACTCTGGTCACCACTTGGTATTACTACACTCTGGTCACCATTTGGTATTACTACACTCTGGTCACCACTTGGTATTACTTAGAAAACCTTCACACATCTGCAGTATCTTACGCCAACTACCCCTCCCCTCCCCCAAACCCAACCTTTTTTTTCCGGACTGGGAACTACATCTTCTTCTTCTGCTTTGGCATTCTCCATTAAAAAAAAAAAAGGCGTTGGTGGCGCTGTGTCAGTGTTATGCGCCTTCTAGCTTGACACATTCGACTTCGCCTCGATGTATTTTTAGGACCAGATCTGCCCTCTCGTTGCGACCCCAATTCACTCTGACCAGACTGGCTGGGTATTGAAGGTAAAGGACCTCGTATATCTAGCCAGTTTTTGAGTACGTTTGAAAGCGCATGTTCAAACATGAAAAAAAAAAAAAACTGGTTGATTTTTACCGCGATACATAACCTTTGCTGAGAATGGTGACGCTAATACAAGGACTTTAAAGCTCACATCTGGGAATCTAAGCATCTAGCCGGTCGATCTGTCAATATGTCTTTCATTATATGGGAAGATCACACATTAAGTTCAGTTCACTATAACATGTTTTAAGATCACCAGACGTCTTCAAAACCGCAACAGAAATCAAATAAGCGCAGAAAACGAACGTAAATTAACCACCAAATAGAATCACAACACGTAAGCATCGGTGGTCTAGTGGTAGAATACTCGCCTGCCACGCGGGTGACCCGGGTTCGATTCCCGGTCGATGCACCATTTTTTTTTTTTTTTCGAGTCTGTCCTAGTAAGAAATGTGCTGAAATCGAAAGTATCCAACCAAAAGACGGCATCGCAAAAATTAGGTTACCACGCACTGTCGCTAAATGCGTACGACAAACAAGAATCACAACTTATACAGAAATTAAATAAAATTTAAACTTCACTGATACATAGAAATGGGCATGCGGCCACATGCATACAATCTCTACAAAACTACTATCGATGCAGAACAAATGATGTTTGTAAATTAATCATAAATAGATTACAACAGATTAAACAGTTCTTTGGGACTTCGAGTTTAAGTGCGTATGGCCGCAACTCTCTAATATTTATGTAAGATATTACCTTTCTTACTTAACAAAACAGCTAAAAAACACGTAAATGCTACAGAAGAGTTCTTCAAATATCATGGACACAAAAAAGAACAAATATATCCATAAGACAAGAACTTAATACTGAAGAAGGCTGGCTAGTACAGAGGATTAAACAAAGAAAACTTAAATATTCTGGACACATTAAACGTCATGATAATCTAGAGAAGACCGTCTTGAAAGGGTACATAACTGGAAAAAGAAAGAGAGGAAGACCAAGGCGCTGCAAGACATCGTTGATAATCTGCGAATGGATGCATCAGCAGCAGACCATCTTGCTCACAACCGAGAGGCCTACAGGAGTGCTGTAATGGAGGCTAAGTTCGGCAAGGGACATGCAAATGAATGAATTACCTTTGCGCTGATCCAAGCAAATCCTGCGATCTGTTTTCTAACCCTGGCAAAAGTGATAACAGATGCACAAAATCTGTACTTTGGAATCTTAACAGTACATTCTAGCTACTGTCAATGTTCTGGACCAATGCGAAATATTAAAACATTTTAAAAAAAACGACATTTATCTTCACAGTCTCACCGAAGGCACCTTATATCCAGTATCTGACCTGCAAATCCTTCGTATGTTTGTATATGAGCCCCCATACTCGTGTTTGCTTGTAGAGATAACATGTGTGCTGGTTTTTTAGTGTACAGAAAAAGACGTGGACAAAAACGCAGAATACAGCTGGCGTATTTCAAGTCAATCTTCTTCAGTCAAAAATAAAAAACAACTCACAGACCCCTGGGAATAATGAAAGAAGGTTTAGGGGAGGGGGGAGAAGGCTCAACCCCCACCCCTCTTAGGGACAAATGTTTAATGGAGCCGAAACACTTGTCTGAGGGAGGGAGGGAGTGGCGGGTGTTAATTCCTCTGATTATCTAGGGAGTTAGTACTGCTGTTCCGCTATCTACAACAGTTCCCCCCCCCCCCCCCTTTCAACAGTGACCCTCAGTTCAGAACAGAATCATGCAGGAAACAATTCACTGTGGTTAATTAGTATAACACATGTGCAACTGCTTATTCTAACAAGTGATAGCCATAATATTTTGCTATAAACACTAAACGAAGTAACTGAGCTGAATGAATTTGTTAATGATTTGAGTTCTAAAACATGTACTAATTTTTGTTTTAAATGAATAAGAAAGCATTAAAAATTTTGGCACATCTTCCCGTTTGCCTGGGTAGATTATACCGACGTAAAGTTTAATAGCATTTTAATAAATTCTAATAATGGCGTTCAACACGTACGGCATCTTTTTTTTTAATTCTCGCTACTCGGTCTTTCTTTCTTTCTTTCTTTCTTCTCTATTATTATTATTGTACGGTTGTATATCTCCCAGCTCTTAAGATACTTATTTACTCACCCACATGCCGTTCATCCGTCCGTCCGTCCGTCCGTCCGTCCGTCCGTCCGTCCGTCCGTCCATCCATCCATCCATCCATCCATCCACTGAATGACGTACAATGTCTCATTCCTTCCATCCGTGGTTCCCTCATAAGTTTTTCTTGTTTTTGCAACCCCTCTTTGTAGTTACTTTGTGTTTCCACTTCACTTTTTTCCCTCTCTACAACCTGCAGTTGCTTAACAGAATTTCAAGTCTGATTCAGAAAAACCCCACAATTCCCGTGGGAAGACACGGCACGATACGCAAAAACAGTTCAGAGGCCACACATTCTAGAATCATTGTTCAAGAAATCAGAGAGTCTGTCAGCCATTTGCATGTCCATTGCAGAACTTTGCTTCCCTTACAGCTTTCCTGTATGCCTTTCGGTCGTATGCAAGATGCCCTGTTGCTGGTGCATCCATTTGCAGATTATCAGCGATGTCTTGCAGTCATCTTCGCCTTGGTCTCCCTCTCTTTCTTTTTCCTATTATGTATCCTTCCAAGACGGTCTTCTCTAAATTTTCATGACGTTTAATGTGCCAAAAATAATTAAGTTTTCTCTGTTTAATCCTCTTTATTAGCCAACCTTCTTCAACGTTAAGTTCTTGTAGTATGGATATATTTGTTCTTTTTTTTTGTGTGTGTGTCCATGATATTTGAAGAACTCTTCTGTATTATGTATATTCAAAGGCATTTATGCATTTCTTAGCTGTTTTGTTAAGTGTCCAGGTTTCACATGCATATTTTAAGATGAGAAAGATGCATGCCCTTAAAAATCTTATTTTTGTAGTTCTGTCTGTTCCTCTCCACAGATTCTTTATTTGTTTTACTTTCTGACGAGCAATAGATGTCCTCCTTTCAATTTCCCTCATTGTATCTCCATTATTAGTTAGTAATGAACCAAGATATTCAAAACTCTCCACCTCTTCCAATTTTTCCTCATTGATACATATTTCAGCTGCCTTATTTGTTTTGTCAGTTGTCATCAATTTGGTTTTCTTCGCATTAAGATAGAGGTTTTGCTCTTCACTATTCTTACGGATTGACATAGTTGGTTTTTCCATTCCTTTTTGTGTTGTGGACAGTAACACTGTGTCATCAGCATATCTAATCTCTGGTATTTCATAACCTCCAATTGTTATGACATCGTAATATTCTTTGTCTACATCATCTCTAACTTTCTTCATTATATTTTCAGTATACAAGTTAAATAAGTAAGGCGACAATATGCACCCCTGAAGGACCCCTTGTTTTATGCCAAACCAAGTTGTTTTTTCACCATTTATTCTGACTGCTGCCTGTTGGTCTAGATACAGCAGTGATGTTAATTACATGACATGTGTTGGATATCTCACTGAAATGGCTGAAATGTATATATAAGAAAACACAAGAAAAGTATTATTTCCTACGCTGTCTTTGCCTAACTGCACAAATATTTCCTTCAAGCTGCCCACAAAAAAATGTCATACCGAGAACTAGAGTTTATATGCGGCGCACTAGAGTTTATACGCCGTGCATGAAAGATTATATGCCGTGCATTAGAGTTTATACGCCGTACACGAGAGTTTATATGCCGTGCGTTAAAATTTATACGTTTATACGCCGCGTGAAGTAAATTAAAACTGCTACTTTTATTTTTCAGCTTCCTTATGTTACTCTGGACTGTTTTAGCACTGAAGAAAATTATGACTGCGGTATATGAGTTTGTTTCCCCGATTAAAAAAAAAATTAGAACTTTAAATTATACTTTGTAATCTGATGTTACGACGCACATTTGCACACAAAAGATAAATAGTGTGTAAGTATACGCAAGGTATACACAAAGCACTGCAGTAAAGCTGTGATATCAAAATGCATAAACTAGGAAAAAAGTAGGAACAGCTTTATTATTTATCAATACAAAATATTCGTATTTGTTAAATAATAAAGCCGTTACTACTTTTTTCCTAGTTTATACATTTGCACACAAAATATTTTTTGAGAACCTATTTCCACACGTGCTGAAAATTTTGCACACGACCCGCAAGACCTTAGAGGAAACACTGAACAGCACTCGGCCTATGCTCTTTCTGAATCTCAATAAATTTTTTAAAAAGCCAGATATAAGAGAGATGCTCAGAGAAAAACCAAGAAAACAGGAAGGATGAAAACTAGAGAAAATTCCGGTTTCTACCACACCATATCTGTTTGTCATCGTCTTGCGTTTCACAAAGAACTGAGAACACATAATCTCTCTCTCTCTCTCTCTCTCTCTCTCTGCTCATATGTTCATTACTTTTCTCACATAAAATCTCATATACACACATGCTCACATATTCAACATCTTGCACATACGTATATAATCTCACATACACACATGTTCAAGCACACATTAATTCTCTATCTCACACAATTTCATATATATATTTATATATGTATATATATGTATGTGAAAGAGACGATGAGTCTTTTGACATACACACACACATATATGTGTGTGTATGTCCAAAACACTCATCGTCTCTTTCACACGCAATCTCACATACATATATCATACAACCATTACTTCTCTCTCTCTCACTCTCTCTCTCTCTCTCTCTCTCTTTCTCTCTCTCACCATCTCCTTACGGACACATGCTTTCCAGTCTCAACCTACCATTATAATACCATACCTTCGCCCTCCCTCCCTCCCTCCCATATATATATATATACACACACACACACACTAGCTGATTACCCGGCGTTGCCAGGTGATTTATTTATCCCAGTCGTCTATTAGACAGGAAAAGGAATGAATTCTATCTATAGTGTAATATCGAAGTAATTTTACTTACAGGTATTTAAAAGTATAACTACAGTATACAAATTATAGAGTAAAGTCTTTTACAAATGCAGTATAATATTAATTTAACTCAAAACTTGATTATAAACAACATTTTTAGTTTCACCTCCGGAAGCAAGAATAAATAAAATCTTGGGTGAACCCACCCTTGAGCAAGCAACATAAAGCTCTCCGTGGGAGAAACATGGCGATCTCAAATTTTCTCTCTCCTTCTCTCTCTTTCTGTCCCTATCTCTCTCTCTCTCCCTCCCGTGAGCAAGCAAAATAAAGTTGTAGTGTGAGAAACATGGCGATCTCAAATCTATCTCTCTCCCTCTCTGTTCCTATCTACCTCTCTCTCTCTACCTCTCCCTCACCCTCCTTTTCCATTTCTCTCTCCCCATCTCTTATCTCTCTTCCTACCTATCTCTCCTCCCCTCTCTCTCTCTTCCTCTCCCTCTCTCTCTCTCTGTATACATTTATATGTGTATGTAGTCAGTTATTTATATGTTTATGTAATTAGTCATTTTATGTGTATGTAGTTACTTTATTGTTAATTATGTTTGTTATATGCTGCTCGTATGAGCAGCACATTTGTAGAATGTCTGGAACAGAGTGAAAGTTGTATGATAAAGGGCAGAATGTCAGACGGGCCTGCGTGCCCAATTCTTAACCCTTCTGAAATAAAGATCAATCAGTCAATCAATCGATCTCCCTCCCCCCGCCCCCTCTCTCTCTCTCTCTCTCTCTCTCTCTCTCTTTCTGTCTCTCTCTCCAAAATTCGAAAAGCTAATTTGAAAAAAAATAAGAAAACGGCACACTGTCACTGAGCAATGAAATCTGCTGTAGAATACAACAAAAAGCTAATATAAAGAAAAGGAAATAAAACAAATTTAAAATTTATTTTACAAATTAAATAATTAATACAAAAAGAGACTATCAAAATTATTTGGACTTGCCATGGGAGGCTACACATGCCGATCTTAGCCCAGTACCGCTCTATTTCACGATTATTATTTCACACACATACATACATACCTATATACATACATATATATACGCACATACATACATTTATATATATATGTACGTATATGTATATAGATATATATATAATTCTCAACATTCCCTTTACATAAGCTGTCATAGTTTTTTTTTCACTCTTCCTCTTATGTACACATCACAAATATAATACTTCACAATGAAGCACAGCTTAGTGCTCAGTCATGTACATGCACAAATCACATACATATGCAAACTTGCGCCGCCCCCCCCCCCCCCCAACCACTCCCCCCTCCCAGCCCGGCACTTTCACCATACACAGAGCAACAAACTTCCATCAGCAACAGTACCCACTGCATAACTAATTCACAGTGAAATAAATCAGTGGTTCTAATTCTGTGGTCAGCGGAACACAAACAGTCCACAGAGCGTTATCATATGGTCCGCAGCAGCATTATCGATTTAGTACTAAGCACCATTTACTGAATAAAAATAATAATAATAATAATAATAATAAATGAAGGGTCTATGGCACTACAAAACGATGGTTGCCCGCAACTTAAATGTAGCTGGAAAAGTGGTCCTTTGATGTGAAGGTTGGGAATCACTGTTCTAAACCGCTTTTCCGCCTTCTCACGCGCCTCCTTTTCCTCTGCTCATCTCTACACCAGCGCTCCCGTCTTGTTCAGTACAGTTCTGTACTTTAGCAGTTCGCGCGATTTCGAAAAACGTGCGTGTCCTTGAGTGGCAGTACAAGGTCAGGCCAAGAATGGGGGAAGGTCATATCAAGATTTAACAAGAAAAGTTTTCACTTTCATGTGAATCGATATAATCAGGGTTCCTTCCTTCCTTCCTTCCTTCCATCCATCCATCCATCCATCCATCCATCCATCCATCCATCCATTCATCCTCGTTATCCGTTTATACGCATGTAAACGTTCACCTATCTGTCCATCTATGAACCATCAGCCCATGCATTTATTCAGCCCATGGATGTAAACTTCCATCTATCTATTCATCCATGCAACCATCAGCCCATGCATTTATTCAGCCCATGGATGTAAACTTCCATCTATCTATTCATCCATGCAACCATCAGCCCATGCATGTAAACTTCCATCTGCATTAATTTATAGATCAGGACACACCCTGAAAACAGAATTCATAAAAAAAAGAAACCGCCAAGTACATACTTCTACTTGGGAAAACACATGAAAATCACTGCTAGATAAACACATCAGCATGGGGAAGTAACCCAAATACCAGGACAGGAATCCGCAACACTAGCTGGTTAATCTCATTCTTTTCTCATCCTAGATAAGTCGACTAATGCAGTGTAAAACATTATCATAGTTGACTGAGATACTAACTGAAGCAGGGGTTCTTAACCTTTTACAACTACAGACACCCTTACTGGACTGCCCAATATGACCCCCCATACCCATTTCGCCGGACTGCTAAATTTACCATCATCATCACTCTATACAGATAGAAAGAAAACTGTATAGAAGGAAAGACAAAATATTTCCTCAAAGAATTTTTTTCAAGAGGCACTGTCCTTACTCTCTCTCTCTCTCTCTCTCTCTCTCTCTCTCCAAGGACCATAGTTTAGATATGAACACCAGGCTGAGAGGATCAAACTCAATGCATCGTATAACGAACATGAAATTCGTATAACGAAAATGCGTACTGAGAGAAGAAAGTGAGGAGGGGGAGAGAACAGACAGGCAGGCAGATGGAGGGACGGACGGACGGACGGACAGACATGTCAGGAAACGATTTTATGAATGTTGTTATACAGAAATGCAGTATCCACAGACATGATAAGCAACAACTTGTAAGATACCAAAAGATACACAAAAGATAAGGCCACGCGGAAGATAACACGAACTCTGAAGACGGTCCCAGCCGCTGACGGCAGAAACCATACGATTTTTTGTTTGTTTTTTGTTCTAAGACTGAAAGGACTGCGAATTAGAGAAATAATGATACAGAAAAAATGTGAAGGAGAGAGAAGAGACAAAACAAAGAAGATTATGAAGGTTTCAATGGAGAAGTGTGTCATCAGTCAAAGGAGGACGGCCTGGTGAACATTAAGAGAGGCCGTACTTCAAGAAAGGAGGAGGATAAAGAAGACGATAGTGTTGAGGAGATGATGATTCTGCTGTGCCGTTGGTGACAGTGAGATGCTGATTCTAATGATGATAATAATGGTGATCAGATGATTCTGCTGATGTTGCTGATGAGATGATTATTCTGCTGCTGTTACTGCTGATGATGACTATGGTGATGATTGTGATGATGATAATGATGATTCAGGTGCTGTTGTTAATGATGATGATGAGATGATTCTACTACTGCTGCTGCTCATGATGATGATGATGATGATGATGGTGAGAAATAATGAAAAACAAAAGACAATCACTCGAAAAGTAGTAGTAGTAGTAGTAGTAGCAGCAGTAGTAGTAGTAGTAGTTGTTGTTGTAGCAGTAGTAGTAGCAGTAGCAGCAGCAGCAGAAGAAGAAGAAGAAGAAGAAGAAGAAATCATGTGCCAGGCAAAGTTAGAAAAAGAAAAGACATTAAACGTGACATGACAGAAGGGAAAATGAAAATATAAAAAGCACTCCACACCTCATCTAGTCTGTCTCCTGCATTCGATCAAGAAGAGGGGATGGGAGATAAGAAGGCTGAGAGTGGGCGGGGTTCTGCTATGGCACAGCTCACAGACTCCTGTAGCATTAATGATATTTACCGCTTCCCTGGAAATGAAATGGAGAGATTGTTCCAGAGACCGTAAACTGATTTTTCTGTACGGGCAAATAACGAGCTGAAACGTAAAACGGGGAACTGTAAGATGAACAGAGCGGACATTTCCTGTATACACTGTGGAAATGTTATAGCAAAAAGTCTGGTGGTGAAACTATGTAAAACGAACTCTTTCTTTTGAGCTTTCGTGACTTCGTATCTGAGATTAATCTTGTAATGTGGTCG
Organism: Achatina immaculata; assembly: GCA_009760885.1. Taxonomy (NCBI): domain Eukaryota; kingdom Metazoa; phylum Mollusca; class Gastropoda; order Stylommatophora; family Achatinidae; genus Lissachatina; species Lissachatina immaculata. The sequence continues at coordinate 55,066,747 of CM019716.1, forward strand.
AATTCCAGCATGAGTTTATACTTTCATAAGATTATTACCTACCCGACAGAACGATCAATCTGTAATATAGCAAGTGTTACTGGGTAAATTATGGTTATTTATTCGGATATGCACAGTGTTAGGCAATAAAAAAAAAACTTGGCATTTTGAGTGGAGTAAAATTTCATCTGTCACAGAATATCACAGCCTTCCAGGCATGGTCGACGATGCTGAACAGAGAAATAAAGAAATGAAAAATAAATTCAATGGGAAAAAAAGTGAGTGAAAAAAATTTTTTAAAGACGAGAGAGAGAGAGAGGAGAGGATCGAAGGAGGAGAGAGAGAGAGAGAGGAGAGGATCGAAGGAGGAGGAGAGAGAGAGAGGAGAGGATCGAAGGAAGAGAGAGAGAGAGGAAAGGATCGAAGGAGGAGGAGAGAAAGAGAGAGAGGAGAGGACCGAAGGAGAAGAGAGAGAGAGAGGATCGAAGGGGGAGAGAGAGATTACAGAAAGCAAACAATATAGTATATGATGAAAAATAAGAGACAACTAAGTAGAAACAGTTTATAGGACTATATCTATGTTCGTGTAAGTTGGAGAGAGAGGTGAGATGGAGGGAGAGAGATGGAGAGGGAGGAGAGGGGGAGGGAGCGTGAGAGGGAGAGAAAGAGAGAGAGGACAGGGGGAGAGAGGATTGAGAAAGAATGAATGAATGAATGAATGAATAATCTTTATTTTTCAAGGGTAAAGAATTGGGCACGCAGGCCCGTCTTACATTCTGCCCTTCATCACTCCATCTTTCATTCTTCCCACACACTTGATTTAGTACAAAAATACAAATTAAATTAGTAAAAACATATCAAAAGAGTGTAAGATTTAACTACTACATTCAAGGTAAAAGAGAAGAAGTAATTAACTTAATAAAATAGCACTCACGCACACATACACCCGCAGACATATACATAAATAAAAATACATTGTAAATACAGATCTTCTAACATATTTTTAAAACAAACATTAAAATAATTTCTAACAATATCTAACAAGTTGCTTTTCTAACTATGTCACTGAAGTACTTGATGGTTTACGAGCCATGTGTTGAGAGAGTGCTGGCTATTTTATGGAGGCATATAATTACAAGCAAGTAAATAATGAAACAGGTTTGAGTTAAAGGATGAAGTATTACCAATGGATTTTAAATTGTAGGGGAGGGTGTTCCAGAGCTGTACTGCAGAGTATGCAAGGCTTTTCTTGTACATATCAATTCTGGGTTTAGGAAGAAGACAGTTTTTTTAAACGCTGGCTATGTTTAGTGTTATACGTAAACAGTGACCACAAGTAAGGCGGAGCTTTGTGCGACAGAATTCTGTGAACAAACTTAACTTTGTTAAAAATGATTCTATTTTTGAGGGGTAGAATTTTGAGTTGTTTATGTTGATCTACAGTCTGTACTGGGTGTTTGTCACAAATAAGATTTAATGCTCGTTTGTGAAGTGAGTGGAGCCTTTTTGTGTTTGAGACTGAGCATCCATCCCAGATTGTGGAACAGTAATCTAAGTGTGTTTGTATGTGTGATATGTAGTATATTTTTCTTGTGTTTTTGTCGATAAAGTGTTTAATCTTGGCTAATTGGTAAACTTTCTGTGCAATCAAATTTGTTAGGTTATGTACGTGAGAATTCCAAGTTAAATGCTGATCAATGATGAGTCCTAGGGTTTTATGTTCATGAACATTTTCTATTGCCTTAGTCCCAGCACAAAGCTGTAGTGAAGTTTTAGTTGCATTTTGCAGTTTCTGTCTTGTAGTGATGAGCATGGATTTTGTTTTGTTAGTGTTTATCAACATACCATTTTTATTACTCCATTTGATCAAACTGTTTATATCATTTTGGAGCGTTGTCTGTAGGTTATTGATGTCATATTCACTACTGTAAACAGTACAGTCGTCAGCGAAAAGATCACATGAAGAGTGCTTTAAATGTAGTGGTAGGTCGTTAATATAGTTAGCAAAGAGAAGAGGACCAAGAATGGAGCCTTGAGGAATACCGGTATCAACCACAGACGAGCTAGATATTTTGTTTCTAAGAGGGAGAGAGAGGTGAGGGGAGAGAGAGAGAGGGTAAAAAAGGAGGAAAGAGGGAAGAGATAAGCTTACTCTAATCAACTCATTTGTGTTTGTGGGTTTTTTTCCTCTCTTTTTTTTTCAGAACTACGTGGACAAAAAATGCAGTTTTTGTTTTATCTCATTACATACAAACGACGCATAATTTTTTGGTAACTTCACACTGTGTCAGAGATACAAATGTGAACGGAACAAGCCGATGCTGTACTGACTCGTGACAAAGGAATGCTGCAGAACATGCAGGTAGATGCTTGTCTAGGCATGGAAAAATGTTGACTCTTGAATTAATTGCTCTTTCCACCAAACACAAAAGCTGACATTTGCTCCTACCCAGCCACAGACTTAGTGCTTTCTGCATAGAGCCAATTTACTGTACAGTTCCTCTAAAACAGAAACATCTAGAACTGAAAGTCAATCTGTGTTTGAAACATGATCAGATTTCCCAGCAGGTCAAAGTCTGCGCCTTTAGATTTCACATTTCCGTTGAACTGCCTAGTTTGTCATGACCCGCTGCAATCAATTACCAGATTCTTTGTTCAAGTAACACACAAGCCACAAAACAGCACGTGGACAGTAACATTAGAAAAAGATCTACCGCTAGAAATACGAAACATGCAGTGAATTCAGGAGAAGTTAAAGTGCTTGGGATACTATAGTTAAATGGTACAACACTAGGAAGATAAAGAAAAACAAATATTGATTTGAAATAGGACGCAACAAACAAGACTCAAAAGTTAGAAGGCTAAATACAGATGAATCTGAAAAGAAGACATACAGATAAAGCGGAAAAACTGAACATACATGACAGGAGATAGTGCAAAATGATGCTAAGGGGAAGAAGATAGTGCAAAATGATGCTAACGGACAGAAGATAGTGCAAAATGATGCTAAGGGACAGAAGATAGTCCAAATGATGCTAAGGGGAAGAAGATAGTGCAAAATGATGCTAAGGGACAGAAGATAGTGCAAAATGATGCTAAGGGTCAGAAGATAGTGCAAAATGATGCTAAGGGGCAGAAGATAGTGCAAAATGATGCTAAGGGGCAGAAGATAGTGCAAAATGATGCTAAGGGGCAGAAGATAGTGCAAAATGATGCTAAGGGGCAGAAGACAGTACAAAGTGATGCTAATGGGAATAAATTCAACGTCATATGTCTTAATAAAAGCCACTCGTATGACGCAAGTAAAAAAAAAAGATTTTTAACGACAAGACGAGAAGAAGCACAAACGAAACGAGAAAGCAGTCACAGTAAGAGACACTAATTTTATAATTAATGAGATTATTATGATTGTTAAGTCCATTTAGAGCACAAACCCCGACAATTTCCCTAAAGTAATTTTATTTTAGCTGTCCGGTTTGCTGTACATATATATATGTAAAAGTTCTTCTCATTCTCTTCTTATGTTTCATAGCTCCTATTATCATTTAAACTTCCATCTCTCCGTTCTGTCGATTGCATGCACATGCGTACAACCAATTATATTCCTTCTAAGGTTTTTCGTTTAATATGCAAAGTTTTCAACTCGTGTGCAAATATGCTCTCAAAAAACTTTGTGTGAAAATGTGGTCGTAATGTCAAATTACAAAGTCCAATTTAAAGTTCTCATAGAAAACATAGGAAATTAGGAAAACAAACTCATGTAACCATTATATTTTCTCTTCAGCGCTATCACAGCACAGAGTAACAGCTATCTCTATCTGCTGCCCCGCCGGCTGGCGTTGTCTATCATGATTTAGCACAATCCCCTGTTCCGAGTGCTGGTTATATATAAGCTGTGCTGGTATTCTTTGATAGATAACATAAGGGAACTTACAAAAATAAAAGTAGCAATTTTATTTTTCTTTGCGCAGTGTATAAACTTACGTGCCCGGCGTCATTAACAATATATATATATCTTGTGCACGGCCTCCCTGACGCACAGTTTAGAGGAAACATTGTGTACAACATAATGTAAGACACTAAGAGAGACAGATGATAATGATAAAAATAAAGAAAGGAAATAACAAGAGGAAAAAAAACACCATGTCGCGACCAAAATATCCGGTGATAAGCATGAACAGCAACGTTTGTACCTCAAAACCAGAGAGATTTGGACCTGAAAAAAAAACTGGAATGTAAATTGTTGCACAATCTTTCCAATGCATCTCTGCCTGCAGACTTATCTTGCAGAAACGACACATAATACACCTGACCTAGCTTCAGGTTTGATATTCAGAAAGGAATAAGCAGGTAAGCTCCTACTGAAACAAAAGTGCTGCTCTGTCGATATTGCACCTGAGGCTTCTTTCCAAACCCTGCAGAAGTAGTTGTTTTGTCTTGGAATCTGCAAAATGGCAGGATTGTGACATGTGGATGCATATTTTTAAAATTCATTCTACTGTTACTGTTCACGGTGAATATTTTTTCTCCTTTTTTTTATCGATGGCTGGCCATCAGAACATCTTTAAAAACAACTGCTCTCGTTTTGTAATACTGTTCTCCGCTATCATTCTTCTCTTACATTTTCCACCCCCATACAAGGCGTTGTCCAATAGTTTTTTGTCTTGTGTCTATACATATCGCCACAAACGCTTACCACGGCTACATATAACTACCACCATCACGTTATGTTATTATTACTATCACCATAGCTCACTGCTTCTACATATCATACAGCAATAATTACTTCATTACTACTTTTCTATACTTTTCTACTACTACTACTACTACTACTACTACTACTACTACTACTACTACTACTAACAACAACAACTACTACTACTACTACAGTTGCTGCTGCCAGTATTTGACGTTGCTGCATCATTACCGTCATCATCTACTGCTGCTGCTTTTACTACTACTACTACTAATACTACTACTAATACTACTAATACTAATACTACTACTGCTGCTGCTGCTACTAACTACTACTACTACTAACTACTACTATTACCACTAACTATTACTACTACTATTACTACTACTTCCACTGCTGCTGTTGCTATGGCTGCTGTGATATGTCTAATTGTGACTACTGCATTATATTTTGAGCCGGTGTGGGAGGTCACGCGGAATTTCCACGAGTGTGCGGCGGGGAAGTGAAGCCTCATTTTCCACGCCCGGGAATGCAAGGCCTATAAATAGGGAAGAAAGCGTGACAGAAGTAAGTGGGCTTGAGAGTCTATGGCGTGCTAAGTTCGTTTCGTCTGGCCATGATTATCGTGATATACTTAGCCCTATCCGACTCGTACTCTTTTGATATAATGTGTGTGAAATCAATGCGTTGCAGAGTTTATGTCTTTTCCTGTCGTGTATAAAGAATTGATGATTCCTGTTGATTATCCGTCGTGATTCAGATGGGCATACAATCAAGGTCTATCATACGTTTATATTTCAAAGCATTGGCACAAAAGGAAAGAAAAAAAGGGAGGGGGGGGGACTATTTCATGAAATTCAGTGCATTAGCACAATTGGAGATTGTGTGTAGTATGGAGAGGCGGATTCGTAGCAGCAGTGGTTGGATATGTTAATGAGTGCGCTGGCACAATTTTATGAGAGTGTATGCTTTGCTTATGAGGGCCAGAAGAGCTCAGGCCATCCTGGCACATATGTTTCAGTTATATATTAGAGAGTTATACATTTTATACTATGTCATATGTGCTCCATTCATGGTGATATATGTTGTCCTATGCATGCAAGTCCGTTGTGGCGTTAAAATGGTGTGCCTGGTGTGTATAATAAAATATTTATTGATTTAAATGCTTGACTTTTGTAATGTGTAATGCATGTCATGTAGCTTGTATGAATGTATGTGATTTGCTGCATAACTAGCATACATTATCCTTGGAGGGGAGATCCTGGGTTGTAGGTTAGATATGGGTTTGAGCCTGGCCACCCAGTACGGTAGTACATAGGCCATGGAATCTGAGGTTGCAGCTGGGTTTTTGTTCTGTCTCTCCTTTAAATGTCCCTAAATTGTGAATTTAGCAGCCCGCTAAGTCTACAGCTGTATAACCTGTTACCATTATCACTGTGGGTGATATTAATATTACCTGCAGTTATCCAGGTCTGTTTCCCCTGCTATCAAATGACAGCATGGAAATGGCGTTGCATGTGACTCGGGAGATGGGGCAGTCAAAGACTGTGAGAAGAAATCCCGACACAAAATGTAGAGGGATGAATGGGTAAGGCAGTCAATGGCGAGCTTCTTTCTTACTCTTTTTTTTTGTTTGTTGACAATTACTGCAACTCCATTAGCTTTCCTGAGATTTGGACTTCGTCTTTTTTTTGGGAGTTGACAGGAAAGACGAGAAGGAACCTTGTTAGCTTTCCTGAGATTTGGACCTCGTCTTTTTTTCAGGAGTTGACAGGAAAGACGAGAAGGGACCTTGTTAGCTTTCCATACGAATAATTAGTGTATAAACATACACTTATACTTCATCTTCTTTCTCTCTGCTTCTTCGTTCTGTGTGTTTTTGTATTATTATGGCTCACGCCGAAACGTTACAACTGCGCACTTGTTAATTAATAAAGCTATTCCTAGGTTTTTCCTAGTTTATAGACTTTGTTAGCTTTCCAGAGCTATGGACATAGTCCTTTGTTCAGAGTTAACAGGAAAGATGAGAATGGATTAGCGCAGCATGTCCATTGCACTTTTCCCATATCAACTGCCCAGCCCAGGTAAGGAAAAGCACGTGGCAAATGATGCTCGACAACTTCCACAGTAAGCTTACACACCATGCTTAAGAAACGTCTTCGAAGATGAAAAGAGCCATTTCTGTTATCTTCATCAATATTAACTTCTGCAACCACTATTACTCTCACTACTTTTGCTCTCTGCTACTAGTATTACAAAAATATCACTGTTGCTGTTTTGATCGTTCAGTCTACACCAGTCGATGCTAATTTTCGGTTTGTTAGAGAACACTACAACAATAAACAAGTCTGATTATAGCCAAGAGTTCCTATACTAAAACTAAAACTAAATCTATCATTTATTTTATTGCAGCACGTCTATAGAGCCATATCACCCTCTAGTGTGCTGACAGGTCAAGGAAAATATGGGCACTAACACCATATCCCTATGTGCCTCTAAAGCATGACAGGATTACCTTTACCTTTATGTCTATAGAGAGGGGGAAAACAATATACTATTTTATTTTATTTTAATCTAAAAAAAAAAGAAATTTTTAAAAATATTTCAACAAATACTATACTCATAACTTTATAAAACATAAAAGTGGACTATTTTACCCCCAGAAATATCCCTTGTTTTTTTTTTTTTGGGGGGGGGGATTTTTCATTTTATTTCTAGACATATTTTTATCATTCTTCCTGCAGGTGAGTTATATCTGGAAAAACTGTTGACATGAGCACATTTCTCAGGAAGGTAAGTTTACGTGTTTAGATAAATAACGGGGGGCCCTGTGTGGGTTTGGAGTCTGATGCAGACAAGAGAGGACAGGAGAGCTCTGTGATTACTTGTGTTAATGGTTTACCTTGTGGCTGAGTGTAACTGTTTCTGTGGCTGTAACACACGTAGTTAATGTCATACTACAGGACTGACTATTGTTGTTGCTGCTGCTGTTGTTGCTGCCGCTGTTGTTGCTGCAGCTGTTGCTATTGTTGTCGAATGCGTTGTTGTTACTGCTATTACACTACTATTACTGCTATTGTACTATTGTTGTTATTGTTTTTGACTAATGACGTTGAATACGTTGATATTGTTGCAGCTGCAGTTGTTATTTTTGCTTTTGTTTTTGTCACTGTTGTTGAATAGATGCTACTCTTATTTTTGCTATTGTTTTGTTTTCTGCTCTTGCTGAATATGATGCTACTGTTATTTTTGTTATTGTTTTTCTGCTATTGTTGAATATGTCGTTGTTGTTACAGTTGTTGCAATTTTTGCTTGTGCTTTTGGTACTGCTGTTCAATATGTTGTTATTGTTTTGGTGATGCTGTTAAATGTTGCTGTTAATTTGGTAATGCTGTTAAATATGCTGTTGTTGTTGTTATTATGGTAATGGTGTTAAATATCCTGCTACTATTTTGGTAACGCTGTTAAATATGCTGCTGGTGTTACTGTTTTCAAATATATTGCTATTGCTGTTGATAGTGCTGTTCCTGTGGAGTCTCTTTGAAATCGTTTGTATGGCTACCTTGATTACTTTAACTATAGGAGACCTTCTGGTGCAATGGGTCACAGGTAGAACTTAGCTCTTTCCAGACGATACTATAGTAAAATACCACTTTGTAACAATTGCATTACGTCGAACTGGGAGTGGACTACAGCGCTTCTGCTCACACCCCCACTAAATGACAAATTTCTTAACAAACTTCACTATTATTAGAAACCCACTCTTCTGATCAGATTCAGCTAACACGATGGATTATTTTCAGAAGCATCTGATGGAGAATCTCCACAAGGGCTTTACTACAATATTTAACCGCTGCTGCTCAAAGCTTTATAACCTCTGAGATACAGAAACTTTCGATCACAATTTTACACTTACACTACAGAATATTGGCGGCCTGGTTAGCACAGTGGTTAGGCGCTAGGTTTACTAATCCGGTGGTATCGGGTTCAGTCCCGCAGTGGGATTTTTTTCTGGTACACAAAATCTCATTTCACAAACTGTTGCAATGTTTGTTTTAGTGTATTTTCAATGCTGACTTGACAACTCAAGTTGTACTTGACTACTCAATGTGTAGTCGAACAGTTTCCACTCATTTCAACAAAAACAAAATGTACTGTGACTCTAAATAAATGTGGATTCTGAGTTGTTCATTTGAAAGAAAGGCAAAGTTCTCAGGCACTTGTAGAAACATATTCCACAATTATCTAAAAAAAACTTTACAGAAAAAAAAAATTGGGGGGAGGGGTGTATACTGTGAACAGGACCGAACGCTTAGACGACGGGACTGAATATTGTAAAACCTATTTTAATGGTTTTAGAATACCCTGGGAACTCTGCAGTTACAGATCTTGGCTAACAGTTGAGAAGATGGATGGATGGATGGATGGATGGATGGATGGATGGATGGATGGATGGATGGTGGGTGGGTGGGTGGATGGTGGGTGGATGGGTGGATGGATGGATGGATGGATGGATAAAAGGAAATCGAGATGAAAATATCTATTACATAATGATATAATAAATGGATTAAAAGATCGGATTATAATTAGTGGACTGCAAAGACAAGGGAGTTTACTGGTGAAATTACAAAAAAAGAAGAAATCTGAACCATTGAATAAAAAAAAATACCGCAACACCTGATGAAATCAGTCAAAACAATGAAACACATTTCTTCTTTCTTTCTCTTACCTCCGGTGACAAAATGAAGAAACCCTTCTCTGCCATCATTCATAGCATGTTATTGAGCCTTTTTTCTCCTTGTTTTTTCCTGTCCGTATTGAAACTGTCCTTGCTAGAATTTTCTGATCTTGTGATAATGATTTTACCACATTCTCATGATCCTCAGACCCAGATTATTTCCTTCCTAGCTCGCCTTTAACAGTTTGCCGACCACTGCTTTCGCGTGATGAAAATGGTTAGAGGGAGTTCTGTAGCAAGCTCAACTTTCCATGATCTCTAGATTAGAACATCTCCGTTCTCCGTGCATTTGTCATGGCTGTTTTCACATGTGCTGGATTTCTCTTAGGCTTAAGAAAGAAAAAGGCACTGAGAGAGAGAGAGAGAGAAAGAGAGAGAGGGGGGGGGGGAAGAGGGAGAGAGGAAGATCACAAACACTAGAAAAACAAAATCTAAATTAATCCTCTACAGACCACAAGAATATCTCTACGATCAATAGCATTTTAAAAGGTGCCGTCAAATCTCCCAAACGTTCCGTTTCCACAAGACAATGTTGAGAAAGAAAAGTATATATATATATATATATATATATATATATATATATATATATAATTATCTTCCTGTCAAGGTAATACAGTCTATACAGATTAACGCATTCAGAATTTCGTGAGTTCCCACATTATTTAGTCACGAAAAGACTGACATTATAACACAAACTAACTGAAATTTGCGTGTTGGAGTTAATATAGAAATAGCTGTGGAAGGGACATTCATTAAACCTGTTATTCCCCAACAAATTCTCAGATCTCAGTCGCTTCACTTGACCGACCGTTTGGTTTCCTGTCCGTCACTCCGTCCGTTGTCCCATTTATCACTTCATGAATTCAATTTATTTCGATACTTGGTCCTTGATAAATCGTCCATTTGCTGGGTCTTTCAGATTAAAACAAAGGTTTGTCGTAAATAAAGGGAGAAAAGACTTCACTCAAGATAATTCTAAAGACTGGAATCAAACGACTGGAAGACTTTTATAACATGATGCTCATAATCGGATCTGCGGAATAAGAGCCAAAGTCGTGGAGTAGTCAGTAGAGATGTACTATTCATGAAGAAGTTGGACAAGGGCGAATATAAAGAAACAAGAAATGGGATAGAAATACGCGTGAAGTCTGGGTTGCAGTCGGCAAAATTGGACTATTTATGAAAGAGTCGAAGTTGAACAGTCTAAAAATAAGGAGCCGTAATCAAAGATCTTGCGATCCGATTCCACAGTCCAGTCCATTTTCCTAATTGTTCTTCTCATCCCAATATTTTGGATCCACTCTTCGATTGGGCAATCAAAAGAAAGAACATCGTGGAACACAAAATCTCAGGTTTGTTTACATAATCAAATTGGAGACATTGATTTCCACAGATTACTTGTTCTCCCCTGTTTTTTTTTTCATCTTCTGGCTCTCGTTCAATATTTCAGCTTACCAAGCCTTCCACTCTTCCTAAGTTTACGAGCAGTAAATGGGGAAAACATCCCACAAAACCCAGCACTTTCGCGATATCCATGGACTAATTTGATACGTTCCTTGATCAAACGTAGATTTATGATAGTAATGTTAAATTCTTTATTATCGGGTAATGCGCTGTGAAACGTTGGCCGTCATGCATCCCTATTATGCGCGGTCCTTAGTATTTCCAACACGATCTGTTGTCGTCCTACTATGTCATTACGTTTATATATTTCCACCTTGATTTACCTTCCTTTTTTATTTATTTATTTTTTTGCTTCGAGCTTTTCAGTGATTGCCAATTTGTTGTTTTTAACTGCAGCTCGCTCATCATATATCCAAGAAATGTCCCTTTTTAAGCAGTAGATTCTGTAAATCCTCTGACAACTGCTTCACTTCTTTTTTGTTTTTGCCATTCAGAAAAAATAACCAGAAACTAGAACAATAAAATCCAATATTTTTTAAAGGATTATGACAATAAATATAAGTAATAAAATATGAACCGAAAAATAAAGAATGTGCGTTTGTTTAAGAAAAACTAAATTATATATTTTTATATTATACTCACGGAAAAAAGTAAGTGTGCAGTGGTGTCAAGCGCACCAATCACGTTGTCATGAGTGAAATGAAGTCAAATTTGGCACGAATTTTTGTCTGAGTGTTGCTGCACGAAGTTGATCGCACTATTCATGGGGAGATAACCACAGCTCCAGTGAAATCACGCGCAGTGATCCATGAATGGTTACTGACCACGGATAAAATGAGGGAAAGTGTGTATTCTGTTCCCAGAGATCTCTTCAAATAATCATTGAAGAAAGGAGTAGTGGAATTCCAACATAAACATCTTTTTTTCATCATGCCAAGATTGAACGAACATCAGCGAGAAATAGCTGCTGGGATGTTAATTGCTGGCTCAACAGTAACAGCAGTATCTCAACATTTTAATGTTCACAGAAACACAATACCACGCCTTCAAATTCGTTTTAACCAAAATGGTTCCGTTGCTGACCGCAACAGAAGCGGTAGACCACGAGTTACCACCCTTGCACAAGACCGCTACATCCACCTCATGCACCTTCATAACAGGTTTCTCCAGGCAATATGGACTGCCAGCAACATTCCAGGTTTAAGACATGTGTTTGGCAGGACAGTGCGGAACAGAATCAGAGAGGTAAATCTCTTACCTCATAGGCCTGCAGTTAGACCAGTACTGACAGTTCGCCACAGACAAACCTGCTTGACCTGGGCCAGGCACCACGTGGCATGGCCTTATCATCAATGGAGACGGATCTTATTCACTGATGAGTCCAGATTCTGTCTGCAAGGCCATGATGGGCGTGCTTTAGTGTACAGGCGAAGAGGAGAACGCTTTGCGTATAACTGTGTGCTAGAGGTGGATAGAAGAGGAGGCAGTGTAATAGTTTTGGGAGGAATTTCCTATGCTGGCCGAACAAACCTAGTCTTCCTCAATGGCAAGTTTATGATATAGGGACGAAATCATTACACGCCAGGTAATGCCTTTTCTGGATGCTAATGGACAAGGCGTGATACTGTCGCAGGATAACGCTCGTCCACATGTCGCACGTGTGGTTAGGGGCCACTTTCAGCAGCATCAGATTACTGTCTTGCCATGCCCAGCAGTTTCACCGGACCTGTCACCTATCGAGCACATTTGGGATGAACTGGACCGCAGGTTGCGAAGACGACACAATCGTCCTGGAAACCACCAAGAATTACCCCAAGAGTTGCAAGAAGAATGGAATAACATGACCCATCAATTGATACAACGTGTCAGTAGTTCGATGAGAAGGCGGTATCAAGCAGTGATAACTGCCCGAGGAGGACAGACACGATATTGAAACCCTGTTTTTCTTTTCTTGGGATGGTGAGCCACATTAGGTGAGATTTTTCCACTTTTTTGACATGTGACTGGCCTGAAGGTTATCATTTTATCTGTTATTGGATAATTAAACATAATGTGTGTCAAATTTTATTTAAATCATCACCTGAACACGTTCATGGTGCTTTTTAAAGCATTGCACACTTACTTTTTTCCGTGAGTATAGAATGAATAACTAAACGACCTATGTTTTGGCTGGGTGGTTATGCGCTCGGATTACTGGTTCGGTGGTGGCGGGTTCAAGTCCCAGCAGTGTGTATGTGTGTGTGTGTGTGTGTGTCTCTCTCTCTCTCTCTCTCTCTCTCTCTCTCTCTCTCTCTGGTCCCATCACACCAAACAGACCCCAGAGTCCACTCACCCTGTAAAAATGGGAACCAGAGAATTCTGGGAATGTGAAATCAGCCATGTGTGATACTTATCACATCACTTTTTTTTATTGTCCGATGATCTTGGAGAATACAGGCCAACCACCATATCCCCAAAATGCCTTAATGGCATGGAAACGGGGATTTTACCTTTACTTTTTTTTTATGAAAAAAAAAACTTTTTTCACAACTTTGTCGATTATTCAGGAGCTCTTCATAAAGTGAAGCACATATTGTGAAATACATGCTCCAGAAAACACAGGCAGGTGTAAAAGACTTGAGGCTTATTACTACTAGAAATGAAGAAGCAACAATGAGAGCGATAATTGCGAATATCACGAGATAAAAGAGAGTGGAAGAAAAGCCAGTGGCCTGTCACGTGACCTCTAGCCACCGTACAGCATGATGAAGCTACAAAGGTACTTATAAATTTTTAAAGGAATCAAAATAGGAGGTCACAATTCTTTGCATTCGGTACAGTGCTGATAGCAGACATCGAAAACAATTTACAAGAAACATAAATACGTGGACAATGCTACCAAAGAGAATAATGATGGAAGATTATACCAAAATAGCAGCAGAACAGAAATCACTGTCGAGTCCGCGCTGAAGGAGAGGGTCAGACACACGAGTATCATTTCACTTCTCTCGCAACAACAAGAACAGCAAGATATCAAGTGCACAATGCAGGAGGGGCAAGCAAGAATAGGAGCACTGAAGAGCATTTCAAAAAACAGCAGAAAAACAAAAGCTGCATGTTGTGTGCGGAGCAAGTGCAAGAAACAAACAGCTTCACATATCACTTCCAGGACCAGTCTTATGTTTCAAGATTCCACGTCACACAGGAGACGGTGTTTCATGTCTATAAATAAAGCAATAATCATAATCACGAACTTACAGGTCTCTGGGTGTCATGACTCAGAGGGGTCCACTTCTTCCCCACTTCCCAGTGTCAGTAGTTTAAAGGGTCGACACTCTTGTCAGGTGGGGAGGGGGGTACTTCTTGTGATATTGTTATGCTCTCTATAGTAGAGCTTTCTGCACTCATGGGCAGCAGAAATCAAGCCAAGAATAGAAAATATACCCGCATAGTCTGCTATATTAAGAAACTAACAAATAAGAGGTTGTTTCTAACAGAAAAATGATCACTATAGTACTGTTTGGGTACAAAGAGATGCACAATACGAGAAGAACTAAAGATACAGGGAAAGACATGGTTTGAGGTATCTCGACTTGCTCAAGTCAGACTTGGAGAACCTTTGTTTGTGCCTTATGCTCCACTGGAGTACAGAGGACTGATGATGATACGATGATGACGATGACGACGACGATGATGATTTGAAAAGTATTAAGTAGTAAATACACCAGCCACTACTCTACAGCGCAGAGTCTACACATATGAGTCATCTAAGTTTTTTGCGCTTTGTAAGCAAAATGTTCACACCGTGTGAATATATGTTCTAAAGAAACATTTTTTTTCAAATTTGCGTCAGCCGGTCATTTGCAAGACCCTTGCGGAACTTTACTTCCCTAACAGCTCTTCTGTAGGCCTCTCGGTTGTAAGCAAGATGCCCTGCTGCTGATGCATCCATTTGCAGATTATCAACGGTGTCTTGCAGCCATCTTCGTTTTGGTCTTCCTCTCTTTCTTTTTCCCACTATGTACCTTTCCACGACGGTCTTCTCTAAATCCTCAAGACGTTTAATGTGTCCAAATATTTAAGTTTAATATGTTTAATGCTCTTCTTCAATATTAAATTCTTGTAGTACAGTATGTGTGTAGTAACGTCAAATTACTGAATATAATTTAAGTAACGTCAAATTAATGAGTATAATGTAAAGTTCTTACGGGAAAAAATACTAAGACAAACTCATGTAGTGCTATCGTATTTTTTCCTCATACTATAGCAGAAGGCACTCTCAGACGTAGCTTCTTGCTAGTCAAGATACTCTAGCCCTCCTACTTTTGTTTTAAATAGTTTTTTTTTTTTTAATCATAAAAGAAAATGACATCAGGAAATTGAAAAAAAAAATGAAAGCA
Source organism: Achatina immaculata (assembly GCA_009760885.1). Lineage (NCBI taxonomy): Eukaryota > Metazoa > Mollusca > Gastropoda > Stylommatophora > Achatinidae > Lissachatina > Lissachatina immaculata. Next base: position 55,081,943 of record CM019716.1, read on the forward strand.
ACGATTTTATTCATTTATTATTTGTGGTCGGTATATAAAATTTCGTCCGCGGCATAATTTTTGTGCAGCTTAGAGGGAACACTGCGCTACAGATGTAAGGCTAGGACAATAAGTAAGTGAAGCTTGCCAGAAACGGACAATGCGATGAAGAAGAAAACAACATGATGAAGCAACACAAACATGGCTGTGGAGAAAAGCAAGCCTAGATTATTACGCCAGAGATCAGATGTAAACAATTTTCATGTAAAACACGTCTTTGTTCACCATTTAGCTTGTACTAAAGAATATTCAAAGTCCATGAACCCGAAGGGAGTGCAAATAACGAACAATATTTGCCTGCCATAGATTCTCATAAATCTTGTATCAATAGTGTTGTCATTAATCCTGCCTTTCGTGTTCCATTTACTAATCGCCTTCTTATTATAGCCAAGCCATGTCACGATCAATGCCAGGTTATTTTTGCCCCGCAGGGAAGACTAATTAATCTGTATAAAATTATACTCCTCAAAGGTCAGTATGGCGTCCATGAGGACTGTACATTAAACGGCTGTCTAGTCTAGTGGACATCATGGAAGTGGCGGCCCGATCCCTGATGTATACATTCCCTGAATTTATAAATTCTTAGGCATGCGTAGTGCTCACGAAGATTTACCACATAAAGAAAAGTCAGAGCAGAGGTTTATGCCTCAAAATTTAAAAGACACAGGAAACGCTTTCTCCCTCTGTGGATGTCTTTTTGTTCTAGATTTCCTCTTCCTCTTTTTTTGATGAGCAGAAAAAAAATCTGATGGCCTTCCATGCCCTCGATGTTGCGGAACTGAATCTGATAAAATCAGCGGTTCCCAAACTGTAGTCTGAGGAAATTATTTAAATTTTAAATTTACTGCCATCTACTGAATAAAAACAATTAAGGGTTTATAGCATTACGGCACTGCTTATACGTTCACGGTCCGCAACTTACTTTAGTTGGGAAAAGTGGTCCTTGGGTGTAAAATGTTGAGAATCATTGAAATCTGCGTGCCTTGCAAACTCCAGATGATTCAGTACTAAATATGGTATATGTTAGCCCAAATACTGCAGTGCTCTATCCTGTCTCATACATCCTCAGCTAATCCACAAATACTGCAGTGCTCTCTCATACATCCTCAGCTAATCCACAAATACTGCAGTGCTCTATCCTGTCTCATACATCCTCAGCTAACCCACAAATACAGCAATGCTCTCTCATACATCCTCAGCTAATCTATAAATGTCTTTGCCAATCTTCCACAACGTCTTCCAGTTCTGTCCTAGATACTGTTTACAGCCATGAAAATCAGGAACAGAAAAGCACACGAACCTTCGTTATTTCTAGTACAGGTGTGTTACAGTTGTGCTGAGACATCTATGGGTACCTGGTTTCACTAAGGGGAAATAAGGTGATCAAGCCTAGCTCGTGTTTCACATTTAAACCTTCAACCTCGCCTTCACTTTGCATACAGTTCTAAAAACGTTTTAACTAGTTTCTAATTTGTATTCAAGCTGAAGACATTGATAGATTACCTTTTTATATGCTTTTTTTCAGCGAACTGAGCAATGTTTAGATGTCTTTTAGTTAAGTTAGTCAAATAAGGTAAATATTTTTCTCCTTTTAGCATCATTTTGTCTTTAAAAACATTATATCATATATATGTGCTATCTTCAGGCTTACGGTTGAGGATTACGCATTTCCTTGGTGCACTGTCATTTTATCGGTGGCCTGGTTAGCGAGTGGTTAGGCGCTCGGTTTACTAATCCAAGTCCTAGCAGTGGGATTTTATTCTGGTACACACCAAAAACTCCAGGGTCGACCCAGTCTTAAGGGTACCAGAGAAATCTGTGAAGGTAAATGCGGCCAGGCGTGAAAGTGACTACATCACACTTTCATGCGCCGAAGGTTGTGGAAATACGGGCCTAACACTGTATCAGCAATATGCCTTAATGGCATGGAAACGTGAATTTTCCATTTTTTTGTAGTGTTGCTTTATCCTGATTCCTTGTACCATTGCACTGTCTACTGCAGAAGTAAAATATGAGAGCAGTTAAGAAAATTTCCTGTAATGGGCCAGTCTTGTTCACAAATGTTAAAGTTCCTTCTTGACTGATCGAGACATAACTACACTAGGAACTCATGTTGACAGTGGTAGCTTGTTCTGCTTCATGTCTTCATGGTGAATCTGGAGCAACTGTTTCATCAATGTCTTGAGGCTGTCCACTCATCTTTATTGTCCAACTGCTCTTTTTCTTTCTGCCTTTCCCCCATCAACATAATTATTTCTTATACTGTTAAGTACCTTCATTTATTATGTACTGCTCTGCATATGAGAGTTATGAAAGGCACCCATGTACCAACAGAGAGCAAACTGTACGGCGATGTCGACAATCTAAGGCGAATTGCTGCGTTCTTCTAAGACAGTGTTTCCCAATCTATTTTGGACCACGCCCCACCTCACCGCCTCAAATATTTTAATACCCCCCCCGCAGCATAATAACCAATCAAGTTCTGAGAAATATAATGTAAATACTGTATATTCTAATTGCCTTCTTCCCCCGCCCAAAAAAAAATGTTTTTTAAAATTCAAATTGCCTTCCCCTCTTCTCTACCCCCCCCCCTCCCCCCACCCCCAGTGGGGCGTAAACTCTCAAACTTTCGGAAACACTGTTCTAAGACAACTGGGTCAGAGGAAGAAGTTTATCCAAAATGAACATATTCAACGAACTATCAGAGTTTAATGAGACCTACTTTATGAAAACATTCTGGTGTGTACAGAACACTCGCTCCCCCCAACTGTTTCTAGTTAAGATGAACATTGTATTTTTAAAATCTTTTTTCTAGCTAAGATGAACATTGTATATTTAAAATCTTTGTCCGCTGAAAAAAAAAATACGTTTATTGTTTTCTTCTTTTTTCTCCTTTTGTCGGAGAATGTTCTGAAAGTGTTCACATGAGAGAACATTAAAACTGAATCCGCAGGAGAAGCAGGTAACAAACTCTTGACGGAAAATACTCACAAGGAATGACAGATTTAACAGACGACATTAAATGACTGACAGAAAGAAAAAAAAAAACACCGAATCACAGCCTGTACCTGCCACTTCAGCTGACCTGGATCACAATGGGAAAAACCTGCCTACTTTTGATTACAGCCTGTCCAGATTATTTCCACTTCCTCACCCCTCTATAAAAAATGTTATTTTTACAACAGCATATTAAAAACCGCCAGGCAACAGGGGGAAAAAAAAGCTCAGAAATCAAGGGCACAAATTCCCCCTAAAAAAATGTTGTTAAACCCAACTGTCTACGGGAAATTTACAGAGAAAATTCATCACCTGCAGGCGGGGAAGGAAATGGACCTTACTTTAACAGTTACCTGAAAACAAGAGAATGTTTGGGAAGGTGGGGAGGGGGGTGTATTTAGAGATGGAACTTTTGATCTCACCTGCGCTGGAACTTTAGTTAAAAATGAAGTCAAAGTCCCATTCTCATTTTCTGTAGTTTCAAGTTCCTAGTGGAGCCATCATGCCAAAAACAAATATCACTTCAAGTTGGGAAACAACGTGAGAGATACAGAAACTTATTGTGAAGAAAATGTTACATTTTGCTCTCATAAACCAGGATATTTTACGTCTTAATCTACCCATGCCTCGATATTTTATATGTTAATCTATCCATGCTTTGACATTTTACATGTTAATTTATCTATGTTTTGACATTTTACATGTTAATCTACATATGATTTAACATTTTACATGTTAACCCCCATGTTAATTTACAAGTGACTCTACCTATGTTTCAATTTTACATGTGAATCTACTTATGTCTCAATGTTTACATGTTAGCTACTTATGTCTCAACAGTTTACATGTGGCTCTACTTATTTCTCAATATTTTACATGTGACTCTACTTATGTCTCAATATTTTACATGTGACTCTACTTATTTCTCAATATTATACATGTGACTACTTATGTCTCAATATTTTACATGTGACTCTACTTATGTCTTGATATTTTACATGTGACTCTACTTATGTCTAAATGTTTACATGTTAGCTACTTATGTCTCAATATTTTACATGTAAATCTACTTATGTCTCAATGTTTACATGTTAGCTACTTATGTCTCAATATTTTACATATTACTTAAATTATGCCTTGATACTGTCAACCAATACATGTTTTACATTGAAAATAAACATTATTTCAGAAAGTACATGTGCTAATGTTTGTTTCATTGTTTTCATATATACATGACATTTGTTGGTAGACACGTGTCCTGCTGTTTGTCTGACTGTCTGCCTGCCTGTCTGTCTGTCTGCCTGTCTGCCTGTCTGTCTGTCTGTCTGTCTGGGTTTTTTTCTCTCCTTTTTCCTGGCTCCTACACAGGTTTGATTCCTCTGATAGAATGTTGGAGTTTACATAGCCTCGATTCTGCTCCTGCTGTCACGTGATGTGATAGATGCACAGGTCAGCTGGTTCAATAAGCCTTTTTATTCTGCATGGCTTGTTTTATTATGAGCTATTACTGGAATACCAGTGTCACTGTCTGATGAATTTCTTTATCACACGTTTCTATGATTTGACTCCTTTTTTCAAGGCTCCACTACTTTTAGATTTAAGCCTATAATTTAAACACTTTAAAATGGAAGTGAAAATGCTTCACTGCCGAAAAAAGCTAAATTAAATGCATATAATTGCTTTATTAAAACAGCTGAAAAACACATAACTGCCTTTGAAAGTAAATGCTACAGAAGAGTTCTTCAAATATCATGGACACAAAAAAGAACAAATATATCCATTCTACAAGAACTTAATACTGAAGAAGGCTGACCAGTAAAGAGGATTAAAGAGAGAAAACTTAAATATTTTGGACACATTAAACGTCATTATAATCTAGAGAAAACCATCTTGGAAGGGTACATAATGGGAAAAAGAAAGAGAAGAAGACCCAAGGCGAAGATGGCTGCAAGACATTGTTGATAATCTGCAAATGGATGCATCAGCAGCAGGTCATCTTGCTCACAATCGAGGGGCCTACAGGAGTGCAACAATTAGGTAGGTAAAGTTCCGCAAGGGACATGCAAATGAATGAATGAATTGCTTTATTATTTCATTTTATTTTTAAAATTTGGGCCAGCATATAAATAAATGAAAAATGACTTACCTAAAAAAAATCTGGTTTTTCTTGCAGAACTGCTAAATCTGGCACACTCTTACTGACTTGGTTGGCACTGTGAAGTTCTGCTTTTACTGACAAAAATATTCTCGGGCCAACAGCATAATGCAACTTTATTTTACTGATTTGTGTCCTTTCTTTTTCACAATTTCACTACAACCAATAAATGTACGTTTTTGTCTTTTATGTCTTTGACATACGTATAGAAAAATCACAGATGTATATGTCTTTTTCACAAAATATGCAGTTATGGCACACTTTTATAACTTGATCAGCTGACGGGTCCAATCTTTTCGCACATAAAATATGTCTTATGTCCTCAGCAAAGAAACAAGTGTTTATCTAAAGATGCCTTGCTTTTCTGTTCCTATTTTGTTCCTATCACATTATATAATTAAATGAATGAGTTTTGTTTGTTGCTTGAAACAACCTGATGAGTGCGAATACTTTTACAGAAAGATAAAATAACACGAAAGTTGTACAAGTGTTCAAATGTCAAAATTCGTACATTGACAGCGGCGCTGCAAGGCACAGTCTCAGGATGTCGGACATGCTCCAAAGGACGTAGCCACTTTTTGCAGGGGAGGTCATTGTGAGTGAACTAGTAATAAACTGTGGTGGCGCCACGGTGCCCGTGATGTTGGAGACTGCCAAAGACGATTATCGCCAAGTAGCCTGTTGTGAGGCGTCCCACGACTCTGGAAAACAATCTGTAGAAGAGACAAAGGGTGGAAAAAACACAATAACTTCTAACATAAAGGGAGAAAAAACACAATAACCTCTAATATAAAAGGAGAAAAACACAATAACTTCTAATATAAAGGGATTAAAAACACATTAACTTCTAATATAAAGAGAGAAAACACACAATAACTTCTAATATGAAGGGAGAGAAAAAAAAACAATAATTTCCAAAATAAAGAGAAACAATAATTTCTAATATAAAGAGAGAAAAAGCATATAATTTCAAATATAAAGGAAGAAAAAAAATAATTTCTAATATGAAGAGAGAAAAAAACATATACTTTCTAATATAAAGGGAGAAAAACAATTTCTAATATAAAGAGAGAAAATAACATAATAATTTCTAATATAAAGGGAGAAAACAATAATTTCTAATATAAAGGGAGAAAACACTATGTATAAAGGGGAAAAACACAATAATTTCTAATATAAAGGGGAAAAACAATTTATAATATCAATGAAATATTGAAGATAGAAGAAATATCAAGAACAAAACTTAGAACTACATGATTCTCGGCCTTTTGGCTAAGATCAAAGGGATGAGATCAAAGTGTCCTCTTGACAGGTACCCTGATCAAAAAGCCCTTTGGTTAAGACAAAAGCGTAGATTTTTTAAACTAACGAGATGCCCGAGGCCTGCCCTTCTCATTCGATGTCGGGGGGTATGGTCCACATCTCGTTACGGGTGGACCCGGTTTGTGGTACCACCGGGTCACGGCCTGTTGTTTTCGTCTTTAAAAAAAAAAGAGAAGTACATGATTAATACAAGCAGTGTATGTTCAACATTTCGATTCCTGTCACCCCAAACCTTTAATCTCAAAACTTAACGGAAGGTACCATGATCAACAGGGTGGTCCTTCCACCCAGGTAAGAAGATTTTAATCTAAAAACCCTCACCACCGCCAGCTGGTACACTTATCTAGCAGCGCCCTTGCGGGTGTATTAAAAAAAAAACTTAACGCTGCCCGAAAGAGGATGTTTTATGTATTTATTTACCAGGTTACACGCGATTCTTCAACAAATTTTATCAGACTAGATTAACTTTGAAACAAGAAGCTGACCAGACAATGACCGTCAGGCAAGATTAACCCTTGACGAGACAAGCTGACCAGACAATGACCGTCAGACAAGATTAACCTTTGACGAGACAAGCTGACCAGACAATGACCGTCAGGCAAGATTAACCCTTGACGAGACAAGCTGACCAGACAATGACCGTCAGGCAAGATTAACCCTTGACGAGACAAGCTGACCAGACAATGACCGTCAGACAAGATTAACCCTTGACGAGACAAGCTGACCAGAAGACACCTCTACCCTCAGTGGGGATTAAGACAGCATGGAAGCCAAGTTTTAAGATAAACCAGACAGAGCTCGGACACAGACAGTGACACGACACAGAGATAACAATAAGCTGATCAGGCTTTTGATCACCTCTATCTACTGTAAAAAAAGCAAAACCTTGACGATAGCAAGCGCATGGGGGAGGGAGGGAGGGAGGGGGGGGGGGAGAGACAGAGGGTCATAAAATGTATTATTTTCAAAAATGTACAATTTATGTATAAATTATTACATTTATCATACAAATCACTATCATCTCATGATTTGTAAAAGCCCACCATTTCATTATTTCATTTCACAGACAATCATCCCCAATTCACGCCATTTCAACTGAGTTTGTATTTGTTGATTGTTGAACGAAGATAAAGTTATTTTTTAATAAAAAATGTTCAAGTATGTCTGATCTCTCAAACTTCTTTTTCTTGTCCAGCTCCACTGGCTTCCATGCAAATGAATGCTGACCCGTAAAATGTCTTTCTTTGACCTTGCCCGATAAGGATGGTCCTGGCATCATCTGACGGAGTGAGATGAGTGTATGCAACAACATAAACGCCACGTTAATTAACTGGCTTCCATTTTAATGGTGACGGATTATTCACTGCCCTCTGTTTGTAAAAGAAACCGCTGGCAGAAATGAACGATTTAGAGAAAATATACAGATTACGACGTACTGAAAACCAAAGACTAGTTTCATTCATACATTTTAGATTTAAAATATCTATAACTTTCAAGATATAACAATGTTTACATTCATCAGATTGTGGCAGATTTAGTTTAATCAGACTGTAAAAGATTTCGAATTTTCAGTCGAGAAGATATTGACGATATCGGATATAGACAAAAGCTCTACTGTCTGTTACAACACGCATATGTTTCATCATTCTTGTAGATTGTTATCTTTTTCATTTAAACTGAATTTAATGGCCCCTTTTCATCTCATTAAAAAGTAGAGGCTCGCTGTTTGTGGAAGCTGCCGTGAGTTATTTTGCTAAGCAGCATCACTCGTGGCTGATTTACCAGTATTTGATTGGCAGTACTCGCCACAGTAATTTAAAACTACGCTTCTGCAACAGAGTGAGATATCTCTGCACTTACGTCGTCCATCTTTAATTTGGTTCTTATCTGTACCTACAATAATGCCACATCCGCACAGAGTCACACTCCATAAGGCAATGTCTTCTGCCAGTTAATCCCAATCTTTAACATTTTTCTCCGTCCTATCTTTCTGAGACATTGTTTGGACATGGTTAAGCTAATTAACTGAGGCAACACTGCTTATAAAATTGTAGTAAGGGCGCAAATTCAAATTCTGTTTTCACCACTTTTGCCAAAAGTGTAAGTACATGCATGGAGAATTTGACCAAGTGAGACATTTACAGTCCATGGATGACTGAGACTAAGAGACCTATATACGAGTACATATGCATGCAAATTTCACCGAATGAGACATACTGTACATGGATGAATGAGACAGACGGATAATACAAACGGAAGATTTGATGACGTCAAACTACTGCACGATTTATAGAAAAAAAGACCACATATTTTTAAGCGTGGCATTTCACAGTAACAAGGATCATCATCATCATCATGAGCTTTATCCAGAACAAAGGTTGGCGGTAATGAATCTCCAGTTCCCTCGCTCCTTCGCCTTGATGGTGCACTCAGCCAGGCTGTATCCTGTCCATTCTCGTATGTTATCTTCCCATCTACATCTCTGTCTTCCTCTTGCTCTTCTTCCTTCCACTTTTCCTTCTAGTATGGTCTTCAGTATGTTGTTATGTCTTTTGATATGGCCAAATTATTTTTATTTGTTTGAGAAGCACCAGGAGTTGTTCTAATTGTGCATGTTATTTTCATTAGCAGGCGGGTCCTAAAGTGTAGTAGAAACTCACAAATGGTGGGAACGAAAAAAAATCATCTTTAGGCGCCAAGATTTGCTTGGTTACTTATAATCTAAACGATTGAGTTCTGGACAACTTATAACGTCGTCCTGTTGGATGATCACTGCGAAGAGCAGCACAGCCAGACCGCCGGCAAGCGCGACACTGAAGGTCATAGCTTTCTTTCGCAAGAAATCATGGCTCTAAAATTGTATAACGGAACATTGTATCCAACAGAAAAAAAAATGAACAGTGCTTTATAGATGCAGTTCACACAGTGAGATCTTCTGCTGCTTTCCAGACACAATCGTCTAATATTTTTAAGTGGCCTACACTGAGATCAAACAGCATACGAGAAGGTTTGTAAAGTACCAAAACTGAATAAAGAGAAGGCACGCAGCAAAGATACGTAGATCTTGTAGAGGATTAAAAAAAAACCTTTACCTTAAAAAAACGCCAGGAAATCATACGATACTCACATAACTATGTTAAATATGTTAAGAAATCTATGTTTTTATGACTGACCACATACAAGATGTCCCGTGGTTTTAAACGTTTACAACACCTACTTAGAAACACAAAATCTCTCACTAAATCGAAACCGGCCGGTGGAGCTCTTTCTGTGTGTCGTTTCTCTACGCGTTTGTTCCCACTTTCTAGCACAGCCAGCGTGGGTTTCGACATTCAGACAGACGAGGCGAAAACAAGTTTCAAAATCGATCCCGAGTTTGCATAAAGCAACACTAGCAGGCAGGGGATGTTTACGTGGCTGGGCGGATTACGGAGAAATCAGTAATTGTTTACAGCTGACAGCACAACGATTACAACCAAGCCTAGTCCAGAACGATCACAACCAAACATAGCACACAGTTATTGACGGTGTAGTCTTCCATTCCCATACACAATCAGTGTTATATGTCTGCCATTTCCAACTTTTCCAAAATTAATAAAAAATAAAACAAAAAGGATGCCAAAGAGGAATCTTCTTTCATCTCCCTGGAACTGCGAGCTTGGTGTTCTTTGCAGCCGATGTTGTGAAGGTGTTGAAACACAGCATCGATCCGGATTGGGAGCGGGTTAAGGCAGCTACTTTCTTCACTCCCCGCGGAGCTAAAAAGCATGGGGAGAGCAATACTTTTTTTTTTTTAAAGCAGACTCCACCGCCCATGGGATTATGGCGATCCCTGCCCTGTTACCCAGACTAGGCCTGCGCTAAAGCCCATATCTGCCTAGAACTGTCGGCAGGCTAGGGGTTGATGTGATCAGTCACGTCTGCCCGCCTTCCCTTCCCCAGATCCAGAAGAAGTCGAGTACCAATTTCTACAGCTGGGTGATAGTGGCGCCTCTAGACGGACTTGAACAAGCGATCTTGTTGTCAAAGACCAGCGCACGACCCACTAATTCACTCATGTGGCCACTCCTTTACATCAGACTCTTTAACCTCATCATGTGGCCACTCCTTTACACCAGACCTCATGTGCTAAATCCTTTACACCAGACTCTAACCTCATCTGCCCACTCCTTTACACCAGACTCTTTAACCTCATCTGCCCAATTCTTTATACTAATATCTTTAACCTCATGTACCTACTCCTTTACACCAGACTCTTTAACCTCAGGTGCCCATTCCTTTACACCAGACTCTTTAACCTCATCATGTGGCCACTCCTTTACACCAGACTCTTTAACCTCATGTGTCCACTCCTTTACACCACTCTTTAACCTCATGTGACCACTCCTTTACACCAGACTCTTTAACCTCATCTACCCACTCCTTTACACCAGACCTTTTAACCTCATCTGCCCACTCCTTTACACCAGACTCTAACCTCATCTGCCCACTCTTTTACACCAGACTCTTTAACCTCATGTGCCCATTCCTTTACACCAGACTCTTTAACCTCATCATGTGGCCACTCCTTTACACCAGACTCTTTAACCTCATGTGGCCACTCCTTTACATTAGACTCTTTAACCTCATCATGTGGCCACTCCTTTACACCAGACTATTTAACCTCATCTGTCCACTCCTTTACACCAAACTCTTTAACCTCATGAGACCACTCCTTTACACCAGACTTTTTAACCTCCTCATGTGGCCACTCCTTTACACCAGACTCTTTAACTTCATCTGCCCACTCCTTTACACCAGACTCTTTAACCTCATGTGACAACTCCTTTACACCAGACTCTTTAACCTCATCTGCCCACTCCTTTACACCATACCCTTTAACCTCATCTCCCCACTCCTTTACACCAGACTATTTAACCTCGCGTGACCACTCCTTTACACCATACTATTTAACCTCATCATGTGGCCACTCCTTTATACCAGACTCTTTAACCTCATGTGGCCACTCCTTTACACCAGACTATTTAACCTCATGTGGCCACTCCTTTACACCAGACTCTTTAACCTCATGTGACCATTCCTTTACACCAGACTTTTTAACCTCATCTCTGTGAAGACGCCGCCCGATCTGGCAGCCAATGACCCTTGGATGACATACTGGTGTCAAGGTTGACGAACCATAGCTGACCAAGACTCGGTCTCACTTCTAAGTTGGTAGCCCAAATGTATCAGGCCTGTGTCTCATCATGACTGAATCAGCTGCAAAGAGCATCAAGCTAGAAGTTCCAGGGAGGTAGAAGAAGAAGAAGGACGAGGAGGAGACATAATTTAATAATAAAAACCACACTTGAGGGAAAATTCGAAGGGGAAAAGAGCAAGAGCTCGACAGTGACATAAATGGGCGGACAACATGAAAAGGGAGATTGAGTTCAGCTTGGTCAGTTGCACTGCGAAAACATGGGGCAGAGCATGTTACGAGGTCTAATGTGGCTAAACCTTTCCTGGCATATGATGGCACAGGACGATAACAGCCAGGCCGGCGTAACATTACAAAACTAGGCAGCTACCTAGGGTGCACATCTCAAATTAGCGTAGGTCTTTGGAACGCAGATTGTTACACGCATATCAAGACTGATTATTTGAGGGGGGGGGGAGATAACTTTGCCTAGGTCTCAAAAAAGCTTGGCTCCACTCCTGGTTGTACGTGCTAGGAAGAACATGTTCTAACTAGCAGTAAAGTTCTGAGAGCTGAGCCTAGAACAAGTGTGCAGCAAACGATCCTCTTCAAATATCTGAAGCATGAAAGACTCAAACATTCGTCATCTGGAGCGAGAGTGGTAGGCAATCTTCGATGATTCAGGTCACTGCGTGCCTATCTTTTCTTTACAACATTTCCTGTCTGTTTACAGAAAACATTTCTCAGAATGTGGAAACACTTAATCATGATTATCTGAAACTGTCACGTAGATAACACACGGGGGAACAAATTAGTCTAGAAAAACCTTACTAAAGACTGCGTATGCTCAATGAAAAGAGTTATACGTATAATCGTAATATGAATGGAAAGATATAAAATGTCCGTCAGACAATGACAAATGTAACGGGAGGAATTAGCAAAGATCAACATTCTGAATAAAGTACCAACATTATAATTAAAAATATAATTAACTTCGACAGACCAAGTAAACGTGTTATTCTGATATATTCAAACGGAAAGTTGAACTTTCTCACCGGAAAACCTCGACGTGTTTTGGGATACCCGTGTATCCCCGGCGGGTGAGAGGTGGTTGTCCATCCAGTCCTGCGTTGGACTTTCTCACCGGAAAACCTCAGTGTGTTTAGGATACGCATACATCCCTGCCGGATGAGAGGTGGTTGCCTATCTAGACTGCACTGGTCCAGTGTCTCCGACTTCAGCAGTTTATAGTCGTGGCCGCTGCCCTTCCTAGTTGTGACCAGGACGGAGCTTTTGTCCAGGAGGACGAATTTTCCCCACTAGTAAGTTTCACCCCTGGGTTAAGCCGATTTAGGCTATTATCCAGAATGGGCGTGTTTAGGACGTGACCGACCTCTACAGCAGAGGTACCGTGTTATGAGTAATCATCAAGTTTCACCCCTGGGTTAAACCGGTTTAGGCATATTTCACCAGTATAGGTGTATATCGGACGTGGCGGCCCTCTAGAGCAGAGGTGCCGTGATATGAGTAGCTCTCGCCGCGAGACTACTGGACATACCGATTAAGCTTCACTTTATCCTTTCCATCACCTTTTCACAGCGGTGCCGCCCGGCAACCCTAGTCACATTTCCGCATTTTTTTTCTTTGGGCGGGGGGAATTTCGTTCCACGCGCGGCAGCCGAAGAATCTCGCCAGCAATGTTTTAGTTTAACACCTGGTTTAAGCCGGTTTAGGCAATCTGCCCCAGCATGGGTATGCATAGGACGTGGCCGGCCTCTAGAGCAGAGGTGCCGTGATTTGAATAGTCCTGACCTCGAGACTACTGGTCATTTCGCTTAATCCTTCACCTTTTCCACGACTGCGCTGCGCAGCAACTCTAATCGCATTGGTCGGGAGGAGTTTCACCCCACGCACGGCAGCTGAAGAATCTCGCCAGCAGCGGTAGATGAGCTACCAAACATGACTCTCATCTGCCCGAAACGTCCTGTCAGTTTGAACTGTTCTGCCACGAGAAGGCCAGGAGCTGGACTTGACTGTCAGAGGCTATTTTAGACCCACGCCTTGGAGACATTTAATTGGAGTGGAGAGCGTATCCCTCCCCATCCCACCTCCGGCTATAACGGTCCTTAGAACCACTGGCTGATTGATGAATGACATTCAATTAATATCTCGTCACCATCACTAGTCAGCTACGTAAAGCGCTCGGGTTCAATGAGATTCTGAACGCAAGCGCTTCTGATAGTTAACGGTAATTTTGTTAGTTCACCGCTCCACTTAGTTTCTAGATTTATGATATGTCTTCGTTAAACTAGCCAGCTTGAATACGTTTCTTCAACTGAGAAAAGATTCTAGATGCCATCAGCAATGAAAAGCTATGGCAGAAAATGAACCAACCCACATTGAAAGAAATGATAATGAAAAGACGCTGAAGATGGATAGGACATACACTATGAAAGCCTAAAACAAACATAACCAGACAAGCTCTCACCTGGATTCCCCAGAGAAAGAGAAAACAAGGAAGACATAGAAACACCTGGCGATGAAGTCTTGAAGCAGAGATAAAAAAAAAAAGATGGACTACACCTGGAGACAGATAGAAGAAACAGCCCAGGATCGAAATAAATGATGAACCCTTGCTGACGGCCTATGGCCCAGAAATGGGTAAAGAAGGCGAGGAAGAAAGGAAGAAAGATTTCCATTTTTTACATTCATTTATTTCATTCTTTACCATATATTTCATTTAATACAAGAAATGACACTTCTTGAAATGATGGACGACAAACAAACAAAAAAATATTGGCGCGAAAATTTGAAATATTTGTGCGGAAAAGTGTGTTAAAAATGTTATAGAATATTATTCAGGTAAATATTTATTACGTATATTTCATATCAATTATTAATACATAACTTTAGCTTTACTGTTCACTTATACGCATATCAAGTCGTTCTGACATTTCTTGCTTCTAATTTTAAAATACACATCATTTAATGCAGGGTATGACACTGGCATACTGATCTAAAAAAAATTATGGTCAGCTCCCTGTAGAAGAAGTAACAAAGCTAAGAATAGCCTATTTTCTTCTTAAAATCAGAGAGCATTGTGTACTCCACTTTTATTTTGTAACTACTTCTAATATGAATGGCTGTGTTCACCTTTCCTCTCTTCTCTTTATACTGACACTCGTCTCCTTCTGTGCCATGACATTCTGAATAAATCGTTGTATTTACCTCTTTATGTATAAACACAGTTTTTTCCCACAGCTACGAACGAAATAGTTTGAACTATTTTAACGCCGTTTGTGGGAGCAGCTTTTACTACAACGTAATAAGATAAGATGAAGTATAAACATTCAAACAATTTATGCAGCTGCATTTTGGAATAAGTGCTGGAGGAATTCTTGGAACGACTAATTTGCCCCTTTTTTGTACTTTATTCTTTCCATTTTATGCTATCCTCTAATTCTCCATTTGTCGGTGTTGTCCTCTAGTGTAGTGGTTCCAAATCTGTGGTCTACAGCGTTGTGACCTGTACACGTGTGATAACCTGTGTGACATGTACAGCTGTGATAAGCTCTGTGGTCTGTACAACTGTGATAAGCTCTGTGACATGTACAGCTGTGATAGGCTCTGTGACATGTACAGCTGTGATAGGCTATGTGACCTGTACAGCTGTGATAGGCTATGTGACCTGTACAGCTGTGATAGGCTCTGTGACCTGTACAGCTGTGATAGGCTCTGTGACCTGTACAGCTGTGATAGGCTCTGTGACCTGTACAGCTGTGACAAGCTGTGACCTGTGCAGTTCTAGAGTTTATTATTCTGTCATTTTCTGCACCAAGAAGTGCCCTTTTAAAAAAAAGAATCTGTACAAGTTCAAGGAGATGAAGAAGTTTTTTTAAAGCAAAGTGAGACCTCAATAATGTGATGTAATGAGACTAGAACATTGACTGGGAGACAAGTGAAATGTTAAAGAGATGTAATGAGAGAGTGAAACAGTTGGAATGTTACAGAAGTGTAATGAGACTGGGAAACAGCTGGAATGTTACAGGAGTGTAATGAGACTGGGAAACAGTTGGAATGTTACAGAAGTGTAATGAGACTGGGAAACAGTTGGAATGTTACAGAAGTGTAATGAGACTGGGAAACAGTTGGAATGTTACAGAAGTGTAATGAGACTGGAAAACAAGTGAAATTTTGCAGAGAACTGTCAAACAGACAAAACGTTTTGCCGTCAGATAACTTTTAAGGATTATAAAAACCCAGAAACGTATTTCAATAATTAACTACTTCATTTATCTACTATCAGCACGATCTGTTGAGTGACATTTTCTAAACATAAAGCACTCTCTGTACTACTTGTAAACCTCTTAAGAGAGCTGGAGTGTCAGTTGTCTCTCTTGTTCCTTCCTGTCTCTCTCTCTTTCTCTCGGAACATGCCAAAGTAAAGAACAGACCTGAAACAATCATAACACAGCTCACAGGACGACTACACTACATGAACGAATACTTCATTAGCTCCTACATAATGTGCAAACTTGTAAATGAAAAATGTAATATTATACTACTCCCCCCCCCCCCCCCCCCCCGTTTTCGAAAACCATCTACGCATTAGAACTGCGATTCTTAACTTGTGGTCCAGGACCCCCCCGCCTACCCTGAAAGGGAGTCCACGGACCATAAAATAGATTTGCTTGATTTTTAAACAATCTTAGAATTATCTTAGTTTCATTTACTTCTTTATTTTTAATAAGAGGTTCACACAGCGGTTCTCAACCCGGAAAGGAAGTCCACGGCCAAAAAAAAAACAAAACTTTAGAACCCATACAGAAACAAAAAATTACAAAGTCATTAAATTAGTCCGGTAGAATAATAAAAACTCGCCGGCAGCGACATCAACTTACCGAGATCCCATGAATAATGTTTCCTTCTTTAGAATAATGAAAGTTTGTTGCGAAGATTTTTGTATGGTAGAACAAAAGCTCTATGTTTATTTTTTAAACCCGCTAGTTTCTAACCATAATTACTGCTTGCCTGCTGCAACAAATTAAGAAAAAAAAACTAATTCGCTCATATCGTTGACTAATTTTATATTAACAAAAGAAAACGCTTTGACTAAGTTATCCAGGACAGATACTGCGATGCGCTCTCACAGCACAACGCAAAGCAAGTTATGCACCAAGAACTCCTCCCCAAAGTGTCCTCTACCGTGCCTGGGATGAGCGGCAAGACCTGGAGCTTGCTCGCTTCCAGTCGACAGAGGATAAATATAACAAAAGCGAGGATGCTATAAATAGATTTCTAATAACAATCGGTGGAGGAGGAGAAGGCGGGTGGGAAGACCCGTTGCTAGGTAATGGAGATCCTGAATAAGATGATGGAATCGCTCTCTTATTGTTACAAAGTTGATAAGTTCCGCTCTCTTATTGTTAGAAAGTTAATAAGTTCATCCAATATAACCAACAAATGTCTAATTCTATTGGCATCCTGATAATGTTATCTGCAACAGGAAGCAATAGGGAAGAACTTATGTTTAAGACTTACGCGTGGTGTGACAGAAAGACTTAAATACTACAAATTTCATTTCCTTGTGGATGTAATATAACAGTTCTTGCTGTACTACATTTTGTATCTGCTAGATGCTAGCAGGGCGGTGGAGTTGAGAGGGGGTGGGGAATGGGGGGAGGACCAGAGTCGTGTTAGTGGAAGCAGCTTAGTCGGTGCAAATGTTTTATTTATGAGTCGGAGTAGGACAACTGAAAAACAGAAGAGTCGGGGTAGAATGTCTGGCGTACCGATCACACAGCCCTGATTGCAAGTCATATTTTAGCACAGCCCTGGTTGCAAGTCATATTTTAGCATAGCACTGGTTGCAAGTCATATTTTAGCATAGCCCTGGTTGCAAGTCATACTTTAGCACAGCCCTGGTTGCAAGTCATATTTTAGCATAGCCCTGGTTGCAAGTCATATTTTAGCATAGCCCTGGTTGCAAGTCATATTTTAGCACATCCCTGGTTGCATGTCATATTTTAGCATAGCCCTGGTTGCAAGTCATATTTTAGCACACCCCTGGTTGCATGTCATATTTTAGCACACCCCTGGTTGCATGTCAATACTTCAGTATATATTTATGTTTTATATTTATACTTTATATGTTTATATCACTCTGAGAGGGGGCCCAGTTGGTGCATTGCTTCGGGGCTCGGAGGACTGTTTTAAGGGATGACCTGGATGGCTTCCCCTCTTTTAAAAGAGGGAGGATCAGGGAGGGGGAGGGGTCGTAATGGATGAAAATAGATAGAGTATGAGTTTAGGGTATACAGAGGGAGGAAACAGCTGTGGCCGGCTTACAGTATTTCTCCCGGAGACTGATGATGTTTGACACTGTATGTACGTGTTCACGACACGCAAAAAGACACCGTGTAAGCTCAGTGCAGTAACGACATGTGTTTAGTTATTTTAATGCTCATCTTCAGCTTCTTCTTCTTTTTTTTTTTTTGTTTGTAATTTGCACTCCAAACGAGATCAATAACAGCAGGGAAAATGTGAAGTCAACGAAAGCAGAAAAAAAAATCTGTGAAGTCAACAGCAAATAATAATGTGAAGTCAACAACATATTAGTATGAAGTCAACAACGAATAGTTGTGAAGTCAACAACAAATAGTGTGAAGTGAACAACTGCATGACAAAAATGAAGTCAGCATCACATCACAAATCTGAAGCACACAAAGGACAGGCAAGACCTCGTGGACCACTAACTGTGTGATCTTCTAGGACCAAATTTTCTGGGGCCCTCAAAATTCCTAAAACCATCTCTGCCGTCATTGTCTCTCTACATCCTTTATATTCAAACTCTGCCAAGACTGGACATGTTTCACTTATTTGCTGGACATCAAACATTTACTAGGCAAAGAAACATTCGCTGGAACGCCAGAACCGGAGAACAATAGCTTGTCAAGACCCATTCAATTCAACGAAGAGCTCTTTGGAACTATGGTGTTACAAAAGTGTGATGAGCAGGGTCGATGCTAGACTTTTTTTTTTTGTATGGGCAAGCCAATAATTAATCATAAAAATGCGCCTGTCGTAGGTCAGCTTCGTCTACCTCTGAGGTATGCGCTGTAAGCGGCTGCCTAGTTAGGTTAACTGTATCACAGGCCCCAGTGGTGAGCGAGGTATTCACTGACGTGGTCTTTGTTCTGGAAGAAATTGCTATGTAGGCCATCAGTGCAGGCCTATGTTAGGACATCGGCTCATCTTCGTGTGTACACAAACATAATTACAGTCATGACAGCCTGCTTTCAGCATCTACCATTACCATGGTCGCGACAACCAGTCCCAGTTTGGGGGGGGGGGGGGGGGAGGTCGGGGTGGGAAGAGGTGTTTCACTGTCTTACATAATTCCTCCCTGATGCCCTGGCCACAACACAGAAGAGCACAGCCACCGCTCCCAAAGCTTTGTTTTACATCCAAAAGCTTCACATCCCAGCATTCAACAGATGTTCAGCGCATGCGCAATACCTGTTGACTGACATAACGCAGTATAATCAAGCCAAGAAAGCAGGAAAGGTGCAACAAATGCTTTGAACATTCCTGTAACAACGAGGCCAAAAATAACAAGATGGATACTGGTAAAACTGAAACTGCAGCTGGCAATGTAATAATTTTATAAACATCCACGGCACATTGTCGATATCATCGATATTAAATGACAAATTATACACTTTGGTGTGAGAAGAAGATAACTAAAATATACACCGACACTGAGGCTGGAAAAATAATAATAAAATCACAGACCAGAAGTTTGACTGGTGTTCGTCATTGTGATAATATATATATATATATATATATATATATATATATATATATATATATATATATATATGACTACCAGAAAGTTATTCAGAGTTATATCAAACCCATATTGTTATGTGGACGCGAGGCATAGAGTAACAAAAGCGCTCCGAATCTACTGGAAGCAGCGGAGATGTGGTTCCTAAGAAGAATGATGAGAATAACATGGACACCTGAAAAATCTAAGAAGAGGTTCTAAGCGAGTGTGGGCAAAAGAGAGAAATGATGGCAAAATTCAGAACACGACAGCCCAGATTTGTAGGACATGTGTTGAGAAGAGGCAGACTGGAACACCTAGCGACAACAGGAAAACTGGAGAGGAAAAGGGAGAGAGGAAGACAAAGAAACAAGATACTTGACAGACTAAAAGCGTCGCATGGAGTTCGGTCCAAAACACATGTTACAGAAAGAGCAAAGGATAAGTGGCTGTGGAAATCAGTGGCGATCAAAGCCTGCTCGGCATGGACCAGAGAGATGGAGAGAGAGGGAGAGAGAGAGGAGAGAGAGAGAGATCGTCAATTGATGTTCTTACTGCGGCTTTCTCTGTAAAACGCCGTAATTTATTGTGGTTTTACTGCATAGTACTTTACTTAACCGTTTTCTAAGAGTTAACCTGTCATCAATAGCATATTATGGTTAAACTCCTCTCATCTATAACAAAAAACAGAGAGTTAAGCTCTATCTATAACAGAAATATGGGACTTTATTCTGAATCGTTAATCGAGTGTAGAACTCAATGTGTGTGTGTGTGTGTGCTTGTGTTTGTTTGTTTTCTTTTTTGAGTTTTTTTTGTTTGTTTTTGTTTTTCAAACTCTATCAGTTGTTGAGGATCATGTTGTGCAGACGACATAGCATTACTAGAACACGCTCAGCGAATACATATATCGGACAAAACAAACTGAATACTAGTAACATTTTGGTCTGCACTGTTGAAGATATAACGGCGAATATAGAGAAGAAAATAACACTTACAACTGACTACCAACAACCATGTACAGACCCCAGGCTCATGCAAGAAAAGCTCTGCGGTGAGGCTGAAAAGTTGAGACGAACTGCCACATTTGTAAGAGAGATTGGTGACAAAATCTGAGAAGAAGAAGAAGAAGAAGGAAAAAGAAGAAGGAAGAAGGAAAAAGAAGAAGGAAAAAGAAGAAGGAAGAAGAAATAATAATAATAAGAAGAAGAAGAAGGAAAAAAGAAGAAGGAAGAAGGAAAAAGAAGAAGGAATAATAATAAGAAGAGGAAGGAAAAAGAAGAAGAAGAAGAAAAAAGAAAGAAAGAAAGAAAGAAATAATCCTGTAAAGAAGTATACATTCACATAAGAACATCTATTAAAAGGACTAAATAAAAGATGTATTTTAGAAATCTGAAAAAAAAACAAATAAAGCCACATATGTTTTCGTGAACCTGAGAAACATCTGGAAGTATACCAAAAACTACCTTTAACAGCAAAGTAAATACACGTATATACCTGAGACATTATCTGGAAATACAGTATACCAAAAGTAGTTTTGCGAACAGAATAAATATATACATGAGCTGATGGATTCTATACTACAGTTTTATACCGAACTGAGTGTTGGAGATAATGATGGATTAACGACCACCCAGGCTTCTAGGTTACACTTAGGAAGCCCCCCCCCCCCAACTCCCTCGTGTCGTCTTGGAAGCAGGTCATGGCAGCTATTTTGTTCATTCCCTGGGTACAACAAAATGCAGGGGGTGTGCAATACTTCTTTGGCAGACTCTATCACCATGGAGACTATAGCGATCCCTGCCCGGTTAGCTAGGCTAGGTCTGTAATTTGGGGTACCAGCGAATAGGCTGGAACGGTCTCGGTCAGCTAAGGTTCGTCTACCTGGACGCCATCATTTCAGCTATGGGTCCCTGTTGGACGCGCCAGCATATCAACTATGGGTCTCTGTTGGACGCCAGCATATCAACTATGGGTCTCTGTTGGACGCGCCAGCATATCAACTATGGGTCTCTGTTGGACGCGCCAGCATATCAACTATGGGTCCCTGTTGGACGCGCCAGCATATCAACCATGGGTCTCTGTTGGACGCGCCAGCTTATCAACTATGGGTCTCTGTTGGACGCCAGCATATCAACCATGGGTCTCTGTTGGACGCCAGCATATCAACTATGGGTCTCTGTTGGACGCCAGCATATCAACTATGGGTCTCTGTTGGACGCCAGCATATCAACTATGGGTCTCTGTTGGACGCCAGCATGTCAACTATGGGTGGCTGACTGCTAAATCTTTTGTTTTTTTTTTCCCTTTCTTAGCACAGATATTCATATCACATGCTAGGGCAGCAATACTAATTATAAATTATTGTCGCATGAAAAAATAATCTCTATTTTCATGGGTTTTGTTTTTCATGATTTCGGGCCCCCTGGTTTTATGGCCCCTTGGGTTATACATGTTCAGGCAAATTATTAAAACTGTTGTTTTCAGAACAATCTCATGGCGAAAGTAGGGGGTTTCGAATTCTGCCGGAAGCGCCCCAGTTACCCACCTGTAGAAATGGGTCCCAGACTTTTTCTGGAGTTGGGGAAGAAAAGGCGGGAAGGCGTAATACTGACCATACCACCCTCTAGTGCCCCGGCAGGTCAGGGAAAATATGGGCACTAACCTTTACCTTTACCAAGCTACAACGCCTGCCTGGGACAGATCCTAACAATTCTGTGCCGGGCAAAGGATCACAAATAACGGGTTCTCTCGCTAAAAGGAAGCAGAGCAATCGAAAAGCAAAAGGAGGCTTGAACGGATTTATCTAAAAAGACTCTTAAAATATTGCTATAACCTGGTGAAGAACTTGTTACGCTAAGATGGACAATATACAGCACATCTTGGGAATCATACGGACACACTGTCTGCATATTGTGTAAACTGAAATTTGTTGCTAGCCTGCAAGACGCTGTGACACTTTGTCCATCACGATGGATGGATGGATGGATGGATGGATGCATGGATGCATGGATCCCTAATTACATCGATTCATATGGAAATGAAAAGTTTTCTTGTTAAATCTTGATATGACCTTTCTCCATTCTTGACCTGGCCTTGTACTGCTACTCAACGACACGCACGTTTTTCGAAAAGTACAGAACTGTACTGAACAAGACGAGAGCGCTGGTGTAGAGATGAACAAGGGAAAAGGAAGGTTGTGAGAACACAGTAAAGCGATTTAGAACAGTGGTTCCCAACCTTTAAATCAAAGGACCACTTTTCCACCTGCATTTAAGTTGCGGACAACCATTATTTTGTAATGCTTTCAATTAAAAAAAAATTCAGTAGGTGGCGCTTAGTACTAAATCGATAATGCTGCTGCGGACCATCTGATAACGCTCTGAGGATCATTTGTGCTCCGTTGACCACATATTTAGAACCACTAGTTTAGAATATTTCACTGTGAATTAGTTATGCAGTGAGCACTGTTGCTAATGGAAGTTTGTTGCTCTGTGTATGTGGAAACTGCCAGGCCGGGGAGGCAGGGGCACCGATGTTTGCATATGTATGTGATTTGTGCTTGTACATGGATGGATGGATGGATGGATGGATGGATGGAAACACTGGATGTAAATATACTTATGTAAAACTGCGGTTTTGATACTGATTATGAGGATAAAATGAGAATTATGAAATTTTGTGTATGCTCTGGACTACTCTATGTTCTAGAAGCATGGACATTAAGAACACTGCACTACTCTATGTTCTAGGAGCACGGACATTAAGAACACTGCACTACTCTATGTTCTAGGAGCACGGACATTAAGAACACTGCACTACTCTATGTTCTAGAAGCACGGACATTAAGAACACTGCACTACTCTATGTTCTAGGAGCACGGACATTAAGAACACTGCACTACTCTATGTTCTAGGAGCACGGACATTAAGAACACTGCACTACTCTATGTTCTAGAAGCACGGACATTAAGAACACTGAAAAGAAAATCAAGTACTTTAAATGTTGCTACGCATAAGAATATGATGAATTCCGTGAACAGAAAAGAAAACAAACGAAGAAGTACTAAATCAACAGAAAATGAAAAGAGAAATAATGCAAACCATTAGAACCAGACAATTAAAACATTTTGGTCATGTCAAGATGCAAAATACAATAACGAAAACTGTAGTAGAAGGATCTGCCATTATCAGAAACAACATTGAGATGGCTCGGACACTTGGAAAGGATGAGCGAGAACAGAAAGACAAACAAGGGGCTATACAGAAATGATAAACGGAGACAGACCAAGAGGGCAGACCAAGACAAGGGCAGACCAAGACAAGGGCAGACCAAGACAAGGGCAGACCAAGACAAGGACAGGCCAAGACAAGGGCAGACCAAGACAAGGGCAGACCAAGACAAGGGCAGACCAAGACAAGGGCAGACCAAGACAAGGGCGGCGTGACAACCTGGAATAAGTCCTATGAGCCCTTGGAGTGGACAACTGGCAGAAGATAGAACAGAGATTGACTGACTGACTGATTGATTGATTGATTGATTGACTGATTGATTGATCTTTATTTCAAAAGGGTTAAGAATTGGGCACGCAGCCCCATCTGACATTCTGCCCTTTATCATACAACTTTTACTCTGTTCCAGACATTCTACAAATACGCTGCTCATATAACAAACATAAATAACATTAAAGTAACTACACACATATATAAATGACTATCTTATATCTTATATATATCTTATATCCTTCCCGTGCCATTAAACGTCACATAGGGCTCGCAAAGTAGTTCGCCAATTTTTCCTGTCTTCGGCGAGTCTTTCAACCTCATCAAAGGATTTTATGCCTGTTAATTTGGCCTCTCTTAATAATGTCCTCTTCAGAGTTTCACGCGGTCTGCCTCTTTTTCTTCGGCCTGTTGTGTTCCACTTGATAGCTTGTTTTGGGATTCTCTGATTATTTCTTCTCATCAAGTGACCAACATATGTCCATCTCCTTTTCCTGATCACCCATGAAACTGGTTGTTGTTCAGTCATCTGTCTTATCTCTGCATTGTTCTTGAATTCATTCCACTTGATGCCGAGTATTTTCCTTAGGCATTTATTTTCAAAAGAGTCTAATTTCTTTTCTATTTCTTTAGTTGTTTTCCAGCTTTCGCATGCATAAACGAGGGTGGATATTACATTTGAATTGAATAGTCTTAACTTGGTTTTTGTGCTTATAACTTTTGAATTCCATATGTTCTCAAGATTCTTGAAGATTGATGCTGCTTTTGCAATTCTGATCCTAACTTCCTTTCTAGTGTCACCATCCTGGTCTATGTAGCTGCCAAGGTATGCAGATTGATTGACTTCTTCAATATCTGTCCCTTCTATGTAAATGACTATCTACCAAACACAAATTTCGGTACTATTCAGAATAAACAGTTAACTGAATTGTCTGTGGAAAAAAAGTAATCTTGTCATGCCTTAGAGGCACACTAGAGGGTGATATCATCAGTAACACACCTGGCTGCCTTTCCTTCCCCAACTCCAAAAGTCGGTACTCATTTCTACAGCTGGGTGACGAATCCCCGACCTTCGCCATGACAGACTAATGCACTAACCACTTCGCCACTCAGACACGGTGTCTGTAAGAGCGGTCTAAAATAACTTTTAAGTTTTATGATTCATGGAGGCATGTAGCCGACATCAAGAGATGAAAGTCTGTAGTTGTAGGAAGGAGTATAGTTTATTTATTTATTTATGTTATACAGGATAGAAGGGTATTCCAAAGATGAGCAGCAGAATAAGTAAAGCTTTTCTTGTAAAGATCAAGTCTAGGTTTTGGAAGACATATGGTGTTTAAGACTTGGCTGTACTTTGGGCTAAATGTGAACAGGCTCCATAGATAAGGCGAAGCATGCTGTGAAAAAAATCTGATGTACCAACTTGGCTTTGTTGAAGAGGAACTTGTTCTTGATACGTTTGTGCTGGTTAGCTGTTTGTGCTTGATCTTTGTCACTAATAAGCTTTATTGTTCGCTTTTGAAGAAGGGAATGGAGACAAGTCTTGTCTGGGGTTGGGTGCCGCAGTGGCTGGGAAAGCTGGAGAAAAACAAGTAGAAGGAAAAAAGAGCAACGACTCGATCGGTGGACATTTTTTTTGTCTTCTTCTTCTTCTTCTTCGTTCGCACTGTCTGTCTATATCTGCAGTCCTGTCTCTTGGATAAATTTCACTGTTTTTTGTAACTCATGTATGGAACCGTAGAGCTTATCTTCTTTAGTGGTTTCATTGGGCCAGTAATTATTTCTCAGTGTCTCGTAGTTGATGCAGTTCTGGAGGATATGTTCCACGGTTTGGGGCACCTGGGCACATGTACATAGATTAGTAGTACCAACCTTAAACTTTGTATACATATGATTTCGGAGTCGGCTGTGTCCTGTTCGGAGACGGAAGATGGTGACTTGTTCCTTTCTGTTTAGCATGTGATAGTCATCATGTGGTGGTGTTTGTGGCTTCCTGTAGGTTCTTATCATGCTTTTCTTCTGATTATAGGTGACTGGTATGTCTGGTTGCTCCATTTCAGTGCCCTCCTTGGCCAGATGGTCAGCTTTCTCATTGCCTGGTATCCCACAGTGGGAGGGAATCCATTGCAAAGTGACTCCATGTTGTAAGCCAATTTTTGACAAGGCATCCTTAAGGTCTGGTAGTTTGTTGCACTGAAGAGCCTCCAGTACTGATCTTGCATCTGTGAGAATTACTACAGGACATGTATCAATTCTGGAGTCTGATAGTTTTTCAACTGCAGCAATAATTGCCCTAACTTCTGCATCAAAGTTGTTGCAGTATTTACCAGTGGGTATGGAAATCTTGTCAATGGTGTTGTTTGGATATTCAATATATGCTCCTGCCCCACCATTCTTTATGGCATTATGTGCAGATCCATCTGTATACACACGTATCCAGGTGTCACATGGATATTTGTCATCTAGAACACTAAGTGTGGCTGTTGATCTTACAAGACTGCTCTGCATCTCACCATTCTGCACACCTTTCACTTCAGTCTGAATAGTTATTTGTGTATAATCTGCTTCTTTCCATGGTGTATGCTCTGGTACAGATGATAATGGAGTGACTACAGTTGGAAGGTCAGGTATCAGCTTACGCATACGCTTTGCCTGATGAATGAAGCTGCTTCTTTTAAGCCGTCCTAATGCCAAGTTATTGAATCTCTCCTTCAGGGGATGGCTTACAGAGCTAAGGAATTTTTCTCCCATGGTCATGACCTTTGTGTCTCTACGTTCCTTTAGCGGTTGAACACCAACTATTTTCTGCATTTCTACTATTGGTGTGGACCTCATGGCACCTGTGATAATCCGTAGTGACTGATTTTGAACCTTGTCTAGATTATGCAGCGTAGTGTTTGATGCTGTGCACCAAGATGTTGAGCCATATTCTAAATGTGGTAGAATACTTTGCTGATATACATTCTTGAGGATTCTTTCACTAGCTCCCCATGTAGTCCCACTCAATTTTCTTAATATGGCTAGTTTTCTTCTGGCTTTTGCTTCTGCACTGTTGATGTGTTGCTTCCAAGTCAGTTTTGAGTCAAGAGTCACTCCTAAGTAAGTGGGTTGGTTGTCCATCCTTAAGGGTATTTCATTTACAAAGATCTTACCTGCTTTCTGTTTAGATGAGAGGGTGAACAGAGTGGTGCTTGATTTCTCTGTGTTGATACTTACACACCATTTGTTTGTCCATGATGTCAAGATGTCTGCTGCTCTTTGGAGTCTCTGTGTAGCAACTGTCGCATATTCATCTGTACACCACATGACCAGATCATCTGCATACAGTGCTGCTTTGATTCCATAGGGAAGTTCCTTGACCAGGTCATTAATGAATACAAGGAATAGTGTAGGCGAAAGGACTCCTCCTTGTGGTACACCGTGTCGCAGAAGTACTTTCTGGCTTTTGTGTCCATCCATTACTACTCTAGCTCTTCTATTGTGTAAATAGGATTTTATCCAGTTGTACAGTCTTCCATTCACATTGCAGTTTCTTAGTTTCCACAACAGACCTTTTTTCCATACTTTATCAAAGGCTTTCTTCAGGTCTATCCACGCTGCTAGTACAAGGTTTTTCTCTTGGAATGCATCCTCAATCTCTTGAGAGAGATAGGTCACTTGATCTTCCGTACTGTAGTACTGCCTAAATCCTGCTTGTTGTGGAACGAGAAGGTTTTCACTTTCTAGGTACCATTTTAGCCTCAGGTCAATGATGCGTTCCATCGTTTTGCATAGGCAGCTAGTGAGACTGATTGGCCTGTAGCTGGAGGCAGTATCACTGTTTTTCCCTGGTTTTAGCAGTGGTACCATGCTTGCTTCCTTCCAGATTTGAGGTAACTTACCTGTGCTCCAGCACATATTGAAAATATCCAACAGCTTTCCCATTGCTGCCATTCCCAGGTTCTTGATCATTTCATTGGACACTCCATCTGGTCCTGGTGATTTCCTTGGTTTCAGTTTACTAACTGCTAGGTCTAACTCACTGCGTGTGATTGGTGCATCCATGACCTCCACTTTTCTGACTTGTTCCTCCTCTTTCTGTGGCTCGATGCGCACTGTACGCTCCTTCTCTGGATGGATATCAATGTTGCAGTCCTGTGCAAACATGCGAGCAAAGTGATCTGCTACCTGCTTACCTGTAAGAGTTTTCCCATCCTCTATTAGTGTAATCTTTGTACTTCTTCCAGTACTCTCATCATTTAACTGTTTGATTAGTTTCCATAGTTTCCTTCCATCCTTTTCAAAGTTTAGGGACTCTGTTTTCTCTCTCCAACTTTCCCGTCTGGCTTGCAGCTTTGCTCTCTGAAATTTGGCCTTAGAATGTTGGTAATTATTGTGGTGTTCTTGGCATGGTCTATTTTCTGCTTGCTTTCGAGCTGCTTCCACGTCATCATGGAGTTTTCCCAGCTCACTAGACCAGTATGGTTTATAGTCCCTGCGAGCTCCTCTGGGAATGGTTTCACGAGCGGCCTGAAGGATACAAGCATTGAATTCCTATTTTTTTTTTTTTTGTAATGGACTGGGCTTGGCTTGGCCGGGTTCTTTGTGAAAGCAACGGGCCGAATTGGTTGGAGAATCGCAGCAGCCAATCATATAGGGGCGGGGGTGGCACAGGTGATGATGGAGATAATTCATGCTCACTAACATAATCAACTAATTCCAACAATTAATGTTGCTTAGCCTGAAGTAAACTGCAGTGCTTTTGTAAGAGAAAACAGGTTTTGCGACATAAAGGGGAAAAATTTTTTCACAGCTAGTTCATAGATAACCTCAAAACTTTCACAGACTTGAAAGAACAATTCTGTTCTTTTTCTGTTTACCATATCTCCCCCCCCCCCCAAAAAAAAAAAAAAAAATTCAAAATTTGCCTGCCAAGTGGAAGTGCCGCTGTTACCATCGCATTCAACAGAAAGAATGTGGAAGTCTACGACATGGTTATGAGATCTGCCAGTCATCCACAAATACAGCCATTAGTTTGTTTAGTTTTTAGGCCGGCATGTAGCACCCTGTGACCTACCATATTCGGTGGTTTTCACGCCGGGCCCGAATCTGGGAAGTGCTCGCCGATTTTGATCTGTGCGAAGAGGACATGATTATTGCGAGTGACGAAATAATCCCATGATGAAAATGTCGAGCTAAAACTAGCAGGGAAACAAAAGTTGAAGAATTAGAGAATCGATGGCACACGCGAACTTAAAACTTCTTGAAACAAAATAATCAACTAGTATCCACTCACCTCTGGGCCGGTAGCGGGATATCCCTGGAACGTGTTAACCTGAATTAAAACAACCGGAAATGTGCTCCCGAATATCTTCGAGACCAGGCATGTGCCGGCTGAAAAATCAATATTCTCTCACTCTGTTCCTCTCACCAGAGGGTGCTCTCATTTGCCTGGTCACGTGGTCAGACTACTCTGCCACTTTGTTTACTTTGCCCATCTAGCTACCTCCTGTCTTGTGCAACTCCGATGTAACGTTGAGCAAGAGATGCAGCCCTGTGATTTAATCGCCATCTTTTACCATTGAGGGTTGAGCGCTAATAATCTTCACTCATTTCGTGACTAACATGTTTTCTATACCTCAGACTGACCGGTATTTGAGATGAAGCGGTGATGGAATATTAGCAGGGCGATAAAAACACATTTCAAGATCAAGAACACAAAATGACTTCAGGGATCTTCTGGCACATAATGGTAATGGCATTTAGCGAAAGGGAAAACAGACTGGTCATGCAGTGTCCATGAAAAATGACAAACAAGACACATGCGAGGCTGGTTGAATCGATAGCGACGCAGTATTTTTCAGATTGAACACGATATGTTACATTCCTACCGAATCGCAGCTTCTGAAAAAGTCAAAAAATCTGTCTGCATGGCGAGGTGCACTGAATTACACCACATTCACTCTTGTCGGCGCATGAAGAGAAATTAAGTGTAACTAACATGTTGTAAAACAGCGTTTTTCTTGAAGGAAGGATTTCTTCTTAGTACAACAGGTCATGGCGATTTATCCGAGCCACCAGTTCTAGAACGTCTTCGCCTCTCTTATATTCCGATGATATATGTCATCGTTTGCAAAAGATGCAGGATAACGTATATTGATGAGACCGACCTCAGATTAGCGGACCGCATGCAGAAACATATTTACGACATCGCCCAGCATGCTTCGAAATCAGTCCCAAATCATTTCAATGGCCCCAGCCACAGAAGCAAATCTGATTTTATGGTAACAGCCATCAAACAATGTCACACAGATGACACAAGCCGCTAGCGCTTGAGAACCGCTACATTCAGAATTATGGGACGCTGGAACCACACGGGTTAAACTCTCTATTCAGCTACACCTAACATTCTCCTCTTCAACAATTTTAATCTCTCTCTACTAAGATCCACTCCCTTCTCACTTGTTACACATAGTTCAGAACCTCCTCACAGCATCATATTACAACCTCTCTACCCTAACTATAATCATCTATTTCACCTTCTCCTGGCTAGGTTAACATTGTACCACTCTCTCTCTTTCCCTTCCACTGTTTCCCCACCACCCCCAGTTACGACCCACCGACCACATATCACAGGTCTCCATTTAAACAGTCTCTATGCCCTTTAATGCTCATTTCTGACACACAGCGTCGAACAAGCCACATCTTACAGTTACAGCTAAGTGCTCTATTCATTATTAATTTTTTAATAGCATTCATGTGAATCTATACTCATGTGAATCTCCTCTCTCGATTTCTTCGTTCTGTATGTTTTTGTATGATTAAGGATCACACCGAAACGTCACAACTTTGTAATTGTTAAGTAATAAAGCTGCTCCTACTTTTTTCCTAGTTTATAATCTTCTATTCCGGCACGTTTTCTTCAGAGATTTAGTATTTAGCCCTCGCTTCTTTCTCAGTCTGGGTATTTCGTTGATCAACCTGGTACTTCTTTCCTTCATCATCATCATAAAAATATGCAACTCGGCTCATGAATGCGAGACTTCACCAATCACAGTAGATTTTTAAAAGGACAGACAGTGGCATGGGACTCCCGTGGTTGACTCTTAGGGACAGGACATGGGGCTCTCGTTGTTGACTCTTAGGCACAGGACATGGGGCTCACATTGTTGACTATTGGGGACAGGACATGTGACTCACATGGTTGATTCTTATGGGCAGGACATGTGACTCTCGTGGTTGACTCTTAGGGACAGGACAAACCCAGAAATTCACAGAGATGACCTTGCAGGCAGAACTAATTTTGAATGAAAACGTCATGGAAAATAAGCAGGCTCGAGATAGAAAGTTTTCCCCACACGTTGTAAATGCATCTGGACGCGACAATTGGATAAATCAGGTTTCTGTGTAACCTTGCATTTCGGCCAAACACTTCACTTTTAGATCCAAGATCTAATGTTCAGGAAAGAACGCCACAAATGGCGTGTTCTGGCTAATTTAAATCCATCAAACTTAAGCTGTACGCATCGGTAGCTGAAAGGTATGCACTCATTTAAACGTTGCCTGAAGTTGCACCCTGACTTTAGTTCAAGTGGCTGCCTTATTTGGTACACTGAAACACAAAGCTTGTGACCGAATGTATTGTGAGAAATCGTCTGTAGTCACGTGGTTTACCTGATACTGGAATTTTAAGAATTAAAGAGAGGCTGTTTTGTATAAGCATGACAGCCTGCTATAGTAACACTAGCAGCTAGCAGGCTGTACTGCATTCTCGACGCTAACATACCAGGTCACATAGGACTGTTAACAATAACGATCAGACTAATTAAGCAGTCTCTACATCTGTCAACATACTAACCTAGAGGACACAGCAACAATAACCCACAGTCAGTGACAGTAGCAGGATCAGCAAACAACAGTCTAACCAGCTTTGTTCAGAGCAAAGTGACTCCTATGAATTATGTAAACTGTTTCTTAAGGAACCGTTAGGGTTTTCCACAGAAAGAGAGATCTTTCTCATTTAGACAAATAGGAGATTTGATAACAGTGCCTGTATTTTCCTTGATCTATTCAATTTATTGAGGCATTTAGGGGATATGATGTTAATATTTTCCTTGATCTGTTCTACTTATTGAGGCATTTAGGGGATATCACTATTTTCCTTGTTCTGTTCAAATCAATGAGGCATTTAGGGGATATGATGTCAATATTTTCCTTGATCTGCTCTATTGAGGCATTTAGGGGATATAACTTTGATCTGTTCAATTTATTGAGGCATTTAGGGGATATAACATTGATCTTTTCAATTTATTTAGGCATTTAGGGAATATGATGTCAATATTTTCCTTGATCTGTTCAATTTATAGAGGTATTTAGGGGGGTATGATGTCAATATTTTACTTGATCTGTTCTATTTATTGAGGCATTTAGGGGATATGATGCCAATATTTTTATTGATCTCTTCTATCTATTGAGGCATTTAGGGGATATAATCTTAATCTGTTCAATTTACTGAGGCACTTAGGGGATGTGATGTCAATATTTTCCTTGAACTATTCAAATCATTGAGGCATTTAGGGGGTATGCGGTCAATAATTTCCTTGATCTGTTCTATTTATTGAGGAATTCAGGGGATATGATGTCAGTATTTTCCTTGATCTGTTCCAGTCAGAGAAACATTTAGGGGATATGATGTCAAGATTTTCCTTGATCTGTTCCAGACAGTCAGACATTTAAGGGATATGATGTCAAGATTTTCCTTGATCTGTTCCAGACAGTCAGACATTTAAGGGATATGATGTCAATATTTTCCTTGATCTGTTCCAGACAGTGAGACATTTTCCATGACCTCTTTTAAGCCAGTGTTGGAGATATGATATTAGTGTCAGCACTATCCTTGACCCGTATGCACATAAAATTTTGATGTGGTCAGTATCACACCTGGTCACCTTTTCCTTCCTTAATATCAGGAAGGACGAGGTATCCACTTGGAAAACTTCCATATATTATAACAACTGATTGTTGCGCTGCAAAAGATAAGTGTCTGCTTCTGAACTCATGAGCCTAAACTTTGGCATAAACAATGGATGTGGATGGAAAAACTCCTGCTGACAAAAAGATTTACGGAAGTCTCTGTCTAGATGACGGCGAATATTCCACCATGAATAGTGTGCATGTTTTGTGCTGCGGGTCTGGTCATCTCCCAGAGTTCAGGTAGAAGTTGGTAATGCTAAGTTCAAAGCATTTCACATATGACCCAGATTCAGGAAGAAGTTAGTAATGCTAATTTCACAGGGTCTCACATATGACTGTACTAAAATTATGCAACAAATAAAACAAAGGTTTAGACTACTTCAAAGAAAGAAGCCAGCATAATAAACCGGTTAAAAAACAAATACACAAACAAATAGTGTTATGGATTACTTTATTATCATTTGAAAAATATCATTATACATAATAAATCTGGTAATAGGGATGCTGATGTATATCTGAACATAATGAATATGCAGAGACAAAGATTTGGATGATCCAGACACAGACTTGTAAGCATCTAAGACACAGTGGAAGAGTGAACAGCAAAGACTTTCAGTCTCAGGCAACGAGGTAGTCATTCATAAACAAAAGAAACATGAGCAGATTTAGCTCCCTGTCCGTGCAGCAGTCTCACCATCAACTGCCTGCTTAGCTCTCTCTCAGACTAATAAACATGAAACCACATGAGATGATTTGACTCTCTCCCCCCCCCCCTTTCAATTTGTGCAGTTCCTTTTATGAATAAGTTTCAGTAAAGCAGAAATAGTAACGCTGAAACTACGAGTATTACATGTATTCCTTTCATATAATGATGATACAGACCCTGCAGCATTCAATTTAAAGGACAAAAAATGCAGACAGGACCTCCAACATGTGAACATGGAGCAACAAAGTGCTAATATCATTTTGGTCATGTGAAAATACAAAGAAAATCAAGACATTAGAAGAAAAACTAGAAGGAATAAGAAAATTAAGATTAAATTTTAAAAAATCTGACAAGAGAAACAGAATGACAAGAAGTACTGAAAATCTGACAGGAGAAACAGAGTGACAATAAGTGCTGAAAATCTGACAGGAGAAACAGAGTGACAATAAGTGCTGAAAATCTGACAGGAAGAGAAATAAACTACAACACTGCTGCTGAAGAAGGGCTGAGGACTGACTAGTTCCAACAGACAGACACAGCAATGTCAGAATGTTGAATCTTGGACAGTGACTAAAGTAATGATAACTGCCTTTTCCAAGGACTAATGGTGTGATAACTCTTTT
This sequence comes from Achatina immaculata, assembly GCA_009760885.1. Lineage (NCBI taxonomy): Eukaryota > Metazoa > Mollusca > Gastropoda > Stylommatophora > Achatinidae > Lissachatina > Lissachatina immaculata. The sequence goes on from CM019716.1 coordinate 55,116,241, forward strand.
TCTTGGACTGTGTATAAAGTTATAATAACTACCTTTTCCTATCATGTTTTATGTTTTCTGTGTTGAGCTTATCCTGTACCATGTTGTCACACACACACATCTGCCTTCTCTAGTACATATTTCCACTTTCTGGTGTGTCAAATCCTTGTTATGATGTGCATCTCAATAACTATCTCAGAACCTCTTTAAAAAAAGGAGGCACATTTGTTGTTTTTGCAGATTTTGTGCACAATGTTCTCTCACAAAATTTAACAGGTCACAAAACCTGACAGATTTAGGAAATCCACAAGTTGGTGAAAATATATTCTCAAATTTATGTGAAAATAATCCTATCTGCTACTATCTAAAAAACTCCCACAGCCTTCTCTGATCTATGTTATAAAATATCACATGAAAACCTTCACATTCTACACAGATTTCCTGTATGCTGTATCTGTTACTTATTAAATCTTTCACTTTCCTGACCAGCAGCAGAATTAATCATGTAATCTTAATGCAAGTGTTTCTGATGTTCTGATCTAGAGTAACAGTAATCATGTAATCTTAATGCAAGTGTTTCTGGTGTCCTGGTCTAGAGTAACAGTAATCATGTAATCTTAATGCAAATGTTTCTCATGTCCTGATCTAGAGTAACAGTAATCATATAATCTTAATGCAAGTGTTTCTGGTGTACTACTTCTTCTTCTTCGTTCGCATTGTCTGTCTATACCTGTCCTGTCTCTTGGATAAATTTCACTGTTTTTTGTAATTCATGTATGGAACCGTAGAGCTTATCTTCTTTAGTGGTTTCACTGGGCCAGTATTTCTGGTGTACTGATCCAGGGTAACAGTAATCATGCAATCACAGTATAAGTATTATGGGTGTTCTGATCTAGTATAATAGTAATAATGTAATCCTAATGCAAGTGTTTCTAGTTTACTGATCTAGTGTGATGAACAAAGAAATGTGTTCAGATTGTTTCCCCCCAGATTCTGAACACACCTCCATTACTGAAATATTAATCACCAGGAAAAAATTTTCTGTCAGAATAAAAAGCCAGCATAGCTGTGAGACAACTGTAATATGACATAGTTGGTCAGGTAGTGTAGCTGTGAGACAACTGTAGTTGTAATATAAACAGCATATAACCACAGATACTTGTATGCACACAGGAAGTATGGAAGCACAACAGATCATATTATAGTGACAGTAAAACCATTAATACTGGAAAATCTTTAGCAGATTATATATATATGTAAGATATGTATACCTTACACATTCTTTCACTGTGTAGGAATAAATGTATACAATTCTTGGACAGAGAAAGTTTATGTACGACATATCCCCTAATGTAATCATATCTGAGAAAAAAACACTTCTGTTACTAGTGTCACTAGTTTTTCCTTTCCTTGCTCTAAAACAGTTTCATAAAAACAGAAAAAAAATAATAGGAAACAAGAAGATACTGAGAAAACAACATTAGACCAAGCTCAATATTTCAGCAGAACAACAGAGAGCACTTCTAGACAGGTCAAGACCATGAGACAGCCTACAATAACATAATGTATAAGAAAAGGCATAAAACATCAGCTTTAAGAGGTAGGAAGAACTGGAGAAAGACCATCACGTGGAGAAGGACTCTGCCTAAGGGACACTGTATTATCTTAGGAGGCAGTAGGAGACAGATCTGAAGACAGACAATGCACGTTCAAAGAGGTTGGATTTTGTAAAACAAACAAGTCTGGTCAATATGTCAGCCAGTTATGCCAGTGAAATACCTGTATAACCAGCCATGAGAGGCGCTGCACAACAAGCTTCTACGAACAGCTGACACCTATTTCACAATGGTTTTCTTTGATGAAAGGAATAGCATATTACTTAAATCGTACTAAACAGAAAGTGAGATTCAACTTGGCAAATACTGAATGGATACAGAAGACATTATATCTAACAGTTCTTGTGCCTTTATATGGTGATGTATAACACTACCTTGGTACTTCAAGTGGGAATCACAAGAGGAACTGGATATAATTAACATGTGGAGGTCATTCACAAAGACTGCATGCTCCTGACACAAGGTCTTGTAAGCAACTAAAACACAGTGGATGAACTAAGCACAAGACTTGCATCTCAGGTCATCATTTATAAACAAAGTTTTCCACAAGAGAAACAATAAAGCTTCAGTTCAAAATGCTGTCCACTATCTGCCACATGCTAATCATACAAAACTATGCTAAAACCACTTTCATAAACAAAGAAACATGTGTACCTAGTTTTTGTACGTGATAACAAAATTATTTCTGAATGAAATATTCTATCAATCTACTGTGTCTGGCTGGCATGTAGTACCAACATCTACAGCGTTATTTAGAGTTACCCCTGTAGATGCACACACATACTCGAAGCCTCGTTTAAAGTTACTTATGTAGATACACACACACTCAGAGCCTCATTTAGAGCTACTTCTGTACAGACAGACAGAGTGAGAGAGAGAGAGACAGACAGACAGACACACACAGACATACACACACACTCTGAGCTTCACTTAGAGTTACTTCTGTAGATGTATACACTCTCAGAATTAAAAAGAATTAATTTGTTCTATATATTCTTGTAATATATCTCAGAAAAAAAAAAGATGAATGCTTCACTGATGTGAAGAAAAAAATTAGGATGTGGGAAAAAAAAAAGGTCCTTACTGTGGTATTATCAATCAGAAAACTTGTGCAGATGTAACAGAGCACTGAGATCAGTACTGTCTTACTTCACTAAAACAGACAAGATTAAACTTATCCAAATTTACTAAGATTATTAAATGATAATATTCACAAACTCTGTTACAATCCATGTGATGTTTTACAGCACAAATGTGAAGTATGAAAGAGAATATTTTGCAATCATGAGATATGGACATCACTTTCATGAAAAATGATTTGTACTAGAATACCATGTGATCTGGAATGTGTTCTCAGAAAGTTGGATTTTTAAATTGCTGAACTTCAAAATATGATCATGTGATTCTGGGGTTCTGATTAAGTGACCTTTGTGCTACATATGATCTGATGATTTTAGACTATAATCTATATCTACAAAAAAAAAAAAAACTGTCTAAATATAAAATTTTCAATAAAACTATGTTGTGGTACTTGTATGTAAACTGTATCAACATCAAATCTGCAGTTTCAGTCAATTTCCAAATCTTAAATTTGATATTTTTGAAGCCCTGACTCTTATTTCAAAACCAGATTAGGCTGATGTTCCAATTAACTGAACATATTCTGCATCAACACTTGATATCTGTCAAGAACTGGTGAACTGAGGGGTGGTGGGGGGGGGGGGCAGTGCTAGCAGTGGAGTTTCCAACTACCAAAATCTCTGCAGAGAATACATGACTCATGCAAATACTCACATACTGAATCAACTGAAAGAAAATACTACATACAAGTATACCACTATAAACTTACAGGTATTTTACTTATGTACACCACATAGGTCTCTATTAGTCACAAACTACTGGAAACTTAAATCCATTACAATTGGTCGAACAAATGGAAGACGCAAAGTTACAAGTTATTCATTAACAACAGTTTTTTCCATGCAGCTCTGCAGACCATCACTTGAAGATCCAAAACAGTAATGTAGTACACAAAAAAGTTATAGAATACCTCCTAAATATACTCTGAAATATGATGTTTTCCTTTTATCAGCAACTATCTAGAGCTGAGTAGCTAGAGCTACCTGCATGTGTCAAGGTATTTCCTTATTTGTAACCTTGTCAGTTCATACTCATGATGATTTTTAGTATTAGCACAAGTTTACTCTGACAATTTTTCTGCAGACAGAGTTTTTGGAGCTAAACTCATTTATTCTTGAGCAGTGGTTCTCAACATTTTTTTTACCACAGACCCCCTCTCTGGCCTAAGAGCATTAAAAGCAAAAGAAAACAAAAACAAACAAACAATGTAATAAACAGAATCCAAGTTATGCTAAGATTTGTTAAATTAAGCCAATCCACTTTCTGGTCTGTGGACCCCCCAAAAATCCTTCCATCAATCTCCAGGGGGCCTACGGACCCCAGCTTAAGACAAACTATTCTATATGCTCCCTTATAGAAAATAAATACTAAGACACACAGAAAAAAAGGCTGAATGTATAGAAATACATATAAACAACTAAAGAAATGGGCAAGGGCAAGCAAGGCCTATAAAAGAAGGAACAATTACAAACTTGATTTGTGATAAAGAAACTTATAGATCTCATGACAGAAACAACAATTCCGTTTCTCAACAGCGAATATACTAGAACAGATTTTTAACAGATTCAAGTTCCGAGGCTGGTTCTGCAGTAAGCGCAAGTTTTTGTTTTATGAATTTCTCCAGTATCTGAGGCTGCCATGACAAGATAACATTTACCCAAGTTTCCTCATTTCAGAATGTTTCACTGACATTTGTCACAAAATAAACTTTTCTGATGTTCATTAGTTTGTAAATCACTTAGTAATATGAAGAAATTAATATCTGAGCCAAGTGAGTGTTGATCTGCGTAACTAATCAGATCTATATTACAACATGCAAAAAAAAAAAAGAAGCATCACTAATGAGCACACCTTATATAGCTCACAGACAAAATAATACATCATCTCATAAACTGCAATAAATGGAAATCAAATTTTTTTATATCTGCCATTGTATGTACATCTGTGATAACATTTTACATAAGAAAAATAGATTTTTGTGAAGAAGCTGATTTATGTGGATGGTCAAAAATGAAACAGCAGTACCTTTATCTAGTGTGTGTACTGTTAACTTCATACACCCCACACTAATCAAAGTTTCAACTGATATTCCTTTACCTTTAGGCAGTGTGAAACTGTGTGATTAACAAAAACAATAACACAAGAATATTACAACAACAAAACAATAAAACAACAACATATTTATAAATAACATTGAAAAGCAAACCAAATGAACAAAATTCTTTTCTCATCTGTTAATCAGATTCCACAGTCCCCCCATGTGGTCTGATCAGAAAGGAAAAGACTTTTGTTTCAACAACCAATCTCAATTTGTTTCAGCCTAATGTATCCATCATGGCTATTGGAGGCTGCAAACAACACCATCCCATATCCTTAATAACTAATTATGAATGCTTTATGCACAATTTTAAGCATAACATTTTTGTGGAAAATATGCATTATTTACACAACAAACATTTGGATTAAAAAAAAAATCACACTGAATGTACAAGATGATATCTGGGAATGCAAAGGCACCTTATATTGCTTCTTCCCCCCCCCCCCCACTCTTTTTGGCTATTAAATAAAATCTAATTGATACAGCTCAATACCTTTGTAGTATGTTCTTTCAATAATCAAGTGAATATAAACACTGCTACCAAGAGAGATAACTCTAAATTTGATATCTCTGATAAAAAAATATATAGTAAACTATGATCAAAACATTACTCAGTTTTAATTGTTTCAAGAACGAAGCTTTACAAAGTGAATCAAAATTCTTCACTGAGTTTACTATCAAGTAAAATATTTGTTTACTTTAGCATAAAAAAGAAAATCTAAAAAATAAACATCTTTACTTACAGATATTACATAAAATGTGATAACAGGCAGGCAACAGTAGAGTCAACCACATAATATTGCCAAAGAATGCGTTATGGCAACCCATATCTTAATTTGAGATAATTTGCTGTACAGCTGTGTACTGCATGCACGAGAAGTCCATGTTCTAAACTTTAATCAGTTTTTTTTTTTTTCAATATCTGTGTAAATCTTATGTTGTCCACGTTCTAAACTTTAGCTTTTTTTTTCAATATCTGTGTAAATCTTATGTTTAAACTACAGTAAATGATTCCCAATAACTGTTTTATTTCCAATGGATCATTCATTATCTGTTCATAAATATTGAAAAGGTTGCAACTGTCTCATTTTCAAAATCTGACTTCAAAGTATGCTGTCAATTCTTGTGTACACCGGTGTAAAAATTTCAGAAATAAAATCTGACAATATGAATTCAATTCACAATATGAATTTCTGTTTTGGCTAGAAATATGATTTTTTTTTTGGGGGGGGGGGGGGGGGGGGGGGGAGGGAGGGAGGGAAATTGTGCTTGCTATTAAAACTTTTCAGTTTTTTTTTTTTAAAAAAAATCTGGAAAGCTGACTTTCCACTTCACAACCAGCCCCCACCCTGCAACTAACCATGTCACCCCTGCAACTAACCATGTATTTGTTGTGTCTGATACATTTACTTCCAGAGAACTGTTTTCAACATTAACACACAAGAAAATAAAAAAAATAAAAAACCAGCTGTGACTCTGCTGTATGAAAACTAAACATGTTTTCAGATACTGAAATCACACAGGGCCAAATATGCTGCCTGATGTGAGTCAGCGACCCATAGCCGACAAGCCAGCATCTGGGTTGGAAAACCATAGCTGACCAAGACCTTGTCCCATCTCTCCATTGGTATTCCCAGTAACAGGCCTAGCCTGGTATTGGGACAGCGATCACTATAGTCCTCAAGGTGGTGGAGTCTGCTAAAGAAGTATTGCACACCCCCTGCTTTTTATCTCCACTCACTGACTGAAAAAAAAAAAACACCAAAAAAACCAGCCGCCATAACCTGCTCCCAATCCAATACAATGCTATGCCTCAACATTTTCACTGCATCAGAAGCAAAGAACACCAGCTGGCAGTTCCATGGGGGAAGAAGAAGAACTGAAATCATGTGACAAGTCGCTGTTAGAGCTTGGTGGTGATGGTGCCAGAAAGTAGTAGGGCAAGTGAATCTTTGTGCATGAATGAGAGTTTGTCTTGCTACCACAGAGAAACTGTCATTTTTGTTTGTTTCTGTCTGTTACATTTAACCAGTCTCTCTGTAACGCTTGAGAGAAGTCTTTCAAAAACTGGACTATTTCAGAATGCTTCTCTTACAAGTTTTTATTTGGGTCTGTATGCACATCTGTTTTCTTTGTAAATGCTCCACAAGTATGTTATATCAGTTAGTATCAAACATCAAATTCTTGTAATAATGCAGTAAAGCTAATGTAATTAGATCTACTCTATAAGGCTGTTAATTAATAAGACATCAACGTGAATTTTTGGTCCTATATATGGCATTATCAGAATGAAATGCTGTAGATGCTGCTGCTGCTGCGGATGATGACAACAATGTCAACTCTGCCGTAGACCATAAACACTATTATGGTTGTCAGTCCTTTGCAGACTGTAAGGAACATACTCTAGACATGAGCTAAACCAGTCCTGATGAGATCATACAAAACAACTCAAAATCAGCACAATCTCCAAGCTGACCAGCCCTGACTGTTGGTGTGGTAGTTATTCTATAAACTACTGGTCACATTTTCATGGCTAGGTGCAGAACAGGAAGTTGTGGCTGTTTCTTTGATGAGATCACACCTGAAAAGAAAAAAAAAAAAAAGAAAATAATGAATAGTATGGGGAAAACTAACAATGCAGATGTTTGTGATATGGGAAAACTGACAATGTAGTCTGTGATATGGGAAAAATGACAATGTAGTCTGTGATATGGGAAAAATGACAATGTAGATGTTTGTGATATGGGGAAAACTGACAATGTAGTCAGTTTGTGATATGGGAAAAATGAAAATGTAGATGTTTGTGATATGGGAAAACTAACAATGCAGATGTTTATGATATGGGAAAACTAACAATGTAGATGTTCATGATACAGGAAAACTATGAGATTGAAATGGAAGAGAGTAAATATATTTTCACACTTATAATAACTAAATCATAATTTTTTCACTCAAATCCTAACTATATAATTGCATTTTCATACAAATTAAAACTCTATTGTAGTATTTTATATAAAACATAACCATATAACAGTATAACAGTATTTTCGTATAAAACATAACCATATAACAGTACTTTCATATAAAGCATAACCATGTAACAGTATTTTCATATAAAACATAACTATATAACAGTATTTTCACTCAAAAAGTAGTTCTATAGTCAGTATAGAGCACAGAGGTGATGTAATTGTCCATCCATTCACTCCATCCATCCATCCATCCATTCACTCCTTCTTTACTCCTATCTAGGGCATAGGCCATCAACAATGTAGTTCACCATAAAAGGCACTTGGATAGACAAAATATTTTCCCTAGGGAGTCATCCAAAAGGAATCATTTCCTTCAATTTATAGAAGAAGAAGAAGAAGAATAATAAGACGGAGAAGAAGAAGACTGGTAAATAATATCAGAGAGCGCCATTTCCTAAAAAGGAAGCTCAAAACTGACTTTTAGTGAGAACTCATACAAGTCTTAACATACAAACACTTCTTCCCCTTCTTCTGCTTTGAGCATCTGCTGAATTCCAATTGATTCCAACAGCACATGTCTTCTTCTGGTTTGTCTTGCCATCATTGCCTCTTGGCCTATCCCCTTTCATCACTTCTGTATAGGTCATTTTTCTTTGTCTTCCCTCTCCACTCTCTCTACATGACCTAAGTCTGCTGTTTAACTAAAAATTATTACTGTAAATTTACTTGTGTTTATTAAACAATATCTTTTTTTATTTGTAGCAGTTATGGGAACAGCCTTCTGTGTATGTTTTTTGTCTCTAAAATGATGACAATGGGACAACGACATTTACTTGACCATCTATCTCTGCCATACATCCATTCATTCTTCACATTTAATACCTATGATATTAAAATCCATATGCCAAAAATAAAATAGATTATAGAAAAGAAGGCAACTCACATCTGTATACAGCTGGTCTGAATATTTCTGTTTAAGAACTCTGGACTTCATAACATCGAAATACGATCTGACTGAGGAATGAGGAGCTGCATGCACATGACTAGCATGGTGGGGGGTTGGGACTCTGTTTTCTGTGCCCAAGTCAGCTCCTGATGTATCACCATCGGCTACAATACCACTCTCTGCAGGAAAATAACAAGAACTTAAAAGGTAATTTTAAAAGAATACTGGCTTCAGTCTGATATGCTACTAGTACCATTTCATCATAACCAGATATGCTCTATCCTCGTTCTAACTGAGACGACCATCTTAGAAAGATAATAAAATGTTAAAACTACATGTTCTATCCTCATGCCAATAGAGACGACCATCTTAGGAAGATAATAAAATGTTAAAACTATATGCTCTTTTCTCATGACAACAGAGATGACCATCTTAGAAAGATAATAAATGTTAGAACTTTAAAAAAAAGGAGAAACAGCTTTATAATCAACAAGAACACATAAATATATGAGTGTATATTTATATATTTAATTTTTTTTACACTTATACCCAAACAATTCATCTTAGAAAGAGTTGTCAGAGGCAGCCAGACAGATCTGACTAAGACCTTTTATTACCTCCTTGTACTGCTCAGAGAAAGATGCCTGGTTCATGGAGAGGAGATAAATGTGTTCAAGATGGACTGGAATCCTACCATAAACATTGCTTAGGTTCATGCCAGGAATTCAAACAAGTCAGTTCACTCCCAACCATCACAGTCTCCATATCATTCTACGTCATTCTTAAAGATATAAAAACATAACAGCTATTTTATAAATACCATTTGACAAAAATGATCGTCGATTCATTCGTGGACTGTCCAAAGGATCAAAGGCTAAATTCAAAGAGCCCAGAAGTCCAAATGATGACTGACTTGAACCAGATGATGATGTGGAGCTGACAGAGATGATGGAATGAGGTCGCTTGTTTCCATTGCGTAGATAGTCGAAGGAGGAAACAGCTATTGAGTTTCTTGTCCGAGCTGCAAGAAAAATTTTGCTTCCATAAGAAAGGCAAATCTTGTATGATTAAAATGTAGTAAGTGGTAAGTAACAAACGGAAGTTAAAGCTGGCTATTACCAAACACAAAGAGCGTTTTAAAAGATAAATGTTGCAAGATGTTTGAATTTAACGTGCATTAGTGGGCCAAGACAATATTTTTTATTTGTTATGTTAAAAAAAAAAAAGAAAAAAGAAAAGAAAATTAAACCATTTCCATTCCACTGAAGCATATAGGGTGTACAGTTTCATTCTGAATTTTTCTACAATTTGTCAGGACAAGATGATGATGTGGTCAGTATCATGCCTGACCGCTGTGGCTTTCCTAGCCCTGGTGGAATCAGGTACCTATTTTGTTAGCTGGGCTGACTAGGGGTGCATCCAGCCTGGATTTAATCGCTATCGTTGCCAAGAGAAATGAGTGCGCTAAGAAGTCTGCTGGTGATGCACCTTACAAGTTTGTGGATATCTTCTTCTTTGTTCACTTCTACCACCAAGACGGCCCCGTGATCCTATTGAATTTATTCCTGTGGTCCTTGATAGGTCCCATGGTCCCCCAAAGGACCACACAAGATCCCTGAGAGGACCACAAGAGGTTCAGAGTATTTCACTGCTTGAGTCTGTATTCTCGGTGGGTCTCAGAAGCGGGATTGCATGACACCACGGGTTTTGTTGCACCAGTTTAATCTAGAGTTGGACTTTCTCACCGGCAAACCTCGACGTGTTTTGGATATCAGTATATCCCCACCAGGTGAGAGGTGGTTGCCCATCCAGCCTAGAGTTGGACTTCCTCACTGGAAAACCTCAGCGTGATTAGGATACACATACATCCCCGTCAGGTGAGAGGTGGTTGCCTATCTAGACTGCACTGGTCCAGTGTCTCTGACTTCAGCAGTTTGTGGTAGTGGCTGCTACCCTTTCTAGTTGTGACCAGGACGGAGCTTTTGTCCAGGAGGATGAATTCTCGCCACTAGGAAGTTTCACCCCTGGGTTAAGCCTATTATCCCAGTATGGGCATGTTTAGAATGTGACCGACCTCTGAGTGGAGGTACCATGTCATGAGTAATCATAAAGTTTCACCCCTGGGTTAAGCCAGTTTAGGCAGTCTGCCCCAGTATGTGTGTGTGTAGGATGTGGCCGGCCTCTAGAGCAGAGGTGCAGTGATCTGAGTAGTCCTGACCTCAAGGCTATTGGTCACTTCACTTAATCCTTCACCTTTTCCATGACAGTGCTGTGCAGCAACCCTAATGGTATTTTTCTTCACTGGCCAGGAGGAGTTTCACCCCACAAACAGCAGCTGAAGAATCTTGCCAGTAGCGGTAAATGAACTACCAAACATGACTCTCATCCATTTGAAACATCTGGTTTTCAGGTGCCAGATATTTGCTTTCATCCCTTCTCCTGTCAGTTTGAACAGTTCTGCTACAAGAAGGCCAGGAGATGGACTTGACTGTCAGAAGCTATTTGAGACACGCGCCTTTGAGACATTTAACTGGAGTGGAGAGTGTATCCTCACCCCACCTCCGGCTATAACAGTCCTTAGAACCGTTTGTGGAGATAAAAATATCTGCTATGTTTCAACTGACACAGCTATTTATCGACTGACCTAATAAATAACTGCACCCACCAGCAACAATCATAAAATGCATACAGAACAGTAAAGCTGACAGAAATGACCTCTGAGAAGTGGTTAAGATTTAATGTACACACAAATCATGGAGAAATTTTTTTCACCTCCTCTATTACCCAAGGAGACATTGATGGAACGATCCTGTATGTTGTCTTCACTTGGCTTAATATCCAGGCAAGGCTTGTTGCCAATACCCATAGTAGCCAGTTCATTAATTCGAGATTCTGAGGAATAAGATTTTGAAAAAAAAAACCTAATATAAATTCTTCATGACACAAATTATTTTAGAGTTTAAGAAAAAGGAAGTACTGAAAAACTGCTTCTAGAAAACTTATCTATTTAAAAAGAGTGAACTCCATGAGCTTTAACATTGCAAATTATATTTTATATATTATATCCTTCCCATGCCGTTAAATGTTACATAGGGCTCACAAGGTAGTTCTCCTGTTTTCAGCGAACTTTTCAATCTCATCATGGGATTTTATGCCTACTAAACTGGCCTCTCTTAATAATGTCCTCTTTAGAGTTTCATGTGGTCCATTTCTTCTTTCTTCGGTCTGTTGTGTTCCACTTGATAACTTGTTTTGGGATTCTCTGACTGTTTCTTCTCATCACGTGACTGACATATATCCATCTCCTTATCCTGATCACTCATGAGACTGGTTGTTGTTCAGTCATCTGGCTTATCTCTGCATTGTTCTTGAATTTGTTCCACTTTATGCTCAGTATATATATATATATATATATATATATATATATATATACATACATACATACACACGTGTCTCAACAGCACAAAAAAAAACATGGTGGACACACACACAGAGGAATCAGTTCTTCACAAGAAATGCAAACATCTGATCAGAGTAATAAAACTAATGCAAACATCTGATCAGGGTAATAAAACTAATGCAAACATCTGATCAGGGTAATAAAACTAATGCAAACATCTGATCAGAGTAATAAAACTAATGCAAACATCTGATCAGAGTAATAAAACTAATGCAAACATCTGATCAGGGTAATAAAACTAATGCAAACATCTGATCAGAGTAATAAAACTAATGCAAACATCTGATCAGAGTAATAAAACTAATGCAAACATCTGATCAGAGTAATAAAACTAATGCAAACGTTATGTATTCATATACTATCTAAAGTTTACAGAATGCTTGCATGTAGGTTTTCCACTAAAGAAAACGATGTCCCTACAGGCACTGAATCAAAGACCCTATCAAATCTCCGTGCAACAGACATAAAGTTTACAAGAAACCCCACATGGCATTAGAATCAGCCGTGTAGTTCTGCAGCCTTAAAGGAAGCCTTGTCTCATAGCCACAGAGTAGGCAACAACCCAAGTCCCTGCAGGTCCCAGGTCATAATTAAAATCCACAGCAAACTGCTTAAGAAGCAGTCCCTGGTAATCATAACAACACAAGAACGCAGGTAGGGATATATTCTTGCCAATGTTATGAAGATCTTGTTTAATAGGTCCAGTCTGAAAAGGCTGACACCCCATCAGTTTCTGTGTTCTTCTAAACTGCTATAACAAAGACATTCTCTAACAACAATACAATGCTGCATTTTTGAGTATATAAAAGATCATTCGGTAATGAATCTGTTTATAATGTGAATCATGATATACAAACCTCTGTTACGAATTGCTTGCCTCCACAACAATCTTGATATGTCCTTGACCCATGCTTTCTTAACCTCTGAACTGGGAGCCTGGAGGACATAATTTTCCCCTACTGACCTCCGACGGAACCAGATTTCAAACTTGTACCCACTGTCTCCATAGTTTTCTGTAAGGCCTATGTCAGCTGTCTGTAAACAGATATTTGAAAAACAAACTCACAGAATGCGAAGGAAAAATAAAATTGAAAACTTGTTTCATCTAATGAATCTTACACTTTTACATCACTGATACCGTTTGCAACTTTAACAAGAGTTAAAAAAAGGGTGCAAACACGGAACATACCTTAAAGCTTGTCTTGTAAACATAGATATCATGCTGTCCCTGCCGACCCCTTCGAGTTTTGCTGAACAAAATGAGATCTTCGAAAAGGAAAATTCGTCTCATGGATTTCTTGCGGCCTTGGAAAACAAGGAATTCCTCCTGACGCAGCAGCCGTCCCTGCTCCTGCAGGTTGACCTGAAAGATGGCCGAGAAAATCATGTGAATCACCTGCCACAAAACTGCACTTTCATTACAATTTGAAAACTTACATTTGTTGTATATACATAAAAACATCACATATAAATAAGAAAACCTTCACATAATAAATTTAAGAGCACATATGCATCTGTTGGGGGGGGGGGAACAAGAATCAAGAATGAATGGTTGTAGAAATGAGTTATGAAATAACTTCTGACATCCAGACATGAAGATTCAAGTGATGCTGACTAGGCCATATTCGGTGGAAAGCACAACAGCACATGCAAAACATTAAACATATTCTGAGGCAATTTCACTGACAATGCAAGAAGATCAAACTACTCCCCGTTTATGTAATATAAGAAAAAAAAATCTCAGCAAATTCAACTGAGAAGCCTCTGGCGACATCCGTAAATAACAGCACCACGTTTTTCCAAAACTGCACTTGCTGACCCAAGAGGCCAAGTGGAAACAGCAGGTTATTCAATAGACATAACTGTACATACACGTGTACGAAGGTGAAGATAACTCCAGGCAAGTACAAGTGGCAATTTCCATAACTCAGCTTACAAATACAACGAGTTAAAAAACTAAAATGTGTTCACATCTTGCATGTGCATGCGTATATTTACATATACAGAGAGGAAGAAAGAGAAAGTGAGTGAGAATCCAGTTTTCAGAGATTTCAACATCTGCCAATGAAGATTACTTCTTGTCTTACTACTGCATAATATGTCACAAGTATATTTATACCCATACATTTTAGAAATAGTTCATTCACTTATATGATGTAGCACTGCCAGACATTGTTTGTGTGCGCACGCACGCGCGTGCGTGTGTGTGGGTGGGTGGGGGTTCTTTATATTTCAAATCAAATCAGCTGCCAATTGGTCAACTCCTTCAGATATTTTTTCTGTCTTCATTTTTCTTTCTTCTATTGAGTTTTCAAGTTACTGTCAGGTTCCATAAATTCTGATCTTTGATATGCCCAAAAGAAACTGCATTATGATCAGAAGGATTTTTAAAAAATGTCACAGATGAATACTGCGTTTCACAAAGTTCAGGAGGTCAGATAATCACGAGTTATTTAGTGGTGGCGGGGGTGAAACTGCAATGGTTTTACTTACATCACAATCTCTGAGAGAATCCATAGCTAAGAGGTCGTTGCCATGACGAAGCTGGAACCTGACCATTTCCTCTGCAGCCTATAATGAGAAAACATGGCACTGACAAATGTAGTTAATTAAATCTAACACACAGAAGACTGGGAACTAATCTTTTTTTTTTTAAATACAAAACAAATTAATTAAGTTATAAATAAGTTTCATTATGTACATCAATAAAAACATAAGTGATCAATATGTGAATGTGTCACATTAAAATCCCCAGTCTACAAAAAACAGATCTCTCATCCCAACCATGTTTTCACAGATATGCTTATTTCAGCTTTCATTCTACAATTTATGCTTATTTCAGCACTCATTTTATAACATTTCCACAGGATGAAAGAAGAATTTGTGCTTTTCAACAATACATTCATAGCAGCCTTCCAGCCAGGCCCAGTGAGAAATGTCTAGCTGGTGGATTGCTACAGGCCCTGAGAGCTTCCCCTGTTTTAACTCTTAGCCAGCATGAACTTTTTAAAACAGCTTTTTAACTGTTTAAAAATAAATAATAAAAACAGGATCTGCATTATTTCTCACTTTAAAAAAAAAACTTGGTAGCTGTGATGAATGACAAAAAAAAATGTTCATCTGTCGTTAAAGGAGGGCCCTTTGTGGATCATCAATATGGGGGGGGGGCAGCAGAATAGGTTTGGAACTGCTTCCAAAATTTCTTTCAAAGGCCCTGCTTCTAACCAAAAAAAGTATAGAAAGTCACACACAAAAAAAAAAAGTAACTAGATCTTTCAAGATGCACACTACTGAAGTGGGCTGATAATTCAAGATAAAAGATCACAACAATAATATTCTTACCTTTAGCTCTGGATATTCTAGTTCACTTTCTGAACACTCTTTTAGCAGCTGCTTCAGTAGCAGCGCATACTTGCCCATACGCTGAACTGGTTTTAGCAAGTAACTAGACAGATCCATTTTATCTCCAAGTTCTAGCTGCTTTTGCTGTAAAATAAAATTTTATTGATTGAAAAGACATTTTTCAGAGAAAAAAAAACATTTCAAAGAAATATAAAATATAAATTTGAATCAGGATTTAGAATACTTGTCTTGTTCTTCATATATCTTATAAAACTATTGGTACAGACAGTGATTTGCTTCGTACAACAGGAATTTTAAGTTATCTGTTATATCCCGAGCCCATCTCCTGCTTGTGTGACCTCTCTCCATTTCATATCATTCTTGGCATGAATATTTTCTGTCATACACTGTCAAATGGCCAAATCATTTTGTATGAAAATATATGCATTTAAATTAGCATGAATTTGGACTTAATAGGAATACCAGTAGAATGCATATTGCATTTATAATTTACGTAGTTCAGTTTCAAAGATCTACTTAGAAGGAATCTGTACCCATGTCTATTCTGTAGTGGAAGCCTCTCACAGTACAGTTTAGCAGAAAATACCCACCAAGTGAATACAAATCAATGCCACATTCTACTACACTGAAGGGAAATCAGTCTAGTGAAGCATGCCCTACCTAATAAATGCTGCTAAATTCAAAGACACAGAGCCAAATGGCATATATAACATTATCACACACTGATTTAATGATGACAGATATAAAGTTTACTCTCTTCTAATTTTAACACAGGTAGCAGCATCGGCCAGAGTTAATCCTACAAATACAATAGTCTTATTTAAGGCTCTGGAATTGGTACCAATTTTGGGTGGGGGCTTCAGCTCAATGTCCCATTTATGAATGGGTTACACAACAGAAAAATAGAAAAGTTGGTATCTGAAACAATTTTTTTTAAATGAAGAATGAGTTACAGTCCAAGCTGGACAGGAGGATATGTAATATAAAAAAAAAGAGGAATCACTGTCAAAGCTTTGGTGTACAGACTCTATAGTTGTGGTTCATACTCCAGAAAGTGAACTCCCATAAAGCAGACCTGACAAAAGATCTTACCCTGAAGAAGTCCTTGCCATACTCCATCATTAGACAATCAGACTTTGGCTTGTTCTTGTTGTACACAGCATATAAATAAAACATAGTCTCCTGTAAACAAAGATAACAAAATAAAACTGCAGCAACCAAATCTTTCAAGTCTGAGGATAAAACAAAAACAAAGGTGAATTGCTCAATCAGAACAAAGAACCACTTAATTTCAAATATAACACATGAAAACTGTAAATTGTTGAATCTTGTGGGAGAAGGGGCCTTCCCTCACAGAAAAAAGTGATGGTCACTTCAAAGACAAGCAGAAAATCTGGTTAATAATGTGGGATCATGACGCCATCACTTTCCAAATGAAATAGAGCTTCTATTAAACTTCTGTAAGAAATTCCTTCAGTACTGGATAAAGAGTGATTGAGGACAGATATGAAGGTATTATATTTGTATACAATTGAATACGTAGAGCTTCATGTACATCTTAAGAATTCAAGGCAGGGCTTGATATCTGGATTACTTGTGAAGCGTGAATGTGGTGTTATATTTCTTACATACCTATCATCATCATCATCATCATCATTGCCGTTCACTCCATTGAGAGCATAGGACACGGATAAAGGTTCTCCAGTCATCCCTGTTCTTGGAATTATTCTCTGCTTCCTTCCATGTGCATCCCTTGTTTCTGAGCACTGCCATAATTTCTCTTCTCCAAGTAAGTCTAGGTCTTCCTCGTTTTCTACTTCCTTGAGAATTCCATGTCAGTGCCTGTCTTGCTGTGTTGGTGTTGGGTTTCCTCAGAGTGTGGCCAATCCACCTCCACTTCCTAAACATGATTTGTAGGTTCATAGTTTCTTGTCCTGCCCTTTAATGTTTAAAATCCTTATATACCTAACTCTCAATATATATCTTAAAACAATGATCAAATAGAACTTTGTGTATCTGATCCAGTTGGCTGAGCACTCCAAATGGCACACTTGTCGATATACAACTGAGGATTGTACATAAGGATTTATAACAAGCTGTATGTATGTACAGGCACCTGAGTGGCATAGTGGTTAATGTGCTCATGTCTCACAGTGAGAGCAATGGTTCAAGTCCAGATGGAGCTGCCCCAGTTACCCACCTGGAGAAATGGCCATGTGTCTTCTTATGGGACCTAGGAAGAAAATGTGGCCAGGCATAATGCAGACCATATTACCCTCTAGTATGCTGAGAGGTGAAGGGCCCTCTATATGCCTCCATGATAAGGCTATGTTTTTGTTTTTATGCATGTATGCCTGATACATGCCCATTTGTTGGCTCTGCTACGTATCAACCTATTTTTTATTTATCTATTTAAACTGAATAACACTCGCCTCATCCTTTCAAGACAAGCACACTTTAGCTTGGAAGCAGGCAAAACACAGAAGCTAATTAGAAGAATACAACAAGTGAACTGAGCTAGTGAGCCCACAGTACATGTACAGAGCTTCAGTACTCACATGCTGAAGGAAATACTGGCCAACAAGAAATGGCATGTTCTGACATGCTTCCAACTGTTTGAGGAAATACTGGCTGTGAAACTGATGGATCTTCTCCAGGTTGCCAAAGATGATGGTTCTCTTCCCACGAAGCATCTGAGGTACATCGTCCCGCTGTAGTTCAGGCACATAGTGGTCTGTGATAAACTGAAGAGCTCGGACATAATCCCTCTCTGTTTGAATCATCTCAGACATGATGAGGGACACGGTCCTGAAGAGAATGTTTTCATGTTATCTTTAATATGAATTTGTAGAATTTCATGAAATGCTCACACAAGATCAAATGAAAAGAATCTAAGCTTTCATGAAATATAAAATTTGAAGTGACTAATGTTATAGTTCTTCTATGCTGTAAATATAATTTTCTTACATGCTTAAGCAATGACATATATAAAACAGCACTTTCATAATAAACTGTACCACTAAGAACTTATACATAAAGACAAGAAATTTGTATTAGCATTTTGTTCAGGCTGGCTCTAGATTATTTACACACAAAATAATTATACATCTGTTTACAGAAAAATACGAATAAATTATACAGGATGTTTTTTAAAGTCTCACTACACTTTCTATAAAAAAAAAAACAAACTGAAAAATGAAGTAAATGATGTCATCACAAAATGTGCTAAAAAAAAGTAATTTAATTAGTTACACTAGTACTGCAATGATACAACGCTGTTTTGGGTTAGCTGGAATGTACCACTAAATATTCATTATAACAGGTGTTGGAAATGTCCAACATGGGCTTCACGACATGACTGTACATGTCTCTTCATACTGTCAAATACCTTGTGCAACGTGTCTGTTGTTATTTCTTGAATGGTAATTCTGGAAAAATTAGAATAAAGCTAAAGAAAGCATGCAGAAAAGTGAGAAACATCAAACTGAACACAGAACTACTTAAAAATGACCAAGAACTGTCAGAACAATACAAAGTTATTATAACAAATAGATACAATGCAATAGCAAAGATAAATAGTATAGATGAACAATGGGCAATGTTAAGAAATTATATCCACCAAACTGTTAAGGAGATAATACCATCGAGAAAAGAAGCCCCTAAAAATAAATGGATGACAGACGACATCTTAGGACTGATGGACAAGAGGAGGAGGGGTAAAAATAACCAAGAAAAATACAGCACGATAAATAAAGAAATAAGACACAAATGCAGAGAAGCACATGAAGTGTGGTTAAATGAACAGTGCAGACAAACAGAGGACTCTCATAATAAAGACAGCAAAAACATGCACAAACGAATTAGTGAAATCACAGGCAGGAAGACAAAATATACCATAGGATGCCTGAAATCAAAAGAAGGTAAAATGTTAATGGGAAAAGAAGACATTGTGGACAGGTGGACAGAGTACATCGGTGAGCTATATAGAGGAGAAAGACCAGAATTAACACCAGATACTGAAAACTGTGATGGACCACCAATACTTGAAGAAGAAATCATAGATGCCATAAAACACATGAAGAAAGGAAAAGCGACTGGGCCTGATAATATAACAATAGAAGAAATAGAGGTGCTAGAGGAGATAGGAATAAAAAATAATAACCAAGTTACTGAATGACATTTACAACAGTGGTTATATGCCCAGTGACTTGCTTAAATTGTTTTAAATTGACGTTTATAGCACTACCAAAGAAACCAGGGGAAAAGGAATGTGATGACCACCAGACTATCAGCCTCTCATGTCATTTAATGAAGCTATTTCTGAGAATCATTATGAGAAGAACAAGGAAAAAGATAAAAATGGAAACAGCAGATGAACAGTTTAGATTTGTTGAAGGAAAGGGAACACACAATGCCATTTATGCTTTACAAACACTAACAGAAAGAGCTTTAGAAGTACAGAAAGATCTCTACTTATGCATCATTGATTACACCAAGGCATTCGACAAGGTGAAACATAATGAAATTATTAAAATGCTTGAAGACATCAATATAGACGGCAAAGACCTGAGGTTTGTAAAACATCTATACCGGCAGCAAGAAGCAGCAATTCGAATTGAAAATAGAACTGGAAAATATCAACCTATAAAACAAGGGGTGTGACAAGGATGTGTACTATCTCCAGACCTTTTTTCCTTGTACAGCAAGAATATTCTAAGAATGATCATCACAGAACCAGGCATAAAAATTGGAGGATACAATATTAACAACCTTCGTATGCTGTCGACACAGTACTGATAGCTGAGAACCAGCAAGACCTGTAAAATCTCTTGGATAAAGTTGCCAAAGAAAGTGAACAGAAAGGCCTTACTTTGAACATCAAAAAGACAGAGACTATGGTTATATCTAAGAAACAGAATCCACCAACATGCAGTATAAAATCAAACGGAACTATTCTGAAGCAGGTGCAGAAATTCAAATACCTTGGAGCAGTAACAATTTCAGATGGGAAATGCAGAACAGAAATTAGGAACAGAATAAGCCAAGCAAAGACTGCATTTCAGAGAATGAGAAACATATTATCCAACACATCTTTATCAACAAATGTTAGAAAACGAGTCCTAAAATGCTATAGTGAACCTGTCTTGTTATATGGAAGTGAATCATGGACAATAGGCAGGTCTGCACAAAAATCACTGGAAGCAGCAGAAATGTGGTTTATTAGAAGAATGTTGCGAATCCCCTGGTCAGCAAAAATAACTAATGAAGAATGTAGGAGAAGAGCTGGAGAGACAAAAAATCTTGTCATAAAAATAAGAGAGAGACAATGTACTTTCATAGGACATGCAATGAAAGAGGGGGCATTGAAAATATTATAACAAGAGGAAAAATAGAAGGAAGAAGATCAAGAGGAAGACCAAGAGAAATGATACTGAACAGTCTGACGGGACGGTGTGAGAGGAGATCACCAAATGAGCTGATGGCTTGCATGAAGGATCGTGTACTCTGGAGAAGCATAATAGCCAACGCCAGTCGGCACGGCACCTGATGATGATGATGAATTCTGACTGCTACTTTCAGGTCCTCAATTGTTTGTGCATTATTTTTGCAAACATTTCCTTTCATGAAACCCCACAGATAATAATCTAATGGATTTAGATCTGGAGAACGAGCAGGCCAAATTCCACGAGATATGCGATTGGCGAAAATTTCTTTTAAAAAATCATGTGTTGCTCTAGTTGTGTGTGCAGTTGCACCATCTTCCTGGAACCACGCTTCTTCAATTTCATGTTCATTCAGCTGTTCAAAAAAAGGTTCCAGAATGTCAGTACGGTACCGATCGGAATTTATAGTGTTGTTGAAGAAAATTGGCCCAATTAAACGTTTTCTACTGACTGCACACCATACCTCAATTTTCGCATCGTGTAGCGGCGCTTCATGAAATGCATTGGGATTAACACTGCTCCAAACACGATTATTTTGGCTATTAACGTACCCATATAGATGAAACCTTGCCTCATCAGAGAAGAATGTTAAATCGAGAACTGACTCGTCTTCTTCAGCTAAAAATGCTTGAAACCACGTGGAGTAGTTGACTCTAGATTGATTGTCACACTCTTCAGACACAACAGAAATCTTGTACGGATGAAAAATTAACCGATGTTTAAGAATTGTGTGCACTGTGCTCAGTGATTCGTTCACTTCTTGCGACATTTTCCTTAAGGACTTGCATGGACTTTTCAGGATTCTGTCTTGGATATCTAGACATTTTTTTTCAGACACGGCAGGCCTACCAGATCGCGGAGCATCTTCCACAGTTCCCGTATCACGAAACTTATTCAACAAATTTCTAACCGTAGTGCGATGAGGAGGTTGTTTATCAGGAAATTTTGCTATAAATCTTTGAACAACCATCCGTGTGTATCGACAGCCATTTCGAAACACTTGTTCAACCAAAAAAAAAAAAAAAATTCTTTCGTTGATAACACCATTCTGTTTTGAATGTAAAAAATTACTCCAGCAGATGGCAACAATTCACTGCATTTTTCTCCACGACTGACTGTGTAGCTCATTTTTTATGATGTCATTTTCTTCAGTTTTACATAGAAAGTGTAGTGAGACTTTAAAAACACCATACTGGTGTCACTAAGCTAAGATCTTCTATTATTTACAGCAACAGCAGACTGAAACAAACAAAATATACCGTAAAACAGAAAAGTTCTGCTCAGATAACCCCAAAAGCCCTAATCCAAAACATGTCCCGCTAGAGCAGGTGAGTTTAGTACAGCCAAATTATACCGACACTCCACACTTTGTTTCAAGGCACACTTCCGCCCCTTACCTTCGGCTTTTCATCTCTGCCTCTGATAAACGTAGTTCTGACATTGGACCAGTGGGGGTTCCCCTGGCCGATCTGTGCAAATGTGTGTTGACTGGCAGCGGTGTCCAGTCTTTCACGGAGCTGCCTGTGCCCTGGTCTTGGTGCTCACGGCTTGGGCTCATGTCCAGATCTTCCTCCTCCTCTTCTGGCATGCTGGGAAAAAACAATGAAACATGTAATCTATACTGAAAGGTGTTAGGAACAAAACCAGCTAAAGTTTCTGTAACATGTTCAAGTATCAGATGTGCTAGATCTATCACCAGTTTTATTTCAAACTATTGCAGCATACTCCAGCTTCAGTGGCGGCAAGGATCGCCTCCTTGTATACCAGCGTTAGCTCCATCCATGCTCTTTTTTTTCCCTCTACTCTCAAGTCCCTGTACAGAGTCAGGTTTGCAGGATAAGTTCTCGAGTCAGGAGACCGCAGGGTTTGGAAGCTTTCTTTTTTGTGTACACAGGTTTGGAGTTCTGTGATATCTTGTTCAGAGCTTGAAAACTGTGGTTCGTTGTATTCTGTTTAGTTTCATAATCGGATAACTGAAGTATCTGCTCTTAGGTAGTCCTTTTAAAAAAAAAAAGTGATAGTTTTCCTCTTGGTATGACAGACTGTTATAATGTTATGGTTACTCTTTTTTTTTGCAGTACTTGATTTCGTTTTTTTTTTTTAAATTTCTGTTTCAGGAACAATTTCTCCTGTTCCGCGCATCCACATATGAAGGGTCATTTTTTTTTTCAATTTCTTCTTCCATGTTCCTATCACACCACAGAGGAGAGTGGAGTATACACAGTAACTGACTGCTTTCATCTTCAACTACCGTATGCTAACAAACAGTTCAGATTGTTCAAGACACAGAAAAGCTTATGACGAAGACTGCTAGACTGACGGCACAGTTCTCAAGGCCGGTGAACGGGTGCTGGCCATTATCTTACCCTTCGCTTCTCTGCTCCGTCCCCACGGTTGTGGAGCCTGTCGAGAAGCTCGCTTGTTGTAGCAAGATACCGTAATTCACACCACACCCATATGCCTGCTTCAACATCTTCACGGCATCGACCGCAGAGAACATCCTCTTCGCAATACCAGGGAGACGAGACAGACCTAGCGTTTGATGCCCTGATTTGGTACCGTGGATATATGTAAGAACGCATTCATCTTATTTGTAGGGAATATTCATCTCCTGACATTCACATATACAATATAAATGTTAAATCCGTCCCATCCACGTCCTTGGCAGGCGATCGGCGACTAGGCAATCACCACCCAGCATGCAACACATTCTGTTCACCTCTCACGGCCTGCCTTTGTACTGTGTTCCAGTTTTGCTGCATTTCTGCTTCTACACTTCTCAAGGCATGTTAGCCTTTGGTCGGCCTCTCTTCCTCGGGTGTAACTGTTCACGTAGGGAAAAAAAATGAACACAAAACTTCACTAGTTTTGCATAATCTGGCAGAAGAGCACTATCCAAAGTTGCTTCTACCAACTCTTACATGCACTAACACGTATCTACTATGTGTATTTACTCAAATAATGACGTCAAAGATCCCAGTCAAGATAATAAACCTAAATTCCACAATGTTCAGTGACACATAAATTTCTTTACACGACCATGAAAGTCTGGTATGTACCTTTTTTAATATGTAAAAAGCGCATTCGCAGAATGCTACACAATGATTATATGTTCACCCGCCCAGACATTAGCGCTGTGATAAACCGTGGATTAATTCTGCATCTTAAAGGCGGGACACCAAGTAAAATGTATCATGTGCTTTTTTTTTTGCCTTTTTTTCTCTTTCAAACCCCCCCCCCCTTTTTTCAATTTAACCACAAGGCTAACAAGGCCACTGATCAGACGTTCTGTAAGAGACAGGCTTGGTGTAAATCTGCCCCCTTAACTCACAGCAAGGTCAGTACACACTGCTCCAGGCCTCTCATCCCCCCACCCCCCTCCAGCCCACCCTAGCAGCCTTCTATTTCATCGCCCATTCAATGACGCAAAACGCGCGGATCTATAACGAACAAGCGATCCTCTCAAGCTGTTTTGGACTGCAACACGTGTTCTTCTCTTCCTCCAAAGTATACTCAGAACAATACACAGAGATCATTTCCAGTAAGAGAATATCAACAACACGCCTGCTCACTTCTTTGTCCTTTAAAAATAATGTTCGTCACTCTATCTTCTTTCCTGGGTTTCCATCAATCGGGATAACATCTGCTCCCAAAGAGTCGCCGAAGTTTGAGAATCCCTGTGCGGCGTGCGTATATCCAGATCATGTCACTGTCACCGACAGGACGTGTCCGAATCAATGCTGGATAAATTGCTTCATATATCTACAAGGCAATTAGCGTCTCCTTCAACAGCACCTGCCCAACAGCAAACACAAACGCTATGTTTTTATCTGCCTGCACTTTGGCGTAATCCCTAATGTGTTTATTAGCTTTTTTCCATTATTGACGTAATAAGCCTGCTCCAATATAAACAGTCGACAGTTTTTCTATGTGAGCCTTGTGTCGATAAGGAGATAACATCGCTGAGAGGACAGGTTTCAAAAGTGAGCTGAACCGCCCCCTTTGGAGTTGTGAGGAACCCAGCCCCCCTCCCCCCTCTCCATATAACGGCAGGGACAGGGACTGTAAACAAATGAGCAAAAACAGTTTCTGGGGAGCGCCTGGGACATGTTCTGGAAGGCTAAGGTGTGGCAGCTTGAAGTAATTTGGAAACCACTGATCTATACAATGACTTCCTACGTTTTCCTGATTTATGCTGCCTAAAGTTTTTGTCACCCGCTGTCCGTGACTGCTTTCTCTTCCACACTTGACGTCCGTCCATTACCATCCTCTCCGTCTTTGACCCAGCTCTAGAATCGCCATCATTATCTCCTCGTATCATCTGCCTAGGCTCCACCTTGGCTTCATCATGATTCCTGCTGTTATCGTCCTGCTCTTGTCTGTTCACTGCTTCTTTAGAACTGTTTGTTGCTGTCACTCCAGATGTGATATTTTACTCTTTTTTGCGGTTATATTTCTTGGGGTTTAAAAAAAAAAAAATTAAATCACTATTCTTCTAATTTTGTACTTCTCTCCCCTTCTGACCATAAACGAGAAAAAAATTTACCTTTCCAACAAATTAACATCGCAAAAGAAGAAAGTTTAGAGCTGTCAAGTTTTATATATGATGTAAACGATCTACTGTGCTTAAATCCTGGTATAAACACTTAAGCGTATGCTCTTGTTTTGCATGTTTGACAAATTCACTTGAGAATTCTGGGTATCATTTCTTACCTCCGAGTAGTTTAAGGACAGAAACAAACACACGCTTCCATTCAACAACTCCTCGCAAAAATCACATCAATGTACACATATTTTATTTTTCTCTGTACCGTATTCGCTTCTACATTCTCTTTTAGCAATTATAAACTATGCAACAACAGATACGAAGGTAGGGTTAGCCAAGCAGATAGTGACCTGGCAACCTGGTCAATCTCGAACTGAAGACGTGGGACAGAATTCGCCGCTGCATCCTCCACTCAATCAGTGTACGAAAGCGGGTACCCGACACGCTGCGCAGAGCCTACTTAGAAACCCGTTTCTTCGCCTTACTCCAGCAAGACACTACGGCCTGCCACTCTTAAACCGTAACAACTTCAAAATTATATGTACTTCAAAGTAACACTTTGTTAAAATGACAGTTCAAAATAAAATAAAAAAAAAAGAGAATTTGAACAACTAGTGGGCGTTTCATGACAAGTTCCAGTTACATGTCTCGCGCAAGTCTATCAGAAAATGATAAGAAACATTGTTTGGAATGCAATTCAAGAATGCTTGCTATATCGGAGTATTAGAAAGCAGTGAATGCAACGTGGTTTATTCTAAACAGTACGTCAGTACTGAACTCCGATACGTTGCAATGTAAAGACACATTTCTATTCAATTCCCAATTCTGCACTGTTTTCTCTGCACTAACCTGTTTTGCCAATTTCTCTTGCTCACAACTGGCAGAGTCGACACGACCTAGCTTAATATTAGTAAAACACAACTAAAATTAAATCAATAAGCCCAGCAATATTCCGGACCGCCTTTTCACTTTAATAAGATTTGGAAAGAAGAAAAGATCCCTTCTAAATGGAAAAAAGGAATCATTGTTAAAATACCAAAAAAAGGCAACCTTAGTGATTGCAACAATTGGAGAGGAGTAACCTTAATATCAGTTGTGCCAAAAGTATTTTGCAAGGTCATTTTGAACAGACTTAAAGATATAGTGCAACAATGAGAGAAGAACAAGCAGGATTTAGAAAAGGGAGAAGCTGTCTCGACCAGATCTTTACTCTAAGAATAATACTTGAAGAACATATTGAAAAGCAGAAACCACTAATACTTAACTTCATAAACTTAAAAAAGGCATTTGATAGCATACACAGAGATTCATTGTGGAGAATTTTAAGTCTGTATGGAATACCATCTTCTTCTTCGTTCGCTTCTACCACCAAAACCGCACTGTGATCCTACTGAATTTACGCCTGTGGTCTCCTGTGTGGTCCTCGAAAGGACCACATGAGATTCACGAAGAGGATCACAAGGGGTTCAGAGTATCGCAGGGCTTTAGCCTGTATTCTTGGTGGGTCTCTGAAGCGGATTGCGTGACACCGTGGTTTTCGTTGCATCAGTTTAGTCCAGAGTTGGACTGTCTCACCGGAAGACCTCGACGTGTTCAGGATATCAGTGCATCCCCGCTGGGTGAGAGGTGTTAGCCCACCCAGGCCAGAGTTGGACCTTCTCACCGGAAAACCTCGACGTGTTTTGAGATACCCGTGTATCACCACCGGGTGAGAGGTGGTTGCCCATCCAGTCCAGAGTTGGACTTTCTCACCGGAAAACCTCAGCGTGATTAGGATACGCAAACATCCCCGCCAGGTGAGAGGTGGTTGCCTATCTAGACTGCCCTGGTCCAGTGTCTCCGACTTCAGCATTTTGCGGTCGTGGCCGCTACCCTTCCTAGTTGTGACCAGGATGGAGCTTTTGTCCAGGAGGACGAATCCTCGCCACTAGTGACTTCCACCCCTGGGTTGAGCCGGTTTAGGCATATTATCCCAGTATGGGCGTGTTTGGGACGTGACCGATCTCTAGAGCAGAGGTACTGTGACATGCATAGCCTTCAAGATTCACCCCTGGTGTGAGCCGGTTTAGGCAAAATTCACCAGTGTGGGTGTATATCAGGCGTGACCGACCTCTAGAGCGGAGGTGGCATGACATGTCTAGCCATCAAGTTCCACCCCTGGTGTGTGACGGTTTAGGCATATTTCATCAGTGTGGGTGTATTTCGAACGTGGCCGGCCTCTACAGCAGAAGTGCCATGGTATGTCAGCGATACTATTGGACATACCGATTAAACTTCACTTTATCCTTTCCACCACCTTTTCACATCGGCACCGCACAGCAACCTTTATTTCTTTTCCGCATTTTCTTCCTTGACCTGGAGGAGCTTCACCCCACGCGCGGCATTCGAAGAGTCTCGCCAGCAGTGTCTTAACCTCTGGGACAAGCCGGTTCATGCATTTCACCCGACTGGACTGCACTCAGGACGTGGCCGACCTCCAGACCAGAGGTGCCGTAATTTGACTGTTTGCTTCGCTTTATCCTTTCTACCACCTTTTCCGCAGTGATGCTGCGCGGCAACCCCATTTGCACTTTTCTTCGTTGGCCGGGAGGAGGACCGCTCCACGCACGGCAGCAGAAGAATATCGCCAACAGCGAAGAATACCATCTAAAATTGTCATCATCATTAAGGACTTCTACAATGGATATGTTTGTGCAGTCGAAACAGAAGAAGGGATGAGTGAATGGTTCCAGATTGAAACAGGTGTGAAACAAGAATGTATACTGTCTCCTTTGCTTTTTGGAATTACAATAGGCTTCAGAATGAAAAAATGCTGCACAGGTAACACATGTATTGACTGGGTACATTGGACCCTACTAGAAGATCTTGATTTTGCTGATGACATAACTCTTATGAGGAACAATGTGAATTCCATGCAAGAAAAAAAAAAGATAGCCTGTCTTCACTGGCTAGCAAAATAGGACTTGAAATTAACAAGGACAAAACAAAAATAATGAAAATTCCCATTAATCAGAATGGAAAAATATACATAGAAGGGATAGATATTGAAGAAGTCAATCAATTTGCATACCTTGGCAGCTACAAAGATCAAGATGGTGACACCAGAAAGGGAGTTTGAATTAGAACTGCAAAAGCAGCATCGATCTTCAAGAATTTTGAGAACATATGGCATTCAAAAGTTATAAGCACAAAAACCAAGTTAAGACTATTCAGTTCAAATATAATATCCACTCTCATTTATGCATGTGAAAGCTGGAAAACAACTAAAGAAATAAACAAGAAATTAGACTCTTTTGAAAACAAATGCCTAAAGAAAATACTCGGCATCAAGTGGAACGAATTCAAGAACAATGCAGAGATAAGACAGATGACTGAACAACAACCATTCTCATGGGTGATCAGGAAAAGGAGATGGACATGTTGGTCACGTGATGAGAAGAAACAGAGAATCCCAAAACAAGCTATCAAGTGGAACACAACAGGCCGAAGAAAAAGAGGCAGACCACGTGAAAATCTGAAGAGGACATAGTTAAGAAAGGCCAAATTAATCGGCATAAAATCCCTTGAGGAGGTTGAAAGACTGGCCGAAAACAAGAAAAATGGCAAACTACCTTGCGAGCCCTATGTGACGTTTAACGG
The DNA here is from genome assembly GCA_009760885.1 of Achatina immaculata. Lineage (NCBI taxonomy): Eukaryota > Metazoa > Mollusca > Gastropoda > Stylommatophora > Achatinidae > Lissachatina > Lissachatina immaculata. Next base: position 55,145,444 of record CM019716.1, read on the forward strand.
CACGGGAAGGATATAAGATAAGAAGAAAAATTGGTTCATTTGTCACAGTGTAGTGAAAAGAAACAAAACTTTCTATCAGCCTGGCGTACACACTGATACTCTGGTAAAACTTTCTGTCAGCCTGGCGTACACACTGATACTCTGGTAAAACTTTCTGTCAGCCTCGTATATCGACTAGTAATGCAGTAATTCTCCATGATTAAAAAAAATGGTGACACAAGCTACACCATCAGACACAACTCAGATATGTGAAACATAAAGCTAGAATTGGTTGTAGCTTACCTGGGAAGAGATTCCGTGCTGCTGGTGATCACGCTGATAGATTTTGCACTTCTCTGTTCCCTGGCTCCATTCCTTCCATTGCTGCCCACGCTGTTTTCTACACGATCTGGAGAGTGACCAAAAGGTGTCGTCTCCTCCTCTAGGATGGGCGAGGTAAGCATCGGCACCGGAGCAGTAGTTGCTCGTTTGAGAATCTTTTTGTGAGGTCTTGTAGGCTGGGGCGGGCCTGCTGGAAGGCCATACACATTTTGCTGTCCTGGTTGAGACAGAGGCCTTCTCAGAGGTACTTTGGTGGTGCTGGGGGCAGCAGAGGAGGTTGAGATTCTTGAGGAAGAGGAGGAATTGTACACTCTTGATATGGAAGAAGTTGGCTGGTACAGCCTTGTCTTGACTGGAGACTCCGATAAAGACAAGGTTGGGGATACTGGCAGTGATACTGGGGTTAGATCACACTGATCGGAAGACGAGGGTAAAGGTGATGAAAAAGATGATGAAAGAGGAATTTTTGCAGGACACGAGCTGGGGCTGGCTTTGCTGTGTGGATCAGCTTGTTCTGCTGCTGGTGTTCTAACTGTGGGCCCATCACCAACATTCCGCCAATCTGAAAATGCTGGAGTACTCGAGTCTTGAGGATTCCACAAGGGGGACTGACTTTCAACACTGTCTCTCCTGACTATGGAGCTGCTCCCCTTTATAGATACTGGGGTAGAGTAAACACTGGAAGAACGAATAGATGCATCACGAGAAATGTCGCTTGGACGCTCTGCCCCACTACGGACACTGTCGAAGGCTGACGGGGTTCTGGTCTTTTCTCCTCTGTCTTCTCTCACAGACTGGTCAGCAGCCATCTGGTCGCGGGCTCGCCTTAGTGTGGTCTGCCTCAACTGCAGCAGCTGATGTGTTTCCTGGCGAAGGAAGAAGACCCATATTTCAGGAACGGAGATTTGATTCAGGAACTAAACTGTAAATATACCTAACTAGATGAGGAAAATTTCATGTATGAGAAATGCTGGTTACAACAGACATACAGAAAACGATTCTTAAGAAACAAGAAGTGTCATCTGCTGTGTCTATGCAAATGATAAGAAAGAATTCTGTTCATACTTAAGTGCGCAAAAGAGAGAGACTCGTGGCCAGGTTCCTGCAAACCGCTTCTGAATATATAATTTATCAACAGGACAGGACAGCAGCTGTCAACATACACTCACCTGACACCTGGCTTTTGCTAGTCGGCACTGCTCCAGTAGCTTGTCATTGTTCAACCTATGCGCCGCCTCCAGCATAGCAGCAAAGCTCTCCTCGGGTATTGGGGGGTGCTCTGACAAGTAAATGGTCAAGCTCTTCATCAGCTTGTCCAGACCTTCGGCAGTTGTGCTGTGCTCCATCTTCATGCTGGAAACATACTTCATAGCTTCCAGTGCCCATTCGTAACTCTGTAACAACAACAAAAATGTATGAGAGAAGCTAATGTGAGATTCGGAAAAACACATTTAGCAGTAACTAATGTGAATAAATACAAATGTATTTTGTTTCCATTACATGTTATAGAAGGGCATATAGATCGAAAATCAAATAAAAAGAAATTGATGGGATTAGGTGTCGCGGATAACTGGCTCGTTAACAGCGTAAAAATGAGAAAGCTGAAATACTTCAGCCACATCAAGAGACACGGCAACTCAGAGAGGCTGGCAGTAGAAGGCAGAGTGCCTGGCAAAAGAAGACAGGGACGACCTCACTGCAGGTGGACTCAAGACATCATGGAAAGTCTGAATGTGTCACTGCAAGACGCCGGTCAACTTAAGGAAGACCGTGTTGCATTCAGGAAGACTGTGAGAGGGACAACGTTCTGGGAATGGCATGCCATATGAATAACATTTAAAATATAAAAAAACACAAAAATTATATTTAAATTTATATAATGCATTTCAGATTATAAAAATATTTATTTTACTGAAGTTCTGCTTGCATTAAAATGCTGCTGTAGGAATTAATTAGTAAAAATGGCTAATTTTACAGTTGTGAATATAAAAAAAAAATCTCCAGAATTATTTTATGAATTCACAGAAATCCTGTGTTGACTTTTCTGTGAGACATATCTGACTCAGTCTAGTATGAAAAAAGCCTGTGATATACTGCAGAGTTGGTCATTTAGTCTCAAACAGTGACTGCGTTAACTGGAAACTGCCGGTAACAAGAGAGAGACCGACAACTTCTGGAGGTCGTCGGTTACTGCAGATAATGTGATCAAACATGAAGCAGAAAAGCAACCAGCGAAATCGGTTGGAGAACGCTCGGCCTAGTAGACCGATGATGCTCATTCTGTATGGAGAAGAATCTGCCAGTTTTGACGCTGGACCTCTACGTGAGCATTTTGTCAAGATTAAATCTCGCCGAAAATAAGACATGACAACAATTTCCCGCCGACCCTTATAATTCCCGCTGATGTTTGTAAAGTCTGTTTAATTTCACACGTAAAAACTATAAGATGCCGAATGTTGTATTGGGAAAACTGATATTTCGGAAAGTATTTGATGCAAGGTGAAGGATCAGTACAACTGTGCCGGCTTCGAAAAATCCTAGCGCGATCGCTGGACTCTAGTCATTAAAACTGTTTTCTAAGACGATTATTTCCACGATGTCATTAAAACTGTTTTCTAAGACGATCAGTTCTATGAAGTCATTAAAACTGTTTTCTAAGACGATCAGTTCTATGAAGTCATTAAAACAGCAACCACTCCCCGCTTACTAGACATTCCTTTTGAGCTTCAGATATGGGTTCCTGTGATTAAGTAGATAGATATGACTTTTTCCCTCCCATACTTCAAAGACCTTCTAGCAATGACATTGATCGGTTCCAGCTCATAGAAGAAAGAACAGATAACTTGTTTCAGCCAAAAGAAGAAAGAATAGAGAACTTGTTTCAGCCAAAAGAAGAAAGAATAGAGAACTTGTTTCAGCAAAAAGAAGAAAGAATAGAGAACTTGTTTCAGCAAAAAGAAGAAAGAATAGAGAACTTGTTTCAGCCAAAAGAAGAAAGAATAGAGAACTTGTTTCAGCCACAAGAAGAAAGAACAGAGAACTTGTTTAAGCCAAAAGAAGAAAGAATAGAGAACTTGTTCCAGCTAATAGAGAACCTGTAATATGAACAAGGAATAGAGTACATGCGGTAGCTTCTACTTCAGAAAATTGAATTATACATTATACAGGATATCTCTCACATCATCAAAAGTTTTAAGATCATCACACGTGATTGTTTGCCTGGGGTCGCAGGCTCGTTGTATAAGAGAAGATAACTCTGAAGCTAAGAAACTTTACGAACATCCGAGCACTGAGTTCTGGTTGGAAAAAAAAAACACACACGCACACACAGTAGTTTCATGTTTCCACGATCCATCATCATATCTTTGTACACAAACAAGCCGTGCACGTTCGTCAAAGGCTCGACTAACGAACAGAGACCTGGCGGTGCACTCGGGGCAGAGGTCAGTGGATTTAAATCAACAAAAAGAAGAGTTTTTGGGGGCAATTATGTCTAGGACACGACCTGGTACCACAAGTTAACAACGGGCCTGACTCCGTGACCAGCAAATACAACTCTACACAAGAGGCAAGCATTCTGGTCTGCTTGCTTCTAACGTCCGTGGTCTGCTTGCTTCTAACATCCGTGCATGTCTCGTGCGGTTACTCAAGTGTTCACGGATACAGCACGAAAGCTCACATAATATAAAGTTACAACGTTAAATATTTTAACGTCCCCGGACACAATGTTACTGGTCGCTGGCGCTGACACCAACCACATAACAGCATTAAAATGCACCAGCCAAAAAATGATGGGAGAAGAAACGAAAATATGATTTTTACGCCGCAACCTGAACCTGGTACTACCATATCATACTTAATGTTAAGTCAACCTCATCTGTCCCTCAAATGATTGGTTAAATTCATTCAGATGTGTTAAAATAAGAGCACAGAGGAGTAAAACAACCACTGTGCAAAATAAAGCAAAACACTATGTAATGATTGTATAGAGACTGTAAGCAGAAAATGCTGGAGCGGTGGCGGTTTTGCACTGACACGAAAACTTCCAAGCAACAGATAACTAGATCACGCTCTACGTTAAAATTAATTTATCAACCGAAGTGTTTCGATGCGGATCAGGTACAAAAAAAAAATCATCTTCCCCACAAACGATGCAGACTATTGTGATCATCTTCCCCAGAAACGATGCAGACTATTGTGATCATCTTCCCCAGAAACGATGCAGACTATTGTGACCATCTTCCCCACAAACGATGCAGACTATTGTGACCATCTTCCCCACAAACGATGCAGACTATTGTGATCATCTTCCCCAGAAACGATGTAGACTATTGTGATCATCTTCCCCAGAAACGATGCTGACTATTGTGATCATCTTCCCCAGAAACGATGCAGACTATTGTGATCATCTTCCCCAGAAACGATGCAGACTATTGTGATCATCTTCCCCAGAAACGATGTAGACTATTGTGATCATCTTCCCCAGAAACGATGTAGACTATTGTGATCATCTTCCCCAGAAACGATGTAGACTATTGTGATCATCTTCCCCAGAAACGATGTAGACTATTGTGATCATCTTCCGCACCTCTCATGCCGTTTAGGGTTGCTCGCCGTTCACTCTTTAGCTTGACTAAAATCCCAACCAGCGCCTCGCATTTTATAAAGCAAAATAAGTTCACATTTCCAAAGACAAATCAGTGCATTATCACAATCCACGAATCACTTTATCATGACCAACATTTTACGTTGCCTGATGTAGCAGGTCACTGTACCACCGCGCGACCCTGTGTTGCTAAACGACTCAAAATACTTTAGAAATTTTGTAAAGATTTATTTAACATTTAAGCCAGGATTCGTGGATTTCAAATCCAAAAACACCATCTCAGAGTGTATAGGACCCTAATAACTGAATCAGTGTCGCTGCCTACCCACGAATGACAGATGTATCATTTGATAGAAATGCCATTGCCAGGTTCATTCTTCTTCTTATTTTTTTTTATCTTTAACATCATTGTCATGAAGTATGTATATTTAACTAAAATAATTAAAATCGCCACAAATATAAACAGCAAACTCTCTCTCTCTCTCTGAACGTACATGAACTAGCGTACGGACTTACGACCCTGCCACTGCCCTGTTCTTTGATCATGTTGTTCACGCAAGTAAGCTCATTTACAAAAGTATGTTTTATTTCGATATCTTCTTCTGGTCTTATGAGAGATCATGAAATTTTCTTGATTTCGAAAATTAAAAAGTTAGGGGAAGAGCGAGAGAGAGAGAGAGAGAGAGAGGGGGGGGGGGGGGAGATAGAGATAGACAGAGAGAGAGAGTACGAAAAAAAGGAAGATTTTTAGAATCAGAACTGGCCAAAGTTCGATATCGCCTCTCCGTGATGAACTTATATTAATATGACGCAGCACTCTGTCAGCCAGGCTAGCAAACTGTAGCATTCTGTCAGCCAGGCTAGCACAGTGTAGCACTCTGTCAGCCAGGCTAGCATAATGCAGCACTCTGTCAGCCAGGCTAGCATAATGCAGCACTCTGTCAGCCAGGCTAGCATACTGCAGCACTCTGTCAGCCAGGCTAGCACAGTATAGCACTCTGTCGGCCAGGCTAGCACACTGTAGCACTCTGTCGGCCAGGCTAGCATACTGTAGCACTCTGTCGGCCAGGCTAGCATACTGTAGCACTCTGTCGGCCAAGCTAGCACAGTGTAGCACTTGTCAGCCAGGCTAGCTTAATGTAGCACTCTGTCGGCCAGACTAACATGGTGTAGCACTCTGTCGGCCAGACTAACACAGTGCTCCAGCAGTAGTGGCTTCTGATCATGGGCCGTATCTCTTGAGTCGTTCAGGGACTTTAAGCATGTCTGCTGGTGCGAACTCCACATCAGACAAGACCTCCATGCTAATATCATCCTGGCGCAAGTTTAATACAAACACTTTTGTTTCTTCAAAGTTATAGTAAACTCAAAGAAAAAGGACCGTATTATTCGTGTTTATCTATACAATTTGAACACAAGGTAAAATGTGCAGAAACTGCTATATACTGAAAAACTAAACACACTTTCTACTTGTCCATGTGGAGTTATTTATAATTAAAGGGTAATGTTTTCATAAGTGGTTATTTTTAAACAAGTTAACTCCTAAATACAAAATATGACATGGTTCGTACCAAGATAGCTTTGATGCCAATAGTAAGTCCAAAGAAAACTCAGACAATCTGGGGGTGGGGGTGGGGGAGGGGCTATCTTTGAAAACTGGTTTAACAATGCTTACAGTTCACAACAGAAATGACTCTGCGGTAAAACTGGTTCTAGCAATAAAGGCAGTTCAGTTTTACAAAAACGATAAAAAGAGTGAGGAAAGCGGGCAGAAATAAGAATGGCAGAAAGTAAGATGAGCACGTATAAACGAAGAATACACAATAATCCAATATTTCGGGAAAAAAATCAACAAACCCCCCCCCCCTTTTTTTTCAAGGACCCCACGCAAAAACAATACAACAGATAAAAACACAAAAACAGATAAAATATTAAACACTTGGCTCTTATTTTAATCTCTTTGTGCACGTCGTTCTTTCAAGGGGGATAATAAAGAAACAAGTGTTTAATCATTGAAAGGAAAAAAAAAGGCTTTTGCCGAATATTGGGTTGTTGCATGTTCTTCATTTCCACGTACTCATATTACTTTCTGTCACTCTTGTTCTTGTCCAGTTTTCTCACTCTTTCTATTTTGTAAAATTGAACCATGCACCTCAATCTATCTTTATTCTTCTTCTTCTTCTTCGTCAGATTTCCAAGCCATTAAGGCTCATTGCTGCAGGTAGAGTTCCATTCTTCTCTCTCCAGCTGTGACATCAATGTCTTTTATATCCTCTTCTATGTTGTCTTTTATCCCTGTCTTGGTCTACCCCTTGGTAATCTATCTTTATTCATTCATTCATTTGCATGTCACTTGTGGAACTTTGCCTCCCTAACAGCACTCCTGTAGGCCTCTCGGTTGTAAGCAAGATGGCCTGCTGCTGATGCATCCATTTGCAGATCCTCAAAGATGTCTTGCAGCCATCTCCGCCTTGCTTCCTCTCTCTCTCTTTTTCTCACTATGTACCCTTCCAAGACGGTTTTCTCTAGATTATCATGACGTTTAGTGTGTCCAAAATATTTAAGTTTTCTCTCTTTAATCCTCTTTACTGGCCAGCCTTCTTCAATACTAAGTTCTTGTAGTATGGATATATTTGTTCTTTTTTGTGTCCATGATATTTTTATTACAGTTTACAAATATCACTGAGACAGCCGCGGAGTTCTCTCTGAGTACTGCCTGTAGTATACTGTACTACCACAATGGTCAAAGTTCTTCATAAACAGCGACATATGCACGAATTAACATAGCAAATAGGTACACTTACCAAATTAATAGCACAAATGACAGCCTTGTAAATGTATGTTATAACGACTCCAACCACGAAAACATTCATCTTCTAAATCTGAAGGAATATCAGGCCTGTCTCTTACTAGTTTCACAGATAGCCCTTACAGCAGGAAGATAATACTTGTGTTGTCTGATGAATGTTCACACATTATTATCATTGTCTTTGGGATAATATAATCTTATTTCTTGAAATATTATTGTATCACAGCAAGTTTATAAACACTCACAACGCGACTAACCAATATCAACCAACTGTTTACGAACATACCTTCATTTACAAATAAGCCAACTCCATTCTGTGATAAGATATAGCTATTTGTTCTTATTTACCAGAGTTAACCTAGTCATGGATGTTTTAATGTGACACCTCTATGAACATCATAAATGTTAGATGAGTCTGCGTGTCTAATTCTTAACCATTTGGAAATAAAGATCAATCATTAGTCATCCTTGATTTTTTAAAAGTGACATCTCTATGAACATTCTAGATTTTTAATGTTATATTTCTATGAACATTTCGATGTCTTAATGTGACATCTATGTGAGAACCTTACTTTTTTTTGGTCAAAATGTGAAATCAACATTACTGTTTAATGTTATATCTCTATGAACATTTCGATATTTTAGTATGTCATATCTATGAAAACTTTTTTTAAAAATGTGACATCTTTATTAACACTGCCGATATTTTAATGTGACATTTCTATGAACGCTGTCGATATTTTAATGTGACATTTCTATGAACACTGTAGATATTTTAATGTGACATCTTTATGAACGCTGTAGATATTTTAATGTGACATTTCTATGAACACTGTCGATATTTTAATGTGACATTTCTATGAACGCTGTCGATATTTTAATGTGACATCTCCACAGAAACTGAACTAAGCATCTTCTATATAAGCCTCTAACTTCACTTACACGTTGTTCAGCATGTAGTAATTCTAAATTCTATTACAAACACTAAAACCTGCGACAGAAAGTAAGACTACTACCTATGACAGTTATTGTCATCACGGTTTGTTAACTGTCCACGCTTAAAATTCTGAACAATTCTCATATCCTGATGTAGATAATTCAGAAGTGAAAGGATATCTTTCTCAGCAAATGGATAATGAAAATATCCAAAGAAATGGCTACTTTGACTTCAAAGTTGGCTAATGAATACTGTGACATGTGCGGAGGAAAGCGAATCTTCAACGAATGAAAAATCGTGTCTGAGACCAATGAAGGGGTTAAGCTGCTGGCCTTGACTGGATCCAGGTCAGGCGTAGAACAACCTTTAGGTAACTGTGCGTGGGCCCACGAAACGCCCGCCGGCAGAGAAGGTAGGCCAACCACTGGCGGAAAACAGGGCCCATATCTCGAGCCACACCGATCCGGATTTATTATCTCGATTGTATCCAAGAAAATCTTATCAAGCGAAAGTTTATATTGAAAGAGAGAGAGAGAGAGAGAGAGAGAGAGTGAGAGAAGACTTGGCTGTTGTATATAGTTTTAGAGAGTGTATGTGTGTGAGAGAGAGAGGACTTAATTGATGTATGTAGATTTTATATTTAGGGAGGGAGGGAGAGAGGGGGAGGGGGGGGGAAGGGAGGGAGGGAGAGAGAGAGAAGAATTAACTGATTTATATGAGGAAAGACGCTGGCGATGGTTGGGACATGTGCTCCGAATGACTGACAACTCACTACCAAAAATAGCACTAAGATGGACACCACAGGGGAACAGAAGTAAGGGTAGACCAAAAGAGATATGGAGAAGAACAACAGAAAGGATGTTGAGCAATAGAGGGCTCACCTGGGCAAGAGCAGAAAAAAACCCTTGCGGAAGCCCCATGTGCCCTGGGCACTTAAGGCTCAGAGAGAGAGAGAGAGAGAGAGAGAGAGAGAGAGAGAGGAGATTTAACTGTTGTGTGTAGACTTAATTGTTGTATATAGATTTAGCTGCCTTAATTGTTATATACATATTCATTCATTCATTTGCATGTCCCTTGCGGAACTTTGCCTCCCTAACAGCACTCCTGTAGGCCTCTCGGTTCTGAGCAAGATGGCCTGCTGCTGATGCATCCATTTGCAGATCCTCATCGATGTGTTGCAGCCATCTTCGCCTTGGTCTTCCTCTCTTTCTTTTTCCCATTATGTACCCTTCCAAGACGGTCTTCTCTAGATTATCATGACGCTTAATGTGTCCAAAATATTTAAGTTCTCTCTGTTTAATCCTCTTTACTAGCCAGCCTTCTTCAATATTAAGTTCTTGTAGTATAGATATATTTGTTTTTTTTTTGTGCCCATAATATCTGAAGAACTCTTTTGTAGCATTTACATTCAAAGGCATTTGTGCGTATCTCAGCTGTTTTGTTAAGTGTCCAGGTCTCATACGCATATGTTTCGATGGGAAAGATGCATGCCCTTAAAAATCTTATTTTTGTAGTTCTGTCTGTTCCTCTCCACAGATTCTTTAGTTGTTTTACTTTACGAAGAGCGATAGATGTCCTCCTTTTAATTTCCCTCATTGTATCTCCATTATTAGTTAGCAGTGATCCAAGATATTCAAAACTCTCCACTTCTTCCAGTTTTTCCTCATTGATACATATTTCAGCTGCCTTGTTCGTTTTGTTAGTTGTCATCAATTTAGTTTTCTTTGCATTAAGATAGAGGTTCTGCTCTTCGCTGTTCTTATAGACTGACATAATTAGTTTTTCCATTCCTTTTTGTGTTGTGGACAGTAATACTGTGTCATCAGCATATCTAATCTCTGGTATTTCATAACCTCCAATTGTTATGGCATCGTAATATTCATTGTCTACATCTTCTCTAACATTCTTCATTATATTTTCAGTACACAAGTTAAATAAGTAAGGCGACAATATGTACCCCTGACGGACCCCTTGTTTTATGTCAAACCAAGTTGTTGTTTCACCATTTATTCTTACTGCTGCTTGTTGGTCTAGATACAGCAGTGATGTTAATTGTATCAAATGTGTTGGAAATCCCATTTTTTCCATTATTTCCCAAAGCTTCTGGTGTTGTACACAATCAAATGCCTTTAAGTAGTCTATAAAGGATAAATATAGATTCACATTAAACTCTCTGCATTTCTCTATTATTATTAATATTATATTGAATATATGATCTCTTGATCCTCTTCCTTGCCTGAAACCAGCTTGGACCATATTGACTTCTTCTTCTATTTTCTTTCGAAGTCTACCCATTATGATTTTTAACAGAATTTTACTGGCATGACTAATCAGGGCAACAGTTCTGTAGTTTGTGTATAATTTCAGGTTACCCTTTTTTGGCAGTGGTGTGAATACAGTTCTTTTCTATTCTTTTGGCCAAGTACCAGAATGCCATATATTTTTACATAGTGCATGAAATATTGTTGCACATTCCTTTCCTCTTGCTTTAATAAGTTCAGCTGTTATCTCATCACATCTTGGTGATTTACCACTTTTCAGATTCTTTATTGCCCATAAAACTTCTTCTATTGTCGGTTCGGGTTCTTTCTCCTCCAATAATAATTCACACTGTAGATTTCTGCTTTCACAGTCGGTTGTTTCATACATTCCTCTGCAATATTCCTTCCATCTTTCTAGAATTTCCCGTCTCTGTCAAGGATTCCCCATCTCATCACAAATTACATTTAGCTTAGGTGTGACATTTCTCGTCAATGTCTTCATTTCTTTAAACATTTCACTATTTCTTCCACACGTCAGATGTTATTGTACTCTTTCACACCAATCTTGTATGTATTTTTTTTCTTATGTTTCTTCGCACTTCTTTTGTTAAAGATTTATATCCTCTTTGTTGTTGTTTGTCACTTTCCAATGCGTCTTCATTTCTCTACTTTGTTTTATCAGTTCTAGTGTGCCTGCTGTAATCCATCCACTCTTTTGTATTTTCTTTACTGGAACCATGTCTTTAGCTGTTGTTATTAAGATATCTTTGGCCTGCGTAGCCAATTCATCTGGTGTCATCTCTTCCTGTACAGCCATCAGGATTTAGAAACGGTTCTTCACTTCTATACCGTATTGTTCTGGAATTTTTGTAAGATCAAAGCGAAGTGGTCTTGATCCCGTAACTGTCTTTTTTATCTTTATCTTCATGTCTGTTATTAATAACTCATGGTCCGTGTCACAATCAGCACCTGGTAAAGTTTTTGCTGATGTTATACTTGACCTCCACCTTCTTTGCACTAAAATGTAATCTATGTGATTCTTGGTTTTCCCATCAGGTGATGTCCATGTGTAAAGTTTGCTTGGATGTTGTTTTAAAAGTGTGTTAGCGATCATTAGCTCATTTTCCATGCAAAACGCCATCAGATTGTCTCCTGCCTCATTTCTGTGTCCTATGCTAAATTTCCCTGCAACATGTCCTTCATCTTCTGCTCTTTCTGTACCAATCTTTGCATTAAAATCCTCCATTATTAGTACAATATCATTTTTCCGTACCTGGTCTATTGTCGTTATATACATATAACTACTATATATGGGGGTTTGGACGCTGTCCGAACTGATGACATGCCAGCGTCAGAGTTGGTGAACTCTTTTTTGGTTAGCTATAGCTAACTAAAAAAACCTGTCCCGCCATTCTGTTGGTACCCCTAGTAACAGGTGTATCCTGGCTAACCAGAATGGGATCGCCACAACCCCCATGACGGTGGAGTCTGCTAAAGAAATAGTGCGCAACCATCTCCCCACCCCACCCCTTTCTTAAGCTGCACTCAGGATCCCAAGTCGACACGATGCTATGCCTCAACATCTTTACCCCATCGGCTGCAAAGAACATCAAGCTCGTAGTTCTTGGGAGATAAGAAGCTGAACAACAACAACAACAACAACAACAGCAACAACAACAACAACAACGGCTGATATATACAAATTTAACCAGGCTCAAAATCTGATAACGGCTTTATCTTTCTTTCTTTCTTTTTTAAATTTCACTACCTTTTACAGAACTATATCCCTAGCCATCATGCTCTGGTCAGTGAGACTGGAGTAGGAATGCTAATCTACAATGCGAGGCACACCGGAGAAGGGATATCCCAGTAATTTTTTTTTACATACAAAGGAAACTACACATGAGTTCAATTCAAGCAGGCTAATAATAATAACAAAGTGATCGTAGAATGAAAGTTAGTATGTCTGATTGTACACATGACAATGACGACACGAAACTCAAACCCGCAGTGTCTTTGATATCTCGCTAACCTCTTACAAGCCGTGTTAAACAAAGTCTTAAAGTCAAATGACATTAAAAAAATAATAATAAAACGCTGCAAGTTGAGCCCTCGTTGTCTTCAAGTCGAGCTCAAATTGGGTCTTTGAAGTAACTCGAAGCTCCAGTTGAAAATCTCGAGACTACCCACGTCCTTGGGATTACAACAAAATACACGCTGGAACATAAGTAAAAAAGTGCAAAGACGCAAAACGCAAGTTTTTTTTTTTGATTGGGGGAGAGGGGTGGAAGGAGAGAAAGAGGGCAGAAAGATGAGGAGAGCTGGGACTGTCGCAAAAACACCAACTTCATAAAACATTTTTTTAAATGATTTTTTAAAAAAATGCAAAGAAAGCAAACTTCTTGAGTACGTAATAGCCAGTGATGCCAAAAGTGCGAACTGAAGAGACACGGAACAATATTTAATGACGAGAATTACTCTCAACAGATGGCAAGTCAGACTGACTAGATCTATACACAAGTTATCATTAACAAGAAAGACTGTTCTCTCCAGTTCTGCCACGTCTGATACAACGTGGAGAGCGGAACGGAAATATTAGCGCTAAATAGCCCAATTACTAGAATGTTAAGAAATCTTTAGGCTCTAGGACAAGAAGAAACAGGCCAACATATAACAGACAAATCGTAAGAAACAGAACTGTGGCGCGGAAAACTGGCTGAAAGAGATATGTACAAGTACACTTGAGCAATGTTTGCTAATGATGCAGGGTCGATGTGCGGAAAGAAAGCGTGCAGGAAATCCTGGAAAGACTGGGCAATACCGTCATCACATTAACAACAATCCCGGTTGTCTTTGGAAGAACAAGCTACAACCTCCTTTCCTTAGATCTCCAAGTATGATGACGTTATCAGAACTGTTTCTGATATTTTGTACAACGTCACTGACCGACTGACTCCTCTCTCTCTCTCTCTTTCCAGTGGAATCTTTTCTTCTGATAACAAAATGTAGAGAACAATGTTAAGCGTTCTTCGTTTGGAACACTTTGTGAGAAACTACACATTTTCAGAAAAAGGATACTATAACTGTTTCTAGTGATTTCTATCGTAACTTGACCTTTACCGGAAACTCACCTCTGCATTATAGCAACACCAGATTCGACTTAACATATTAAATGCGCTTATCGGGGTAAAAGTTTGAGTTCTAGGTTGGCTTTTATACGCTCGTAAGTCAAGCCAGAAGAAGAGGTACCTGACACCTTTGTGTTATGAAACAATGACAGCGAAGCAGACTTCCTGCATCGCATCTCTGCAGACAGAGTTTATGAAGAAAGACGGCTCAACACCTATTCCACTTTATGGCACTCAGTCTTCTCGGGGTCAGTGATATGATGTAATAACGCTAAAAGAGCACTCAAGACAATGCTGTCCTATCTGGTGACAAAGTCTACCAACAGGCTAGCTTCTATCGGGTCCGCTTCGGAGCTTTAAGCTAACCACTGAAACCCACTCCCAATCCGGCACGATGCTGTGCTGCAAAAATCTTCACGCCACTGGCTGCTATGAATATTCTGCTCCAGGCGATCAAACAACACAACAGAAGGTGGTGATCTGTGTACACTCTCCATACACAATCTGTAGCTGCAGTGACAATTTCGTCCTGAACTAAAGGCTTCCAACACTTTGTCCAAATTCATGGATCAGGATTTGTCTTGTGATATGGGAAGACAGGTCAGAAGGACATAACTTGCAGCTGCGATATCTTATCATATCCTTTCTGTGCCATTAAACGTCACATAGGGCTCGCAAGGTAGTTCGCCAATTTTTCCTGTTTTCGGCGAGCTTTTCAACCTCATCAAGGGATTTTATGCCTATTAATTTGTCCTCTCTTAACAAAGTCCTCTTTAGAGTTTCACGTGGTCTGTCTATTTTTCTCTGACCTGTTGTGTTCCACTTGATAGCTTGTTTTGGGATTCTCTGATCGTTTCTTCTCATCACGTGACCAACATATGTCCATCTCCTTTTCCTGATCACTGATGAGACTGGTTGTTGTTCAGTCATCTTAAAGCAGTATTACTGCACTCGGCACTGCTTAAAGCTGTAACACAGTACTGTGTATTATTACAGTTTCTCTTACATGAGCACTAGGCTCGAAGACAACCAACATATGTTACAATGATATTCTCTCTGTAACGGGACAACCCAGGTAACACTGACTCCACTAATCATACATACACTACATTGACCAGTTACAAGTAATTCACTAACTCAACACCATTGATGACACATACATGAATCCAAGAAATTACAGGATTAAGCAAACACAATGTAAATGTTTAATGATGAGATCCCATTTGTACGATGAATGTTGTAACGATGTAGAGTGTAAAACTTGATGGATACAATTACTAATGATCATCCAAAAGGAACTTAAGTCCGGGAGACTAACATCGCCATAGGACCAGGTCAGACATTCAACATTTGTCCAAAAAACGTGGACAAATCGACACACAAATCTACATGGCTATTACAACAATTTGTCTTAAGAAAAACAATCCATCACTACAACAATTTAACTACCGAATCTCTATCCCATCCTAGAATCAAACACATAACCTCTCGCTACAACATTCTGACCAAAAACTAACTTCTCAGCCCATGCACACCTCCCGCTAACCTAAACCACGTGACTCAGAATTCTCTCGAAACACGTGCTTGGCATACAGTGATGAGTTGTGGTCTACCAGACCAACCACAGGGTTATACACAATACAATCTGTACAGAATGTTATTCTGTTACAATCTGTCTTATCTCTGCATTGTTCTTGAATTCGTTCCACTTGATGCAGAGTATTTTCCTTAAGCATTTGTTTTCAAACACTATAAGAAATAACATCTTATTAGCAGAAATGCAGATGAAACCACTGACAACAATTATTGAGGAAAGACGCTGGCGATGGTTGGGGCATGTGCTCCGAATGACTGACAACTCACTACCAAAAATAGCACTAAGATGGACACCACAGGGGAGCAGAAGTAAGGGTAGACCAAAAGAGACATGGAGAAGAACAACAGAAAGGATGTTGAGCAATAGAGGGCTCACCTGGGCAAGAGCAGAAAAAAAGGCGAAGGACAGGCATTTGTGGAAAACCCTTGCAGAAGCCCCATGTGCCCTGGGCACTTAAGGTTCAGAGAGAGAGAGAGAGATTTGTTTTCAAAAGAGTCTAATTTCTTGTCTATTTCTTTAGTTGTTTTCCAGCTTTTGCATGCATAAATGAGGGTGGATATTACATTTGAATTGAATAGTCTTAACTTGGTTTTTGTGCTTATAACTTTTGAATTCCATATGTTCTCAAGATTCTTGAAGATTAATGCTGCTTTTGCAATTCTAATTCAAACTTCCTTTCTGCACTACATGTTCTATAAATAAATTCTACCCACTTTTTTAATGGAAATCCTGCAAAGGAATGGAAATCATGTGAGGAAATGGAAATTCTGCAGTGAATAAAAAAAAAATTCTCGCAAACACAAGCAATTTGTTGTTATTTTTGTTTTCTTCTCCAATCAGGAGTGTTAGTACAAGTTCTAGGAATAGCCAGAATGCGGCTCCTGCTTGTTATGTGGTCAAGCTCTTCCGTGGCGGATTTGGACACGTCTTACACTGATCAACAAACAGTTCTCCAAGGCTGAAGGATTCAGCAGATCCTTCACAGAGAACATCGTGTCTAGGCCACTTCTCGGACCTTGACACAACCAGATCAGTGCTCGTGTGATGTTGTGTGCTCGCGGCTTTCAGAAGATTTGGCCACTGTGGCCCGGCATTCCAAGGTCGCGAAGGATTCGTCTGTGGTTTCCATACTGTTTCTCTCTGTAACAATGTTAGTGATCCTATATTCTGACTACTTGCGTCGCCTGTTTATATGAAACGTGCACGAGCGTATCTTAATACCACCGCATTCTTGGAAAGTCAACAGTAATGATCTAAACATTTTGTGATTCCCCCACCATAATAATATTGATGAAAATCGGTGAATCTATGAATTAGAATGCACTATGTCATCAAAGGAGCACGTAAAGCTAATTATTTCAGCTTTTGTAACAGTGTGTGAAAATCAATTGTTATTTCAAATTTACTACAAGAAAACTGTAAGCATATTTTCAACGTATAAATGAAATCAATTATCCCCGTATATGACAATCACAACAATACAACGAGGACGAATGCGTCAATGCTGATAGCGTTTTTTTCTTATCTAGCTCGAAGTTTGAAAAAATAATTAGTAAAAGAAAACAGCCTTGATGCTAATGACAGAAATTTGATTCATCTCTCTAAATTTAGTCGAAGAACAGTCTTTGTAACCGTTGTTCTCCAATGCAGTCCGCACTACCGAATAAAACAACAATTGTACCAAATGGGCAACTCAAATTAATGGGAGAAAAGAGCAACTAGGAGCACTATATCTGGACAGAAAACATCTCAGCCCTGTAAGGCATTCCTTCTGTTCCTAGAGAGAAGGGAAATTCTAGAACGCCCAACGCAGACATCACTTAAGAGACAAATTAATGGAGTAGGAACAGGAGTGGACAAAAATAGAGACCTGGTGTAGTAACTAGAATCAAAAATACGAAATACCGTACATTATTAGAATCACTAATGAAACTGTTGTGGGTATATAAGAGGCGTAACAGGACAATGCAAAAACTATCCTGAAAAGGTCTGTCCTGATCTGAAAAGCAAAAGACAGAATACCACTACTTAGAAATCTGCAACTCATCCAAACTTATGCAAAAAAGCTGTTGAAACTCTTCATCCCTTCATAAGTGCACGTTTTTAAAGTCAAGAGATTTAGTACCTACACCAGAACGTCTATGGGAGATTTTAAGAAACAAACAAACAAACAAACAACAAACCATACACACAAAGGACACGGCACCGAAACTGGGGAAAAAAAGTTACACATTACTTTCGCATAAAGTATACATTACTTTCATTTAAAGTATAACATTCAAGTACAAAAAGTCTTCCACTACTCCAGTTCTTGTTTAAACTACTCCTCTGCCGACTCTGTCTTGGCTTCCAGCTTTTTCTACGAATGATAACGTGTTTCTCTGAAGTAGTCTGTATCTAAAAAAAAGGTAAATATGACGTAATGTAACACCACTAGCATCTCCACAGCGCAGAATGTGAAGCTTGGAACGTACACTGAAAAACTCTGTGTGTGTGTGTGTGGGGAGAGGAGGGGGAAGAGTATATGAACTATTATGGAATATTGCCCGCAAAATGAAATACTTTCGGCTAAACAGCTTACCTTGTCTAGCAGATGGTAACATTTGGCAGTGCCCTCAATTCTCTCCCTGGCCTCCTCGAGCTGTCCAGTGAAACTCTGTAGCTGCCTCCTCAGAGTTTTGGCCAGGTCTTTGTAGCCCGTGGCTTCAGAGAAGCTGCCACACTGCGATAACATGCTGGCCTCTTCTAGAAGGTCATTACCCTTCTCGATGTACGACTGGAGAAAGAGAAAAATATACATACTTAACGATATGGTAGCGACTTTCTTCTCAAAACTCATTTAAGACTTTAATCCTAGTTTGCTTTGAATTCTATGAAACAGGCATTAGCCTCTCATGGTGAAAGTCGGGGGTTTGAATCTCAGTCAACCCAGCTGTAGAAACGGGTACCCGACTTCAACGCTGTCCGATCTGGCGGCAATCAGCGACTCACAGCTGTTAGTGCTAGGTCTGGCGGACCCTAACTAACCAAGACCCTGCCCCCACCTCTCCGTCTGTACTCACAGTAAACAGGCATAGTCTGGCTAATGGAACGGAGATCACCAGCCTCCATGGAGGTGGAGTCTGCTAAAGAAGTACAGCACACACTCAGCTTTTTAGCTCCACCCAGTCAGTCATATGCACGTCCCTTGCGGAACTTTGCCTCCCTAACAGCTTTCGTGTAGGCCTTTCCTCGGTTGTAAGCAAGATGCCCTGCTTCTGATGCATCCATTTGCAGATAATCAACGATGTCTTGCAGCCATCTTCGCCTTGGTCTTCCTCTCTTTCTTTTTCCCATTATGTATCCTTCCAAGATGGTCTTCTCTAACGTATCATGACGTTTAATGTGTCCAAAATATTTAAGTTTTCTCTGTTTAATACTCTTTACTATTGAAGAATCAATATTAAGTTCTTGTAGTACGGATATGTTTGTTCTTTTCTGCGTCCATAATATTTGAAGAATTCTTTTGTAGCATTTACATTCAAAGGCATTTATGTGTTTCTCAGCTGTTTTGTTAAGTGTCCAGGTCTCACGGGGATATGTTTCGATGGGAAAGATGAATGCCCTTAAAAATCTTATTTTTTAAGTTCTGTCTCTTCCTCTCCATGGATTCTTTATTTATTTTACTTTGTGAAGAGCGATAGATGTCCTCCTTTTAATTTCCCTCACTATATCTCCAATATTAGTTTGTAATTATCCAAAATATTCAAAACTCTCCACCTATTCCAATTTTTCCTCATTCATACATATTTCAGCTGCCTTATTTGTTTTGTCAGTTGTCATCAGTTTCGTTTTCTTCGCATTACGATTAGCCGCACCACCTAAGGACTTAAAAAACAGCAGTCATGACTCTCTCTCCCAAGCTGACACGATGCTGTGCTCTATCTTCACTGCATCGGCCGCAAAATAACACCAGCTACCAGTTCCAGGGAGAAAGAAGAGAAGAAAAAAAAAAGAATAGATCTCTGAAATGATTTTGCCAACTGAAAAAAAAATCCTAATATCTCAAAGTTTATGCCCTGATACTCAATCAAATATAACATTAGCATACATTTGTGTCTTGTGTGGTAACTCTGTTACCTTCTTGTGTTAGATCTAGATGTTACATTCACACAGACAGAGACCTGTAAATTCTTGCAAGAAAGAAACACTGACCGACGCAGAATACAGGGTAAAGAAGAAAAATAAATTTAAATTACACAACCTGGAAAAAAATACCCAACATTTTAAAGGATTTTCTCAGAAAGCAGCATATTTAATAAAAAGTTACTCACCACAATCATTGTAACTGTTATTTTAACTTGTTTTCCTCGTGACATAACTGCAACGCGAAAATAATGACGAAAAAAAGGAAATTTTTTTCACATCATCACCATCATCATCCTGTGCCATCTCCCCATGGAAGTTCTTTTGCAGTGGTCCTCTACTTTGTTCTGTCCTTGGTTTAGCTCGCAAATCCGGCCACTTTATATATGTCCACTTATCTATATCGCTGTCAACCTCTTGTTCTTTTCCCCTCTACTTTCTCCCCTGTAGTAACGTTTTCATTATTATATTTTGTCTCTTGGTAAGATATTATTTCGGCAGATTTAGTAGGCTGTTTTTTTTGTCTTCCCTATATCCATATCTTAAGCTCCCGGATTTTCTTTTCCATTGTATTATTTAGTGCCCGTACTCCTGCACCACAGAGGAGTGTGGAGTATACATAACATTTTCTGACTCTCATATATCACATACATAACAAAAATGCCTTTCACTAACTTTTTGCTTTCCTTGGAGGAACCCTAAAAATAATGTCACATTCGGGATAAACAATTCTTGAATTATCGACCCACATTCCCTCAATGCCCAACGAAAGCTAAGTGCCTCAGTTTGTGTTCGCTATGTCTCACTGGTGTTTTCCCATGTTGATGTTATCATTTGTGTACACGAACCAGTACATGAATATAGGTGACGTAGAAAATAATAAGAAATAGAAATGTGAATATTTATATGCATACCCTGTATGCTTTCGTGGAGTTTTGTTTTACCATTCATCACGTTTTGTGAACCTTCGGAACTTAAAAAAAAAAAGCAGCACAAACAAGGAAGGCAAGCTTGTACATAACCTCTAAATAATAAAGCAACGACGATGATGCCGACGGCTCGGACAACATTAAGACATCAGCAGCTTGAAAACATACCTGATATCACACCTGCGGCTGAACAATTTCATGCCATACTGTATCAATCCTGGAATCCCGAACGACAAACATCAATCACGACCCGCAGTCTGTCCAGCGACATTCCTAAATCAAAGAAGAGGCAGCGGATGTCTGGCCGCGCCTGGTGACGAGAAGACTGGCACTGTCAGCACGCACTCAGGCCGTCACGTGTGGGGAGAATATGGAGGTGGCGGTGTGGCATCTGGGCTGTCTGGCTACACACACAAACACACTCACGCACTTCCCCATCTAATACGTCAACATCAACACAGTAGCCACTTGTCACGTTTTAGGAAGATAATTTTGCTGAAGTTCTTTTGCTTAATGACTGAAGTCACAGTCTTATTTGTTAATCTTCCGGGAGGGGGGGGGGGGGTGGAGGAATAGAAAAAGCACTTCAGATGTGCGAGAAAGAAAAATAACAGGAGAATAACCGCGTCTCGAACCACAAACTTCGGTAGGACAAGCAGCCGCCTAGCCACAAAAGCAGAGCAATATCCACTTAGACATCTCACATTTCCTGTCGAATACTAAGACACATCTACATTCTTACTTGTATATATATATTTTTTCTTTATAAACACTTCTTTACCAAAAATGTATTTCCTCTAAAGAATGTGTATTTGGAAGACTCGCTACGGGCACCAATTCGCTACAAATAGTATACGCTACAATAGTTCCCTGCATTAAGCGAGCTACAGTCGGAGCTGCTAAGTTCATATTCCATTACAGTGTAATTCGTTACATATTCTTGTCTTTTTTTAACCACAACTTTATTTCACTACAGCACTGATTCGAAACAAGATTATGTACGCTACAATGAAACCTGCTACAAATAAAACAGACGGTACTTATTATACATATGGAAAGAGTGTTGGTTACACTGCCCGATATGGCGGCCAGCAACTTACAAATGACATTTTTTTTCGTTAGGGTTAATCAAGACTGTCTGTCCCACCTCTCCGTTGGTGCTCCCAGTAGCAAGCACAGGCTGGCTACCTGGACGGGGATCTCCGTAGCCTCTATGACAGTTAAGTCTGCTAAAGAAGAACTATATCCCCCTTCCCCTATTTTATAACTCCACCCAACAGCCGTTCAAACCCTCTCTCCATCCGACTTGATGCTGCGCTTCAACACACTCACCGCATCGGCTATAAAGAACATCTGCTGACAATTCCAAGAACACAGAAGAACAAAATTACCTACAATGTACTCACTCGCTACTGTTTTCGCTTCATTAAAATCTTTAGTCAAATGTCAGAATCTGTGGTCTTCAGGATTTTGTTTAAGCACAGCCGGACACAACAAAGCTGTGGTCACCAGCACGGATAAGTGAAGTGCGACCTAAAGGTTGTTCTTGTACAGAAGGTAAGATCCAAGAGATTTGTCATGCTGTCAACAACTGTTCAGTTTCATGACTGACAGATACTATTTGTCTGACCGCACATATAAACACGCGATGTGTGGTCGTCACTCAATGTTACTGTGTTAACATTTGTGGTAAAAGCTCTTACAGTACAGGAAACATTACCAAAGACTTGAGCCAATGTTTGTACTGAACCATCTGGTACAAAGCCTAATGCCATTCCTTTTTACTGTCAGACACATCGGAAGGGAAGGAAGAAACTGGTGATGAAACTGAGGACAACTATTAAGAATTCTCTCTCCCTCTCTCTCATATATATATATATCTATATATATATATATATATATATATATATATATATATATATATATATATATATATATATGGGAGATTCTGCTTCACATCTGTCAGTCTTTTATACATTAAAATACGAATATAACAAGAATAATTATAATCGTAGCAAGCTGCTTAGCATAAGTATCCGTGCTTGTAACCTGGCTACATAAACAGCTAGTTACTGATGTTGCGAATTAATATCGTAGCAAAGCCGTTATGTAACAAGTATTCTTTATAGCGAGTTGTCAACGCTGACAGTATTCGACCATAGAAAAACGGTCGTAAAGAAAGCCTCTTGATAATAGAAGTCTATATAGGATCAGAGCACTCAGACAAAATCCTCTGATTTCGAAATAGCTCATGTATAATTCATCTCCTGCAGTCACTGACCGCAATAATGTTAATAAGATTCTGAGATAGAAAAAAAAAGGGCGGGGGGGGAGAAAGAAAGAGAGAGAGAGAGAGAGAGAGACCATCCCAGTTTTCAAAATCACATTCAATGCTTTCAAATCTGTTTATTCAGTTACCTCCCCTATGGCAAATTGAGCAATATATTACACTTTTTTTCTTCTCAAAACTAAGAAGTTTTTAAAGTCTATTCTTATTCTTACTTAATCCACACTGCATTCTACGCTCATTTACTTTTCTTCTCGGGCTGATCCTTTCTATTTCCCAACTGTTTCTAATAATTTCACCACAAACTGAATGCCAACAATATAAAGTGTTTTACTTCGCTACTAATGCAGAGTTAGCAAATAAACCTTTACGCAACACATGAAATAAATCATGTAACTATCTAGATTACATAGATAATCATCCTGCTTACACCACTTACGTCTAAATTATCAACCTAAGAGCAAGTGTTGACATACGCACACACACACACACACACACACACACACACACACAAATGGGGCTTTTTTCTTCTCTCTCTTTTTTTTTTCGTGATTGTGCTAGAGTTATTCTTTCTTGTTATTTGGACTCTGAAGGAGGATTTTCGTGGAGGAACCGGTGTGAAGAATGATTTGTGGAGATTTTGTGGAGAATGATTTGTGGAGATTTTGTGGAGAATGATTTGTGGAGATTTTGTGGAGAATGATTTGTGGAGATTTTTTGGAGAATGATTTGTGGAGATTTTTTGGAGAATGATTTGTGGAGATTTTTTGGAGAATGATTTGAAGAGATTTTGTAGAGAATGATTTGTGGAAAATGATTTGAAGAGATTTTGTAGAGAATGATTTGTGGAGAATGATAACGAAGATCTTAGGGTAATTACCGAAGTTTTCTTGGTTAGAAAAACTTATTTCTGTGACTGAATTTAGAATTCGCCAGAAAATGACGCCGATCATAGCTTTTCCAAATTTTTTTTATTAAGTTTATGTTTAACCTGTCCCACATGACCAAAGTTTATGTTTAACCTATCCCACATAGGGATAGATTATGTTTAACCTGTCCCACATGGCCATATATATATATATATATATATATATATATATATATATATATATATATATATATATAAGATAGAAAGCTCTTCTTGTAGCAACTGTTTCCGAAAGAAAAATTCATAAAACTTATTTCTAATACATAAATATTTTGTAAAAAGCTGAAACTCTGAAATATGATTGCAGTTCTCTTTCGTTATATATACTGTGGCCAGTGATCGCGTTAACCGGCAATTACCGGTACATAACACATGTTAAAAAAGACAGAGAAAAACCGAAACTTCTGGAGGTCGTCGGTTACTGCAACCAGTTTATATTATCAAAATCCTAGTATAAAAGCAACCAGCGAAAACCGGCTGTAGGATAATCGGGCCAGCAGATTCTCAATTTCCATGGAGAAGAATTAGCCAGTTTTAACTTTGGCTCAGCATGTGACCATTTTGTAAAGATTAAACGGCATACGTTTATACTGTAAAGATTTAATCTTTAGAATTAAAAAAAAACATTCTTAAGTTAAGAAAAAACAACTCCATTTACTTTTCGCTGATATTTCAGTTCGTACGCAAAGTGTACCTAACTTTACATTAAAAAAAGTATAAAGTATATAGGAAAACCGATATTTCAGAAAGTACTTCAGGCAAGATGAAAGATAGGTATAGTTGTCACGGTTTCGAAAAATCTTACCCCCATCATTGTGTAAGTGTTTATATCTGTTAAATATGGGTTAAGTTTATAAATGCTGTAGATGTATGTCTGTTGAATACATGTAAGAGGAACGAATGAAAATGTCGAGTGACTGGGAGCGACTGGCGGGAGGTATGACGTCATAGGTTAGGGAGAGAGGAAAGGGCGGCCATGAGAATTTTATGTTGGTTGGACAAGCTGAAGTCAGACCTGTGGTATTTATCAATGAATTCTCGAGAAAGCTAGTGATAACAAGTGCTGAAGACTGACCAACTTGAGACTCAGGTCGGCGAGAAGACACCTGCAATAAGTTGTAGCTGGAACAAAGATGGCGACAGGATAGGACGAGTGGCAGTGAACAGCCAGATGTATGTCTTTTTAGTCGGGAGTATTAGTTTAACACGGAAGGCCTCCATCATACACATTTTGATTTAGTGACTAGTGAAGGGAATCAAGATCATTTGCAATGTGAGTTGTTTGGGGTGATTAGTAGAAGCTGTGAAGGCTGAGGGAGCTAGCACGGTGTGATCTCTTAAATGTTTTGTGCTCGATACTTGGGTGTATCAAACAGACTGAGATTTGACTGAGGAGTCAGTTTTGTTTGTATCAAACTACATGTGTATACCCTGCTGAGAACCTCTCTATATACGGCCTATGCTTATATATGCTGTAGCTGTCTATATCTGTTGAATATGGTCTAAGATTATATATGCTGTAGCTGTCTATATCTGCTGAATATGGTCTATGTTCATATATGCTATAGTTGTCTATACTGTTGAATATGGCATAATATATATATATATATATATATATATATATCATAGATGTCTATATCTACTAAATATGGCCCACGTTTATTGCTATAAACGACTAGGTGTATATACTAACTACAACATCTTCTAGTGTGGCGACAGGTCAAAGGAAATTACAGGCAGTAACACTGTGCTCTGTAATCTCCAGGGCATGGTACTGGAAAAGCAGTTCTGCATCGCCACAAAATCATCTGCCAAAACACAGCGACGCCTGCGTAAAACAATCAATAGAGTGTAGTGAGGCCTATAACACACTCCATACAATTAACACTCGAATTATAGGTTAAACAGTACGCTTACAGAAAGGAAAAAAAAACGTATTTTCACGCAAGATGAGATAATTAGAACATGAAATGATAGTATTTTCAGAAGTTTCCATGAAAACTCTGTAAACAAGCAAGAATTAACGAAAGTCTATATTGTTGACAACTAACGATGTAATTTACCACTGGCAACAGATATTCCATTGATCACATGACCAAGCGCTGTAAATCACGCAAGATGGGGATTTAAAATAAAATCCTCAGGCTTGTACAATGAATCTCACTTTTAAAAACAAAATCTATTCTCCGTAACGATGCTCTGTGAGCATGACATAGTTTGATCTTAGTCGTGTTGTCGGTTCTAAAACACTGAAGTCTTCTTGCTTTCTACATGTTGCTTTCCCAGTATTCAAAACGCTCTAAACAATTTCAGTTTTACGGCACGCGCTGTTTTAATCTTTCACTTCTTTCTTGTCATTTTGGGCAACATTCTACTTTCTTCTCATTTTGGGCAACATTCTACTTTCTTGTCATCCTGGGCAACATTCTACTTTCTTGCTTCCTGACCAACATTCTACTTTCTTGTCATCCTGGGGGACATTCTACTTTCTTGTCATCATGGGCAACATTCTACTTTCTTGTCATCCTGGACAACATTCTACTTTCTTGTCATCCTGGGCAACATTCTACTTTCTTGTTATCCTGGGGGACATTCTACTTTCTTGTTATCCTGGGCGACATTCTAATTTCTTGTCATCCTTGGCAACATTCTACTTTCTTGTCATCCTTGGCAACATTCTACTTTCCTGTAATCCTGGGGGACATTCTACTTTCTTGTCATCCTGGGCGACATTCTACTTTCTTGTCATCCTTGGCAACATTCTACTTTCTTGTCATCCTGGGCAACATTCCATTTTCAGCTTTTAAATTCTAACTGAGAATTCTGCCACTGAATCTTGCCTTACCGAAATGTTTTGTTGGTTGCTTTCATTGTGAGAGGTAAGACGGCGCTGACAGAAAGTTACTACACCAATAGTTCAGCATCACGTGGTATGAAGGACGAGTTGACTTTTATATGAACCCTACACTGACTGATGTTTACACAGATCGATACCGCAATCATCAACATTGGCTGCCGCTGGCATTAATCATTATTCATAAGTAGATGCTATCACTGTTTCTGGAGATCACACGATGGTGGCTGGAGGAAGGAGGGTGTGGGGGGGGGGGTGTGGGCGTGGCAGTGCTGGAGTAGAGGAGCCGCAGGAAAACGAGGGCGACACAACGGCTGGACCCAATGGCTGGTGAAACAAGGATCTCCACCACAAATATCCACCAGTCTGTCATCCAGGAAGCACCCAAGCACATTTTCAACACAAGCGAAACTGATCTGTTCTGAACTCCCTACCCCCCAACTTTTTTTCATAAAACATTAAAATTAAATTACATTCGTGGGATGATGACTCTAACCTGCTTCGAAGGAACCCAGCTTCCACACAGAAATGATGCTTGATGCCAGAAGATGTGGGGACTGCCTAAAATGACAAGAACCAGCTGTAAGCAAGACTACGACAGACAGACACGCTGGTAGGATATGGGCAGCAAAATATTTTCCCACAGAAACACAGCAAACAGACATTGAATACATACAGATTTATCACATAAGAAAACAAGCAGACTTTATCACAGTAAAGTACTGTATTGTTAGTCTTGGAAAAAAATCGTAGGTAAAGCAACTAAGACTTGAAAGAATGAAAAACAACATATTAAAAAAAAGGAATTACATGGGACTTGAAAATATGCACTAAGTTAGGACTTTGTGGTTTAAATCCCAGGTAATTCTTTTTGTCACTTTTCTTTCCCTGATGCCAGAAGTGCTTCGTCTACGATTTTTAGGAGGCTAACCATACAACACCGTGCCCGACCTAGAACATAGACCTGCATTACGGGTATCTGCAGCTTAACCAATCCTGCGGCAAAGTCAACTGGCAGAACAATCAGTCAATATAATCATAACAAGAGGCATGAGGTCGCCCTTTCTGTACATATTAAAAACTACCAATTACCTATCACCTAATAAAATTATCCATTATCTATTAAATTACCTATTAAGAATTTCTGATAGCCACTTCCATAAAACAAATGAGAGATACTGGCAGCAGAACGCAGAAACAAGATTAGAAACTCAGGCCATTATATCTACTATATCGTAACATAAATAAAGAAGGGAATATTCGTGTGCAGCAAGTTCCAAAATAAACAAAGTAGTCTCACTGCAGCAGTGGTTAGAGCACTCGTCTAACAACCGAATGGTGGAAGGCTCGAATCCCCAGTTGAGCAGGATTTTTTTTTCCCCCGACCAATACGGCCCCGAGGTCGATCCAGCTTTGTAAAATGGGTACCAGAGAAAACCTGGGAAGGAAAGGAACTGGCCACCCTACCTCATACACTGATGATCCAGCATAATGAGGTCTCTAACGCTTCATCTACTACGGGATTTGTTATGGGATTTTTTTATCTTATCTAGTCTCGCAAGCTCTGTACAAATTTCTACAAATAGGAAACAATGAGGCTTTCCCACGGTAAAGTAACAGAACATAGTACTGTAGGATTTCAAGTCGAAAAAAATCAAAGTACTTTTAAACATGAACGAAAGAAAAGTGACAAGAGAATTACCTAGGACTTAGATCACGGACACCGGTAGAGAAAGTAACGTTCTAGCCAAGACAGAACAGGCTATAACGTTCTAGCTATGACAGAACAGGCTATAACGTTCTAGCCATGACAGAACAGGCTATAACGTTCTAGCCAAGACAGAACAGGCTATAACGTTCTAGCCAAGACAGAACAGGCTATAACGTTCTAGCCATGACAGAACAGGCTATAACGTTCTAGCCATGACAGAACAGGCTATAACGTTCTAGCCATGACAGAACAGGCTATAAAGTTCTAGCCATGACAGAACAGGCTATAACGTTCTAGCCATGACAGAACAGGCTATAAAGTTCTAGCCATGACAGAACAGGCTATAACGTTCTAGCCAAGACAGAACAGGCTATAACGTTCTAGCCATGACAGAACAGGCTATAACGTTCTAGCCATGACAGAACAGGCTATAACGTTCTAGCCATGACAGAACAGGCTATAACGTTCTAGCCATGACAGAACAGGCTATAACGTTCTAGCCATGACAGAACAGGCTATAACGTTCTAGCCAAGACAGAACAGGCTATAACGTTCTAGCCATGACAGAACAGGCTATAACGTTCTAGCCATGACAGAACAGGCTATAACGTTCTAGCCATGACAGAACAGGCTATAAAGTTCTAGCCATGACAGAACAGGCTATAACGTTCTAGCCATGACAGAACAGGCTATAAAGTTCTAGCCATGACAGAACAGGCTATAACGTTCTAGCCATGACAGAACAGGCTATATCGTTCTAGCCATGACAGAACAGGCTATAACGTTCTAGCCATGACAGAGCAGGCTATAACGTTCTAGCCATGACAGAACAGGCTATCTGGTACATCCACAAAAGGGTATCTGATACAGAATGCTTGTCCGTTCCAAAATCATGACACCCGGAAAGAAAATTAGGTCATGACACAGAAATTCCGTCGCTTAGATTCAGTCTCCCGCAGATACCAAACTTTAAAGACACAAACATACGCACGTGGCCTCCTGCAAATGTCTAGTGCATAAAGGACAACAATAACAAGAAATAACCAAATATTTTTTAACACAAAAGTGGTTTCTGTTTATGGTTTCAGATACATATTTCTATAAATGAAACCGATGAGTCTTTCGCACAGTTAAGCAATAGAATACAACACTGCCTGGCTACAGTTGGAAAAGATTCACAGACAAAGCACCGTTAGACGTGAGAGAGACTGATTTTTCCCAAGGTCTAACCAAATACTAGCTCGGTACTAGCTTATGGAGAGATAAGCTCTCCCA
Organism: Achatina immaculata; assembly: GCA_009760885.1. Lineage (NCBI taxonomy): Eukaryota > Metazoa > Mollusca > Gastropoda > Stylommatophora > Achatinidae > Lissachatina > Lissachatina immaculata. The sequence continues at coordinate 55,175,212 of CM019716.1, forward strand.
TTACAACTCCTGCATGCAAGGAGAAAAGAGAAAGTTTTTTCAAGTGGCAGACATCATTGTTAAAGAGTCAGAAAGGAGAAGGAAGCCAGAAACGGAGAAGAATATGAAAAACAAGAAGTGTGTGTGTGTGTGTGAGAGAGAGAGAGAGAGAGAGTGAGTGAATGTGTAAAAAAAAATGTTCTAATCACAAAGAACCAAGTTTCGTAACTGGCAAAGAATATATCTTAAAATCAAATGATTTCTGCAGAAATAATCCATCTTAAAAAGAAATACCTCCCCTCCCGACGTTTATATTTCTAGCGTGTCGACACGCCATCAGCTTCACCTACTTTGATGAGAATGTTATATCTGTACAGAGCACGTACGTCACGTGCCCGAACTTAAGCTAGTCAAAGAAACTGTAATTTCTCATTTACATCAAATATTCTCTCTCTCTCTCTCTCTCTCTCTGATATTGTAACAAAATGCACTCCGACCCTCTCAAATGTTTTCATGACATAAGGTATTCTTGGAGAATATTCACCACATATGCTTCATCGTATCTTCTTCTTCATCGTCATCTTCTTCTTCTTCTTCTGCGTTCGTCCTAAAAAAAAAAAGCACTGGTTACGATGTGTCGTTCACCATATCCAACTTTTCGACTAGGCACATTTTTAGGATCAAGTTCGCCTTTCCATTGAGCTCCCCATTATCTTGGCCTGACTACTGTCTGTTTCCTGGGGCGCCCTTGTCTGTTAGAACAGGGTCAATGGTTCGCCAGACTTGACTCTAGCAGGCTCTCATTCAACTTGAGTACCACGTCCTCGTTTCCCTTACACATGCATACACACGCGATCGAAATAAACTGTATATATATAAAACAAGTGTAAGGAAGAGAGTAGACTACCCCTAGATTCTTCTACTAAAGGCGAGAATGTCAAGACTGACCGATGTTTCTGCTCCTATTGATCTCAACGCTAGGAATTTTAAGATAAAAAAAACCATAATAATAAAACAGGAAAACCCTCTTTCTCCTCTCTCGACAAATGAGATTCTAAATCATCTGTGCAAACCTTCTGCTTTATAGGGTTTCCTTTCAGCTTTGAGCATCTCCACTTTTCATATCATTTCGAGACTCTCTCTCTCTCTCTCTCTATCCTCTCTCTCTCTCTCTATCCTCTCTCTCTCTCTATCCTCTCTCTCTCTCTCTCTATCCTCTCTCTCTCTCTCCAGTCAACGAGCACGCATATTTTTCTCTCCTTTCTAATTAGTGATATTCCTGTGTATAATTCTCAGTATTTAACAGTTTCGCTAAGAATGTTTGTTGCTGTAACAGTTTTTTTTCGTATTCTGCCAGCTTCTATCTCAGCAGCTTATTTCCCGCACCGAGACCACCAGCTTTGCCCATCACCCAAACATCTCTTATTTCCGTCCACAGGAAAGGATATCAAAACTGATCCCAATATTCCATTTGTCCAAAATATACTTTCTTTACCATATGACTCAGATCTCATATAAGACGTTGCTGCCTTCCGCTCATAAATCTAACTCTGAAGACTTTTCTTTATAACATTCTTAAATAGGTCTCCTCTTATATAAAGCTTCCCCCCCCCCCCCCGGCCCCTCTCTACAGTAGTCTTTTCTATTCTCTCACATCTGTACTAGTAATCTGTTTATTCTATTCTCCGGTGGATTTCTAAATGTTTGTACAGTGTGAGATTTGTCTGGGAGAGAAGTTCTGTGGCGACAGATTTTTTTTTTTAAAGAATGTGTTACTTTTGACCGTATTGTTATCATCCTTCGGGTGGGAACTTCCATGACGCGCCGTGGTGAAAGCCAGAAATCTCTACTACATCAGGAGACTGGCAGAAGAAACAGCCCAGTATAAAAATAAATAGAGACCCCTTGCTGACAGCCTATGCTCCAGATAGGGGTAAAGAAAGGGAGGAAGGATGGTAGTTCTGAAGACTTTTATATAATCCTGCAGGAAATATACCTGCCACTGCTAATCTGTCTGGAACCCGATTAGTCCTGGGAATATCTGAATGCATCAATGTTTTGTTTTACTGTGAGTTCCGCTCACTTAGTTCACCTCATGCTTCTTTCTTTAAATCTCTTTATTTGCTCACTGAATGTTATCACTGATGTGCATTTCCTTTAAAACTGGCATTTCGTCATCGAAGTATAGCACAGTTCTCATGATATTATTCTTTAACTTGAAACAAGACGTGGGTTTTTTTCCTCCCTCATTTTCCGGCGTACAAAGTCTTCCCAAATCATCAGAATAATACACGATTCCAGAATCAATAAACTGGTATCGACTGTATTCCCCCCCCCCCCCCCGAACATCGTGACTTCTCAGAACGTTCATGACTTCCCAGAACATGAGCCAGTTTTCCGGGACCTGTATCACACATGAAAATTCAATAAGCCACTACAAGTTATTTAACATCCGGCCTTTACACAGTCCTGAGGGCAGAAACGCTGGGAGGAAAGAAAGTCTCACGTGTGCTCGACTATAAGCAAAAGCTTGCTACGTGTCAAAGTTTAGATTTTGGAGAAAAGGAGAAAACTGGAGACGCCTTCGCTATTTCACATTAAAAAAAAAACAACAAACTACCCAGAATATGTGTTTTGTAATAACCGCTTTTCCTTACAAGAGTCTACTTCTCGTCCTCAGCATGTTTTTTCCGTAGTTTTCAATGAAGCAACCTACATATACCTAGTATATTTATATATTCATTAAACAGATTCTCTTGTTGCTGCATGAAAACAACTACAATATCTAACAAATATTACTGTTTCCAGCATAATAATGGCGTCTTGGAAAAGCTGTGGTCTTAAGCGCCTCCCCTCCCCCCCCAAATCAAATTACCTACTATATTGTGTGTGCAGAGTTTTACAAGTGTACCGTTGAATGACAAATGAGTTAACATAGACGAAGGCAAACGGAAGTTTTACAAACAGTAATTCATAGAAAAAAAATACTTCTAACAATACGTGCTCTTCTGGAGCAAGAAGAGGCTTAAGAAGAACATAATCATCAGTCCTCTATACTCCCAGTGGAGCATAAGGCATCAACAAATGTTCTCCAGCCAATCCTGTCTTGACCAAGTCTGGATACCTCAGAACCACATATTTCCAGTTTCCTTTAGTTCTTCCTGTATTGTGCGCCTCCATATCCCCAATGGCCAGACTCTCTCTCTCTCTCTCTCTCTCTGACGGTGTTCCGTAAGGTTCTATTTTAGGCCCGTTGCTCTTTGGTATCTATATCAATGATCTTCCACTTCATCTTAAACACTCTTCTTGTGACTTTTTTTTCCGATGATTGCATAGTCTACACCAGTGACTACGACTGTATTAATCTAGAATCAACTCTTCAGGTCGAGTTATATAATTTAATTAGATGGAGCAAAAACAATGGCATGATTATAAACACCGATAAAACAAAATCAATGCTCATAACAACAAGACAGAAACTACAAAACGCAACAAAAACAACACTTCGGGTCAGCACGGAAACATCACAGATAGAAAAGGTTAGCGAGCACAAAATACTAGGTCTTATTATTGACCAACATCTGACCTGGAACTCTCATGTGCAAGGTCTAACAAAACTCATCGCACAAAAAGTATACCAGTTAGCCAAAATTAAGCACTTCATCGATCAAGACACAAGGAAGACATACTACATATCACATATATAAACACATTTAAACTACTGCTCAATAGTCTGGGATGGTTGCTCAGTGTCAAATACAAAGAGGCTTTACTCACTCCAAAAGCGAGCAGTAAAGCTTATTAGTGACAAAGATAAAGCACAAACAACTAACCAGCACAAATGTATCAAAATATTGCCTCTTAAGAACAGGTTCCTCTTCAACAAACCCATCAAATTCTTTCACGGCATGCCCCGCCTTATCTATGGAACCTGTTTAAATTTAGCCCAAAGTGCAGCCAACGCTTGAACAACACATGTCTTTCAAAACCCAGACTTGATCTTTACAAGAAAAGCTTTAGTTATTCTGCTGCTCATCTTTGGAATACCCTCCCATCTTGTATAAAAAAAATATAAATTATACTCGTTCCTACAACTACAAACTTTCCCAATATCTATTTGATGTCGACTACATGCCTACATGAATCATAAAATTTTAAAGTTATCTTAAACTGCTCTTACAGACACCGAATACAGTTAATTGTTTATTCTGAATAGTCCCGAAATTTTTGTTTACTAGATAGTCATTTATATATGTATGTAGTTACTTCTGTACTGAGTGAATATTTAAGAGTGAAAAGTAAATGTTATATTTTATTTTACGTCTCTCAGCTTCAGTGTTAATTATGTTTCTTAAATTAACAGCATATCTGTAGAATGTCTGGAATAGAGTGAAAGATGTATGATAAAGGGCAGAATGTCAGACGGGCCAACGTGCCCAATTCTTAACCCTTTTGAAATAAAGATCAATCAATCAATCAATCAATCAATCAATCACTCTCTCTCTCTCTCTCTTAATACAGGTGCCTTTTCTCAGAGTATGACAAAAGAGAAAGTAACAAATAAACGTAAAAGAAACTATCTGTCACACTGTCCACATCTGTTCGGTTTGAGAATGGCAGGCCGTTTTTTTAAAAAATGAAATAAGTCTATTCAGAAAGTCTTCTGTGCTAAAAAATTAGGTACCGGCTGTGCTTTACAAGAAATGGTGGAATTTTATCATGCTATGAAAATACTTTACAATGTGAAAAAAAGACTTTCTCAACAGAAAACATGGGTTACTTCCCTTCCATCCCTGCCATTTCGGCATCAAATGCTTTATCTTATATTTTTACTCCCCCTGTAAAGAGTTACCTGTTCTGGGATCTCTTCCTGTAATCCCAATAGCTTTTAATTTTTAATGTCTCCGTGTCAGTTTTCTGTGTGTTCAGAAAACACAGTCACGTGGCAGCTGAGTGATAAGGCTGATGTGAACATAATGCCTAATTTTTATAAGTAAATATCATTCATTTTTTAAAACTATAACACTGAATGTAAATGGATTATGGGAAGTTGTTGAGCTTCAGTCCAATACATTCACATAGGCGGGAGGAATAGGAAAATTGTGTACAACATGGCGTGCCCTGTTCTTCTATACAGAACAGGAATTCTCAAAACTATTTACTGTTTTTATGTGGAACGTGAATTCTCAAAACTATATATTGTTTTGCGTGGAATGTGAATTCTCAAAACTACTGTTTTTATGTGGAACGTGAATTCTCAAAACTATATATTGTTTTGCGTGGAATGTGAATTCTCAAAACTACTGTTTTTATGTGGAACGTGAATTCTCAAAACTATTTATTGTTTTTAAAACTATTCATTGTTTTCAGCGAATCTCTCTCCACCCCCCCCCCCCCAACCCCCCAAAAAGTACACAGAGAATCTCAAATTAAAACAACAACAATAACTGGTCTTCACACATTCATTAGTCATGAAATCTCCGTGAAATCTTCTCATTAAAGTCAGGAAATCTCCGTGAAATATTCTCATTAAAGTCATGAAATGTCCGCTAAATCTTCTCATTAATGTCATGAAATCTCTGCGAAATCTTCTCATTAATGTCATGAAATCTCTGTGAAATCTTCTTCTTTAAGCTGTTCAGAGCAAGACGTTCTCGCACATCACAGTTAACACTCACCTCCTTCAAAACTGTCTTACAGCGCCAAAACTTTCATTATAAATATTTCATTCTAAAATTTTTCTGTACACTTTAACCACGATCTCAACTATTGTAAAATTAATAATCTTTTTATCGATTATGTCTGCAGGAACATCGCGCTCACTCTCTTACCTTGTAAGATGTTAGAAAAGTTGATGATCTCTTACACATCAGATGATCTACACTGAAGAATCACATAATCTGCTTCCTACAGCGCAAGAGTTATGTTTTTTAGGACTTGAACAACTTACACGTAACTTACGTTTCATGATTGTACAGTATGTTAACATCGCATGCGGTACGATGAAGACCATGCTAGATTTAATTTCTGACAGTCCATTTGTGTATAACCTTACACGGTTCTGATAGTCCATTTGTGTATAATCTTATGCGGTTCTGACAGTTCATGTATGAATAACCTTAAGCGGTTCTGATAGTCCGTTTGTGTATAATCGTAAGCGGTCCATATATGAATAACCTTAAGCGGACTTTACCTGTACAAGAGACTTGAGTCTGTTTGCCTGGTTAGGTACCCAAGCACTGGCGAGTGGAGAAAATCGGCGAATGGCGAAGCATATCATTTATTTAGCTTGAAACTGCGTCCTGCCCACCACCAAAAAAGTAAATAACGCACGATATATATCACGTGCAAGTGCGTGCAGAACTTTAATAAACAAAAGTTTACCTTTATATAAAACTAGTACTACAAAGAACAAAAGATTACTGTTAAATATTTTGATTCTTTAGACACAAGGCAAGTAATATCACAATAAGTATCCATCTTCCCTTTTCAGCGTAACAATGGAAACTGCCATAAGGCAGAACAACTTGACTAAACAGCGAATCACGAGCCGAGTGATAGGGGCTTTGTGGAAAAGTGGCGAAAGAGCGAAGTGAAGAAACATGAGCGATGAAACAACGGGGCTCTACTATATTTGCTTCATTCTCTTATTACCTTGTCATCTTCTTTTCTGTCTACCTGTCTCTGTCTCCTTACGTTTCATCAATTCGGTTTTCTTTCACGAATTCTCCAAGTCACTGTATTCCTCATCCTTGCCTTCTCCTTCCTTATTTGTGTCGATTTTCCCTAACAAGATCTGACAACGCTTTTATGACAGCAAAAGAGGTTTGCCTGCTGTTATATCCTTAACAAACAAATTTTGACTATGCATGGATACCTATAACGAGGTTTAACCTAATCACGTATTCCACTAATGAGGTTTTGCCTAGTTACTGAAACGAGTCTGAACGTGCGCCACGCGGTGTAAACCCAGGCCCTGGAACTAACGAGGGCTTCCCTCATGCGTTCTCTGGAGAATCAACTAATCAAATGAACGCTAGGCCCAGTAAATCTCATAGTTAATACGATTATCTCCTCATACACATCAGCAACGGGGCTGGCTGGAATAGTATATCTAATCTTCCGGAAAAATAATTAAGTACAGTCTCAAGCGTACCGTACGTTTCAACATGGCTTAATGATTTGCATCACACTCACTGACATACACACAGGATGTGATTATACCTATGTGTATTCATAAGTTTCTTTAGTTTTAACAAGTGGGAGGAAAATAAGGCAGGTATATAGGAGAAGTAGGGCAGGTATATAGGAGAAGTAAGGCAAGTATATAGGAGAAGTAAGGCAGGTATATAGGAGAAGTAGGGCAGGTATATAGGAGAAGTAAGGCAAGTATATGGGAGAAGTAAGCAGGTATATGGGAAAAGTAAGCAGGTATACGGGAAAAGTAAGCAAGGTATATGGGAAAAGTAAGCAAGGTATATGGGAAAAGTAAGCAGGTATATGGGGGAAATAAGGCAGGTATATAGGAGAAGTAAGGCAGGTATATGAGAGAAGTAAGCAGTTATATGAGAGAATAAGCAGGTATATGCGAGAAGTAAGCAAGTACATGTGAGAAAGTGCCAGTTGTACGGAAATAAAACTGATATACCAGGGAAACAACACAGGTATACGAGGGAAATAAGATTGGTATACGAAGGAAATAAGGTAAGAATAGGAGCGAAATAAGGCGGGTATATGAGGGAAATAAGACACCCATAGCAAAGAAATAAGATAGGTATGCAGGAAAAGTAAGACAACTGTTGCAGGGACAGCAAGACAGCCACTGCAGGGAAAATAAGACAGGTCTAGATGAAAAATATGAGAGGCACTGCATGAAAATAAGACAGGTCTAGCTGAGAAATATGAGAGGCATTGCACGAAAACAAGGGAGTTAACAGCAGGGAAAAGGCGCCTGGGTGGGGGGACGTGGTTACTGCACTCATCTCTTATGGAAAGCATCAGGGTCTAATCCCGCTGGAGGTGTCCCATTCACACCCAGCTGTAGAAATGAGTACTTGACTTCTTCTGGTGCTGAGGAAGGTTAGACAGCCAGGCCTCATGCCAATCACATCGCTCGCTAGTGTGCTGACAGGTCAGGTTAAAAGAAAACCCGGCAAAAACATCTTAACCTCAAGATGATGGCTAAAACTGTTCATACTTTTGTTTTAAATAAGTTTTAACATAAATTCTACCTGATGACTAAAGCTGTTCCTACTTTTGTTTTAAACAGTTTTAACATAACTTCTAGCTGATGGCTAAAGCTGTTCCTACTTTTGTTTTAAACAGTTTTAACATAACCTCTAGCTGATGACTAAAGCTGTTCCTACTTTTGTTTTAAACAGTTTTAACATAACCTCTAGCTGATGACTAAAGCTGTTCCTACTTTTGTTTTAAACAGTTTTAACATAACTTCTAGCTGATGGCTAAAGCTGTTCCTACTTTTGTTTTAAATAGTTTTAAAATAACCTCTAGCTGATGGCTAAAGTTGTTCCTACTTTTGTTTTAAATAGTTTTAACATAACCTCTAGATGCCCCCATGGCACAGTGGGGATACTTTTACCTTTACAACAAGGAAAAATGTAAGACTCTGGCATATCAGGGGAAAAAAGTTAGGCATGGTCGAGAAAATAAATCAGGTGTAGCAGGGAAAAAAAGTCATGTCATTCATTCGTTTGCATGAATATCAAATAAGTTAGGTCATAAATGAATGGAAGTATAAAAGAATGGAACTATCCTCGCCTTCTTTAGTAAGAAGTAATAACCATTTAAGTAATGATTTAAGTAACCAAAAACAAAGAAAAAACTAATAACCATTTAAGTAATGATTTAAGTAATGATTTAAGTAACCAAAAACAAAGAAAAAACTAATAACCATTTAAGTAATGATTTAAGTAACCAAAACAAAGAAAAAACTAATAACCATTTAAGTAATGATTTAAGTAACTAAAAAAACAAAAAAAAACTAATACCCATTTAAGTAATGATTTAAGTAACTGAAAAAGAAAAAAATAACTAAAAACTAAAAATAATAAATCCAAAGTTCCAGACAAAACAAGTACACCCAGGCAATGATTTTTTTTAAAAATTCGCTGTGAAGAAGACATGGCAGAGGACGACCAAACAGATGAGGAATGTTTTATTTTTAAAGCAAAATGGCGCAAGAAAGGATTGCAGAAAATAAACAGAATGAAATAAATAGGAAAATGCAGAAACTTTATTCTTAAAAAAAATATGCAATAACAAGCAAAGGCAAAGCGAAACATTTTAAAATGTCTCTTATCGTCTCCTACATCACATCGGCTCCACAAAACCCGAGTTCGTCCATTCTGATAATTTTCTTAGAATCTTGAAAGACCCTGTGAGAAATTTTTGGGTTTTTTTTTTTCGTGGAATTTCTTCCACAAAGCCAACGTTTATGTAAGGTTTCGTAAATATGAAGGAAAAGTTCAAACTGTCCTGACACTATGGCTTCCTTCTGCTATGCGTTGTTCTGCTGCAATTAATGTCCAGCTGGACACACAACATCTTTCAAGCTCAGAAGACAAGACGAGGCTAATACAGGTCTTGTATATGGGAGACAAACTGGTGCCTGAAGATAAATGCCACTGGCATTATCTTTATCTCCTAATAAGATTAGTCTTATACCCTCCTGTAGCGGCGGAATGCAGTAATGATAACATATAAAGTATGTCTTTCTTAGCACAGAAAGAAACAGGTAAGACTTTGCATCTAACAAAGACTGTCTGTAATCTTGTGGAGATAAGTTGCTATAAACGATTTTATTGTACTCGGCCAATTTAAACTCCACTTCATATTCTCTCACTTTCCACGTCCACCGCAGAAGGAAGGAAGGAAGGAACTCAAGTTTTACTTGGCAGAAATTGGTCCACTTAAAGCCAGACTCCCATCTTCTATTTTGGCCCAGCTGATGATGGACATAACGGAACAGAACTAATGGGTCGATTCGAGAAAGTTTGTGAAAGATCTCTGGCCGGATTTCTTCCACATTCATTCTCCAGCCTCTTCAGCTAAAACCGAATATGAGCCATCTTACTTCTCAGTCTGTACGTGCGTGAGTGTAAAAAAAAAAACAAAACCATGGGAAGAAAAGGGGCGAAAACGTGATGAGAATAACTGAAGTTACTACTGCCATTTTCGCAACACTGTCCACACATTTCCCCGTCTACTACAAAACAAACATAATTAGCTCCCCTTATCCACGCGACGACCACGTGGACAAAACTCTTGACAAGGATGTGATAATCAATGAGATTTTTTTCTGATACTGTGGTATCCTACGTTAGGGCTTTCCATTTGCTTCATCACCCTCACCACATTGATACTGAAAATATTGAAAATATCAATGGCATATCGGTTAGTTCGGTCTTACAATGATCAACTCTACCTAAACATCTACGCGGTCCATGAGCCAATGAACTATTGGCCCAGCTTTGATTTTAAAAATATTTCACAAACGTTCAGGCGATCATTACATCAATGATGTGTCTGTACAAAACCATCAGCGTATTCTCTCTCTCTCTCTCTCTCACTCACTCACTCACAGACACGCACAAAGGAGAGGAATGAAGTGTTTTTCGTGTGGTAGCATTTCTGAGCACTTTTAGTTCTTAACCTTTGTTCTTAATCTTATCTCTTTAACTCTTTCACTCTAAAACAACACCGACAGTGTTGGTAGATCTAGCACACCTATCAACGCTCAGAGTGTTATACAGACAAAGTCTATGTTGGCAGATCTAGCACACCTATCAATGCTCAGAGTGTTATACAGACAAAGTCTATGTTGGTAGATCTAGCACACCTATCAATGCTCAGAGTGTTATACAGACAAAGTTTATGTTGGTAGATCTAGCATACCTATCAATGCTCAGAGTGTTATTCAGACAAAGTTTATGTTGGTAGATCTAGCATACCTATCAATGCTCAGAGTGTTATACAGACAAAGTTTATGTTGGTAGATCTAGAACACATATCAATGCTCAGAGTGTTACACAGACAAAGTGTATGTTGGTAGATCCAGAACACATATCAATGCTCAGAGTGTTATACAGACAACGAATATAAAAAGAAAAGTTTAACCCAGCCTATGTTATTCAGTTATACAGTAGCTTCCTTCCAGTTTCTTTCTACCAAAGTTTCTGTCAAAATTTATTTTGGCAGCGCATGGAAATTAATTCAGGACTGAAAGAGTTAATAAACATTCTAAATAAAATAACTGCGGTCATACAGTTTTGTTCCGTAGCTGGGAGTTCATTATTTTATATCTCTGAAATGCTATAAATACCTGTAGGTACCGTGCACCTTCCCAGTAAAACATGATATCTGTAACCTTTGATTATATAAAAAAAAGTCTGTATTGCTGAAAGTCTGGAGGAAGCTGGAAAATGTCAGAGAAAAAAAACCAAAACAAAACAAAACAAAACGACTGTCAGGACAAATGGTCTACTCACCATAGCAGAGTAGTAAAACTTCTCAAAGTCTCTCTGTTGGTGCCGTGATGCCCGTAGATTATCTGCCGCTGTGCTGTGTTTCTGAAGGATGCTCTCCCCGTCCTGGGACAGCCAGTCTATCACCTGTTTCAAGGACAAAGATAAAACATTTCACTGACACTTGTCACAGATTTGCTACCCCCCACCCCCTCCACCCCAATGTGCTTACTACATTTGCTATACAGTTTTATATACAGATAAAAGAGGACGTAAAACTAAGCACTGTAGAATCCAGACAATGGATGCATATAAGACAGACAATGACTGGCAACTCATAGCCTATAGGCTGAGAAAGAAGACAAGAGTGAACCCTTTTCGTATAATCGAAACATGGGTACAGAACTATGTACATTGTCGTAAATCTAGAACACGTCCATTACTAGAATAATAAAATATTTCTCAAACATTCTACAGTGGTGAAACTTGACCGAAAAATGTGTGTACGCGAGCAATTTATGAAAAGTATTACATTAATTTATCATACCCAAATGAACCCAGAATAAATATTCTCAATATCCCAGAAATTCCACACACGAAATTACCTGATGGCATAAGAAGAATTAGCACACTCGGTTTTTGCTGTGAACATAAAGTTTCAGCACTACAGATCTCTTTGCTTTTGCCCTCGGGTCTGCTACGTGTTTCTCTCGAACATCACGCCATCAAATCAGGATGATTATTTCCGCTAGCAAGCACAGCACTTGTTTCATGGCAAGCTACTGTATGTTTTATCTCTTATCTCTTTTACAGTTTCTCTGTGGCATTATTGCCGGTACTTTGCAAAGATCCTCTCTTGTTATCACAGTACTGCTGTGATCATGTTAACCAGTAAATTACCGACTCAAAATACAACAACAAAATCCCAAAGTGTTGTAGGTCGTCGGTTACCGCAACCAGCTTATATATATATATATATATATAAAACAATAAAAATCACCAGCGAAATCAGCTGCAGGATAATCGGGAGTGTAGGCTGATGATGTTCAGTTTGACTGGAGGAGATTCAGAAAGTTCTGACTTTTGTTCAGCATGTTGTAAATATTAAATCCCGCCGGAAGGAAAAAAAAAAAACTAAGGAAAACACCATCAAACCAACATTTTAACTCCGGCTGATGTTTGTAAAGTTAACTTTTATATGTGTATTTTAACAAAGTTATAAGATACCGAATGTCCAAATGATTTTTTTAATTAAAAAAAAAATCCGTACTCTACTTCATGCAAGGTGAAAGATTAGTAAAAATTGTACCAATTTCCAAAATTTCTAACGCGATCTCTTTTTCTTCATGTACGTACTTTGTTTTATTTTGGATATTTTCAATGTTTAATCCGCCATGATTTAAACTTTACTCTGACAAAAGGTGAGTCTTCTTCCCCTTATTCATTTACCTCCCCTCCTCCTTTCTCTATGACCGCAGTACGAGTGTCTCCGAGTCCACATCTCCTTGAAGATACACACACTGAATTTTGGTAATGCAGGTACAAGTACATGCAGAATGCTCTCCCCTTTTGCACTTGAAGTGGCCTGAGTTCGCGTGTCCCGAAATGCTCGTCACTTCAAATATAAGAAAAGAACTGCTACTATATGTCAGTCATATGCATTAAAAGCATATATGCATTCCAGGGCCCTGCACACAGGTACATATACACCGAGTTCTGATTATATGACAGGTGCGCGTACAATGAAATCCTGGACTGATACTTCGACTTCACTTGTTATTCGTGGTCTGAATTGGATATAATTATTTAATGATTACAGATCGATAATTGAAGGCCAACATGTAGCAGAACCATAAACAGCGACTGTCCAAGTCTCTCAGCTTGACTGACTAATTGAAAGCCTGAACAGTTTGATCAATGTTTCTCAACACGGGGTGTACCCCGCAATTTGAATATTTTCTCTTTAGTGTGTGTGTGTGTGTGTGAAAAAAGGGGTGGGGAGGGGAAGAAGCGCTTTCCATATAAATAGAATATATTATACTTTTTCATAACTTTATTGCTATTATGCTGTGTGGGGGTGGGGGGAGGGGGAGAGAGAGAGAGAGAGAGAGAGAGAAGCGCTTTCCATATAAATAGAATATATTATACTTTTTCATAACTTTGTTGCTATTATGCTGTGTGGGGGTGGGGGGAGGGAGAGAGAGAGAGAGAGAGAGAGAGAGAAAGAAAGAAAGAAGCGCTTTCCATATAAATAGAATATATTATACTTTTTCATAACTTTGTTGCTATTATGCTGTGTGGGGGTGGGGGCGCTTCAAAACCTTTGAGGCGATGAAGTGGGTCGTGATCCAAGAAAGGCTGGGAAACACTGTGCTATATGGAGGCCTTTATACACGGCTAAGATACAGTGATAAACATGCATACAAACACAAGATGTGTAGACAAGTGCAGAATAATACATAAAGAGAATCAGGCGAAATGATCTTCAAAGGAAATAAAATTTCAGCAGAAAATTGACTGGGGACAAATGCTAAATGAACTTTAATTTCCCCCCCCCCCCCCCCCCCCCACCTCCCAACACACAGATGTTTCCCACAAATATGCATGCAAAACCAAATATTAGGGACACGTAGATTTTCTTCTTTACAGAATAAGAGGCTGACAACAGCATGCAAAAGCTAAATGCACACAACTCCTGGACGTATCCCGAGTGCTCCAAGCAACATTTTCTCTCAACTTATAAAGCATGACCAGGAGCAGGAGAGAAGTCTGTGGATATTCTATGACTGGTTTAGTTTTCCTTCTACTATAAAATGTAAAATATTTCTTGTGCTATCTCCACGTAACTGCGAGCTGGTGTTCGTTGAGGCCGATGATGTAGAGGTGTTGAGGCACAGCATTGTATCGGCGTGGGAGCGGGTTATGGCAGATAACTTTTTCAGTCCCGGACTACAGCTAAAAAGCAGGGGGTGTGCAATGCTTCTTTAGCAGACTCCACCACCATGGGTACCATGGCGATCCCTGTCCCGTTAGCCAGGCTAGGCCCTTTACTGGGGATACCAACGGAGAGGTGGGACAGGGTCTTGGTCAGCTATGGTTAGCTAACCCTGACGCTAGCATATCAGCTATGGGTCGCTGACTGCCTCATATGACAGCGTCTCACCCATTAGATTTAGATAAAGTGTATACGAAAACAATGTAGAATCAAAGATGGAATCCATACAAATTCTTACTCCATGAATACTCATCGCACATTCTGGGGTTTTTTTTTTTTGGTTTTTTTTTGCACTTTGTGCATAAAATGGCTTTTCTCAGTGCAGATTTAGTAAGATTTATGAAGCTCTTGAGCAGAGCCATTTGCACTCAATTAGAAATGCTTGTAGAGATTAGTAAGATTTAATGTGCTGACAAGGGAAAAGACAATGGTCGGCATCTGAAACTGATCGCGAGTTATTAGGGATTTCAAGACAAGTGGGGCCATGTACTCCCGAAAGAAACCCAAATGGACACTTAAAAGCACGTACAGAAAGTGATATACGGGTAAAGTAAATACCTGTTTGTGTCAAATTTAAAAAAAAATGTCTTAAATGGCAAAGAATACGATGAAAGAAAGCGAGCAGGCCTGCTAGTGTCTGACACAATACGTAACACCTAATCGCGATGACAGAAAGGTTGTGTTAAAAACGAGGATTATAATCACATGATAATAAGCGCATACAAGGCAGGGACAATAACGTGTTCAAGTTACAATAATTAATACTATTTTTTTAATCGTCTGTGAATCATGGACAATAGCCAGGTCTGCACAAAAATCACTGGAAGCAGTAGAAATGTGGCAGAAGAATGTTACAAATTCCCTGGACAGCAAAAATAACTGAGAATGTTCGCGAAGAGGCAACAAAAATCTTGTCCAAAAAATAAGAGAGAGACAATGTACTATCACAGGACATGCAATGAGAAGAGGGGGCATTGAAAATATTATAACAGGAAAAATAGAGGGAAGAAGAGCCAGGGGAAGATCGAGAGAAATGATACTGGAAAGTCTGACGAGATGGTGGGAGAGGAGGTCACCAACTGAGCTAATGGCCTGCATGAAGGATCGGGTACACTGAAGGAGCATTATAGCCAACGCCAATCGATACAGCACCTGATGATGATGAAGACTTGTCGCCTAAGCTGTACGCCCTCGCATATGTTAAATCCAAGTCCACCGGACCGTGTGGGCCAGTCCTGTGAGCTGTATCAGTTATCGCAGACTAGAAATAACTTCAAAGTTCTACACGGTCCTAAGCTCTCCAGGCACTTGAGACTGAAGGTTGGCGATACTGTTAATTATATAATTACTTTTATTCTTGGCACTTATTCTTGTAACGTTCTCAATTCTACATTCCTCTAGACTTATTTCTCAAGCTGTACCATACCAGCAATAAGGAATACGGATGGTTTAAGTCTGACTTTCTCAGAGATGACTTTAAAGCGCTGTCCACAGCACACAAACTGTAGTGTTGTTTGGCCAGCAGGATTGTGTGAGATTTGTTTCTTCTGGTGGTGGCTTCTGTCATAGACAGAACAAGGCACGTGGAGCAGTGAAAAATGGCGGGTTTAAGAGGGAAACAAAGGCGCTACAGCAGAGAAAATAAGACAGATATAGCAGTATTTCATAACCTCCAATTGTTATGGCATCGTGGTTCTAAGGACTGTAAATGCGTCTCAAACAGCCTCTGGCAGTCAAGTCCAGCTCCTGGCCTTCCCGTAGCAGAACTGTTTAAACTCACAGAAGAAAGGGCGAGAGCGAATATCTGGCGCCTGAAAACCAGATATTTAGGGCAGATGAGTGGCACGTCTGGTAGCTCATCTGCCGCTGTTGGCGAGATTTTTCAGTTGCCGTGCGTGGAGCGGTGCTCCTCCCGGCCAATGAAGAAAGGTGCAAATGAGGTAGCCGCGCAGCATCACTGCGGAAAAGGTGGTAGAAAGGATAAAGCGAAGCAAACAGTCAAATCACGGCACCTCTGGTCTGGAGGTCGGCCACGTCCTGAGTGCAGTCATATCGGGCGAAATGCATGAACCGGCTTGTCCCAGAGGTTAAGACACTGCTGGCGAGACTCTTCAAATGCCGCGCGTGGAGTGAAGCTCCTCCCGGTCAAGGAAGAAATGCGGAAAAGAATTAAAGGTTGCTGTGCTTTGCCGATGGGAAAGGTGGTGGAAAGGATAAAGTGAAGTTTAATCGGTATGTCCAGTAGTATCGCTACGACAGCTATACATACCACGGCACCTCTGCTCTAGAGGCCGCCCACGTCCGAAATACACCTACACTGGTGAAATATGCCTAAACTGGCTCAACCCAGGGGTGGAAGTTATTAGTGGCGAGGATTCGTCCTCCTGGACAAAAGCTCCATCCTGGTCACAACTAGGAAGGGTAGCGGCCACGACCGCAAAATGCTGAAGTCGGAGACACTGGACCAGGGCAGTCTAGATAGGCAACCACCTCTAACCCGGCGGGGATGTTTGCGTATCCTAATCACGCTGAGGTTTTCCGGTGAGAAAGTCCAACTCTAGACTGGATGGGCAACCATCTCTCACCCGGCGGTGATACACGGGTATCTCAAAACACGTCCAGGTTTTCCGGTGAGAAGGTCCAACTCTGGCCTGGGTTGGCTACCGCCTCTCACCCAGCGGGGATGCACTGATATCCTAAACACGTCGAGGTCTTCCCGTGAGAAAGTCCAACCCTAGACTAAACTGGTGCAAATGAAAACCACGGTGTCACGCATTCCCGCTTCTGAGACCCACCAAGAATACAGGCTAAAGCCCTGTGATACTCTGAACCCCTTGTGGTCCTCACGTGGATCTCGTGTGGTCCTTTCGGGGACCACACAGGAGACCACGGGACCTAACGAGGACCACAGGCGTAAATTCAGTAGGATCACAGTGTGGTTTTGGTGGTATAAGCGAACGAAGAAGAAGAAGTTATGGCATAGTAACATTCTTTGTCTACATCTTCTCTAATATTCCTCATTATATCAACAAGTTGTTGTTTCACCATTTATTCTTACTGTTGCCTGTTGGTCTAGATACAGCAGTGATGTTAATTGTATCAAAAGTGTTGGAAATTCCATTTTTTCCCCATATTTCCCAAAGTTTCTGGTGTTGTACACAATCAAATGCCTTTGAGTAGTCTATAAAGGATAAATATAGATTCACATTAAACTCTCTGCATTTCTCTATTATTAATCTTGTATTGAATACATGATCTCTTGATCCTCCTCCTTGCCTGAAACCAGCTTGGACCATATTGACTTCTTCTTCTATTTTCTTACAAAGTCTATCCATTATGATTTTTAACAGAATTTTACTGGCATGACTAATCAGGGCAATAGTTCTGTAGTCTGTGCATAATTTCAGGTTACCCTTTTTTGGCACTGGCATGAATACAGTTCTTTTCCATTCTTTTGGCCAAATATCTGAATACCATATCTTTTTACATAGTGCATGATAGATTGTTGCACATTCCTTTCCTCCTGCTTTAATAAGTTCAGCTGTTATCTCATCACATCCTGGTGAGTTACCATTTTTCAGATTCTTTACTTCCCATAAGACTTCTATTGTCGGTTCGGGTTCTTTCTCCTCCAATAATAATTCACACTGTTGATTTCTGCTTTCACAGTCAGTTGCTTCATTCATTCCTCTGTAATATTCCTTCCATCTTTCTAGAATTTCCTGTCTCTGTCAAGGTATTCCTCATCTTGTCGTAAATTACATTTAGCTTATGTGTGACATTTCTCGTTAATGTCTTCATTTCTTTAAACATTTCACTATCTCTTCCACACTTCTGATGTCCTTCTATTCTTTCACAACAATCTTGTATGCATTGTTTTTTGTCTTTTCTTATGTTTCTTCGTACTTCTTTTGTTAAAGATTTATATTCCTCTTTGTTGTTTTTGTCACTTTCCATTGCGGCTTCATTTCTCTACGTTGTTTTATCAGTACTAGTGTGCCTGCTGTAATCCATCCATTCTTTTGTGTTTTCCTTACTGGAACCATGTCTTTAGTCGTTGTTATTAAGATATATCTGGCCTGTGTAGCCAATTCACCGGTGTCATCTCCTCCTGTACAGCCATCAGGATTTCGAAACGGTTCTTCACTTCTATACTATATTGTTCTGGTATTTTTGTAAGATCAAAGCGGAGTGGTCTTGATCCCGTAATTGTCTTTTTCATCTTTATCTTCATGTCTGCTATTAATAGCTCATGGTCCGTATCACAGTCAGCACTTGGTAAAGTTTTTGCTGATGTTATACTTGATCTCTACCTTCTTTGCACTAAAAATGTAATCTATTTGATTCTTGGTTTTTCCATCAGGTTATGTCCATGTGTAAAATCTTCTTGGATGTTGCTTAAAAAGTATGTTAACAATCATTAGCTCATTTTCCATGCAAAACGCCATTAGATTGTCACCTGCCTTATTTCTATGTCCTATGCTAAATTTCCCTAAATCATATCCGTTATCTTCTGCTCTTTATGTACCAATCTTTGCATTAAAAATCCCCCATTATTAATACAATATCATTTTTCTGTACATGGTCTATAGTCGTTTGCAGTGTGTTATAAAAGTCTTCTACTTCCTCTTCTTCTGCTGCTGATGTAGGTACATATATCTGGGTGACTGTTACATTTCTAGGAGTGTCCTCAAGTCTGATTGTGAGGATTCTATCACTTACTGGACTGTAACCTAGCAATGCTTTTGATTTGTCCAAGTAAAAAGCCACTCCACTCTTTCTTCCTACTTCTCTACCAAAGTATATAAAAAATATTATCATTCTCGCTCTTGAAGTGTCCTGATTCTTTCCATCGTTTTCGCAGATTCCCAAAATTTGTATCCCCGTTCTTTTCACCTCGTCACTTATTATTTGATACTTTCCCTGATACATACTTCTCATATTCCATGTTCCTACTTTTATTTTTCTTTTTAGTTTGATGCAGGGGTTTTCTATGATAACACCGTCATGATTTTGTCCGTCATCACAATTACTAGTACTGACCTCTGTCTCACACTCTTCCCCAGTGTTTAAATTAGATGTATCTGGCCTGGGGGCCTCATCATCAGATCTTTTTCCTATTTGACTTTCCATGTTGCTGTTTTTGGGTTTCTTGGTATATTTTCAGAAGATAGTTTACCATTGCTTTCCTTCCTGGCAGAGACTGTACTAGTCCCTACATTGAGATCATCTGCCTACCATCATAGAATGGTGACCATAACCAACATTATTTGTCGGCTGCTCTCCTATTCCATCCACTACCTGCTCCCATGGCTTCAAGTCAACCTGATCGGGGGGCTATACGGGTACTCCACCTTGCCCAAGGGCGTCCCGTAGACTGACGGAGGTAAAGAGGCGTCTTACTTCTCCTTTAATAGGGGATACCCCTACCCCGCTAACCAGACAGACAGGTGTGGCAGGGAAAATAAGACAGGTATAGCAGGGAAAGGTAGCCAGGACGGCGGAGTGGTCAGGTGAGAAGCCTGCAGCCAGGATCCTGTACAGAAAATGACAGAAGAATGCTACCAAAACTTCCCATCTGACAGCATGTCTTCACTACATGTTCTTCATTCGCATAAATTGATAAGGACGTCCAGTATGCATAAACTGGGAACTATTACACAAGTGACATATTAATAACGAAACAATGACAGTCATACAACATACACTGAATGCCAGGAAACCTATAATCTATTAGAAACTGAGCCATCCTTCTGATCTGAAATGTAATCGAGTCACACTGAAATTAGCATCACATTAATGACACACAGAGAGAGAAAAAACTAGTAACTTCTACTGCACTTACCGGGCTGTCACTGATATCCACTAGTTCCTGACCACAGGAATTATCGCTGGTCAAGTGATCAACGCTATGGAATCCATCTTGGCCTGATGCTGCATCACTGACGCCATTTACACAAACTGACGGTTGATTTATAGATCCACCGCCGCTGTTTACATTTTCTATTTCATTGTTGTTAAATACTGACGCTCCTTGGTCGAACCCGGCTTCCCATGAATTAATGCCTTGAGAACAAATCGTTGTAGAACTCTCACCCCTTACAGAATTTGAAACTTTCCACTGTTTTATGCTAAGACTCTCGGAGAAGTAACTTTTAGATCTAGTTTCCGACAGACTGTGCTCAATCTTCTGATTTCTAAAACTGAGCACTCTAAATCCCAGCGATCTCTCCACAATCTTTGTGGCTGGTTGGAATTTAAATGCCTTCTTAAAGGAAAAAGGTTTCTTGAAGTTGGAGCTAACAGCTGTAGCGCCAAATTTGAACACGCTCTGATTTGTGCTGGTGGTGTCTGCAGCCGCTATCGGCAAGGACGACGGAGGTGACAGCGAATCAGGCGATGCCAAATATGCATCTCTCATCTCAACGTCCGAGTCTTCCGACTGCATTGCCACATCTCTGATTTCGGTCATTGTTGTATTAGGTTTCTCCCCGCTTTCATAACTACTTCAGATTTAAATCCCACGACAAGATGACATGTGTCATCCCTGATCTATGCTCAGAATGACACGAGTTAACTGAACTTCACACGAAGAGGTATTGAGCTGGGACTGTTGTCACTTTTGCGTTCTGAATGCAGTGTTTTAATGTGACATGAGCGTATGTCAGCGTGCTCAATGTCAATATGAGAAAACATTAATGCCCACTGTGACAGTGAAAAAAAATGTTTCAGCTATCAATTATTAATCTCAGTACCAGCCCTAGGCACATATAGAACGTTACACACAGCTGCTACGTTCGGAAATGTTCCTTACATAAAGCTTAAAAACACTCAGAGAGAGAGAGAGAGAGGGGGGGGGGGGGGGAGGGAGAGAGAAAGTGAGAGAGAGAGAGAGAGAGAGAGAGAGAGAGGTATTAGCTAAAGAAAACTTAATATCTTATTTCACACGTTACTACCAGATTTCTAATCGATAACACATATAAGAATCTCTCTCTCTCTCTGAACCTTAAGTGCACATGGGGCTTCCGCAAGGGTTTTCCACAAATGCCTGTCCTTCGCCTTTTTTTCTGCTCTTGCCCAGGTGAGCCCTCTATTGCTCAACATCCTTTCTGTTGTTCTTCTCCATGTCTCTTTTGGTCTACCCTTACTTCTGCTCCCCTGTGGTGTCCATCTTAGTGCTATAAGAATATTTCATGTATAATTTCGATCGGTCTGAACTCCTTCTTGGAAAGTCTATGCGAGAAGAGAGAGAAGGAGAAAGGTGGGAGAGAGAAGAGGAGGATGGAAATAAAAGTGAAAGGAAGAGCGGGAGTGAGGGAGGGCGAGAAAGATGGAAAAGAAAGGAGGAGAGAAAGAAGGGAGAGAGAAATGCTTTATCCCTGTCTACATATCTGATGACCTGGTATGGACTTTTACACCCAGGAATACAATATCTGTACAGAAAATCTAAAACCCCGGCAAGTCAAAAACAAAAAACACTCAAAAGAAACAAAACACAACTAACTATCCTGAAGGATGAATTCATCCCAGCACATAATCACGCTTTTACGATTATAACGGTCCAAGCAAGGTCAAGGTCAAAGAATACAATACACCGAAATCATCACTGTGTCACGAACAAACAATCAGATATCTTATATGTGAAAACTCGAGCCTAGAGCAAAGTGGCTGTAAAGTAGCAGATGTAGAGGCTTTGATAGAGGCAACTAAGAACGAGATGAAGCGTTCACTACGAACATCATAAGTATTAATTAAACACGTACAGTGTATGTGAACAGCTTGTGGACACTTCCTGATCGTTGACAGCTAGTATAAGTACTGAAACGTAGCACCTAATACCTGCGTTTGTCATAAGAGAGGTACTATCACACACTCCATTTTTTTAAACACCCGCAAGGGCGCTGCTAGATAAGTTTATCACCTCGCGGCGGTGAGAGGGTCTTTGGATTACATTTTTCTTAGTCTGGACAGAAGGACCACCTTGTTGATCATGGTACCTTCCGTGCAAGGTAAGACAAACCTTTAGAAATGATCCTTAAAAGTATTATCACACTTCATTTTGATGGACTGTTCCTGACTTGAAATGTTATCAAAAGTACTTCCACATTCTACTGTTATCTGTTATATACTAGTTGTATGGTTCACAACAGCCGATTTTTTTTTATCAGTGGTACTAGAAAGTTGTAATTTATTCAAATAACCGGGAAGTCGCAACCTGTACAAATAACTGGGAAGTCATAACATGTAGAAATAACTGGGAAGTCGTAACCTGTACAAATAAGTGGGAAATCGCAACCTGTACAAATAACTGGAAATCGCAACCTGTACAAAAAATTATCACTGGAAACTTCTGGTCAGAACTGTGGACAGTTCTTAGCAATTAAAGATTGCCAAATTGGACCTTATGGAAGTCTGATGCAATCAAAATGCCCTGTCTCCATCGTAACAGATTCCCTTCCTAACACAAATCGATGGATACCACTACCAACATCTCTCTCTCTCTCTCCATCTCTCTCTCTCACACACACACACAAACACACACACTCTCTCTCTCCCCCTGTGCTCTCACAAGGCACATGGGACTTTCACAAGGGTTTTCCCACAAAAAAAATTTCAGGTGAGCCTTCTATTCTCAAAATTCTCTCTGAACTGTTAACATACAACCTTTCAAAACGACAAAATATGATATTTTTTTAAGTGCTGTGTGTTTAATGATCCACTGAATTACAGAATATGAAATAAATGTATGAAATCCGTCGCGAAGAATTTAAAGAAGAAAAGAAATGCTGAAAAAAAAAGTTTCACGATTAGCCTGGCCACCGGTGTTAGCTATGGTCCTCATGGTAGTGGGCCCTGGCAAGAAGTACTCAACTTTTTCCTGCTTTTCAGCTTCATTCCAGGTCTGAAAGTAAACTATTATAACCCACTCCCCCATCCGACACAGATGTCTATGCTTTAACACCTACACCGCATCTGCTGCAGAGAACATTCCATTCTGCTCGCAGCTCCAGGGAGACGGAGAGTACAAACAAGAACAGTTCCGTGATCTGTGTAAAATGCACCTGATTCACAACTACGTAGTCTATTGTCGACCTACAACTATCTAGTCTATGTCGACCTACAACTATCTAGTCTAGGTAGACCTACAACTACGTTGTCTACGTTGACCTATAACTACGTAGTCTATGTCGACCTACAACTATCTAGTCTAGGTCGACCTACAGCTACTTAGTCTATGTCGACCTACAACTACCTAGTCTAAGTCGACCTACAACTACCTAGTCTATGTCGACCTACAACTACCTAGTCTATGTCGACCTACAACTACGTAGTCTAAGTCGACTTACAACTACGTAGTCTATGTCGACCTACAACTACGTAGTCTAGATCTATCTAAAGTACAGAACCAAAAAATGTCAGTCATGCTGTTCCTATTTCTGTCTTCTAGTTACTGATTCAGCTGCCCGTAATTTCGTGCCCTTCGGCTCAATGTCAGCAAGTGGTATCAGCAAGTGCTGCCAAACTGTTTTCTAGCTCCGTCTATGTTTGTGAAATCGAAGGGGAAGAGGACAAGTTTCAATTAACGGTGTCCAGGAATGTAAAACATCGTGTGAAATGGAGGATGGACGGAAAGAAACAAACAAACTCATTCTGAGAAGCATCTCTCAACTCAAGTTTTTGGTTTTTTTTTTTACTGGGGGCAAAGGGAAGAGAAGATCAATAACCGCAAGCAAAATGTCAAATATAAGTATAAATCGCGGGTTAATTTCTACATCTGAGGTCTGCTAGGTTAAATTCTTTGTAAGAATTCATTCACTGTATTTACACGTGCGAGTGATTAGACTGCGTACTGTCCCTCCTATAGCCTGACGAGTAATATAAGAACTGCATACACTTGACTGGGTACTGTCCCTGCCTTGAGTTGACTGGTAATATAAGAATTACGGCACTTGAGTGCGTACTGTCGCTCTCACGACTTGGCTGGTAATATAAGAATTACGACACCCGAGTGCGTACTGTCCTTATCATGAACTGACTGGTAATATAATAATTATGACACCTAAGTGTGTACTGTCCTTATCATGAACTGACTGGTAATATAAGAATTAAGACACACGTCACATCATTATTTAAGTAACAATAATTTCATTCCCAGAGAATCATCTGTTGCTATAAAGTAATCTGAATCAAGCGACATCAACACAAAACACTCAACACACTAGCACACTCCCCAAGGGTGACGCAGATATACCTGCTAAGAAGTTGCATAATCCAGGCTTTCTATTTCCGCATACATTATACATGTGATGACATTTTTTTTTTCCTGTTTCCTGAACCACAACCAAAATAACAACCAGCACATCTAAACTGTACAGAGATAATAAACATGTGACCACCGAAAACTTTCAAACACTGGCTTGTTCATAACAACCTACCATATCAGCTTCAGATGAACTGTTTCTTAAACGCATGATGTGCAATCATTTATACACATCTTCACACACATTCATGTAAGATTCTTCCAGTTATAGGAAGTTACATTCTGAAACCATGTTCATAACCATGTTCATGAATCAAGAACTATAATAAAGGCAAGGCACTGTGGGAGAATGTACAATAGTTCATATGTCCAGATAGAAACACGTAACCGTAAGATTCACAAGAAATATGAGTTATAACGCATTACCAAACAAAAGCTCTAAGCACTGAATACAACAGTATCATACCTAAGAGGTTACCAAACAAAAGCTCTAAGCATTGAATACAACAGTATCATACCTAAGAGGTTACCAAACAAAAGCTCTAAGCATTGAATACAACAGTATCATATGCAAGAGGTTACCAAACAAAAGCTCTAAGCATTGAATACAACAGTATCATATGCAAGAGGTTACCAAACAAAAGCTCTAAGCCCTGAATACAACAGTACCATACGCAAGAGGTTACCAAACAAAAGCTCTAAGCACTGAATACAACAGTATCATATGCAAGAGGTTACCAAACAAAAGCTCTAAGCACTGAATACAACAGTACCATACGCAAGAGGTTACCAAACAAAAGCTCTAAGCCCTGAATACAACAGTACCATATGCAAGAGGTTACCAAACAAAAGCTCTAAGCACTGAATACAACAGTACCATATGCAAGAGGTTACCAAACAAAAGCTCTAAGCACTGAATACAACAGTACCATATGCAAGAGGTTACCAAACAAAAGCTCCAAGCACTGAATACAACAGTACCATATGCAAGAGGTTACCAAACAAAAGCTCTAAGCACTGAATACAACAGTACCATACGTAAGAAGATACTGAAGATACATCGAGAAACGAAGAAAGTTTTCTGATTTATACTACACGTTTTGGTATTCATACTAACATAAACAGAAGCTGCGCTGGTTAATGTACACAACCAAAAAAAAAAAAATGATGAACAGAAGTATTACATAAGATTAACAGACACCACATCATTAAATGAATATAAACCATCAAAATGATTAAAAGAAACAACAGCAACGATGAAAAATCCAAAAATGTTTGTTAAAACATCCAGTGATATACATAGAAACGGGAGCTATAATTATCCCGATCAAAAACTGTTGGGAAAAAAAACCCAGTGCTAATGAAATAAAACGCACAAAACCCAAAGTTAGTTAAATAAAACGAGTTTTAAAATTCCCCAATACGAAATGCAAGTATGGCGTGCTCAAAGATGTATAAGCCACTCCAGTTATCGTTATAATGAGTAATCGAATCCCGACAGAAAATGACTAGCAGGTACTGATTTCACCGTAATCGCTCGCTTAGAACCAAAGCAAACAGGCCAGCAATTTGCGCTAGGCTATGCCAACGCAAATTAGATATTCATATTCTGTTTAATCGGCTCCGGTTCAGTATTCGCGAAGCAACAAAAGCAAAGAAAAAGCATATTTGCCGAGCACTAGATGAGCGGATACAGCGCTGTTAACGGCCGTGGGTTATTCGACTACAATTACACAACTGAAGGTTACGAATCTGAGCATTACGATTATTAATGCAGCATGGCCGGCTGTCACGTGATATTTGGATTTCTGCACAGCATCACGTGATATTCAGACATTTTAGAAAAGTTTCTGCTGAACAAAAAAAAAAAAAAAAGATCATAAATCGCAACAGCTGCACGGTATGAAGACCTGCAAGAGCGGGTTCATTTATCAGTGAAATTGTGTTTTAACTGGTTAATAATTTATAATACAAAAATAAACACGTTTCATATTCTTATTTGAAAAGTCAATGCGCCCATTACGACTTTATACTTGCGCTGTCATTTTACTGTGATTTATAGCACTTGTCACCTCCTCGTGTGTTATCGAACAGAATAACCTGGTCACTGGTTCAAATACCAGCAGAACTGAGCTGCATGGCTGACATTCAAACAATGAGTGTCGAGATCTCAACAATCAAAAAAAGTAATAGCAGCTTTAGGGGAAAAAAAGAATCCCAAAGAAAGGGAATTATTACACAATATGGGGTCAGCCGACAGGAAATCAGACTGGTCTACAGATTTGTACCTAGGTGTCTGGTGCTAATGAAAAATGTAGAAAGATAAGCTATGACTGCTACAGAGCTAAGTGATACACCAACTATCTACCCATGACTGCTACATAGGTAAATGATACACCAACTATTTACCCATGACTGCTACATAGCTAAGTGACAGACCAACTATCTTACCCATTACTGCTACAGAGCTAAGTGATACACCAACTATCTACCCATTACTGCTACATAGCTAAGTGATAGACCAACTATCTACCCATCACTGCTCCAGAGCTAAGTGATACACCAACTATCTACCCATTACTGCTACATAGTTAAGTGATAAACCAACTATCTACTCATGATTGCTACAGAACTAAGCGATACACCAACTCAAGATAGATCTAGTGTTTAGGACAAGCCGAAAAAAAATAAGACACACACTCGTGTACATAACTACCATCGTCTACTCCCGGACGGAATGTGAAGAATAAAATAACTCGGCCATTATGATTTCAAGTACTGCCCCATATCCCCACTGACTAACCATAATAAGATTCAACTTCGGGAGAATCTTTGTAAAAAATCAGTCAAGAATAATACCCCTTCCCCCCCCCCCCCCGAAAAAAAATCTATGTACAATTACGTTGAGTTTTTTTTTACATAAAACTGTAATAATGTTATAAAACAACACTGTAGGGAGTCAATGTAAATACAACAAATGAGAAATAAACCATTTCTAACCTGTGATTCTTCAAAGATCTAGTCCTTGGAAGAGAAGATTGTTTAATCATCAGAAGGAACCTGAAAGTCCCTGGACACCCACCCCCTCCCAACATTAGCAAGAAAGGAAACTAAATCGTTAAATACGTCTTAAACAAATGGAAGACTACAACTGATTAATGTACTGGTCAAGATTTTCGCTGATGTAGGAAAGATAAAAATCACGATCCTGGTAAACATCGACAGGGTCAGCGTGTAACACATTTAATGAGACAAGCAACTGGCACAGAAGACTAAAATCTTGACCAATAAGCAATATACCTGCACCGAAGCGGAAGAGGCACCTATCAATCCGCCTGACCACAACCTGACTAAGTGCTTACAGCAAAGCAATTAAAAAACATGCACACAACCTGACTAAGTGCTTACAGCAAAGCAATTAAAAAACATGCACACAACCTGACTAAGTGCTTACAGCAAAGCAATTCAAAAACATGCACACAACCTGACTAAGTGCTTACAGCAAAGCAATTCAAAAACATGCACACATAAAGAAGCGACAACCGAAAAAAGAAACACGCGAAAGTAAGGGGAAGAAGAGAAACATTAATCACAATAGAAAAATATCAACAGCTGTACTGAAACAGAAGGAAGAGAAATACAAACGTTTTTTTTTTAATCCTTTAAAACTTACGAAGACTGAAGAGAAGAAAACAAAAAACATTCCGTAAAGGGATAGGCAAAATAATGCCTTAAAAAAAAGTGCCACAAAATAAAGCTCTTTCTTTTTTCAACAACCTCTGCAGACAGAAAATGCTGTTGAGTAAAGGATGTTTAAATTACCTGGACTGTGCTAGGCTTTTATTTTCAAATGCTTGGCTTACACGAAAAAAAGGGGAGGGGAGAGAACCAGGTAAAATACTCACCCGTAAAGCTAAACAAACGGGGGGGGGGGGGGGGAAGGGGGGACTGAAGTGATAGACCAAATATCGTTTTATGTTCAGCCTTCCAAATATCTTTGTATGGTCAACCTTCCAAATATCGCTGTATGGTCAGCCCTCCAAACATCGTAGACAAAGCAATTCTGGCATAAGATAAAGAAAAATGACAAAAGAATTACCTAGGTCTTGAACCACGGACTCTGGTAAGACGAGTAGCATCTAGCCACGTTAAGGCGCCATTTAGTACTGAAGACATATATGTACAAACATAAATAAATAAATCTTCTACAGTAAACCTTCAATTCTATAGTAAACCTTCGATTCTATAGTATATCTTCAATTCTATAGTATATCTTCAATTCTAAAGTAAAGTTATTAACCACTTAAAAAAGGTGCAACGAGAAGACAAATCTGCGGTATACAACTTAACAGTGACATCCGTTTTAAAACAAAAGAAACTGACATAACTAACGATTCTTCTCACAGCGAACAATTTGTCTGAGTCGAGAAACTGTTGAACAAAACAAAAAAAAAAAACGACTCTTAAGATCCTAAGAAGACTTGACTTTTCGCTGATGACATCATCTTTTCGATCACAAATAGTTTATTCTATAACAAAGAAAACTGATGAAACATTAAAGAATAAAGAAAACTAGAAAAAAGGGGGAGAAAAGGTACTGAAAGTGAACAGAACACGTGGGATACTACCTCGAGGAAACAACAGATAAAAATATGGCACCTCCCTGGGCGGAGAAGCTCTAAAACAAGCCTGCTCTTATTTTTCATCTCTAAGTAAACTTGTGACGACGGCATTCCATAAATAAAGGTGCTTATGCCTTCAACACAATAAAAAAAAAAAAGAGTTCGGAAGCCAAGTCAATCCTCCTCCTATAAAACCATTAATTGGTTCATAAACATCAAGACAAAAAAAAAACAACAATCCCGCAAACCTTCATTTGCAAATATTAGTGGTACACTGTAAATTTCAGATGACAAGATAATATAGTAACATCCATCTATGAAACATAACAGAACAGTTACTCGTCCAAGAAAAGACAATCTGTGCCCACAAACTCCATTCAGAGAAACCTACAGAATAAAAAAGTGAGACGGCCAGGGAAAACTTGGAGACGATAATGAAGGAAGCGTCGATCGTCAGATAAGCGTCAATCATCAAAGAAGCGTCGGTCATCAAAGAAGCGTCGTAAAGATGATCATCAGAGAAGCGTCGATCATCAGAGAAGCCACACGAAGACGATCATCAGAGAAGTGCCATTAAGACAATCATCAGAGAAGCGCCATGAAGATGATCATCAGAGAAGTGCCATGAAGGCGATCATCAGAGAAATGCAATGAAGGCGATCATCAGAGAAATGCCATGAAGGCGATCATCAAAGAAGTGCCATGAAGACGATTATCAAAGAAGTGCCGTGAAGATGATGGTATTGAACCGTGAGCGATGACCTGCGACGAAAGCACCGAGTGCCGGAAGTACCAGGCGTAGTATTAATTATAATCCCCCGTAAGTACGTACGCGTGCGGTTCAAATATTAAAACTGAAAACTGTGCAATGACTTTCAGGACATTCTTCAGGAGTAGGTGGTATAAGGACATACACAAGATGAACTAAATTAACTGTGCTTTCTAACGCATTACCCAGACTGCACCTGGTCCTTTTTTGCGCTCCATAACAGAGAAATATATGGGAAAACCGGTCAGAATCAAGTAATTAGCTACAGACGCACAAAAACTCGGCTATTTACGTGCAAGCTTGTGTGACTCATCGTCTACCAAAACTTTTAACCGGAGTTTTTTTTTTCTTCCCTTTCTTGAGCTATTAGACAGAGTATATTGACATGCCCAGTCTAACTGGTTCTAAACAATGCTTCCTCTCTACTATCAAGCTTTTTCCTTTTACTTTTCCTATGTATATTTTTCTATTAATTTCTATATTTTTGTTTCCATCTCAATGTCCATATGTATTTCCTTGGTCTTATATTTTCTATTTGTAATCCCCATTCACTTTTCCAAAGTGTTTTTCTATAGTCATTTTTAATTTGCATTTCACGTTCGATTTTTCCATGTGTATCTCAGTTTCTTTTTTTTTTCTATTATTTCCCTATACTTTTTTCTCGCATCCATTACTTCTCCCATTTGTGCTTTCCATTCACCTTCAGTAGGCGTATCCTGCGCTGCTCAGCTCAGTTCCACACATCCAAGTCGCTGCTACATTTTGGGAAAAGTACATGCAAAATTGTCCCGGCCACGTAATATGCCACAAGTATAAAAAATACATTTTTTTAAAAAATAAAACTCAAATTAATAAAATGAACAATACTGCAGTACAGATAATGAAGCTAATGTGGAATAATCCATCGCCTTCCATATATTACTATATATACAGATAACAAAGTTAAACAAGAAAACTCCATCCGAAGTCAATTTCCAACATGGTTTTGTGAAGTTTCTTAGTGATCAGTTATATTACTAAGTAAAGGTATAACATTACCAGATCGGTTAACAGGAGCAAAGTAAGGCCAATGTATCATGAATAAAATTACATTATTCTTGTATTAAATATCACCATCTCTGACGAACATTTCATAAAGGGGAAACCGGTAGAAATAATCCATCCGTTGACAATAGAGTCCACGAAAGATTTATCTGAGCGTCTAACCCACTAGTTTGTATGAGCGTCTACCCCTCTAATTTGTATGAGCGTCTAGCCCTCTAGTTTGTGTCTGTGCGTCTAGCCCCTAGTTTGCGTCTGAGCGTCTAACCCTCTACTTTGTATGAGCGTCTAGCCCTCTAGTTTGTATGCGCGTCTAGCCCTCTACTTTGTATGAGCGTCTAGCCCTCTACTTTGTATAAGCGTCTAGCCCTCTAGTTTGTATGGGCGCCTAGCCCTCTATTTTGTATGAGCGCCTAGCCCTCTACTTTGTATGTGCGTCTAGCCCTCTACTTTGTATGAGCGCCTAGCCCTCTACTTTGTATGAGCGTTTAGCCCTCTACTTTGTATGAGCGTCTAGCCCTCTAGTTTGTATATCCTGTGGGTAAGGTACAGTCAAATAAATAAAATATTTTGGCTTTATTATATAAAATCATGAGTTTCATAAAGTCCTCATTAGCCTGGATAAACTCCCTCAAACTACAATAAAGCCTTTAGTGGCGCGTTTTTAATTATTATCTCGCGTTAAAGTCACACATGCTGGTGTTATTAAATCCCGTCTATAATTACAAGACCTGTCTATTATTATGTAAAGTTACTTATGTTATAAAGTCCTGTTCTGTTGCTTATAAATTTGTACTGCACAGTATTAAGATTAAAGCTATGTGAAAGAAATGGCATGTATGTATATATGGGGGAAATAAGAAAAGAAAATAAACAAAAACAAACAAAAAAAACTAACCGTGTTTCCATTTTGTGCTTAAATAATGACAATTCTGCTGGAATTTGCCGAACCAAGGAATGCTCGTTATTCTCAGCCAGAAGCAGGCCACATTAAGTCACCAGACTGCGAAATGCACTTTCTGTGCTTCGAACATGGGGTATAATTTTCTTTTTTTTTTTTTAAAATTTCAGATACCTTTGAAAAGGTAATAACAATAGAAAAATCAAAGAAATATGGCGGGCGCTTTACCTTTGGAGCCATGTCACCGATTTTAAAAAACCGCCAGGCCGCCAGCTGTAGCACGTGCATAAAATAATTAAACAGGCATGTCTGTCCTAATTTACTATAGCGGCTTCCCAGAGCTTTTTTTTTTTAAACTGGCACATAAAGGGGGACATTTGGTTGTGGAGGATCCTGGGTAGGGGAAGAGAAGAGACAAGAGAGGGAGAGATAACGGAGAGCGACAACAGAGAGGGTAGAGTGAGGGAGAAGAGAGAGGAATGGAAGGGAGGGAGGGAGGGAAAAGAGAGAGGGAGGGATGGAGAACAGAAAGGGAGGGAGAAGAGAGGGGAGGGAGAAGGGAGGGGTGGAAGAAGGGAGGGAGAGGAAAGAGGGGGGATCTCTTTCCCTTTCTTTCTTTTCTACCTTTCTCGTCTTCTCAGAGATACTGAAAAACAGAAAGAGACAAATGAGAGAGAGAGAGAGAGAGAGAGAGAGAGGTGGGGGAGGAAGGAGAGAAGCGAGAGGGAAAGTAAGACAGAGAGGGGAACAAGTTTCTTCTGACATTGTTTTTATCTTCTACACGGACATACTCCACTGTGGCAGCGCGGGTTTCTGGACAATACAACTGACATGCACATGATATGAAGGAAGAAATCAAGAACACGGATGAAAATTAAACTGAAATCCTGTCAAGCACATTTTACATAGTAAGAACGAATGAACGATCGAACGAACTTTATATTTTCATTTGGGTGAAGAATTCGTCACACATTCTCACCTGCTCTTCATCTCTCTACTTTCACTGTAACGCAGCATCAAAGGTATATTTTGGTACTAGTTGTGTATACATTGAGCTATACATCGTATAATATAAACGTACAAACCATACAAAACGAGAAACAAACGCCAGTATAAAAGCAACGTAAAAAAAGGGATGAGGGCGTCTGGGTGGTGATGGTTAGTGCATTAGTCTCATGACGAAGGTCGGGGGTTCGAATCAGGCCAGAGGCGTCCCAGAAGAAATGGGCAACCGATTTCTTCTGGAGCTGGGGAAGAAAAGGCGGCCAGGCATGATGCTGGTCATATCATCCTCTAGTGTGTTGACAGGTCAAGGAAAATATGGGCACTAACACCATATCCCCAATGTGCCTCTAAGGCATGACAGGGTTACCTTTACCTTCAAAAAGGGATGAAAAATTTCCAGATACCTAGATGAAATATGAAGACAGAAAAAAAAACTGCAGTTCGTATCAAGATATGTTTTTTCAGAAGAAAAAAAAGAAAAGCCATACATCTTTATCTACACACAAATGCACAGAAAGGAACAAAGAACGAATGGAACAGAAAGTTTTAAAACTTTCGAACATAACATGTTTTCAGTGTTGTGAATATTCATATCCACGCGGCCTTCTCGTTTTAGCAGGTCTGTTTTCACCATCATATCACCTGGGTCTTGGGCAGGACATGCAACAGCCAGAGCCAGTAAAGCTGCTCCCGTCTCTGATACACCTCCAAAACCTCTCAGGTGTACTGCGGTGCAGAGAGAGGTGATGAGCGGAGAGGAAGTGAAGGAGAAAGATCTAATAATCCAGAACCCAGGTTCGCAAGATAATGTCTATTTTTGGTTTAAGGGCAGATTTTTTTTTTGTTGTTGTTGTTTACTTCAACAAAATGTTCAGCGTTATAATGAGAGTTTGCACGCTTAAGTATATTTTACATTTTCTAATAGACTGACTGGCATGCGGTTTTACACTTTTTTTTTCAAATTTAAAGTAAATTAATAGACAGTTCTTATTTTATCTATTAATACTCCACCCCCCCCCCCTCAGGAAAAAAAAAAGTATTACAGCAGCCACCAGTGTAATAAAATACTTTTTTTTCCCCTAAAATGTGATAATGATCGCACACTCATGATCTCAAAAAGCAATGATTAACTAACTACCACACGATATCATCTTTAACTACTCTGACAAAAGAAAATGGCCACCAAAGAATACTTTAACCAGCAGCGAAAACCAGGAGTAAACAGATCAAGAAGGTGAATTTGTATGTAAAACTAGCGGGCTGTGTAGAATGTAAACATGGGTTACTGCCCTTGTGGCTGGGGAAATGACGTGTGAAATAAAAAGAATGTCTGTGGGTTAGTGCACCCTAACTAGGACAGTATGCCCTACACTCGACCAGTACACTTTACACTAACACGCTCTATATTTGGTCAGTACGTTCTATCTGTTAAAACGCTCTATATTTGATTAGTACGTTCTACACTCTGTTAAAACGCTCTATATTTGATTAGTACGTTCTACACTCTGTTAAAACGCTCGATATTTGATTAGTACGTTCTACACTCTGTTAGAACGCTCTATATTTGATTAGCACGTTCTACACTCTGTTAAAACGCTCGATATTTGGTTAGCACGTTCTACACTCTGTTAAAACGCTCGATATTTGGTTAGTACGTTCTACACTCTGTTAAAACGCTCGATATTTGGTTAGTACGCTCTACACTGAGTGGGGAAAAAAGTTACTCATTATACACTAAATCACAAAAAAAAAACAACAGACTGACCATTAATCGCTGAAAAACTGAAGGGAAAAATAGGATAGTCAAGGACAGAAAGAAAATGACCTGAACTTCAAGCAACGGGAAGGGGCGGGGGTGGGGGAGGGTAACATAAATCTATCAGATACTGAAGCCCGTAAGAAATGTAACAGCGTCAAGGTCGACTGTGCTGCATTTGATGATTATCACGATGATGAAACTAGACCTAGGAGATATAAATGTTATAGTCAGCTGTGGGAACAGTGAAGGCGTTGGAAGCCGTGCCAGGTTTAATTTTAGCACGTGCAAAGCCCACGTGTGTGAAGACCATGACGGGTAACATGTTTGTTCAGGTGTACAAACTGCCCTCATCTGTCTGTAGCCAGCAGATGCCATCTTGCACGCAGGTCGCGATATTCTGTCAGAACTGTCTTAAGACTTCCAGCTCCAACTTCCGTCAAAATCTGACCGGGAACGTCTTCCAGCTAAAGCTCATGTCAGTCCACCGTAGCTGAACCACCTCTCAGATGTTGTACGCCCTCTCCTTCCTGACCAGCTGCGACAGCAGGTAACGAAATGAGAACTAATACCTCTCCACACGACAGCTTCCGCTGATATATGCCACACGCACACAACACACACAAAATCACTTTGCGTGCTCTAAAATTTCAGTGTACAAGCATCCTTGTACTTTTTACAAATTAAACTTCATTCCACAAACTACTTGATATATATCAAGACATCTTCACTGCACAAACCCTGGATTTGCATCAAGACATCTTCATTATACGTTTAGCTGGCCAGTGCATTTTTCCCCCCTCCAAACTCCTACAAATAGCAAGTCTGCGCCCTCCTGTGCTATTCCAGTTTGCTGACCTTCGTTGACACCCATGCAGTAATAACTGATGTAGACAGTAATAGCTGATGTAGACAGTAATAACTGATGTAGACAGCAATAGCTGATGT
This sequence comes from Achatina immaculata, assembly GCA_009760885.1. Lineage (NCBI taxonomy): Eukaryota > Metazoa > Mollusca > Gastropoda > Stylommatophora > Achatinidae > Lissachatina > Lissachatina immaculata. Next base: position 55,210,972 of record CM019716.1, read on the forward strand.
AGACAGTAATAACTGATGTAGACAGTAACTGCTTATCTCATTTTATTAGCCAAATGTTTGTTGCATGAAAACGATTTTATTTCACTCTGGATCATTTCCTTTGCTAGTGCTATCTCACACAAAACTTCCGTACTGCACTTTCTGTGAACGTTGTGAACCCAGTCACGACGCTGTGACCGGACGCCTTGAAAACTCCTTTCTCATATGGGAAACATGGGTTCGAACCGCGGCAGGCTTCGGGGCAAAGCTAAAAAACCCAGCATCCACACCCGGAAGTGACTAGGAAGCCGCCATTAAATCCTTCAAACTCAAAGCACCTGGGAAGACCGATATATGTAATCTAACTGACAGTTTTTTAAGACATGCTTTACCCATGCGCCCAAATATTCCTGCTGTGCCCCCCCACCCACCCCTCGACTTTTCCCTGTCTTTTGTATCAGTTATACTGTATATACATTTTGTCTTAAATAGCCTCATTTAGTGGATTACATACAGTGTCAAGCATTCTCTATGGTAACGTTTGTAATCAATTTCTTTTTAACGAAAGACTTGTTTTAGCCTCTATATGTAGTACTACTGGCTGTTACTTTAGCCTTTAAAAGTAGTAGTACTGGTTGCTACTTTAGCCACTGAATAAAGTACACCGGCTGCTACCTTAGCCTCTATATACAGTGACTTCTTTGTCAGAATTAGCTTGATAAGCGTCTGTAGATGAGTTAAACCATCTCAATAAACTGTCATACATGACAGGATAAATTAGGGTGGACATTTGTGAGGAGTATAGCTTTAGTAGTATTTTTTTTCCAAAAGGATAATGGTCAAGTAAATAAATTGTAGTAAAATTAAAATAACTTGCAACCTTCTAGAGCAGAAGCTGTACGTAGATCTCATATAATGACATGTCATAAAATCCAGATAAAATAACAGTTACTCCTAGCTATTTATAGCAGCATATGGTAACAACCGACGCGTCACATTCTATCTCTGGAGAAGACGTTGACAGATTAGGCAGTCAGAGACCCACTGATGGCATGCTAGCGTCAGGGTTGGTGAACCAAAAGGCCGCGACCAAGACCCTGTCCCACCTATCCGCTGGTACCCCGAGCGATAAGCCTAGCCTGGCTAACGGGTCACAGATCGCTGTACTTACCCCATGGCGGTGGAGTCTGCTAAAGAAGTACTGCACACCTAATATCTTTTTTTTTTGTTAGCTGCACTCAGGAACTGACAAAAATAGCCGTCATAATCCACTCCCAATCCGACATATTGTTGTGCCTCAACATCTTCACCGCATCGACATCAACTTGCAGCTTCCGGGATATATAAGAATATATATCTCCGGTGTCACCGGGTTAAAGTGCCAGCAGTAGAATTTTTTTCTGGTACACATCAAAAAGGCCCTAGGGTCCACCCAGCCTTTAAAAATGGGTACGAGAGAAATGTGGGAAGGTAAATGTGGGCAAGCATGATACTGGCCACATCATATTCTCATGTGTCGAAGGTCATGAAAATACGTGCCTAACATTGTATCCCCAATATGCCTTAATGGAACGGAAACTGGAATTTTACCACATATATTATAAGCATTTTCTACATGTTTCCTGCACCTATCATCAACTTATAATCGCTACACCTGCAGTCATTAACTGCCCCGGAAAGAAAGTATTTCCGGTCTTACTGCTCACTACGTGGGCATATCTGCCATAAAAATCTCTTAAGATTGTATATTTCAGGCATGTTTATATATGTTTATGTTTATACATTTCACGTGTCACGGAAAAAACACTTCCCCGCGCGTCCCCCCCAAAAAAACACTGACCTCTGAGAAGTATGTTTCACTGTAACGTGAAAACTGTCCAGCGTTTGAAGATGCTTATCACAACTCGCTGAGAACGTTTCTAATAGAATAGTGCAAGACAACAAGCAAACAGCTTCTTCTTCTTCTACCTCCCCACTGGAACTGCGAGCTGGTGTTCTTTGCAGGGGATGCGGTGACGATGCTGAAGCACAGCATCGTGTCAGGTTTGGAGCTGTTATGGCGGTTATTTTTTCAGTGTCTGGGTAGGTCTAAAAAACTGAGGGGTGGACAGCTTCTTAAGCAGCCGCTACCGCCACGGGCACTATGGCAGTCCCTGCCCCGTTAGTTAGCCTGGCTAACTCACGGAGAGGTGGGACATGGTTAGTTAGCCAGGCTAACTCACGGAGAGGTGGGACATGGTTAGTTAGCCTGGCTAACTCACGGAGAGGTGGGACATGGTTAGTTAGCCAGGCTAACTCACGGAGAGGTGGGACATGGTTAGTTAGCCAGGCTAACTCACGGAGAGGTGGGACATGGTTAGTTAGCCTGGCTAACTCACGGAGAGGTGGGACATTGTTAGTTAGCCAGGCTAACTCACGGAGAGGTGGGACATGGTCTTGCTCGGAAATGGTTCGTCAACACTGACACTGGCATGTCACCTGCGGGACGCTGACTGTCAAATCGGACAGCGTCTTAATCCCACATATAAACTGTACATGGCATCATAACACTGCATCAAAATAATACAGCTTATTTTTTTTATATTAAATCCATAATTAAAAACAAAAGTCAGATTCTGAGAAGCAGCTAAGCCTTATTAATGTTGATGAACATGCAGATCGCTCAGAGCTTGGTTATAGTACGAAGTTATAGACACGAGTGTACATGTAATGCAAGTTTATGCAGGGCATCTAGTTTTCTGGCGCTGAGAAACATATATAAGGAAAACTGGAGAGATCGGGAAAGATTAAAATCAAAACCAGGTTTAATTTTCAGACTTAATTTGAAGTGGCGCCAAACAGACAGGGACCCTTCAACTGCCACAGGGTCCCTCCATCAGGATATTTTCTGTCACGTTCCCCCCCCCCCCCCCGCTGTGGGGGGTGAAGACGTTGCCAGCGTCAGGGTTAGCGAACCATAGCTGACCAAGACCCCGTCCCACCTCTCCGTTGGTACCCCTAGAAACAGACCTGGCCTGGCTAACGGGGCAGGGATTGCCATAGTCCCCATGGTGGTGGAGTCTGCTAAAGAAGCATTGCACACCCCCTGCTTTTCAGCTGTACCCAGGACTGGAAAAAATAGCCGCCATAACCCGTTTCTACGACGACACAACGCATCTCTACAGCATCGGCTGCAAAGAACAACAGCTCGCAGTTACAGGGAGTTGGTACAAGTACAAGTCCTCCCACTGTGTTCGAACCTTTGACGCATACCAATAAATATATTGTAATTATAAGTGAGACAAGAGACCGGAGGAAGTACGCTAGCACAATAACATGAACATTGTTTTACTACTCATTTTAGTACTCATTAACATTAGACTACTAGGACTTCTATTTTACTACTCATTAACATTAGACTCCTAGGACTTCTATTTCAGAAACGAAATGAGAAAATGCGCTAACTAACCCTGAGAGAAAAAAAGCAAGGAATCTTAAAGCCGGACTCTACACATCTTAGAACATATAACGTTTGTGATAGAATCCGTACAAGTATCCCATTATTTAACACAAAACGCGACATAAAAGCAAAGATGTACTACACTTATACAGGATAAAATCCCTGTAACAAAACGCTAGTCTGTCTGTCTGCCGGGCATATAAAATACAAGTTATGGGGTTTGGATTCTACTTCTCTATGGACTCACATGCAAGATGGAGGGGGGGAAGGAATATGGACATGAAAACGTATAAGGATGGTGGCCAAGGAACATATGGAAAATAAAATAGGTCAGGAAACAGAACTTAAAGCCGCAATGGAAGAAGCACAAGATCTTGCGCGATTCAATATCCTGAAAGCACATCTTTCGCAAGACTTCCAACGACCTCTACATCAAAGACAGTCACGGAATAACTGAACAAAAGAAATCCACTTCGCGCCTAAAGAAGTTTTATGATGTCACTTTTACCAGCAGTAGTTCTGTGATGTTACTTTTACCAGCAGTAGCTCTGTGATGTTACTTTTACCAGCAGTCATTCTGTGATGTCACTTTTACCAGCAGTAGTTCTGTGATGTCACTTTTACCAGCAGTAGTTCTGTGATGTTACTTTTACCAGCAGTAGCTCTGTGATGTTACTTTTACCAGCAGTAGTTCTGTGATGTTACTTTTACCAGCAGTCATTCTGTGATGTCACTTTTACCAGCAGTAGTTCTGTGATGGTCTACTATCAAGCAGCCACAAAGAAATGCAAGATAAAATAAACAAGCTAACTCAGAAGTAAACAACATAGGACTAAAGATCAACGTAGGAAAGACAAAGTTAATGAAGCAAAATGTGAACAATAGAAATGTACTCAGAGTAGATAGCACGTTAGTGGAGGAAGTCAATTAATTTGTATACCTTGGCAGTAAAGTAGTAGAAGATGGAGACAGCACAGAGGACATCAACAGTAGACTTACTAGAGCAAAACAGGCTTTTGCAGTACTGCAGACTATATGGAAATCTAAAAAACTAAGCATGAATACGAAAATCAGGATATTTAAGAGTAATGTTCTAAGTGTACTACTCTATGGAAGTGAATGCTGGAAAATCACCAAAACCATAGAAAACAAGTTGAATTCTTTCCAGACTAAATGTTTACGAAGAATTAGAAAAAATATTTTGGCCAAACACCATAAGAAATAACATCTTGTTGGTAGAGATGCAGATGAAGCCACTGACAGCAGTTATTGAGGAAAGACGTTGGCGATGGCTGGGACATGTGCTCCGAATGACTGACAACTCACTACCAAAAACAGCACTAAGATGGACACCACAGGGGAACAGAAGTAAGGGTAGACCAAAAGAGATGGAGAAGAACAACAGAGAGGATGTTGAGCAATAGAGGGCTCACCTGGGCAAGAGCAGAAAAAAAGGCAAAGGACAGGAATTTGTGGGAAAACCCTTGACGAAGCCCCATGTACCCTGGGCACTTAAGGTTCTGAGAGAGAGAGAGAGAGAGAGAGAGAGAGAGAGAGAGAGTTCTGTGATGCTACTTTTACCAAATATAAGGCATGTCACATTTATCTAGACTGGCGATTTCGAGCAATGTAAACAGACTTGTTAGTATATGAGGAAACCATCAGGCTTTTATACAACGTACTGGAGCCTAAGAGTCATAATCATAATAGGAGTCTTCTAGCCAGATACTATAAGTAATGAGCTCTTGTTAAGAGAGACAAAACGTCGACACTGACTAAAAGGAGAAGGTGGCAAAAAGGATTGGCCACGTTATTAGTATGAGAGACAAATCCTTACCACGCGCAGCTTTGATGTGAACTCCTAGAGGTAGAAGAAACATAGAGACGTATTGCAGAGAAGATGGTAAACATAGAAGAAACAGATACGTACTGCGTAGAAGATGCTGGCAAACACACAAGAAACAGATACGTACAGCAGTGAAAATGCTGGCAAACAAACAGAGACATCCAAGATGATAGCAATGAACCAAAAAAAAAAAAACTAGAGATCTCTTGCTTATCAGCTGTGCTATGTCTTAGGTACTTAAAATGAGAGAGAGAGAGAGAGAGAGAGAGAGAGAGAGAGAGAGAGAGAGATTGAGAGAGACAGACAGACAGACAGACCTAGCATAATCAACGTTACGGTTAAAAAAAACACGGCAAATTAAATGTGTGTTGTTGTATCTAAAATGCCTCTATTTTGATCAAACTGTATGGGTACAGCGAAACAAAAGACAAAGTTTAGAAACTACTGATATCTTATGTTTTGTTTAATCCTTACGACGATCATAGTAAATGCTGAAATATATGTCCTGTCCTCATGACAGTATAAAAGACAAAGCGGCGTTGGAGATCATGTACAGTTCTGCATCTCTGTTCACCATCAAAATGGGAAACTATATGTGTTGTATAATCTCTGTGCATAATCTGCTACACTTACATTAACTCTGCATTTTTTAAACTGAAATCAGAGATTTGCTGAGGCTTCTGTCCCTTCTATCATCATCATCATCATCATCATCATCATCGTTTTTCACTCCCTTCAGAGCATAGGCCACGGATAAAGGCTCTCCAGTCATCCCTGTTCTTGGAATTATTCTCTGCTTCCTTCCATGTGCATCCCTTGTCTCTGAGCACTGTCATAATTTCTCTTCTCCAGGTAAGTCTAGATCTTCCTCGTTTCTCATTTCCTTGAGGATTACATGTCAGTGCCTGTCTTGCTATGTTGGTGTCAGGTTTCCTCAGAGTGTGGCCAATCCTCCTCCACTTCCTAGACATGATTTGTAGGTTCATAGGTTCTTGTCCTGTCCATTCCCAGACCTCTTCGTTCCTGATTTTGTCCTGCCGTTAAATGTTTAAAATCCTCCTCAAGCAGTAGTTCATGAATGTTTGTACCCTCTGTTGTATTGTTTTGGTTATAACATGTGTGTCTGAACCATATAGCAGGACAGTCTTTACGTTTGTATTGAAAAGCCTAAGTCTGTTTCTTGTTTTGATGTTCTTAGATGACCATATTTTGTTAAGTTGGATAAATGCTGTCCTGGCCTTGGTTATTCTAGCTTTAACATCCTTTCCGTTCCCCAATATTTATCCATCACATATCCCAGAATAATGTTTGTAGTGAACCGTCGTGGTTCTTAAAATAAGAAACCACAAGTACTTCAATAATCTGTCACTGTCCAGACGAACGTTATAATCAATAGTTGGAGTCTGATAAGCTAATTTCACTGACCTGACCTACATAAACTCTACTAGGAAACACGTTTCTTTCTTTATGTAAAATAACGTGCCTGTACGCCGACTTCCCTGTACTGTGATGTACTGTACGTTCGTTCTCCATTCTACATGAAAAGATTTTCTCCTTGATAACCTATGATCTTCTAATTGTTGTTTGTGTTTCTTTCAGCTGCCATAGTAAGCTCCACTTGACGCGCGTTCTACATAGTACGCTGTAGAAGACATAAACAACAGTTACAGCTAGTATGTTCTCCTGTTTTCTCTCCACAAAAGACTATAAAAATGGTCAGATCTGAGTGCTCTTTCCACATGATTTCAACTTTTGAATGACATTTTCCCCCGTCTTTTCTGTCCGTGTGATATTAGATCTTTATGTTATTTCTTTTTAGTATCTGCTCTGATGTCGGCACTTTTGAAGTTCCATAAACTAAAATCATGTTTTAGTAACATTAAACACAAAATAACTTTACTAACATTTATGGACACTTCGTTTCTTGCCATATTTTATTTGCGTTATCTGAGAAACTGCTCAGCTTATTTATTTCCTCTTTACCCCTGTGCTATTTCCTATTACCTTTCTGCTAAGATGCCACTGATGCTGCTATTTCTTATTACCTTTCTGCTAAGATGCCACTGATGCTGCTATTTCCTATTACCTTTCTGCTAAGATGCCACTGATGCTGCTATTTCTTATTACCTTTCTGTTAAGATGCCACTGATGCTGCTATTTCTTATTACCTTTCTGCTAAGATGCCACTGATGCTGCTATTTCTTATTACCTTTCTGTTAAGATGCCACTGATGCTGCTATTTCTTATTACCTTTCTGTTAAGATGCCACTGATGTTGCTATTTCTTATTACCTTTCTGCTAAGATGCCACTGATGCTGTTATTTCTTATTACCTTTCTGTTAAGATGCCACTGATGCTGCTATTTCCTATTACCTTTCTGCTAAGATGCCACTGATGCTGCTATTTCTTATTACTTTTCTGCTAAGATGCCACTGATGCTGCTATTTCTTATTACCTTTCTGCTAAGATGCCACTGATGTTGCTATTTCTTATTACCTTTCTGCTAAGACGCCACTGATGCTGCTATTTCTTATTACCTTTCTGCTAAGACGCCACTGATGTTGCTATTTCTTATTACCTTTCTGCTAAGACGCCACTGATGCTGCTATTTCTTATTACCTTTCTGCTAAGACGCCACTGATGTTGCTATTTCTTATTACCTTTCTGCTAAGACGCCACTGATGTTGCTATTTCTTATTACCTTTCTGCTAAGATGCCACTGATGTTGCTATTTCTTATTACCTTTCTGCTAAGACGCCACTGATGCTGCTATTTCTTATTACCTTTCTGCTAAGACGCCACTGATGTTGCTATTTCTTATTACCTTTCTGCTAAGACGCCACTGATGCTGCTATTTCTTATTACCTTTCTGCTAAGACGCCACTGATGTTGCTATTTCTTATTACCTTTCTGCTAAGACGCCACTGATGTTGCTATTTCTTATACCTTTCTGCTAAGATGCCACTGATGTTGCTATTTCTTATTACCTTTCTGCTAAGATGCCACTGATGTTGCTATTCTTATTACCTTTCTGCTAAGGTGCCACTGATGTTGCTATTTCTTATTACCTTTCTGCTAAGGTGCCACTGATGTTGCTATTCTTATTACCTTTCTGCTAAGATGCCACTGATGTTGCTATTTCTTATTACCTTTCTGCTAAGATGCCACTGATGTTGCTATTTCTTATTACCTTTCTGCTAAGATGCCACTGATGTTGCTATTTCTTATTACCTTTCTGCTAAGATGCCACTGATGTTGCTATTTCTTATTACCTTTCTGCTAAGATGCCACTGATGTTGCTATTTCTTATTACCTTTCTGCTAAGACGCCACTGATGCTGCTATTTCTTATTACCTTTCTGCTAAGACGCCACTGATGTTGCTATTTCTTATTACCTTTCTGCTAAGACGCCACTGATGTTGCTATTTCTTATTACCTTTCTGCTAAGATGCTACCGATATCACTCTTACGCTTATATACTGCCCTAAGCTGAAAATTATTAGTATCTAATTAATAAAATAAACTTCCCACGACCAACGTTTCCACAACACCAGAACTCTTCTTTTAATTATTTGCTCTAACTTTATAATTCCCTTGTTTATACGGTTCATCACTACTAATCATATTCTATTTATTACAAATCAGGACTGCTTTCAGAACTGACAGGATAATCCTTCCTGATAGAATTTTTGCTTTCAATCAGAGCTCAAGGTCTCAGCCACGAAGACTTCACATTTCACTGAATAAGTGAGATTTAACACTGGCAATAACAAGATCACTGTAAACTTGTCTATTGATTAAGTGAGATTTAACGCTGGCAATAACAAGATCACTGTAAACTTGTCTATTGATTAAGTGAGATTTAACGCTGGCAATAACAAGATCACTGTAAACTTGTCTATTGATTAAGTGAGATTTAACGCTGGCAATAACAAGATCACTGTAAACTTGTCTATTAAGTGAGATTTAACGCTGGCAATAACAAGATCACTGCAAACTTGTCTATTGATTAAGTGAGATTTAACGCTGGCAATAACAAGATCACTGTAAACTTGTCTATTGATTAAGTGAGATTTAACGCTGGCAATAACAAGATCACTGTAAACCTGTCTATTGATTAAGTGAGATTTAACGCTGGCAATAACAAGATCACTGTAAACTTGTCTTATCTTATCTTATATCCTTCCCGTGCCGTTAGACGTCACATAGGGCTCGCAAAGTAGTTCGCCAATTTTTCCTGTCTTCGGCGAGTCTTTTAACCTCAACAAAGGATTTTATGCCTGTTAACTTGGCCTCTCTTAATAATGTCCTCTTCAGAGTTTCACGCGGTCTGCCTCTTTTTCTTCGGCCTGTTGTGTTCCACTTGATAGCTTGTTTTGGGATTCTCTGATCATTTCTTCTCATCAAGTGACCAACATATGTCCATCTCCTTTTCCTGATCACCCGTGAGACTGGTTGTTGTTCAGTCATCTGTCTTATCTCTGCATTGTTCTTGAATTCATTCCACTTGATGCCGAGTATTTTCCTTAGGCATTTGTTTTCAAAAGAGTCTAATTTCTTTTCTATTTCTTTAGTTGTTTTCCAGCTTTCGCATGCATAAATGAGGGTGGATATTACATTTGAATTGAATAGTCTTAACTTGGTTTTTGTGCTTATAACTTTTGAATTCCATATGTTCTCAAGATTCTTGAAGATTGATGCTGCTTTTGCAATTCTGATCCTAACTTCCTTTCTAGTGTCACCATCCTGGTCTATGTAGCTGCCAAGGTATGCAAATTGATTGACTTCTTCAATATCTGTCCCTTCTATGTGTATTTTTCCATTTTGATTGATGGGAATTTTCATTATTTTTGTTTTGTCCTTGTTAATTTCAAGTCCTATTTTGCTAGCCAGTGAAGATAGGCTATCTGTTTTTTCTTGCATGGAATTCACATTATTACTGATAAGAGTTATGTCATCAGCAAAATCAAGATCTTCTAGTTGGGTCCCATGTACCCAGTCAATACCTGTGTTACCTGTGCAGCATTTTGTCATTATGAAGTCTATTGTAATCCCAAAAAGTAAAGGAGACAGTATACATCCTTGTTTCACGCCTGTTTCAATCTGGAACCATTCACTCATCCCTTCTTCTGTCTTGACTGCACAACCATATCCATTGTATAAGTCCTTAATGATGTTGACAATTTTAGATGGTATTCCATATAGACATAAAATTCTCCATAATGAATCTCTGTGTATGCTATCAAATGCCTTCTTAAAATCTATGAAATTCAGTATTAATGGTTTCTGCTTTTCAATATGTTCTTCAAGTATTATTCTGAGAGTAAAGATCTGGTCGAGACAGCTTCTCCCTTTTCGAAATCCTGCTTGTTCTTCTCTCATTGCAGTATCCACTATATCTTTGAGTCTATTCAAAATGACCTTGCAAAATACTTCTGACACAACTGATATTAAGGTTACTCCTCTCCAGTTGTTACAGTCACTAAGGTTGCCCTTTTTTGGTCTTGTCTGCCGAGTGAGAATAACAGAGTGGCAACTATAGGTACAAAGTTAGTTAAAACGATGTTGTATGCCAACAACATTCTAATAACTCCGCCCAGCAGTATACCCACCAGTGCATCGACGTACACAACACAGAAAGCTAAATCTCTGCTAGCCAGGCTTTTGTTTCCACGTTTTGTAAACTATTACAAATAGTGACATGGTGGTGTGATGATTAATCAAGAATCTGTTTTCACACACTTCATAATGTGGGGAGAGATGGCGTAACGTTTAAAAATAAACACTGCAGTAATGAAGGGAAACCCCGCTGTCACAAGCTATTGTGTGCTTTATAAAGGGGAAAGAACTTGCGTCTAAATCCACATACGACAATCTCGCGTGCTCTGTCACTACCGAAAGTACCTACAATGACCCGGCACTGTTCTAGAAACAGAGGATTACCAGGTTCAAATGTCAGAGCATACTTATTACTGTCTGTACTCTTCTATGTCATCTTCAGCGTGTTACGGCAAAGTGGCAGAGCCTGTACCTTATTATCAATTTCCGCTTAGATGCACAAGCTGAAGATTGCAATGATGACATGCGCTAGTCTATATCTTTGCTACGTCCCCGTCTTTCCCTACAATTGATTACTCTCGCTTTGGCTTCTTCTTCTTCTTCGTTCGCATCTCGCTTTGGCTGATATTCAGTTCTCTGGAATTCGGATTTTCCGGACACAAATTCTGGATAATCTAAACTGTACCACAAATATCCAGACGATTTGGGGGGGGGGGGGTAATTTATGGAAGTTCCCCCGGTTACTATATTTATTTTTACATAATGTACTTCTCACATTGTTTATATATAGCATGCGCATTATGTATATATAACATGTTACTTAATCACATTTACTATGAGTAAGACGCAGTCTGATTAAATACTCAACGGTAAAATTCTACTCCCGTTATTTCTGATCCTCCTAAAATCCGCCAAACGAGGTTCTTCACTCTTTTGTCTTCTTATATTTTGGATAACAGGACTGGGGCACAAGAATGAGACCATTTAGTGGAAGCATCTTTCAAAACCCACAAATTTCCACCAATAATTTGTTCTAAACTTACTTGCTCCTATTCTGAATCACAAACAAATGAGGAACACAGATTGTAACCAACTTCAATAAAGGAAATAAAATAATAATATCATCCACTTTACAGCAGCATGTAGGGATAAAACTTCTACAAAAACCGCTACGCAATAATCCACAGCTCCTAGAAAACAACTCACACGCATAAAAGATTTTCAGAAAATGCTGAAACTTGCGCAGCCCACAAAACTCGACTGGTTATATACTCGTATTTGTGTCAAGAACACAACGGCTGCCAGATTGCCATGAACCTCTGGGAAGTCCCGGTTCATGTTTCCCACCGCCACATTCAAAAACCTCCAAACCTACATTACATATGCTCTTGCATCACACGGCGTAAAATCCCGTCCGGATGCTGCTGGCTGCCATTTCGCAGGCCCGTTCTCCACGTCACACAAATTTCACTCCAGCGCGCATGAGTCATGTCAGTTTCACGCCCCATAATACACATGGCTGAAATATGACTGGAAACTTTTTATTCAAATTTCACGCGGTATATTTTTTTTCACGTCAATTTTCTTCCACCAATAAGCACTTCCAACAGTTTCATGTACTCGCAATGTCTCAGACATATTTTCTTATAACGTTTGACTCGCAGCAAGTCTATGTCACGTTTCACTGTTTCTCAAACGAACCTCTCCTAGCTGGATCATTTAAATAAGGCTTCTTATTTAAGTCCGCTCGGTTTGCTAATCCGGTGGTACCGGGTTCAGTCCCAGAAGTGGGATTTGTTCTTTGTATACACCAAAAAGGCCCCGGGGTTCACCCAGCCTCTAAAAATGGGTACCACAGAAATCTGAGAGGGTAAAGCGGCCAGACGTGATACTAACCACATCACACTTTCATGTGCCGAAGGTTATGGAAAATACCGTATTCCCCAATATGCCTTAATGGCGTGGAAACGGGAAATTTACCTACCTTACTTACTTTTAAGTCAGTCTCTACTTTATGCCAATTTGCATACCTCGGCAGCTACACAGACCAGGATGGTGACACCAGAAAGGAAATTAGAATTAGAATTGAAAAAAAAAAACAACTTTGACCTTCAAGAACCCTGAGAACACACAGCATTCAAAAGTTATAAGCACAAAAACCAAGCTAAGATTAATCAATTCAAATGCAATATCCACCCTCATTTATGCATGAAAAAGGTGGAAAACAACTAAAGAAACAGACAACAAATTAGACTCTTTTGAAAACAAATGACTAAGGAAAATACTGGGTATAAAGTGTAACAAATTCAAGAACAACGCAGAGATAAGGCAGATGAGCAAACAACAATCTGTCTCATGGGTGATCAGAAAAAGGAGATGGACATATGTCGGTCACGTGATAAGAGGAAACAAACCGAGAATTCCATCTATTAACTGGAACACAACAGGCTGAAGAAAAAGAGGTCGACCACGTGAAACTCTAAAAGAGGACACCGTTAAGAGAGGTCAAATTAGTAGGCATAAAATCCCTTGATGACGTTGAAAAGCTCGCTGAAGACAAGAAAACTTGGCGAACTACCTTGCGAGCCCTATGTCACGTTTAATGGCACGGGAAGGATGTAAGATACTTTATGACTTCTATGAAGTCTGTGCCTGGTCAAGGTCCTATTACCGTATGACAAGTGGTGCTGCCAGTCCCTGTCATACCCGACACCTTGTGGGAGTGGGAGTGTCAAGAGCTACAGATGCAGAGCCCCAAAGACGGACGGCAGCTGATGGCCAGGATCTTTAGTCTGCTCACCTTCTGGGCATCCCTTGCAACTCACACTATCAGACGCTTGGATCTCTCAAGTTGACTGTCAGACAAAAGTGGGAAAGCACAACAAGGAGAAGGCACTTTTCTCCAAACCAATTATTCAGGCAAAGTAGGAACGTAATAATAATAATAATCTCAAGCCCATCTACTAAGACGAAAGATGCCATTTTAAAGTGCTATATTCTGTCTCTTTATTCGTTGAAATAAAATTTCTTGAATTAAATAAAATTTCTACTATCACAACACTGTCTCTCTTATATTTCGTGTTTACACATCCTCTTTTTTCCCCACCCTTCCATTATTTACAGTGGTATTTCAATAAGCTGTGCCGTCATATACTGTATGTAACATTCCATGCTTTTTATTCCTTTGGCTATGAATAATATTTAGTTAGCTGTAGGCACGTTCTAGCGTGTACACGTCTACAGTTTCATTCTTTCACCAGTATATTACAAGTATGTATCTATGTACGTACGTATCTGTCTGTCTGTCTGAATACCCAAGTTTGAAATGTATAGATCTTCCAAAAACTTTAGTATCCATGTTCAGAAACTAGATGAATTAAAGGTGGGTAAGCGCTGATCTCTCTCTCTCTCTCTCTCATATTAGAAAAGAAAAAAACGTTTTCAAATGTCGATTTCCCGATATCTGTAGATTTCTCCTACAGAGAGGGGGGGGGGGAGAGGAGAGGAGAGTGGCCACACCATATAAGGAAATGTGGCCATGAAACCAGGGGGGAAGATGAAAGGGCAGGACCTAATGACAAGACGTATATAAGTGGCAAGGCTGTGACAATGACACCATCAGTGTGTAAAAGATAGCACTGGCCAACACACAATTTGGTGCCTCAAATGTTAAACCTGTTTCTTCTTCTATTGATTCCAAAAAATGGCACCAGTTTTCCCTTATAAACTCTAGTTTTCGAGATACAGAACATACGCCATATACCACGCTTCACTCTGCTCGCCCATTACTTGTCTTGTCTTGTCTTGTCTCTTTCCTCATTATACCTTTTGGTGTTAAGAGGACAAATAGACTAGAAGACAGGGCTCGGCGATTTGCTTCATTTAACGGGATATTTAATGCTGCTGTAATTTCCTCTCTCCATCTCCTGCGTGGGCGGCCTCTTCCTCTGTTACCTACAAATCTTAGTGTGAATGATATACTGTCTGGCGGTAACCGTGTAACATGGCCAAAACCATCTGACTTGCTATAGTGTAATACTGGTGTTACTCCAACCTTTGCCCTGATGGTGTCATTTCTAATTTGGTCTCCTCCATGGTCTCTCCCATAACAAATCCGGATATTTTAATGTAATGTTTAAATTATTTATTTCAAGCATGAAGGAAACATATTAAAAATTGAAAGAAAAGTACTACATGAAAATCTACTCATTTCATACCAAAAGCACAAGTTTATGAAATACAAACTTTCCACTCATTCGACACACAATAAGCTCCTTTCGAAACACTTCTGAGAATGGGATCTGCCAGGACAATCCCGCATAAGATTCCAACAACAGTCTGCATTCATGTGTGAATCCCATCTTCCTTGGTATCTGACTTCCATCGCTTTTATGTCTTTGTGAAATCTTTCACCTTGCTCTTCGCTTAAGTCACCAAAGTTCTCTAGAAATGAGCTAAATGACTGCAGATAATGATTGATTTTAACATTCATGTTACAGCCAAGCCTGTTGAAATGAAAGAACATACCCTGTACTAAATGTGTGTAGTTGTCTGCCTTCTTGTTGGCAAGAAAGTTTTTGAACAACAAAAACAAATGACGACCAGGCACATGATTCGACTTCAATCAATGATATTATGAATCGTAGGTCATTAGTAAGTTGTCTTATCTGTGGACCATCGAAAATTCCTGCCTTCAATTTTTCCATGTTAAGTCCAGGTAACGTATGCACTATGTATTCAATGCACGAACCGTCTTTATTCAAAGCCTTTACAAATTGTTTCATCAGATCTAGCTTTATATGTAGTGGTGGCAGTATGATTCTATCTCGTGCTACCAAAGTTTCATTGATTATATTTTGTCCTCCAACCACCATATATTCCCTCGGAGGCCAGTCTTTTGTTGCCCAATGTTCATGTTTGGGTCTACTATCCCAAAGGCATAAAAAGCAAGGATACTTTGTGTAGCCACTTTGTTGACCATGAAGGAAATTAACCATCTTCAAGTCTACACAACATACCCATTGATGTTCTTGGTAATTTACCTTTTCCATGACTAAATAGATTTTTCTTTTCATTTAGCCTTGAGGCAAGCAGTTCAGAAGACTCCTGACTCAATTCATTCTGATCAAAACGACCACTATGTGAAATTGTTTGGAATTCACTGTCACTGTCCCTACTGACCTGTCTCTTTCACACCGCCCCCCCCCGGTCCTTTCAAACGCCCATGGGTAGGGAGGCGTTAGCGCCCACTTTGGGAAACGCTGGGTTAAAATAAGTTATCATTATTATACCTTTGAAGACTTAGTTTTCACAAGAAGCCTTTTTTTTAATCAATACAACTTTTTTTATTGGACATTGCCAAACATTCTAGTCAATGTGTCTCTCTAAGCAAGATGACCCTGTATCATCTCAAGCTCTTCATACTATCTCTCTATTTGTCAGCTACAGCCTTGACCTCCTTGCTGTGTTTCCTGGAAAACTTCAAGTTCCTCAAGAACTTGGGTTCAACCCCTTTCATAAAGGGATATCTGTGAGATCTTGGTCTGTGGATGTCATTACGGTGGTGTTTCCTGTTCTGGTTCTGGTTTATGTGATTCTTAGACCTTGCCATCTTATCTGTCAGTATGTCCGTAACTGGATGCACGTCATCTTATCTGTCAGTATGTCCGTAACTGGATGCACGCCATCTTATCTGTCAGTATGTCCGTAACTGGATGCACCAACTCTGGGAAATCTACGAGTCCTTAACCACGAAGCCTAGAAACCTGCTGGCTGACTGACTGGCTTGGAAGCCACCTGCTGTTATAGAGGCAGACAAAAGTTATGTTTTAGAAACAGAACGCTAACAAAAATTAGAGACGAAACAGAGACAGAAGAGCTGGAGATAAAATATTTATAACCACGCCGTCTATCTTTCTTCTTCTGTTCTTTTCTAAGCTTCGTTTATTTCAGTTTTTTAAAACGAATTACCTACCTTTCTTTCCTCGCTAACTTTCAGTTTGTACAACTTTATTACAAAAAACCTGGGGCTCATTTTTATACATAGATATAAGCATATACATTATTGCTCTCATGTCAACACTCTCTTGTCAGCCTCTGAGAAATATATGCACTCTGCTGCATGTTTTGTATCTTAGTGATTGCCGGTGATTTTTTTTATATCCTGCTTTCTCTCTAAATACTCCCTCTCTCCCTCCCTTTCCTTCTTTGAAAAAAAAAAGCAAAAAACATAAGACAAACTCTCTTTCCATTGCACATTTATTCTGATACGTGTAACATACTTAAGAAATGCAGGAGGGAGTGGGGGAAAGTTGGGACATAAAAGCTAAGATCATCGGCTAACAGTTTACCTGACAAGAGATTGCATAAGCAGTATTTGCAGCAGAAAGCGTTCACCAGGTAGAGCTGTAACTAGGTCCAGAAGAAGATTTTTTCCCTTTCTTTCCTGGGAAGAAGCTCATGGCTAAATGCTAGCTAAACCTGGCCTTTGTGAGAGATTTAAGTGTCGAGACGTTTTTAAATGAAGGCGTAAGTATCGAGAAGTTTTTAAATGGCGGAGAAAAGAGCGTGAAGTGTTACAGTAGATTCTCTGAGCCTTCAATAAAAGGAGTCATCAAAGAAGCCTATATTTATAGATACTTGTGAGTAGTGGAGCAGCGGTTCCCACACTTTTTTCAAACTGTGGCACACTTCGTACCGCAAATTTCTGTCGGGCATACATGTGTTCTTAATGTTAGACTCTAGTGCAGTTAACCATTTATTTTTAACACTTTCAAAGTTTACGCGTTACATTATATTATACTTTGATAAATTTAAAAAAAACCGAAAGCAGTCTTAAGTTTTATTATACAAGGTCAGTCTCTTCACTGTGAAATGTGAGCCTGCTTGGAGACAAAGATCTATGAGCATTTCAGCTGGCCGGTTTTCTTCATACACAGAAAAAAGCAAAAAAAAAATGTGATGTAATTTGGCCAAAAATATATGTATATAAAATCCTAAAATCTGGCGGCACACCTCTAGCTCTTACGCTGCACACCCCGGTCCTGCGACACACCGTTTGAAAAACTACCGTAGGAGAGTCTCTTTACGTTACTGTTCTTCTTTATGTACACTCTAACATAAGCATATACAACTCAGATTTGTGCAGTCGTCCTAATATTAACGATTAACGGACAATAACTCGGAGCTCACACTTGAAATTATCAAGAAGAAGAATGAATATTATTAATCTACGACATGAACATGATGAAGGAAGTCTGTTTCCGCAGTTGTAAGTAATGGCAACACAAATTACTTAACATCATGAGTAATGTTCCCTCTAAGGTCTTGCGTTTCGTGCGCAAAATTTTCAACTCGTGTGCAAACATGTTGTCAGAAACATTTTGTGTGCAAATGTGCTTTGTAATTTCAAATGACAAAGTACAATTTAAAGTTCTGAGAAAGTACAAATTAAAGTTCTCATATAGAAATAAAAGAAACCGGTGAAAACAAATTCATGCAATTATCACATTTTCCTTCAGCGCTGCTATTACAGCACATAGTAAGACAAAGGAACTTCAAAACAAAAGTTGCAGTTTCAGTTTTTTTGCGCAGCAAACCAATGTGTGTATAATATATATATATATATATATATATATATATATATGTGTGTGTGTGTGTGTGTGTATATGTGTGTATGTGTGGGCGCGCGCGCGGCCGCGCTGCCAGGCAGCTTTGAGGGAACATTGATCATGAGGCATATTCGCCACATCAACATCATTCTTAATACTACTCTAGACCTCTGTTCTGTGTGGATCTCAGGAAATGTAAAGTCTAGTGCTGTAAACAGAAAATAATATCCTAAGTGATCTGCCCTAAGTTTACATATGCAGCATAAACAAAAATTACACATCTGTGGAAAGTGCCTGCTTTCTTTTCTAGATTCTTTCTCGTCATGGTTAAAGTTGTTCGTTCTTTGTTTTTCATCCGCTTCATGCTGTTTGCAGATTATACAAATTTCTGCGTATTCTTGATGAAAGCAACTTTCTGAATGGCGGTGTCTTATGAGGCCCTTGTGAGTGACCCTTTTAACGCTTCTGGACGTTGAAATTCTCCCACTGCCAGACCCCAGAGTACATCTTCCGTTAGTTTCTGTGTTCTGATTATCGCAAAATAAAAACTTGAGTGTAGGATGAAACCTGGGAGTACTTCTAAGGCGAAGAGAGTGGGCTGCATACCGACTACAGTCAAGACGGCAGTAAAAAATGGTATCCGATACTACTTGATTTAGGTAAACTAACACTGAAAACAGCGCAAGGCGAGGAATATCAAACTATATTTTACACTCTGTGCACTAAAGGTAAAAAAGAAAAACATGCGATACGGGAAATTTTCTTACACCAGAGATCACGTCAGAATTTACATCGGGGGGAAAAAGGAAAGAGGAGAGATAACTGTAGACTGATAGCACTATTATCAGGATCGCTGTAACAGACCTGGCCAAGAACCTATCCCGTCTCTTTGTGATGTTCCCTGACAGAGGCTAACTGGCTCCATTAGTCTAACGAGATAGGACCTCCGACATACCTCAACATCTCTGTCCATCAGACCGTTTCTATGGTCGATTCTGGGGCTTCAAGTAAGCCACGGTAAACCACTCCCCCATCAGACAGACTGTGCTTCAACACCAACATAGTTTCCAGTGAATGATAAAGAGATCGCAATTCCATGGAAATTAAAACAATAAGAGCTTACGAACGGAAGAAAGACAATATTACAATGTCTGGACAATCTAAAAGAACTACTCACGTGCTACAGAACTATCCTGGCAAGACGAAGAAGGAAACCAAAACCCAACAACTATACGAACGTGCAAAAACAGACTTCTATTATAATATCTAAATCTTGTATCTAGTGCCTTCACAAGGTATATATATATATACACATGGCTCATGGACTCGTGCCTCTTAATTTGAGCAATGAATGCCTGCTTTGTGTTCTTTTTTTAAAAGTTTTTGATCTTACAGCAAACTTACACTAATTAAACGCCATATATTTTCCGTAACATGTTCTGGAGGCGAACATCATCAAGACAGGCTCGGCGAATTCGTGTTTACTCACTACTGTCGATATTATTAATGGCTTCCTGTGCATTGATTTACACTCCTGGATTACTTCCCCCTCTCAACAGAACAATCTTGTTTACTGTTTGCACTTTATCTCGACTGGTTTCCCGCTGTCGACTCTCCTTATAGTTATTAACTAAATAAACTGTTCGTCTTCGTTCTTTTTTTAGGGGAGCAAAGGTCAATGAGCTCGATCTTTTCTGGCCGTCTCGTCTCGTCTCGTCTGTCTGAAACAGTCTCCAAGCACAAACATATTTCTGTGGTCCTAGGATTTTTAAAAAAAAAAACTTTCTGGGAAAAGATACTGAGAGTTAAGAACGTGTTTACTGCACCTTCTATGCAAGACCTTATGAGCAAGAATGAAGAATGGGCCATTATCCTTGAAATAATGTTGACAAAACATTTCAGAAGTGAGAAAAAAGAAAACGATAGGAAGAAGGTTGTGAACTGAACCCTTGACTAAATCCCTACAAGCAACCGTCTAACCATGAAAAAAACCACACCACTAACTAGCTCAACTACAAAGTTGCTTTCAACTTTATCAAAACTGTCCTTACAAGGAAAACCGAAAAGGCAGGATGCAAGCCAAAGTCTCATGCAGGAAAACATGGGCCGGAGGGGGGGGGGGGGGGGGTTACAAACGGCGAGTTATTCCTGGACTATGGGCACGTGTCGAAGGACAGGAATGTAGGTTATAAGAATGTCAACAAATATTAAGTGGGAGGAGGGTCGCGCGATGCGGCTAAAAATAGAAACAATGAGACCTTGTATCGAAGTTCAAGTCGCTGTACTAACGAAGGATTGGACTTTTTTTTTAGTACATTTGGAGCTGGAAAACAATGTTACACGTAGAGATGTGAAATCATTATGTGACATGTATCGACTGGAAAACAATATGTGATATGCAGAAATTGGAAATCAGTTAATGACATGCACAGAACGAAAAATCGTATGTGACATGCAGTGATTGGGAAACAGGATATGGCATTGAGAGTTTTGCAAACAAGAAGTGACATGAGGAGATTGGACAAAAGGATATACAGGTAAAGAAAAGAAAACTGAACGCGACGTGCAGACATCGTAAAAATGTGTATGTCGTGTAATGACTTGAAAAGGGATATGAGATGTTGAGAATGGGGGGAAACAGTATTGGGCGCTACAGGTTATACACCTCGTAGTAGCTGGAAAGGAGAAGGAAGTACATATCTCAAACGGCACGGGAGAAGAACAGCATTTAAACTGACTAGCAATACCCAGGACCGCAGAAGCTGAAGAAGCAGTACAGCCAACACTTTTTTCGGCACAGAACTGAAAGAATGAATCAATGGAAAACAATATGAGGCATCTGGACACTGAAAATCAGTGTGTGACATGCAGAGACTGGAAAACAATGTGTGACAAGTAGAGACTGGAAAACAGTTTGTGACATGTAGAGGCTGGAACACATATGAAAACATACATACACAGATGCAGGGATGTCTAGCATGAAAGACTACATAAAAAATATTTACGAACTGTGTGATAAGATGAGTGATGTGAGCACTGCATGGAAGAGCAACGGTTTACTGAGATGAGAAAAGCCACAGAAATATACGACAAAGAAATGAGACACGAGAAATTCGCGAAAACTATCTGTTACCCGATCGACAGACAGAGCAGCAAACAGACTATAAGATAATCAGACAGGAAAGCAAGACAGGTGGGAGGACGGATACGAAAGACTGACGTAAGATAGACAGACGGACAGGCAGACATCGTAGAAGAATCCATGCGACAAATCACGTCTATTACGCATGTGCGTTCTACCGCTCTGGAGAAGCCAATTATACTTTAGAACAACAAAACGGCTGGAACAGCATTGTAAGAACACAGATATAATGTTTCGTCTTTCGTTTTTCCCATATATAAAAAAAATCAATCAATCAATCAAGTGAAATGCCGCGTGGCGTAAGCGATCATTTCTCTCCACAATTCCCTGTCTTTAAACTTGATTATCAGATCCGCCGGTGACTTTCTTCTTAGCCACACTGATAGCTCATCCAGTTACTTCTTTCTCTGTCTTCCTCTGTCTCTTCTTCCCTCAATTTTTCCAGTTGCCAAAATATGTTCAAATTTTCCTCTTCTCAGAAAATGTCCTACAAATCTCGTTTGTCTGCCTCTGATCTTTGCTGTAATTTATTTGCCTTTTAACTCCAGCCTCTCTTAAGACTTCTTCGTTGGTTTTCTTAGCTGTCCATGGTACCTTCAACATCCTCCTTATGAACCACATTTTCATTGCCTCCAAGAAGAAATGGGAAATATTTACAATTATGAAGTGTAGAAGATAGGAACTAAAGAAAAAAAAGGCTGTTTATCTTTCGAGTAGTGTGTTGCTGTATGGACACGTTATAACCGTGTAATCGCCTTAGTGAATAAAGCTGCAAAGGATGGCTAACTATAACCGATCAAGACCCTGTCCCACCTCTCTCCGCTGATACTCCCATCCCCCAGTAACAGGACCGGCCTAGCTAACGCGGGCAAGGATCGCCATAGTCCCCATGACAACGTAGTCTGATAAAGAAGTACTGCACACCCACTGTTTGTTTACCTCCACTCACGGACTGAAAACAAAAAATAGTCGCCGTAACCCCTTCCTAATCCCACACGATGCTGTACCTCAACATCTTCACCGCAATGGCCGCAAAGAACACCACTAAAGAAAAGGAAGAAGTTATTCATAAATTGTAAATAAAATGCAAAACTGAACAAACTAAACGGCCTTGCATATAAGTGAGCAGCAGAGACGTTACAAATTTTCAGACAAAAATATAACACACTAAATACACAAATTCTGTAGATAGCACGCCCACGTTTGTTTTTTTTTTTTCTGTGTACACACAGTTCTCAATGAGAGAAAAGAAGGCTGACACAGTTCTCAATGAGAGAAAAGAAGGATGTCTCCAAAATAAAGAAGGAAGTAGGCCAAGGTCAACACATAACATAGACTAGAACGTTCTATTTAGCAAACGTAGTCGCACAGACCAAAGTAGAAAGCTCTAGCTTTCGGCCAGAAGAAATAAAACCACTGACAGACCATCAGTTCCTGACCAAGGACCAAGTGGCACCTTCCGTTGGCAACGCTCAAGGCTGAGTATTAAATATTGTGAAGTGGCAGCTGTTGAACAATCTGAAACCGGCCACTGGAGGAACCACACAATAACGTGGATCGTGTTTCACTTCAAGGCTGCCTGGCTGTTGTACTTCTCATACAGTTGCCTTTCTATTTCCTCCAGGTATCGTCTCCTGCAGATGAGTTCCCTTATTACGTCTTTCATTCATGACGATCTTCTTCGATCATTCTCAGACGTCGACTTGTATGCTTTAAAGTAAACGGTCCTCAAGCTGGAGCTGGTGTACATCCCCATACAGCTTCTCTTGAATGGATACAGGTTGCACCTCATATGTTGGGTACTCCTGCAGAATTTGTTCTCCTGTCATCCTGCCTGTGCCACATATGCACGTGTCAGATGGGGCACTCTTGAGCTTGCTGAAAAGGTGGCACCTCAGGCTGTTGTGACCGGTACGGAGCCGAAGTATCATCACTTGCTCTTCCCTGCCGAGTTGGTGGTAAGTATTGTTTTTATGATAGTCAATGTGTTCTTTTGCCCATTTGTCAGATTTAGTTTCCTCATATGTCATACCTGTAACTGTTTGTGGTAGTGTGCCACCTTCTTTTGATAGCATTTCAGCTGTTTCGTTATCAGGTATACTACAGTGGGATGGAATACACTGTATCAGCACTCTTGAGAGATCTTTCTTTGACTGCACTCTTTGCCATAACTTACAGTTTTTACGATGGCGAGTCACAAAGTAATAGCAAGTCATTGAACGTAACCACTGAAAATATATGAAAAAAAACTGATCCGCTCTCGGGCAGCTTCATCTATTTTCAGTGGTTATTTCTGTCACTTCACTGTGATGCAAGTGAAGTCCCACCTTCATGGAACTTACTTGCTCTTGATCATTTATTTTCTCTATCATACACAAATAGCCTTATATACAATGTAATCCAGTGTGTCAAGCTATGCAGGCAAAACTCTACGCTTCTGGAGGCACAACTTGCTGCTGATGCATCCATTCGTAGAACATCGACGATGTCTTCAGCCATCTACGCCTTGGTCTTCCTCTCTTTCTTTTTCCCATTATGTACCCATCTAAAACGGTCTTCTCTAAATTATCATGACGTTTAATGTGTCCAAAATATTTGAGTCCTCTCTATTTTAACACTGCCACTGTAGATTTATCTTGCGGTTCCTTGGCTGCTGCTATTCTACCGAAACCAGCCAACGAGCTGCAGCAAAATACTGATATTTGTCGTTTTTTTTCTGCTGTGTTCTTAGGGGAAAATAAAAAGTAGTTCTTTTACAAAAAAAATTGGGCAGTGTTTTAGTTTGATATGATTAGCTAAAAACATCACAAAATTCAGTTTCCTTCCTCATTCCCTCACTCTAGTCCTTAAGACATTTTTAAAAAGTCTGCACAAAACAAAAACGTTGACAAACTGACTCTGGGCAAACTTACTCTAAATTCCATAAACACAGCTTAACTATACATTCTGGCACATTTCTAGTGAGCCGCACCAGTAATCTTGATATATAACTGCTGGGAAGAGCTAAGAGAGCGCCAATCTTAGATAACTGGAAACTGATACAGTCCAGGCACTGTCAAGTTTTGGATTATGATACAGGTCAGCATACAAACATTCAACTTTTGAAAAAACGCTTGGCGAACGTTGTGAAACGATCCAGGGAGCAAATGTATAATTAACATCAACAAAGACAGGCAATTAAACGTGATGGACTTTACTGGTTCTGGGATATCACGAGATATAAAATCTGGCAGCTTGTAAGAGATACAGGTTGAAATATAAAAAAAAACAAACTATATAGCTACATTTTGTGCCTGTCTTTTTTTTTCAAGGATTATTTCCATCTGCTGTGTTGTTTTTGTGTGTGATCCGTGAATAAGGCCTTCACCGAAATTTTGGATTGTTGCAAGTTCTTCATTTACTCATCTTACTTTCTGTCAGCCTTGTTCTTGTCCACCTTCCTCACCATTTCTGTGTTTCTATAAAACTAAACCATACCTGTCTGTGTACCTTAGCAGCAATGAAAGAAGGAAAATGAAGCAGTTCAACTTAAATCTAGCCTAGAAACACGTATGGGCATGTACGTAATGAGAGAGCTGCCAATCAGTGTGAGACTTCTGGTCAAAGCGGGTGACCCGACGAGGGAGAAAATGAGACTGCCACTAGTAAGTGACTGAAATAATAAACATGAAGCTGTCTTCCATATGTCACATATTGATTTCACTGTCTATATGTCCCTTACTGTTTCTCATTTCTTCATTCATGATTAACATTTGTGAGAAAAAAAATATGAGAGTAGGTAACTGAAACTAGACGCTCAGAAAAGCTAGCAACCTGAGAAAGTTAACACAGAGTTCTCAGAGAAGTTTCCAGCAGGAAGAGAATGCTGTAATAAGATGACAGATGAGAGGCCAAAAAGAATTAGGAAATGAGTGACACAGATTTCTGAAGTGACAGAGTGGTAACTGAGCAAAAAATACGTGACAGAAGCTGTGTCATAAACAACCTCTGGCAAACATCACATGATCACAGCAACAACAAATTATTGAAAGATGTTGCTAAAATAACAGCAAGATCATAAAATCTGCTGGTCAGAGACAGAATAAAAGAAATGTTCATAGGCAAACTCTAAGACAGAATAAAAGAAATGTTCATAGGCAAACTCTAAGACAGAATAAAAGAAATGTTCATAGGCAAACTCTGAGATAGAATAAAATAAATGTTTATAGGCAAAACTCTGAGAGAGAATAAAAGAAATGTTCATAAGCAAACTCTAAGACAGAATAAAAGAAATGTTCATAAGCAAACTCTGAGAAATTATCTCCTGCTGACCAAGAAAACTGTGGCTGTTCAAACCAGTGTTTCCCAAAGTGGGCATTAACACCCCTCTATGGGCACTGGAAAGGACCAGGGGGGTGGTGAAAGAAAAATGTCTGTGGAGGGGGGGCCAGCAGATGAAGAAAAAAAAGGGGGGGGGGGATGGGACGTTTGGGGGAAAATGAAGCAGCAGCAGAAGGGGGCAGTAATACCTTCCTTCTTAGCACTTTTCAGCCTGATGATGAGAAACTTGTATCCCTCCATGAAACTCATTCATCACATTAAAAGTTGAGAAAATAATACAGTAGGTGAGTTATATATGTACTTCTTCATACTGCTAAATAAATTAGTTTGCCAGCTCAAGTCTTCTGTTGAATATTGCATATCCTAATTTAACAGTCTCATGGGTGATCAGGAAAAGGAGATGGACATATGTTGGTCACATGATGAAAAGAAACAATCAGAGAATCCCCAAACAAGCTATCAAGTGGAACACAACAGGCTGAAGAAAAAGAGGCAGACCACGTGAAACTCTAACAGGACATTGTTAAGAGAGGCCAAATTAATAGGCATAAAATCCCTTGATTAGGTTGAAAAGCTCACCTTAAACAGGAAAAATTGGCGAACTACCTTGTGAGCCCTATGTGACGTTTAACGGCACGGGAAGGATATAAAAT
Organism: Achatina immaculata; assembly: GCA_009760885.1. NCBI lineage: Eukaryota > Metazoa > Mollusca > Gastropoda > Stylommatophora > Achatinidae > Lissachatina > Lissachatina immaculata. The sequence goes on from CM019716.1 coordinate 55,237,520, forward strand.
ATAAGTTTAACAGGTCATTGTACGAGAAGTACATTGGGGGGAGGGGTGGGGGGCACTGAAGATGTGGCATGGGAGAAAAGGGGGCATTAGCCCAAACAAGCCTAAGTAACACTGGTTCAGACGAACTGAGATGATGAGGTTCACTCACCTTATGACACTCATCCTCATATTCCCTCAGCTGTAAACAGTTGTGAAGCTTGGTCAGGTGTGTGTCTGCTAGTCTGGCCAGGCGAGCTACAGTGTCCTGAAGATGCTGGTGGAGCTCTGTTGCTTGTTCCGTAGCAAATCTGCAATATGTTGATGAGGAAATGACTGTAAATGATAACATTATAACATGGCATGACTTGCTGGCATTCTAATTCTTACTGTTTTACATTGGCATGTGGCAGTAGAAGAAAGCCTCGCTCACAAAAGCTTTTCTTTCTATAAAAGTATCAAGGGACATTCTTTCTAAAAAAAAAAAACAAAAAAATATCCCTTGGAATTTTCTGTGACATGTGAAGTGTTAGTGCCTTAACATTTTCTAAGTCACATCACTGTTGGGGTAGGGAGACCAACACTCTTATCACTGTCTTTACTATCCCTTGTACCCATTTCTTGTGTTCATCCAAGTGCCAATCTGTCTGGAAAAAAAATGTCTGCCACAGTCTGAACCTGGGATCTTCTGGTGAGTAGATGGATCTACTAACTACTACACCACCACTTCTATATCACATAAATCTTTTAACTGCAGTTGTAAATGGGGGTTTAACACACTTATCTGTTACACTGACACATGGAAAAGAAGATCAAGCAACACATGACTAGCAGCCAGGCTGGTTGATACAGAGAAGATCAGCAGCAGCCAAACATGTAGATATACAGACCATATATGCTGAAATAACCAGCCTATTGTATTATTTTCTAATACTTCTTTAACTCTAGAGAAAATTTTAACTCTTGTATATTATACTCTGCTTTACTTTTTCAAGTTATATCCTGCAAATGTAACAACTGGTCCTATTATTTTTATTCCTGATATTTCTAAGCTGAATTTATACTGTTAACTACCAACTAGTATATTATTTTTTTATTCCTGATATTCTAGAGAGCGAAGATGCTTGTCCGATGAGGCAATCACCGACCCATAGCTGATATGGTAGCGTCAGGGTTAGCGAACCATAGATGACCAAGACCCTGTCCCACTTCTCCGTGGTACCTCCAGTAACAGGCCTAGCCTGGCTAACAGGGCATGGATCACCATAGTCCCCGTGGTGGTGGAGTCTGCTAAAGAAGCACTGCACACCCCCTGTGGTCCTGTACTCCGGGACCAAAAAAATAGCTGCCATAACCCGCTCCCACATCGATACAATGCTGTGACCTGTCTTTACATTCAACCTCTACAGCATCAGCTACGAAGGACAACAGCTCGCAGTTACAGACAATCCTGATATTCTAAGCTGAAATATATAGTGTTAACATAACAACTAGTATAATACTTTTTTATTCCTGATATTCTAAGCTGAAATGGTTCTTCCTCATATTTTTACACTGGGTTATATTCATTTTATTTTTAAACCTGGTATTTCTGGCATGGGATTTAACTTACAACACTAAGCAAATACATCAGTAACAAAAACACATGAAATGGTAAATAAAAAAATTAAAAAAAACATCCGCCACTACTTCATTTCATTAACTTATACATTATATATAATCCACATTAATGGATTCTGAGATGTTTGAAGATCAAAGAGAATAAATGAAACATCTCAGAAACCAATAACACACTTTGTCACTTTCAAATAACAAACTATACAGACACTGCAACATTATAAATCTTACAATACTTACACAAAACTGTACCAACAGTCATTCTATTTATAAATGAATCTATTATTTATTTTACCTTTTCTTCACTGTTTATTTCTTTATTTCATTTTTTTTTAACATTCTTTTATCAGATTGCAAATTTAAGACACAGCCTGAGGCTAGTTTTCTTCATTTTTTTCTTATTTTATATGTTATATTCTTCCTGTGCCGTTAAACGTCACATAGGGCTCGCAAGATAGTTTGCCAATTTTTCCTGTTTTCAGTGAGATTTTCAACCTAATCAAGGGATTTTATGCCTATTAATTTGGCCTCTCTTAACAATGTCCTCTTTAGAGTTTCACGTGGTCTGCCTCTTTTTCTTCAGCCTGTTGTGTTCCACTAGATAGCTTGTTTTGGGATTCTCTGATCGTTTCTTCTCATCACGTGACCAACATATGTCCATCTCCTTTTCCTGATCACCCATGAGAATGGTTGTTGTTCAGTCATCTGTTTTATCTCTGCATTGTTTTTGAATTTGTTCCACCTGATGCCAAGTACTTTCCTTAAGCATTTGTTTTCAAAAGAGTCTAATTTCTTGTCTGTTTCTTTAGTCATTTTCCAGCTTTCACATGCATAAATGAGGGTGAATATTACATTTGAATTGAATAGTCTTAACTTGGTTTTTATTCTTATAACTTTTGAATGCCATATGTTCTCAAGATTTTTGAAGATTATTGCTACTTTTGCAATTCTAATTCTAACTTCCTTTCTGGTGTCACCATCCTGGTCTATGTAGCTGCCAAGGTATGCAAATTGACTGATTTCTTCAATATCTGTCCCTTCTACATGTATTTTTCCATTGTCATTAATACGAAGTTTTATTATTTTTGTTTTGTCCTTGTTAATTTCAACTCCTATTTTGCTAGCCAGTGAAAGCAGGCTATCTGTTTTTTCTTGCATGGAATTCACATTGTTACTCATAAGAGTTATGTCATCAGCAAAATCAAGATCTTCTAGTTGGGTCCCATGTACCCAGTCAATACTTGTGTTACCTGTGCAGCATTTTTTCATTATGAAGTCTATTGCAATTCCAAAAAGCAAAGGAGACAGTATACATCCTTGTTTCATGCCTGTTTCAATCTGGAACCATTCACTCATCCCTTCTTCTGTTTTGACTGCACAAACATATCCATTGTAGAAGTCCTTAATGATGTTGACAATTTTAGATGGTATTCCATATAGACTTAAAATTCTCCACAATGAATCTCTATGTATGCTATCAAATGCCTTTTTAAAGTCTATGAAGTTCAGTATTAATGGTTTCTGGTTTTCAATATGTTCTTCAAGTATTATTCTTAGAGTAAAGATCTGGTCAAGAAATCATGTTTGTTCTCCTCTCATTGCAATATCCACTATATCTTTAAGTCTATCCAAAATGACCTTACAAAATACTTTTGACACAACTGATATTAAGGTTACTCCTCTCCAATTGTTACAGTCGCTAAGGTTGCCTTTTTTTTTTTTTTAAATTTTAACAATGATTCCTTTTTTCCATTTAGAAGGGACCTTTTCTTCTTTCTAAATCTTATTAAACATTCTCTGTAGTTGTCTCATGTTGTCAATATTGATAGTTTTTAACATTGGATTGGGCTTTCTTTAGATGTAATAGTAACTGTTAGCCTCTTTTGTATGTTATATAAAGTTTTGCTGTCTCCTGTTTTTGCTGCTTTCTCTGTCTCTTTCGCCATATTGTCTATGTATTCTTTTTTACCCCTTCTAGCTGAACGTTTTACTTTCTTGTCTATTTCTTTGAATGTTGCTTTCAACATGTCTAATTTGGCTGCCTGTCTTTCATGTACGTACTTCCATGTGTTTTCTGATATCCATGCTTTTCTAATTGGTTTTCTCAGTCCAGCGCTTGCTTTTGCTGCTGTGATTATGGCTGTGCTGTAAGAATTTCATAATTCATCTATACCTATCTCCTCTACTTCAATGAGTGTTGTGGAATGATTGGCAAGTTCTTGATTGAAATTACTGTTAGTATTCTCTTCTTGTAGGCTGTGGATGTTTATCTTTCTGTGTATTGATTTCCTGTGTTGGCTTTTCAGTTTTAGTTTTATTTTCCCTACACACAGATTGTGATCACTGCTGACATCTACACCCCTTCATTTCTTACAAACCTATAAACCAAAAACATATGCAACATCAAAGAAAATGACTCATCCAAGGACATTTCCATACAGAAACTTTTTTTTTTTTTTTTTGCTATATTTTTAGAACCCAGACTCAGTTAATAGAACATCAGCCACACTTTATCCTAGAATAATTTATATTCCAATATTTAAAAAAAAAAGCACTGTGAAAAATCCTAAGACGGCATGGCCTCCCTCATAAGATAATGAATGTCATAAAAGTCCTATATAAGGGTTTTCAGTGCAAAGATTCTGTGGAGAACACACCTCCAACAGCTTTAGGGCACGAACAGGAGTAAAGCAGGGATTTCTACTATCACCAGCATTATCTATCTTAGCAGTAGACTGGTTAATGAAGGAGACAACATCAAATAAAACGCAGAGGATTACAATGGACCCTTGACACAGTGCTGGAAGACCTTGACTTTGCTGACAACATTTGTTTACTATCAAGCAGGCACAAAGATATGCAAGATAAAAAAAAACAAGCTAACTCAAAATGCTAGCAAAATAGGATTAAATATCAACGTAGGCAAGACAAAGTTAATAAAGCAAATTGTGAACAACAGAAATGTACTGAGACTAGATAGCAAGTTAGTGGAGGTGGTCAACAAATTTGTATATCTTGGCAGTAGAGTAGTAGAAAATGGAGACAGCACAGAGGACATCAACAGCAGATTTACTAGAGCAAACCAGGCTTTTGCAGTGCTGCAGACTATATGGAAATCTAAAAAAAAAACTAAGCATGAAGACAAAAATCAGGATATTTAAGAGTAATGTTCTAAATGTACTACTCTATAGAAGTGAATGCTGGAAATCACCAAAACTATAGAAAACAAGCTAAATTCTTTCAAGGCTAAATGTTGATGAAGAATTAGAAGAATATTTTGGCCAAACACCATAAGATGTAACTTTCATGTGCTGAAAATCATGGAAATGTGGCCCTACCACTATATATATCCCTAATATGCCTTAATGGCATTGAAACGGGAATTATACCTTTACCTTTTATCATAAGAAATAATATCTTGTTGGCAGAAATGCAGATGAAGCCACTGACAACAATGAGGAAAGACAATGGCGATGATTGGGACATGTGCTCTGGATGACTGATGACTCACCATCAAAAATATCACTAAGATGGACACCACAGGGGAACAGAAGTAAGGGTAGACCAAAAGAAACATGGAGAAGAACAACAGAGAGGATGTTGAGCAATAGAGGGCTCATCTGGGCAGAAAAAAAGGCAAAGGACTTTATGGAAAACCTTGCAGAAGCCTCATGTGCCTTGGCACTTGAGGTTCAGAGAGAAGATTTAAAAAATTTTTTATTATAAATCAGCTAGGTTTTGTTACGGTCATTTTTGAAGCTTTCAGTGTTAAATGATGCTGTAGGTTTCTGGAATAACTGAGACAGTAACTATTGTATAACTGGTACTAGCAGAGTTAGAAAAAGGTACTTGTGCCGCTTTATGACAACTTCAGTGCTGTAAAACTCATACCACTGGAGTTAGACAGAGGTGTATAGTGCAGTTTTACAAAAATCCCACTGTTGTAAACTGGTACTAGTAGAGTACATGGAAGTGTGTGGTGCAGTTTTATGAAAACCCCACTGTTGTAAAACTGGTATAGTACAGTTAGAGAGATGTGCACGATGCAGTTTTACAAAAACCCTATGCTGAAAACTGGTACTAGTAGAGTTAGAAAGAGGAGAATTGTGCAGTTTTATGAAAACCCCACTGTTGTAAAACTAGTACTTGTAGAGTAAAGTAAGAACCATAGGGTTGCATTTTTTTTTCACAAAAAACACTCTTTTCACAGAACCACACCATATACTTCTGTCTAACACTAGGTTTCAGAAAAGTAAGCTCTTGTAAATCCTGAACCCTTTGCCTTAATTCATTTTTGCTACTTTATACAACACGAAACATCAAAGAGGATAAAACAGAGCATTCACTTGTGAAACCTAGTATAAAAGATGTGCTATTTAGATTATTGTAATCTGTTATTTAAAAATAAAAAAGACAGCCATGATTTAAGCCTTTTTTTTTGTTTTTTGACACCTGAAGGAATTTTTAAGCTTTACTTTCCTGACTTTTCATCTTGTAAACAGCTCAATTCAATCTCTCTGTAATCTGAGGCTGGCATCCCCGCACTTCAGGCATTCTCATATGTGCTCTGTCCTCTGTTCCAACACCCACTGAAGCGTGCGCTTGCTGATGGAGCCAAACACACACTGGTTGGGATAATGCATGCTAAACTTCATCCAGAAAAACATCCACTTCCCCTCTCCTCCCCAATTTTGATCATTCTCCCTGATGTGATTGTTGTCATTCAACCCGATAATCATCTTTCATATGTAGCCTATTCAAGGTCACTCTTGCAATCTTCTCTTTGTCCATTTTTAGCGTCCTGAATTAATGCCATGCCTGCGATCACATCCGCTCTCTCTCTCTGCCTTTGACTCCCACATGACCTGGGCAGAAGATCTATATTAAACTGGTTAACTGGGAGCCCAGCAGAAGCTGGACTCACTCCCTATGAAAGAAATGTCTCCCAATTCTGTTAACATGTTCTGGGAGTCTGTTACAATGACTTCATGTGAGTCTTCCTGCTCCACCTACCAGGAAGTTGCTTCTGATGCACCCTGTACTTCCTTTCTCATGTTTGAAGTGGTAGTTGCATGGGCTCCTGATTTACTGGCAACCAGCTTGCCATTGTGGTAGACAACATAGCCCCATCCACTTTTAAGTTTCAATTCAATGTCTTGTTATAAATCATCCGTGGTCAACTATACAAACCACTGTAAAAAGATAATCATAATCATCTGTATCTGTCATTATATATAGTCAATTTTATGTGTCACAAAGGCCAGTTACTGTGTTTTAGTGAAAATTATAATTATGTACTTCTGTAGCTGTTTTGCAAGTCTTTCTTTGTTAAGTCTTTATCATGGCAGCCTACAATCATAAACACTGATATCTTCATCATTCTGTGGACCTTCATCTTACCTATAATCCTCGGAGTGGGCAAAGGCCTCCTCTTCCCTTCTCAACCCACTGATAATAACTGGGCCATCATTCTGCAGCATCAACAATTGTTTGTCCTCAAATGCTGCCTTCACAATCTGCTCATGGGCGTGGATCATTTCTGCTGACTCTGCAACACTCTGTGGCATATGCTCACATGATGCTATCTCCTGCATGGTATCCACCAGGCAACAAGCAACAGCTCTGCAGCTGGACATAAATGGCTCCAGTTTCTGAAAATATTTATTATTTTGGCTTGTAAGATCAAGAATAAAAGAAAATATGTACAAGGGTCATTCTGAAAGTCGTGAGTAAAAATGTTTAAAAATTCAGAATTTATTAACAGTGAAAATATAAATGCATCAAGAGTTAACTCTTTCTGTGCCACAGGAAAAAAAATGCAGACGTTCTGTTTGTGCCAAATTAAAAGCACGGATCCTGATCTGCATAGGGGGTACAGTTGTAAAACTGAATGTAATAAAGTATTTCCACATTATAAGTATACATAGTATGCATCAAAATAGCTGTAAAAGAAAGAATGAAGAGTTTTTTAGGAAAAAAGAAGTAGTGTGATGATTTTAGCTGATAATTGTGTCCTACTTACCATCGGGTAGATCTAGAGGTGCAATATTTACCATCGGTGATTTCTAGATCTACCTGTAGCTTCATCCAATCTCGTTGTGTTATAGTATGTGGCATATGCAGTACAATAATGTCTGAAATAACTTTCTAACTACTTCTTCGGTCCGTTTTGTGGTAAAAATCTACTTGGGGCACATTCAAGAACAGTGGTCTGGTCGTGGGGCTTGTTTGTATGCCTCAGAAATCACACAAAATATTGCAATTTCTCCATCACAACACACATTTTTGCTTGGTTGTTAGGCACACTTCGGATGGAACTACGACAGGTCACTGGACATGCGCATATAAAACATATACAATTAAAAAGTTACACCATTTTTTTAAAGCAACAAACATGGGCTACTGTAGTACCCGATGGCACTCTAAGACACAAAATGGAAGGGCTAACTCAGTACCCAGAAGCACAGAAAGAGTTAATCTGCATCCCTTTCTTCACTTTTCAACATAATCTTCATTTCTCTGCACACATTTTCCCCATAGCTCTGCAAGTTTGAAAATACCCTCCTGGTAGAATTCCGTTCCAACTGACCAAAAGCACAGACGCGCTGCTTTCTGGACGTTCTCTCCTGTGGGACCCAGCGGGCACAAACTTTTCTAAACCCTAGGGTTTCAATCATTTCCTGTACTGCATTGTGTCCTATTCCAAGATTTACAGCAATTTCAGATACTGTGACACGTCTGTCTTCTTTAATGATGGCGTCAACCCTTTCCACATTGCGTTCAGTGGAGGCAGTTCAAGGACGACCACAGTGAGGCATATCCTGGATGCTCATGTTTCCATCTTTGAAATGTTTCACTCATGTCCTAACACTGCTAGCTAGCAAACCATACACACATCTCCATAACCAAGTTGAAGTCTTTGGTGAATTTCAGCAGTGGGGATTTCCTTTTTAACGAGGAACTCAATAACAGCACATTGACGAAACGAAACTTCAGCACCCGCCATTTTGCTTATGCTCTGTGACACATGATGGTGACGACATGTGACATCTACATGAAGTGCCAAGGATGCAATTTAAGGTGATACATTTATATTTTCTCAATCTATAAATTCTGATTTTTAAAACATTTTTGCTCATGACTGGTATGACCCTTGTATATAAAATATGTCACCAAATTCAGGGCAAAATAATACTAATAAAACTGACTTCAGACATTTGAGGTTATACTTTTATGGCATAAAAGAACTTTTTAGCATGTTCAACATATTTCTCCCTGCTTATTTACACTCACTTCACTCTAGTTTTTGAGTATTCTGTGAGAACAATGAATGAGATACTCATGATGTAAAAGAATCTCATAATGTGAAAAACAAAATGCCAGCAAAAGACTTTTTTTTAAAATGTACATGACAATGAAAACCACATTGTATGACAATAATGCTAGGAACAACAAGTGAATTGTCAACAAGAGAACAGCAATTGAAAGACAGCTCAAGGACAAAACTATCTATATATATATATAGCACACTAGCACACACTACAGTTATCAGAAAAAAAAAAAACCCACTACAGAACATTTGTAGAGCTGTTGTCAAGCCAAGTTTACAGCCACTAGAATACAGCATTTCAATTTCAAGCCAGACAACTCTTCACAACCAAGGTGGACTTAATATTTGAGTTTTTATCCCCTGTTTATAAAACCTTTCCTTTATAAGTGTGTTTCTGGCCTTGTCAGCAATGGACCCTGGAAAACTGATGCTCTATTTCTTTAGTGTCCACCATCCCCTCAATCCAATGTGTTTCTGTGGTATTCTCTTTTTCTCTTCACAGTCCTGCTGTCATAAGCACACACAGTAAAATGATCAGCTTTCATTTGGTCTAAACAGCTCATTCTTGTAATATGCTTCTATACTGTTCAAAAAAAAAAGAAACGCAACAAATACAAATATATCCATACTACAAGAACTTAATATTGAAGAAGGGTGGCTAGTAAAGAGGATTAAACAAAGAAAACATATATTTTGGACACATTAAACGTCATGATAATTTAGAGAAGATGGTCTTGGAAGGGTGCATAAATTGGAAAAAGAAAGAGAGGAAGACCAAGGCGAAGATGGCTGCAAGACATCGTTGATAATCTGCAAATGGATGCATCAGCAGCAGGGCATCTTGCTTACAACCGAGAGGTCTACAGGAGAGCTGTAAGGGAGGCAAAGTTCTGCAAGGGACATGCAAATGACTGACTGAACAAATATGATGTTGGATTTAAACTGAAGTTTGCTGATCAGACAAGGGCAAATTACCTGAAACATTCACTTGGACGTCAACTTAACGTGCTGACCTGAATTGTACTCAGCAGATGATTCATGAGCACAGAAAAGTGACACTAGTCAAAGCAGCATTTTTAACAATAACTCATGATAAGTTCACGAGAATCCAGTGAAACTTACTGAACACAAAACTCACTGACCATTTTATTGAATGCTTATAAAAGACTGACCTTGAATCAATTCATTCGAAAATTTAATGCGCAAGTATGGCTCATCTCACTTTACAACAACGACTCATCATCAATGGACGTTTACAGACTGGACAGTCACAAAATGTAGTGACCAGACAATTTAATGTGGCTAGAAGCACCATTAGTCACTTATGGAGATGATTTGAAGAAACTGGCTCAGTTGCAGACTGACTGCATAGTGGAAAAACCATAGTCACAACTCCTGCCGATGGCCGCTTCATACGCCTGTGTCAATGATTGGAGAAAGGTTTGATTTAGTGATGAATCATTCTTTCTGCTCCAGCGACACAACAGACAGATAAGAGTTTACTGCAGTGTCCATGAGTGCTATGCCCAGAACTGCATGGATGAGGCTCCTCCACATGGTAGTGAATGTGTACTGGTGTGGGGGACAATCAACTTCATGGGAAGAAGTGATCTGGTACAGACTGAAGGATGCCTGAATGCCCAACAATATGTTGCTGAAATTCTTCATCCTCACATCCTTCCACTTTTGGCTGCACCAGGGTCAATTTTTCAGCAGGAAAATGCTTGACCTCATGTGGCACAACTCACCACCAAGTTCCTCGTTGACAACAACGTCCAGACCATTCTGTGGCTATCCACGTCATCAGACATGAACCCAATAGAACACTTATGGGATGAACTCAACAGACAAGTCCACCAGCGTGGCGTGGTACCAACCAATCTCAAATAGTTGTCTCTTGCATTGCGGGAAAAGTGGGCAGCCATCCCACAACAACAGATTCAACGGCTAATTGGATCCATATCAAGGAGATGTTGTTCTCTGATACAGGCAAGATGATACACCTTACTGAAACGGAGGCCTCAGTCGCAAAGTCCAAACCAAATTTAATGAATATCATTTCATTTTTAAAGTCTTAAAGTTTCTTCATGCCAAGATTGAAATGTTAATCCGTAAAATAAAATTTTGATACAAGTTTGAAATTTGGTGTCCATTACGACTACAGTAGTGTTGCGTTTCTTTTTTTTTTAACAGTATATAATCCCTTCATGCCTGTTTTCTTAAAGCCTTATGTAAACAATTCGCCATGGTTTCTTATTTTTAATCTTTCTATATTTTGTGATTTAACACGGTACTCTCTGAGTGACATGCTAATGATTCATGAATTTATTAGTCACTGTTTTCTTCAATATCTATATTTTGATATTTCAGAATTGGGCCATACTGACAGATCACTTTATGATTTGTCATTTAATCTCTTTCTTCATACATTTATCTAAATCTCTCTGTTATACAATTCTATTTTAAGAAAAATGAACAGGAAAAGACATTCATATCTATTTTTTGTGTAAACAAACAATGAAAAGATTTTTTTTACAAAATTAATGAATATTCTCTTGGAATTCAGCTTGTTAGACACTATGGTTATGTTTTAGACATCAGCATGACTTGGCTACTGTAGTGTCCCCTCTAATGTTAGGGCTATTAAATCATGACCAGGCAATATTCTAAGTCCTCACTGGAGCCAGGCTGTGATAACAATCTGGTGAATGTTCTTTTGTGTTTATTTTCATTTAATCAGAGTCGCCTGCACAAGCAGATGTATCATCCCCATGACCCTCACATAGGTTTGACATCCCTGATCTGTACCCTCTTCCAGGGACCAGATTTCAGGTTTAAAGCAGATTAATAAATGAGGTAGAGATCTACATGATTCCAGTTGTGGAGATTACTCAGAATCCCTGGCTTCTTCTTCTTCTTTGTTCAAGTGCCAGGTCATGCTAAATCATAAGCCAGGTCATAAGGATAAAGTTCACAGTTCTCTCCATGTCCTCACAACAGCCCCACATCTTCTTGCCTCAGGTCCATCCTCTGTCTGTGCCTGATCTGACTTCATAGGTCAGCGAACATTGGGCACTCTTGGAGCACATGCTCTGGGGTTTGTGCTCCATCGTCACAGGAGCATACGTCCATGTGAAAGATCTGGAGTTGGTGCAGGCGGTTCAGCAGTCTGCAGTGGCCTGTTATTAAACAGAATTGTCTGCTGGCATCTCTGTAGCTGATGGACTAGATCGAGATCAAGAATGTCTGGAACCACAGATTGCAGGAAAGTCAATATACCTTTTCACATATGACCAGCATGATGATAACATAAGGACATGAGCACAAACAGAAATGTCCTGAGTGCAAGGAGGCCTATCTCTAGGCCAGCAACAGAGCATGGCTGTTCAAGTTGAAGTTCATGATGAGAACAGTACTTATAGTCTGCTGTCACCATCACCTAGTAAAACAGCAAAATACACAGCAGCACAGAGTTTGAAACAAGAACTGCAAGGATGTTCTGCTACCCAAAAATAAGTGCTATACAGTAACTCTGCATAATTCTACGTCATTTGAGAAGAAAATGAGGGCAAGCCACAAAGAGACTGGACAAAGCTTTGTTGTTGCTTAGGAGCACTGATATAATCAGCCTTATTATCCTGCTAAGCAAAATGATGCACTGAAGCCCACCATTAACAGCTGATATCTCCTTCTTCTTTGAGTAGCTGCTGAAGTCAGCAGCTTTTTCAGCCATTGAGGCACATTAATCTCCATTCCTATCTGTTCTTTATCTTTTTCCACCAATTACTGATTCCAAAAGCATGTATTTCTTCTTCTTGGTTGTCTCGCAATTGTTGTCTAAGTCTACCTCTTAGTCTATCTCCTTTCATCACTTCTGTATAGATCATCTTTGTTTGCCTAATTCTCTTCCAATCCCTCTAAATGCCCTAGCCACCTCAATCTGTTGTTTTCCATAACTGCTGTTATATGCAATGTTATATGGCTGCAAGACATCGTTAATAATCTGCAAATGGATGCATCAGCAGCAGGGCATCTTGTTTACAACCGAGAGGCCTACAGGAGTGCTGTTAGGGAGGCAAAGTTCTGCAAGGGACATGCAAATGACTGAGTGACTGACTGTTTTATAAGCAGATAGTTAAACAATGTATAGATTTCTTTGTTACTTATATTCCATATCTGTGTTATAGGATCTCTACCAGTCCATAAATAATTTGTAGAATTCTGCTCTCAAATGTTTGTATTTGGTTTTTATCTTGTTTAGTTGTACTCCATGAATCTGACCCAGATAGTAAAACTAGTCTAATCTGTGTCTTACATACATTTAGTCTGGAGCTGTGGCATAGAATTTTTGATTGTGACAACTGTCTAAGAACAAAATATGTCCTGCTTTCAGCTGACATCTATCTGCTTCAAAACTATCTTAAAAGGCACAAAAAAAACCCATAAAAACATGTTATTGTTACAGAAAACTCATCTAATAACACTACCTTCTGAAATCGAACCCATGCCTCATGGTTGTAAGGATGGTCACCATCCAATACAGCTGGAATCTGGCTATGATTTATATACTGCAGCAGATGGTCAAATGTCAGAATAATCTTCACCTGAAACCAATACATGGATTTCAAAAGTTATGGCTTGTTCTAAACATGTCTACAAACATTACTATCATTTTTTACTGAAAACTTTATGACAATATTTAATTTGACTCAAACTATGCAACTATGAGCATATAGATTTTCCTTGTACGTGTAATGCTACCTGAAGTTTTAAAATATAATTTTTTGTACAATTTTGTACATTGTACATATTTTGTACAATGCTGCCAGCATTGTGTAAAACAAAAGGCATAAAAAAACTCTATGAAAAACAAAACACAATTACATATTAATCAATTCAAGGACAGGTCGTGTTTAGGTTCACCCCCTGTGGCTTCCACAAGTTCTTCCACTTAAGGCACTGACTTGTACCTGAGCTACACATTTTTTTGTCCCTGGTCTGTTGTGGCTCCTCAGAAAAATATGATCCTGACAGACATAGAAAGCAATTTTTTTTCTCTCCTTTTGATTTGCTCACTATCAACACACCAGTAGTTCTGATCATTCATGACTGATTTTAACTGAACATATGTTTAACTAACAGCACCCATATGTTCATGTACAATGAACTCTGGTGTGCTAGACTTTGCTGGTAAAGATTCTAATTTTAGAAACTGGTATCTGATCTCTTTGCTCAGATGATTTAGCAAAGGTGAGATGCTACTTACAGGCCAGAAACTCTTAAGGAACAGAATTTAAAAAAAAAACTGAATGGCTGTTTAAGTGAACACCTAAACCACCACACTACTCAGAAGAATACAGATGGACATCAAGACATGAAAACAGGTCAGTACAACTCACAATTAAATGAACTTACATTCACATTTGCCTTGGCATTATACAGTGGAGATTTGATCACGTACGACTGGCTGGTCTTGTCTGCAAAAAGGTGAACCACAGAAACCGATCCTGGGATATTATCCTAAAATAAAAAATAAATAAAATCACAAAAAAAAGTTGAAAAATACCAAAGAAATATGGAAGGACTAACAACATTATACAAAGAAATTAAGACATCAAGCAAAAATTGCTCCTGTGAGTTGTTTAAACATACACCGATAATTTGATATGCCGTGGTCCTTGAAGTCCAGAAAACCCTGTTACATTGTGTATATAAGGCCATGCTGTAAGGAGGAATCCTTTGTGTCATATATACAAACAACCTATGAACACACAGTGGCCACTGTTTATCAAAATATAATTCACCCCACTTACACAACAGCAACTGCAATGTGCAGGCACAGCTGATAAGACAATGTAAACTGAGCAAAATGCTAACTGCCAATTTATATCAGTTGTCTATAGTAAGATGTAGTAAAACCAGTAGGATCTGAAGTGGATGGAAGATAAATTGACTGTCCACGTCCTATTGAAGCACATTATATCAATTCAACATTCAAATTAATGAAAATATGTTAATAATAAAAATAATACGGATCTATTCTCACCAGAAAATTTCTGCGAAGTAGCTATTTATAGAAACTTCCAAGCTGTACAACACTAAGAAGCCTGTTCTAACAATGTCTGACTTGCAAAATTAGCCATAACAGCAACAAGTCATGTTTGCTTCTAAAGTCTCTGCCTATTTATTCATGTATCTCCTATTTTCAAGTCTGATTACTTTAGTGCTCATTTGGTGCCTTTCTTTAAGCTTCGTGACAAATACTTTTCTATTAGATATGTTTATCACTCCAAGTCTTCAAGCAAGCCACTGTAATCTGCTCTCAGTCTGATGTGATTGATACCTACATTCTAACAATTTAACTTGCGTAACAAAAATAAACTGTAGCTCTTCAATTAATGTCTCTGAACAACAACTATTAATAAAGACACACGAGTAAAGGAGACAGCTGAATTATATAAGTTAGAGGTAGTCAAAATGAGGAACATTAGAATTTACTTATAATATATACACCTCAATTATAATTTTATGCTGCCTTATTACTTCTCTCACTTTCAATTCAGTCACTCATTCAGTACTGTCTGCAATCATGTTTCATAAATGTGTCCGATCTTAGATATCTCTATCTGGATTAGCTACGTTTTGTTTTTTTTAATCCATATCACTTGGTCAACTCAAATGGACATTTTTCTCTTGGCTTACCTTTCTTTTTTTCCCTTGAGTTTTCCATTAACTGCCGGGTGCACTTACTTCTATCTTTTCCTGACATGATCAGAGATTACTAATCATCTTTTTCTTAAGGTTTTAGTTTTAATGTTCTGAAACTTCTATAAGAACATTATTTTCTAACTAAACAGGATATATGAAACGAATCACACATGACTTTGTTAGACATGTTCAACCAATGATAGGCAATACCAGCAGCTACCTGAAAGAGATTTAAAGACTCCAGCAGTATATTT
Organism: Achatina immaculata; assembly: GCA_009760885.1. NCBI lineage: Eukaryota > Metazoa > Mollusca > Gastropoda > Stylommatophora > Achatinidae > Lissachatina > Lissachatina immaculata. The sequence continues at coordinate 55,253,405 of CM019716.1, forward strand.
ATGGTGGGTGGAGTTGCACCTCTTATATCTGCCACAACAGCCACTCCATCTGAGGAGGATTTCTTTCTGTAAGAAACAAAAAAAAAAATTTTAAAAAAAAACTTGTGATGATATTAACAAATCTGCATTGCTGTAACAATCATATCATTAACCAAGTTAAGACTATTCAATTCAAATGTAATATCCAGCCTTATTTATGCATGTGAAAGCTGGAAAACAACTAAAGAAATAGACAACAAATTAGACTCTTTTGAAAACAAATGCTTAAAGAAAATGCTTGGTATAAAGTGGAACGAATTCAAGAACAACACAGAGATAAGGCAGATAAGTGAACAACAACATGTCTCATTGGTGATCAGAAAAAGGAGATGGACATTTATCGGCCACGTGATAAGAAGAAACAATCAGAGAATCCCAAAACAAGTTATCAAGTGGAACACAACAGGCCAAAGAAAAAGAGGTCAACCACGTGAAACTCTTAAAAGGACATTGTTAAGAAAGATCACATCAGTAAGCATGAAATCCACTGATGAGGTTGAAAAACTCAGTGAAAGCAGGAAAACTTGGCAAACTACCATGTTAGCCACGTGACATTTAATGGCACAGGATGGACGTAAGATGTAAGAATAATCATACTGAATGAAGAAAATGAACTGCCGCATACCTGCAGTTCCCAATCAAGGATCCACGAAGGGTCTTGTGGGAGTTTACACTGCATGAATACTAAAGACATGTGGATATTTTTAATATGATACCAAACGGCTGAGAAGTGTAGGAAAGTACTACAACGTATCGTTGGTTTCAGGGCTCCACAATATGAAATATGTTGGCTGGGAACCACAGCTAAACCCAGCACATTTTTTCATACACCACATCAAAACATCCTTTAACGCATTTCATTTCTCCAATCAAATCATTTGACCTTGCACATTTCGCCTCGAAGAGGTAGTGAAGTATCTGCAGGTCTTCTTTAATTGTACTGAGTTTTAATATAATGAATTTACTATATCTAGACGTTCAAGCAAGCATCCCTGTCTTAAGTCTTTGAATGCTGGCCATTCTAAGAGATGGTGTGTGACTGATATCTTTGGACACAACACCAGGCATCACAAATTTAGTCTGAAGACTATAAAAATGAGAGCACAAGTAACAAAATACATTTGTGTCCTAGCCTGTGGTTGATGGTTTAAGTCCGGTGCGAGGCACCCTAGCAACCCAGCGGTTAGAAACAGATGCCTACTTCAACTTGAAGCTGAGACTGGTAAAGGTGACCAGGGATGATGCTGATCATATTACTCTCTAGCATGCCAAGGGGTCAAGAAAATATAGCCATTAATATAACATTCTCCTAGAATCTTCTTGATATAATACAGCAACCTTTCACCTTTTTTACTATAAGAAGTATTCTCAAAAAATATTATATATATATTTTTCAGTTAGCCTCCTCTTTTATATTAGCATTCCACTCCTCATTTTCAGAAATATTACAGCCATTTGTTTTGTAACTAAAATGTTTTTGGTCTTAAATCTTAACTGGCCAGAACAAAACTGAATGCATTTAGTAAGTGGTATTTACTTCAAAATTGGCCACTGCTGTTAAAAAAAAATATCTACAATAATTCAACAAAACTTTCAAGCAAAAAAAAAAAAAACAAAAAGGGAATTAGCAAGATTTTTCTGGATGTTTCATAACATTGTTCTTTTGGAACAATATACTTTACTGCAGCTACAGTTTTTAATAATAATGTTAAAACAAGCCAAAAATGAAAAAATAAAAAAATTATGAACTACGACCAAGAAAAAATACTGTTTTCAAGTGCACAATCAATGCAAATGTTTGACACTCAAATTCTAGTTTCAAAACTAATAATGCAAAATGAAGTTTTAAGATGTACCAAATACCAAATTTTAAGTAGTCTTTCTGGTTTGATGGTGATCTAATCCAAGATAATGGTGATCTAATTCAAGATGATGGAGACCTAATCCAATGATATAATTCAAGATGATGGTTGATATAATTCAATATGACAGTGATCTAATTCTAGATGATGGTGATCTAATTCAAGATGACAGTGATCTAATTCAAGATGATGGTGATCGAATCCAAGATGATAGTGATCTAATCCAATGTTCTAATCCAAAATAATAGTGATCTGATCCAAGATGATGATGATCTAATCCAAGATGGTGGTGATCTAATTCAAGATGACAGTGATCTAATTCAAGATGACAGTGATCTAATCCAATGATCTAATTAAAGATGATGGTGATCTAATCCAAGATGATGGCGATCTAATCCAATGTTCTAATCCAAAATGATGGCAATCTAATCCAAGATGATGGTGATCTAATTCAAGATGATGGTGATCTAATCCAATGATCTAATTCAAGATGATGGTGACCTAATTCAAGATGATGGTGATCTAATCCAAGATGATGGTGATCTAATTCAAGATGATGATGATCTAATTCAAGATAATGGTTTGACATTTGACACAACTAACATCACTGCTGTATCTAGACCAACAAGCGGCAGTAAGAATAAATGGTGAAACAACAACTTGGTTTGACATAAAACAAAGGGTCCGTCAGGGGTGCATATTGTCACCCTACTTATTTAACTTGTATACTGAAAATATAATGAGGAATGTTAGAGAAGATGTAGACAAAGAATATTACGATGCCATAACAATTGGAGGTTATGAAATACCAGAAATTAGATATGCTGATGACACAGTGTTACTGTCCACAACACAAAGAGGAATGGAAAAACTAATTGTGTCAGTTCGTAAGAACAGTGAAGAGCAGAACCTCTATCTTAATGCAAAGAAAACTAAATTGATGACAACTGACAAAACAAACAAGGCAGCTGAAATATATATCAATGAGGAAAAATTGGAAGAAGTGGAGAGTTTTGAATATCTTGGATCACTACTAACTAATAATGGAGATACAATGAGGGAAATTAAAAGGAGGACATGTATCGCTCTTCAGAAAGTAAAACAAATAAAGAGTCTGTGAAGAGGAGCAGACAGAACTACAAAAATAAGATTTTTAAGGGCATGCATCTTTCCCATCGCAACACATGCCTGTGAGACCTGGACACTTAACAAAACAGCTGAGAAACACATAAATGCCTTTGAACGTAAATGCTACAGAAAAGGTCTCCAAATATCATGGACACAAAAAAGAACAAATATATCTATACTACAAGAGCTTAATATTGAAGAAGGCTGGCTAGTAAAGAGGATTAAAGAGAGAAAACTTAAACATTTTTGACACATTAAACGTCATGATAATTTAGAGAAGACCGTATAGGGATACATAATGGGGAAAAGAAAAAGAGGAAGACCAAAACGAAGATGGCTGCAAGACATTGTTGACGATCTGCAAATGGATGCCGCAGCAGCAGGCCATCTTGCTCACAACCGAGAGGCCTACAGGAGTGCTGTTTGGGAGGCAAAGTTCCGCAAGAGACATGCAAATGAATGAATGGTGGTCTAATTCAATGATCTAATCCAAGATGATGGTGATCTAATTCAAGATGGTGATATAATCTAAAATGATGGTTATCTAATCCATAATGATCTAAGATGATGGTGATCTAATTCAGGATGATGGTGATCTAATCTAGGATGATGGTGGTCTAATCCTGGATGATGGTGATCTATGCGACTAGAGTGACTGACCCCACAATATCAATACCTAGGAACTGTGTAGTAATACATTAGAAGTCGTGCCAGTTCAGTACTAGATACCCGTCTCTCATGCCACAAGCTACTGCAGGTGAAGATATACACCAGATGTCTGCCATCTTCATCGGCACAACCTAACCAAGTAAGAAAACATTAGTTAGTGTGATACAACAGCCAACAGCAATCTGTATTCTCAAAATGCTTCATCCATCTAATACTGGCATGTTAAAATATATCTCAGATTACTAAATGTTTTCCTCTCAAATTATGAATGTCTTAATTCTTATTTTCAAATTGCTTCATGTTTTGCTGCTTTTTATTCTCAAACTGCTTCATGTTTTACTGCTTTTCTTTCTTAAATTACTTTATGTTTTACTACTTTTTATTGCTTCACATTTTACTGCTTTTTATTCTCAAACTGCTTCATGTTTCACTACTTTTTATTCTCAAATTGCTTCATTTTTTTCTACTTTTTATTCTCAAATTGCTCCATGTTTTACTGCTTTTCTTTCTTAAATTACTTTATGTTTTACTACTTTTTATTCTCAAACTGCTTCATGCTTTACTACTTTTCTTTCTTAAATTATTTTATGTTTTACTACTTTCTAAACTGCTTCATGTTTTACTGTTTTTCTTTCTTAAATTACTTTATGTTTTACTACTTTTTATTCCCAAATTGCTTCATGTTTTACTGCTCTTTATTCTCTAAATCTTAAAGTAATTCTCCCGAAAATGATTAATGTTTCTGGCAGTATATTCTTCTCAAATCGTTTTGCCTTTTTCTTCTCAAATTCATGCATTTTACCTATTAACATTTTGTAGACATAACATCTTATTCTTCTTTAAAAGCTTAATGCATGTTCAAAAATTTCAAAATTCTCTGGGTATTTTTTTTTTCAAAAGTTGAATTTTTTTTTCTCTGCAAATTCAAGACACATCCTGTTAGTATTCTTGGCTCAAAATGCTGGTATGCCTTTTGACTCTGAAATCTGTATGCAGATTCCTCCGAAAATCCTTGACTTGTCTCAGATAATTCTCTCCTTGGCGTGTATCTCAAATTTCAAGTTAGGGAACCACATAAGATAACAGATGCAACATGTATGGGTTTTCTTGTGTGTACTTCAAACTTCAGGTTATTGAACCACATAAGATAACAGATGCAACATGTATGGGTTTTCTTGTGTGTACTTCAAACTTCAGGTTATTGAACCACATAAGATAACAGATGCAACATGTATGGGTTTTCTTGTGTGTACTTCAAACTTCAGGTTATTGAACCACATGAGATAAAGAGATGCAGTTCGGATTTTCTTCTCTTTATAATTCTGGCATATAAACACACGGCATCAGTCAAGTTGGCTGCTTCTGTGGTCAGCTGAGAGTGACAGGAGTCCGCTTAGAGCTAGTTTTCTTTGCAAGTAATCTGGGACAATCATGACAGTGTATTTACTTACTGTCTGAACTGTATGTGCTAACCATGAGCATGAAGAACACGGACATCATTGTGGGAATGACTGGTTAGCTGAGTGGTAATGGGTTCTGTCCCAGAAATGGGATTTTTTTCTGGTACACACCAAAAAGGCCCTGGGGTCGACCCAGCCTCTAAAAATGGGTACCAGAGAAATCTGGGAAGGTAAAAAGGCCAGACGGTGATACTGATCACATCACACTTTCATGTGCCGAAGGTCATGGAAAATATGGGGCTACCATCATATCCCCAATATGCCTTCATGGCATGGAAAAGAGAATTTTACCTTTATCTTACTTAACACTAAATGGTGTGTACGTGTGTGTGTGCGTGCGTGCATGTGTGTGTGTGTGTGCGTGCGTGTGCATGTGCATGTGTAGAGAGAGAAAGAAAGAAAGAAAGAAAGAAGTTGCACTCAAACTGAATGAGACAGCAGTCAGCAGCCCACAACTGGACAGTGTTTTAGCTTAGCTAAGATTAGCAGGGCTGCAGGATTAAATGTTCTCCAGTTGTTGGAAGTCGTAAAAGCAACCCTTTCCAAAACCTGATCTTATACAGGTTACAAAATCTGCACAGAGCCATCAGATGACGGTGCTCAAGCTTGAAATCAGAGTGAGATTTATTAAGACTAAAAGCACAGCCCAACAGTTTCTACCATACCTGGTAAAATGGCCACACCTGAGGACAGGATTTCATTGTCCACCTGGGAGATACATTCAGGTATTTCCATCTTTCTCTGTGCCACAGAACAGCTGCTGCTTCTCTGATCAACAGACAAAGTCTGACCTACTGTACCACTTGACTGAGTATCTACAGAAAAAGACAAATGTCCAAACAAACAGACAAAAATTAACAAACGAGATGTGGACAATGCCCCTAAGATCCCATGAAATAAAAATAAATAATTTTTTTTAAAAATATGATTCTCCTATAATTCACTGGCACTGATGTATGCACAGTGCATTCTGCTCACATATTCTCTGCTTTTAGTGAGAGTTCCCCTATGACAAGCACAGGGTGCCCATTTTCACAGCTGCCATGACCAGAGAATAATGAACCAGGTTAGAACCAGTTCTTCTCACCTCAACAAAACAGTTTATTTATTCCCCCCCCCCCACCCCCATGGATAAGCTCAGCCCTAAAAATCACAGAAATAAAGAAAAGCACTTCATCGCTGACTGGGTTTGTTTTGGGGTTTCTTTTCCTGTGATCCACCAGCTTCAGCCAGTTCCCTCTCCTCCCAGTACTGATCAGCCCCTTCCTGATTTATCTAAATTTTTGCACTTCATATTTCTGGATTTCTCTGAACACTGGTTATGTCAGGTGAGATTATACTTCCCTTTTCACAGGGTTCCTGTTTTCATACACACAAAAATTTAAAAATACAGTGTATCTGGTTTCTGGATGAAGGATCTAGCCTAACTGCAGGGAATCAAGATAGTGAATGATCACACTATGAAAATCATGGCATCCTTAATAGTCTTTTAATCAGTAAGTGTATGCTTTAACCACTGAGTAAGTCTATGTCTTAACCACTGAGCTACAGAAAGTCGCAGTCAATACAGTGGTGTCTATGAATGAAGAAAATTATATTTGTATATAAATGCTTGATGCTTGTTTTGCATTCAAATCCCAAAACACTTGCAGGCAGAGAACAAACAGCAGATACCCACAAGACCCCGTACTACGACACAAAAAAAACAGCAGATACCCACACGACCCCGTACTAAGACTAAACAAACAGCAGATGCCCACAAGACCCCGTACTACAACAAAAAAAAAAACAGCAGATACCCACACGACCCCGTACTAAGACTAAACAAACAGCAGATACCCACAAGATCCCGTACTACGACAAAAAAAAAAACAGCAGATACCCACACAACCCCGTACTAAGACTAAACAAACAGCAGATACCCACACAACCCCGTACTAAGACTAAACAAACAGCAGATACCCACACGACCCCGTACTAAGACTAATCAAACAGCAGATACCCACAAGACCCCGTACTAAGACTAAACAAACAGCAGATACCCACACGACCCCGTACTAAGACTAAACAAACAGCAGATACCCACAAGACCCCGTACTAAGACTAAACAAACAGCAGATACCCACACGACCCCGTACTAAGACTAAACAAACAGCAGATACCCACAAGACCTCGTACTAAGACTAAACAAACAGCAGATACCCACAAGACCCCGTACTAAGACTAAACAAACAGCAGATACCCACAAGACCCCGTACTAAGACTAAACAACAGCAGATACCCACACGACCCCGTACTAAGACTAACAAACAGCAGATACCCACAAGACCTCGTACTAAGACTAAACAAACAGCAGATACCCACAAGACCCCGTACTAAGACTAAACAAACAGCAGATACCCACAAGACCCCGTACTAAGACTAAACAAACAGCAGATACCCACACGACCCCGTACTAAGACTAAACAAACAGCAGATACCCACAAGACCCCGTACTAAGACTAAACAAACAGCAGATACCCACACGACCCCGTACTAAGACTAAACAAACAGCAGATACCCACACGACCCCGTACTAAGACTAAACAAACAGCAGATACCCACAAGACCCCGTACTACGACAAAAAAAAAACAACAGCAGATACCCACAAGACCTCGTACTAAGACTAAACAAACAGCAGATACCCACACGACCCCGTACTAAGACTAAACAACAGCAGATACCCACACGACCCCGTACTAAGACTAAACAACAGCAGATACCCACACGACCCCGTACTAAGACTAAACAAACAGCAGATACCCACAAGACCCCGTACTACAACAAACAAAAAAAAAGCAGATACCCACACGACCCCGTACTAAGACTAAACAAACAGCAGATACCCACACGACCCCGTACTAAGACTAAACAAACAGCAGATACCCACACGACCCCGTACTAAGACTAAACAAACAGCAGATACCCACACGACCCCGTACTAAGACTAAACAAACAGCAGATACCCACAAGACCCCGTACTAAGACTAAACAAACAACAGATACCCACACGACCCCGTACTAAGACTAAACAAACAGCAGATACCCACACGACCCCGTACTAAGACTAAACAAACAGCAGATACCCACAAGACCCCGTACTAAGACTAAACAAACAGCAGATACCCACAAGACCCCGTACTAAGACTAAACAAACAACAACAAACCACAAGACCCCGTACTAAGACTAAACAAACAGCAGATACCCACAAGACCCCGTACTAAGACTAAACAAACAACAACAAACCACAAGACCCCGTACTAAGACTAAACAAACAACAACAAACCACAAGACCCCGTACTAAGACTAAACAAACCACAAGACCCCGTACTAAGACTAAACAAACAACAACAAACCACAAGACCCCGTACTAAGACTAAACAAACCACAATCTTCAGGTTATGAGCTGTACACCGCAGACTCAGCGCTCATCTCCACAAGATAAAGTCAACATTCATCTCCACAAGATAAATTCAACATTCATTTCCACAAGATAAAGTCAACATTCATCTCCACAAGATAAAGTCAACATTCATCTCCACAGGACAAAGTCAACATTCATCTCCACAAGATAAACTTAACATTCATCTCCACAAGACAAAGACAACATTCACTTCCACAAGACAAAGGCTGCACCAAAAGCCCAATGCATGTGCCACAACGGCGCCCCCCCCCCCCCGACTCCTGAACTAATACTACAGACCTGCACCACAACCCTGAGAAGTGAGTACGGAGGAGAAACTCTGGGTTCCTACGAAGACCTCCTGCTAACAGCAGGACTCATGGAGACAACCGACCTCCTGTTTAGAAAGCTGAGCGTATGAAACTCAAAGCAGATGAAGTATTCAAGTCAGTCGAAATTCCGCTTTGTGTTTGATGTTCTACTGCTTGATACTTCATGTTTTCAGGCCATCTATAAATCAGATTTGCTAAGACACTGACAAGAAACAGCTATAATAGTGAAAATGAATAGAAAACAATGTCACTTGAGAAAGTGACTTACGTCCATTCCCACTTTCGACAGGGTTTGTCGGAACGGAGCTCCGCTGTAAGTCAGAGCCCACCTGTACTCACGTTGAAATGTTGCATACTTTTTCTTTTAAAAAAAAAAACAAACTCAAGGCATTTGATTTACTTTGGTTTAAAAAAAACGCACCCTAAAAGATATATTGTCTCCGTTCGAGGTGTACATCCTGGGCATGTCTACTGACCTTACCTGGTAATCGGTATCACTGCTGACTGGGCCCCTACACTCACTTACCCGTAACATATCTGACAACAGATTATATAACTTTCTGGTTGCTCGATAAAATAGGACTGATCTCTCTCACTGGTGGGAGAGATCAGTCTGAGAGAGATCAGTCTGAGAGAGCTCAGAACTGAGAAACCTGGCACTGCAGTTAAATGAAGAGGGTCTCCGCGACCTTCTTTCGTGCACTTTTGGGGGAATTAGACTCCATCTTGGTTTATTCAAGGGCAAAAAAAAAATAAATAAATAACCATCCAGCATTTTCAACATTCAACTTCAACAGTCACGCCTGACCTACTGACAATGATTGTCACTAGATTCTAACTTGATTGTCACTGCCCCGGCTGCAGCAACTGCCTCGACAACAACCGCCGTTGAGTAAGCTGTGCTGGTTGTGAGAAACGAATATCAAACATTAATATCAGGCCTCCGTTACGAGAGCTTATAAAAAACTATTACTGTATCCAGTACATACAGAACCATAAGCCTTCGCCCGTGCAAGACCAATAAATTATCGTTCGTGTCTTTTAAATGCCACTTATTACCCTGGCCAGCAGTAATCTACGGTCTGGGCCACCTTTAACGAGTTCTCTTAGCCACGACTACACACACAGCTGCTGTACTGTACATTCGCAAATGCCATATCAACCTGACTTTTGCCGTGCGTTTATTACTTAACAGTTTAGGTGTACTGAAAGTTATGACTCTCCTTCCTGAATGTTGCTGTGAATATATTCAGTTTTCTGAAGGTAAACTGTTATAAAATAAATGAAATTTATAGATCACACTTCTGGCTGTAAAGAGGACTTTATTGTGCGAGTTATAAAGCTGCTTTAGACTAAACAAACAGCAGATACCCACAAGACCCCGTACTAAGACTAAACAAACAACAACAAACCACAAGACCCCGTACTAAGACTAAACAAACAACAACAAACCACAAGACCCCGTACTAAGACTAAACAAACCACAAGACCCCGTACTAAGACTAAACAAACAACAACAAACCACAAGACCCCGTACTAAGACTAAACAAACCACAATCTTCAGGTTATGAGCTGTACACCGCAGACTCAGCGCTCATCTCCACAAGATAAAGTCAACATTCATCTCCACAAGATAAATTCAACATTCATTTCCACAAGATAAAGTCAACATTCATCTCCACAAGATAAAGTCAACATTCATCTCCACAGGACAAAGTCAACATTCATCTCCACAAGATAAACTTAACATTCATCTCCACAAGACAAAGACAACATTCACTTCCACAAGACAAAGGCTGCACCAAAAGCCCAATGCATGTGCCACAACGGCGCCCCCCCCCCCCCGACTCCTGAACTAATACTACAGACCTGCACCACAACCCTGAGAAGTGAGTACGGAGGAGAAACTCTGGGTTCCTACGAAGACCTCCTGCTAACAGCAGGACTCATGGAGACAACCGACCTCCTGTTTAGAAAGCTGAGCGTATGAAACTCAAAGCAGATGAAGTATTCAAGTCAGTCGAAATTCCGCTTTGTGTTTGATGTTCTACTGCTTGATACTTCATGTTTTCAGGCCATCTATAAATCAGATTTGCTAAGACACTGACAAGAAACAGCTATAATAGTGAAAATGAATAGAAAACAATGTCACTTGAGAAAGTGACTTACGTCCATTCCCACTTTCGACAGGGTTTGTCGGAACGGAGCTCCGCTGTAAGTCAGAGCCCACCTGTACTCACGTTGAAATGTTGCATACTTTTTCTTTTAAAAAAAAAAACAAACTCAAGGCATTTGATTTACTTTGGTTTAAAAAAAACGCACCCTAAAAGATATATTGTCTCCGTTCGAGGTGTACATCCTGGGCATGTCTACTGACCTTACCTGGTAATCGGTATCACTGCTGACTGGGCCCCTACACTCACTTACCCGTAACATATCTGACAACAGATTATATAACTTTCTGGTTGCTCGATAAAATAGGACTGATCTCTCTCACTGGTGGGAGAGATCAGTCTGAGAGAGATCAGTCTGAGAGAGCTCAGAACTGAGAAACCTGGCACTGCAGTTAAATGAAGAGGGTCTCCGCGACCTTCTTTCGTGCACTTTTGGGGGAATTAGACTCCATCTTGGTTTATTCAAGGGCAAAAAAAAAATAAATAAATAACCATCCAGCATTTTCAACATTCAACTTCAACAGTCACGCCTGACCTACTGACAATGATTGTCACTAGATTCTAACTTGATTGTCACTGCCCCGGCTGCAGCAACTGCCTCGACAACAACCGCCGTTGAGTAAGCTGTGCTGGTTGTGAGAAACGAATATCAAACATTAATATCAGGCCTCCGTTACGAGAGCTTATAAAAAACTATTACTGTATCCAGTACATACAGAACCATAAGCCTTCGCCCGTGCAAGACCAATAAATTATCGTTCGTGTCTTTTAAATGCCACTTATTACCCTGGCCAGCAGTAATCTACGGTCTGGGCCACCTTTAACGAGTTCTCTTAGCCACGACTACACACACAGCTGCTGTACTGTACATTCGCAAATGCCATATCAACCTGACTTTTGCCGTGCGTTTATTACTTAACAGTTTAGGTGTACTGAAAGTTATGACTCTCCTTCCTGAATGTTGCTGTGAATATATTCAGTTTTCTGAAGGTAAACTGTTATAAAATAAATGAAATTTATAGATCACACTTCTGGCTGTAAAGAGGACTTTATTGTGCGAGTTATAAAGCTGCTTTACCGTGACTTAAAACTGATGTGCCAGAATATAACTTACATCGTTCTTCTTACTCTCATTTACATTACTATATCTATCTAATTACTGCCTCAACAACACTAGCAAAAGCATCTGGAGGTAAACCTAAAGTTCAAGGTTCAAAATTCCGACTCCGCTGTCAATGTGTTCAGGACAGCCCCCATATATGCCCCGCCGCATCCACCCAAAAGTTTATTTGCTAACAGTTCCCATCAAGGGTTGATTGTTTACGATGGGTTTTTTGTCCCCACACAGTTCAGATTTCTTGCCAGCAACCTTACTCTGTCCCGGCTCCAGCAATCTCCTTATGGCTACTCTGTTCTTCCATTCCCGCTCTTTATTTTCTCGCAGTCTGCACAATACCGCTTTAGCAGTGTCACTCTTGTCCACCCCTGCCTTTTATTTTAGCTTGTCCAGCAAGTTTACCAGCCATTCCATGACCTGGACAGTAAAGCCCCGTTAGACCCACAAACCTAAATTAAGACATAATCTAGCTCAACCCTGGTTGTTGCTGTCAAGTTGACAGCATGACAGATGGCACTTATCACAGCCACAGATAGCTAAAACCATGTCCTAAATATTACAGTGATAGGACAGTTCCGATATGACGGGTTGGGCAAACGGGAATAGTCTGCATGTGCTCTCATACGTTTCTGACGTTCGCTAACAAACCCTGCTTCTTGTTTTCGTATGGAAATAACCGAAGCTCATTCGCCATCTGATCTGGTGATCTTCTTCTTCTTCTTCAAAACTACACTGAACTGAGAGCTGGTTTTCTTTGCTGCCAATGCGGTAAAGATGTTGAGCCCACAGCATCGTGTCGGCTTGGGAGCGGGTCACGGCAGATTTTTTTTTTTCAGTCTCTGAGTGCAGGTAAAAAAGCAGGGGGTGTGCAATACTTCTTTAACGGATTCTACCAGCATGGGGACTATGGCGATCCCTGCCCTGTTAGCTGCGCTATGGCTGGTACTGGAGTAGGGTAGCAACGAAGAGGTGTGACAGGGTCTTGGTCAGCTATGGTTCGCCAGGCTTGGTGCTAGCATGTCAGCTATGGTTCGCCAGGACTGGTGCTAGCATGTCAGCTATGGTTCGCCAGGACTGGCGCTAGCATGTCAGCTACGGTTCGCCAGGCTTGGTGCTAGCATGTCAGCTACGGTTCGCCAGGCTTGGTGCTAGCATGTCAGCTACGGTTCGCCAGGCTTGGTGCTAGCATGTCAGCTACGGTTCGCCATGCTTGGTGCTAGCATGTCAGCTATGGATCGCTGACTGTCAAATCGGGCATCATTTCCCGTACCCCCCCTTCCCCCGATCTGATGGTGGTTCACCATGACTTCGGCGGCCTAGAAACCTCAACTTCAATCAACAAAATATACAGCAAAAAAATAAGCCACCCCTTTTAACCATAGAAAAACCACCTGTCCACTTTCTTAAGGGAACCGATTTAGACGAGTGTAAAGATGTTTTCTATGTGCTTTTTTTCCTTCAATCAATAAAGCCATTCAGTCTTGTTAAAAATAAATCCCAAGTGGTATACATGAAGATTTGACAAAACACAATATTTCACTGACTATAGAGCTACATTCTTGGCTTTTTTGTCTGACCTCTTGGCATTAGCTCATATAGATCCCATGTACATGTTTTTAAGCATTCCCAAGTTTCCACGGAGCTGTAGAAACCATTTTCCACGGTGGTAGGTCACGAAGAACTTTTGCAAGTAATGGGAGCTGTCAATCAATTCTTTGTCACGACAAGTATATATATATATATATATATTTGTGTGTGTAAGTATGTGTATATATCTGCGTGTGTGGTGTGTTACATCGCGGGGTACTGTAATGCTAGGATTAAGTACGTATATTTAATACGCTTTTTTTTTCCTGCGTTACAGGATGTAACGATCTAGCGAGTGGATAAATAAACTTACAGACACGGCGCTACTTAAAACAGTACTTGTTTCACATCACACCCTTTGTGTAGATAAGCGCTTTTGTTGGAGATTTTGTTTATAACAGCTGCAGCCAAATCCAGCTTTTATGTCCGAATCTAACCTATAAAGAAGTTAAATGTTTTCGCATTCTCGCATAAGAATGAGTTATAATCTTGGACGGGAAAAGGAGGTGGGGTGGGGGCATATTGGTAGTAAACTTATGAACTAAGAAAGGTGGGTAGATAGCCGAGTGTGGTTGGGTGGTGGATAAAAAGACAAGGAGACAAAAAAGTCGGTTATGAAAAAGAAAAGCCAGACCAGGCAATCTGACAATGAGGCTAGATGACAGACAGACTGACCAAAAGTCAGAACAGAATTCAGAGACCCGAACACAACATGGACAAAAGACAGAAAGACCAGAAAACAGGATGGAAGACAAAAGTGCCAAAAGAGAAGGAGATCAGACGATAAACAGGACAAAAGATAAAGATACTAGAAGACAAACAAGACAGAAGACAAAGAGATCAGAAGATAAACAGGACAAAACACAGAGATACTAGAAGACAAACAGGACAGAAGACAGGACGAAAGACATAGATGCTAGAGGACAAACAGGACAGAAGACAGAGATACCTGAAGATATACGGGTCAGAAGATAGACAAACCAGAAGTGTAGTCAGAAGACAGAGAATCAGAAGACAAACAGGACATAAAAGGAAGATACCAGAAGACACTGCACAGAAGACAGAAAGACCTGAAGACAAACTTTGGGCAGAAGACAGAGATGCCAGAAGAAACTGATACCAGAAGACAGGAATGACGGACGGACGGATCATCCGGATGGATAAAACCCACGGCGAACTGCTGAATGACAACTGAATACGTCTAACAATACTAAGCCCTAGTATGCGGGATATAATAGAGAAGGGACGGAATCACAGTTACCCTATATACACAAGCAATGCAATCCAATTAGTTCCACCAATTACACATCGCGTATGCAAACCCACAGCCTGCATTATGAGATAATTATGATTCAAAGCTCACGCAACTTTCCGACATTAATCAGTGCAGTAAAAATGTAGTTTAGTTACACACAAGAACCGAGGTTTACAGTCATCATCATCATCATCATCATCGTTTTTCACTCCCTTCAGAGAACAGGCCACGGATAAAGGCTCTCCAGTCATCCCTGTTCTTGGAATTAGCTCTGCTTCCTTTCATGTGCATCCTTTGCTTCTGAGCACCGTCATAATTTCTCTTCTCCAAGTAAGGCTATGTCTTCCTTGTTTTCTGTTTCCTTGATGATTCCATGTCAGTGTCTGTCTTGCTATGTTGGTGTCAGGTTTCCTCAGAGTGTGGCCAATCCACCTCCACTTCCTAGACATGATTTGTAGGTTCATTAGTTCTTGTCCTGCCCTTTCCCAGACCTCCTCTTTCCTGACCTTGTCCTGCCATTTAATGTTTAAAATCCCCCTCAACCAGTACTACATGAATGTTTGTTTCCTCTGTTGTATTGTCTTGGTCATAACCCATGTTTCTGAACCATACAGTAGGACAGTCTTTACATTTGTATTGAAAAGCCTAAGTATGGTTCTTATTTTGATGTTCTTAGATGACCACATTTTGTTAAGTTGGATAAATGCTGTCCTGGTCTTGGTTATTCTAGCTTTTTCAACCTTTTCCGTTCCCCCACATTTATCCACTAAGCTGCCTAAATATGTGAAAGGTTTATGGGAATGACCCTAATAGGGAGGCAAACATCCTATCATCTATCAAAACTGACCAACCCACAAAACCTCTAAGTTTCCTACCGCTTATCTAATTTAACTTTTTTTCCACATCTACCTACATATGAACGAAGACGCTGTTCGATTTGGCAGTCATCGATCCATGGTTGACATGCCAAAGTCAGGGTTGGCGAACCATAGCTTATCATGGCCCTGTCCCGCCTCTCCGTTGGTACCACACCCCAGTAACCTAGCGACGGTGAAGGAATCGTCATAATCCCTGCTGCTGTGGAGTCTGATAAAAAAAAAAGTATGGCACACCCCTTCTGTTTAGTTCCACTTAGAGACTGACCGGCGTACTTTGTCCCAGTCCGGCACGATGTTGTGCTTCAACATCTTCGTTACTGCATGCAGAAAAATTCAGAAGACTAGAAGAACACTCAATTTATGATCGTATGCACAACCAAGGCAAAGGCAGACTGAAGAGAACAAACTTCATCCAAAGAATAACGAAACCCTTGCAAAATGATACAATAACCCCACATGCACAAAGCAAACCTTTAGAACCGTTTTGCAAATTCCCACAATGGAAAACAAAAAAAAATTCCCAGAACTGAAAGATCAACTCCCAGGCATACAGAAAAAAGGAACCCAAACGGTAAAAGAAAAACAAGTGATAGCAGTGGATTGCATAACAAAAAAAAAACTATCCAAGAAAGTACTGGACAAACACATACACAGATGGATCAGCTACAAATGCCACAGAAAATGGAGGTGGATGCATATCTATAAAGCTAAAACAAGAACAAGCAATACAGATGGCTGTACCAACAGGTACCTGCTCCAATACTACACAGCAGAGGCTAAATCAATAAAAACTGCAGCAATGAAAATAATAGAACAGAGAAGCCAGGCTGAGAAGCAAACAGTCTTTTTCACAGATTCACAGACGGAATACAAGCACTGAAACACCAAAATGTCAAAGACCTAGACAACCTGACAGAAGCCCTATATCACTAGCAGGCACAAAGGTCAATAAAGGAGTCATCCGCTCACAGCTCCATACAAGGAAATGAAGAGGCAGACATGATGGCAAAAGAGATAGGAAGAATGCAACAAACTGATAGAACCACAACATATGAACAAACAAAAAATAGACTAAAAGCCACATATAAAGACAAATGGACAAAACAACACCCCACGGCAAAAACAGATGATGAATACAACAAACTCTCAAGAAATGACTAAGTGATAACTTCTCAGTGAGTACAGGACACTGCCAGGCTGAGACACCATCTACATCAGAAGCTGAGAAATGACATAGCAGACCTATGCGTCTGCGGCAAAGAACAGCAGACACATCACACCACATCCTCCAGAGTTGCCAGCTACACAACTCACTCAGGCAAAGGACCCGGCCAGATCCCCCCCACCCCCAAGAGAAGCTCTACGATGATGCTTAAAACATTAAACGGACTGCCACTTTTGTGTGTGTGTGTGTGAGAGAGAGAGAGAGAGAGAGTGTGGTGTCGATGTCTGAGCGAACGACGACGAAGAAGAAGAAGAACACCGTCATTACATCGGCAGCGAAGAACATTAAACTTGTTCCTGTGAGACAGAAGATCATCTACCGACATTTTTACCTGTCTAAAATCTATCCGTTTATCAACCTGCCCATTCATTTGTTTGTCTCTCTGTCAAGGGACGGAAACAAACAGCTGAATGCATAACTTCCTACACGAGACAGAAAAGCGAGTGATATTGACAGAACAATTAACAGTATATGTTAAAAGTCAGTCACTCGGTCTGTAGGATTGTGCCCTGTCTGAGAATCATCGATTGACCCGCCAGAAGTCTTAGTCCTCTGTTCTGTGGACGAAAGTGGCTTTAGGGATGTGCTGCAGAAATCTGTGATAATGCATTAAGTATCTGTAATATATGTGCATTGTGCAGTACAAAACGCATAAATCTCCCTTCACTGTTTCACTCACCAACAGAAGCACGACTGCCCTTCCCAGTTATCTACCTAACCCTAACAGGCTTTCCACCGCCCACTCTCTTCTAGCTCATGCATGCGCTGGTATTGTCATCATTGGAATATATTCTTGGCCTGCTCACCCTGTCCTATGCTCAGCTGAACAGACTACAGCGTGTACAGAACGTGCCAATGAGAGTGGTCTTGGGTTGCACCATGGATACTCCGGTGGCGGTCGTGCACTTTCTGCTTGATCTGCCGAGTGTGAGGTCAAAATACAAGTATGCTCAGATAAAGGCATACATTAGGGTTGTTGGCATGAAGGATCATCCTCTCCATAAGGAGGTGGGGTTGATAAAGGGAAGATACATCAAACAAGGCAGATCCTGGATAGCTGAGGCGGAGAATATAATAAAGTCAATTTGCAATCTAGATGAGGTGGCTAAAGGTGATGACTGGTTACAGGTACATGACCGACCTCAGCTAACAAAGGTTATTATACAGAAGAGTCGTGAGTGTCAGACTGAGCGCATGGAGCAGTTGAACTTTGGGTTCAAGATCTCATCCAGCATCACTGGGTCTTCCAACACGGCATAATATGTACAGATGGCTCGGTGACTCGGAACATCACAAGTGGTTTGGGGTTTGTTGCCTACCGAAATGGTACAGTCGTGGCACAGGGTTCGGCAGCCTTTGAAGTCAGCACATCAAGCATGAACTGAGACTGTGTCGGCGGCGATGGAATGGTTAGTTGCTCAAGATGTGGTTAATGGTGTCACTGTGACGGATTCACAGAGCATAGTCCATAAGACTGAAGAAGAATTTGCTTCGCAAAAGAACGGGTTCAACTGCTAACCCAGTCAGCCGTGAAAAGCCTAACGTGGCTTTGCTGTCCAGTGCATGAGGGAGTACATGGCAATGATATGGCAGACAGACTTGCTGGACAGGCTAAAATAAACGGAAGACTGTCAATGGACAAAGGGGACATTGTTAGGGCTGTACTGGACAGACTGTGGGAAAATAAAGTGCGGGAATGGACGAACAATGAAGCTGTGAGAAGAAAGCTGAAGCTAGTATGGCAAAAAAATTATTGTAAACAACCAATATTTGACAGAAACTATTAACAAATATACTCCTTGATGGATGCTGCAGTACGCGGCGGAGCATATATGGGGTTGTCCCGAATGCAGTGAAGCCGGAGTCCGAAGTTTGTAGTTTGAACGACTTTCTATCCTGTGTGTCTGCACAGTTTTCTCAGAAAACTAAAATAACGCACATTATAGATTACGATTTATATGTAAGGTACTAAATGTGAACAACGAAAACAATGCAACACAAGCTTCCAAAATCCAATTTATCCTTCGTTTCATCTGATTATTTTATCTGGCCAATATCCTCCCCCCCCCCCCCTCCCCTCGCTCCTGCAATTTTTTGTCTTCTACTATTTATTAGTGCTATTTATTAGTATAACTTAAATAAGAACTGATACCGACGGTAAATGAAGCGTTTTCCGGCAGGTAATCAACTGTTATTATTTGTAATCATTCTCTATCCCTCCAGCACGTAATCAACTGTTATTATTTGTAATCATTCTCTATCCCTCCAGCACGTAATCAACTGTTATTATTTGCAATCATTCTTTATCCCTCCGGCAGGTAATCAACTGTTATTATTTGTAATCATTCTCTATCCCTCCAGCAGGTAATCAACTGTTATTATTTGTAATCATTCTTTATCCCTCCGGCAGGTAATCAACTGTTATTATTTTTAATCATTCTCTATCCCTCCAGCACGTACTCAACTGTTATTATTTTTAATCATTCTCTATCCCTCCGGCAGGTAATCAACTGTTATTATTTGTAATCATTCTTTATCCCTCCGGCACGTAACCAACTGTTATTATTTGTAATCATTCTCTATCCCTCCGGCAGGTAATCAACTGTTATTATTTGTAATCATTCTTTATCCTTCCGGCACGTAATCAACTGTTATTATTTGCAATCATTCTTTATCCCTCCGGCAAGTAATCAACTGTTATTTTTTGCAATCATTCTTTATCCCTCCGGCACGTAATCAACTGTTATTATTTGCAATCATTCTTTATCCCTCCGGCAAGTAATCAACTGTTATTTTTTGCAATCATTCTTTATCCCTCCGGCAAGTAATCAACTGTTATTATTTGTAATCATTCTCTATCCCTCCGGCACGTAATCAACTGTTATTATTTGTAATCATTCTCTATCCCTCCAGCACGTACTCAACTGTTATTATTTGTAATCATTCTCTATCCCTCCGGCAAATAATCAACTGTTATTATTTGTAACATTCTCTATCCCTCCACCAGGTAATCAACTGTTATTATGTGTAATCATTCTCTATCCCTCCGGCAGGTAATCAACCGTTATCCCTCCAGCAGGTAATCAACTGTTATTATGTGTAATCATTCTCTATCCCTCCGGCAGGTAATCAACCGTTATCCCTCCAGCAGGTAATCAACTGTTATTATGTGTAATCATTCTCTATCCCTCCGGCAGGTAATCAACCGTTATCCCTCCAGCAGGTAATCAACTGTTATTATGTGTAATCATTCTCTATCCCTCCGGCAGGTAATCAACCGTTATCCCTCCAGCAGGTAATCAACTGTTATTATGTGTAATCATTCTCTATCCCTCCGGCAGGTAATCAACCGTTATCCCTCCAGCAGGTAATCAACTGTTATTATGTGTAATCATTCTCTATCCCTCCGGCAGGTAATCAACCGTTATCCCTCCAGCAGGTAATCAACTGTTATTATGTGTAATCATTCTCTATCCCTCCGGCAGGTAATCAACCGTTATCCCTCCAGCAGGTAATCAACTGTTATTATGTGTAATCATTCTCTATCCCTCCGGCAGGTAATCAACCGTTATCCCTCCAGCAGGTAATCAACTGTTATTATGTGTAATCATTCTCTATCCCTCCGGCAGGTAATCAACCGTTATCCCTCCAGCAGGTAATCAACTGTTATTATGTGTAATCATTCTCTATCCCTCCGGCAGGTAATCAACCGTTATCCCTCCAGCAGGTAATCAACTGTTATTATGTGTAATCATTCTTTATCTAAGAAACTCTGACACGATAAACCGTTCCCTTATTAACAAAAACCTTTTAACAGCAGACGGGAAAGGTTAACTACATTGCTCGACATCGAACCAAGGCAGACCGTAACTGTCTCTACTGGGCACTGTTGATAACGCACGGACTTCGGAAAACAACACAACCCTGATAACTCACCTATAGCAGCGGCTATAACGTAGAAGTGTAATCATAGCAGTGGATTCCGGCTTATCTTCAAATGAAAGGGAACGTACTGTTTCTGATTGAAGAAAATGGCGCCGAAGTACAATGCTTTCTCTGGCCTCAGAAATGGTACAATACTGAAACGCGACGCAGTGGTTCCCAACCTGTTGTTTGCTGACCATAAGGTTTCCTAGAAGTATTATCAGTTACCTCGCAAGTGTATTTTATCAATTGAGTATTAAATTAAGAATCCATGGCACTGTAATATTATACATACAGTCGAACCCACTTAATATCACATCGCTTTATGTCACCGCCTGGATACTGTCATATAAATTTGTATCCCCGGCCAACTCCCGTAAGTAATTAATGGGCTTTACTCCCGTTAATATCACTCCGCTTATTCCCACAAATTGGTTGCTGTCACGGTATTTTTGCACCCGGAGGAGTTAAAGACCCCACTTTGTATCAAAGACTGGGCGAGTACAAACTATAAACATCTCACAAAGCGTTACCAACTTGCGACTCTTCAAAGAAGGGGCTGGCCGTTTGATTACCGAGTACGTGCCACATCAATCTTTTGAACATGCAGGCATCAAAACTCAGGCAGTGTGAATGGTATGAAACATTTGATATGAATGAAAGGCTTACCACGGCCGCCCTTTCGTGATTAAAATCTGGCTTCTTTCGGGTCATTGTCTTTATGACATTAACGTGAGCGACGTTAAATTGGCAACGCGAGCTGACTGTTGGTCAGGCTCGAATAGTGCAGTAAAAGAAAGGTAGACAGCGACGCCGAGGATAGTTCTGATGATGTCAGTGAGTCCGTCACGGACCAGACCCCAACAAAAACTGTTTCTTACGCTCAGTCTGCTGTAAGCGCGTTCGAAACTGTGCGCTCGTTCATTTACAGCATGCCTGGCGTGTCGCAGGACGTTTTTAGTGCTGTATCGTGTTTAAATGACTTTTTTTTATTACTGATGGACTAGTGTGCACTACTCAACGCAAAATCAAGCATTTTTTTAGTACTACTGCTGACAAATCAGATGCTGGTGTTTTCTATAATGTAAGACTAAGACTTACTGTATTTTGTGATTAATATATTCTGTGATTAGTACATATTGTGTCCGATCCACTTGGCCCAGTTAAATCCCTTATAATGGACCTCGCTTAATGTTCTCTTAATGTCATTCATATTTTGACGGTCCCGACGATGTGACATTAAACTGGTTCGACTGTACAAGATGGTGGGGCATAACTATAATTAGGAAAGCGGCCCTTGGATGTATAAGAGTTGGGAACCACTTCCCTACACCAATGAACGCCATTTATGGGTTTTATGAGTGTTGGGTTTTCCCCTTTCGGGGCGAAGATAACGCCTGGGGCAGAGAATGTGAGGTCAATACCTGTGTCAATGAGAAGAATATGATAACAGCTTACCTTGTGTAAACATACAGCTGTTGTGTCTATGTGTTGGACCGAAGCAAGTGTTTTCCACGCGGCAAAACAATACGAAATGAATGGTAAGATCAGTCGGTATTTGGGAGATGAATGATGTCTAAACTTCACCCCTCCAAAAATGCAAAATATTTTTGCTTGGTCCATTAACAATGACCTATGACAGACCGATATCTAAGACGGACTGCAGTTCTCAAAGATCCAAACAAGCCAAACCCAAAGGGGAAAGCTTGTGAAAAGTTGCGAAGAAAAGGTTTCTGACCTTCAAACTGATTTTGTTTTACAACCTGCCGGGCATGATTGATTCTAAACCAAAAACTCCTTTTTTCATATGGAAAACAGCGGAGACAGTGCACCCGAGGAGTTAAAAAAAAACCCCAGGCTTGAAGAGACCTACTTGCTTCCCTAAAACTCCAGGCACTAAAAACTTAACGCCAAACTTTAGGTGGAGATTTGGGGGGGGGGGGGGGGAATGATGTCATCCACACTTTCCCCGCTGGCACTGAAATAAAAGAAAAAGAAAAATGAAACAGTTATAGACTGGTAGACAGACATAAACTTGGTGACAGATAATTTAAGTCCAGACTAAAGCCACGCCGACGGCACGGACACGAAAGATTGGATAACATTAAAGAACTAACCCGGGAATCATGAGCCTAGACTGGCAGGCGCGCTACCGTCTCCGCCGGAAGCACAGAAGCGAGGGACACAACTTTCTGTCTAAGAGAAGCAGAAGGGCAGAAAAAGAGTGATACAGTGCCAGTGCTCGATTCTTAAAGGGTTATAGCAAAGTGTGTATGACAGACACTGTAGACCAGGCACTTTAGTAGTGAGAGATAGAGAAACAGTAGATAAAGCACTTTAGTAGTGAGAGACAGAGAAGCAGTAGATAAAGCACTTTAGTCGTGATAGATAGAGAAGCAGTAGATAAAGCACTTTAGTAGTCAGAGATAGAGAAATAGTAGACAAAGCACTTTAGTAGAGTTAGAGAAACAGTACACAAAGCACTTTAGTAGAGTTAGAGAACAGTACACAAAGCACTTTAGTAGAGTTAGAGAAACAGTACACAAAGCACTTTAGTAGAGTTAGAGAAACAGTACACAAAGCACTTTAGTAGAGTTAGAGAAACAGTACACAAAGCACTTTAGTAGAGTTAGAGAAACAGTAGACAAAGCACTTTAGTAAAGTTAGAGAAACAGTAGACAAAGCACTTTTAGTAGTGAGAGATAGAGACTGCAGGTAATGCACTTTAGTAGCAAGATAGATAAAAATAAACTTTAATGCACTTTAATAGAGAGGGAGAGAGAGAGAGAGAGAAAGAAACTTCAATCCATAGACAGTGAGAGCAAAAGAAAGAGAAACTTTAATGCACTTTAATAGACAGAGAGAGAAAAATAGAGAGAAACTTTAATGCACTTTAATAGACAGAGAGAGAGAGAGAGAAAGAAGAACAATAAGCAAAGAACTTTAGTAGCGACAGCGAGAAAGAAAGACAACAGGCAAACCAATTTATGAGATAGAGATTCCCTGGGAACAACACATTTATCTTAACGTAGTCTTTGTAAGACAGGGAACACAGATCTGATTGCTTTAAAAAACTCTGACCTACTTCTGTAGCCCAGAAACCTGAAGCAATCAAAACTAATTGTAATAGTTATTTTTGTAAAATGTAATGTCAATATGGTTGACGGATGGGGACATGGAGATGCCAGGCGGGGATGAGGGAAGACTGGTGTGAAACCACTGAATCCAGGACGTGACAAGCCTATGGGTTTCTACAACAATGACTATCAGAATGAGGTAAAACAAAACAGAGCCAGCAGGTGGCAGAGAGTGGATATCACTGAAGCACTCATCTGATTCCTCATCCCAAAGTCGGAGTGCCTCTCTGGAACTGTCTCAAAACCGTTGGGCCTGACGTGGAGAAGGGGCTTAAGTATAGCCACCAGAGGCTGGAAAACAAAGTTTTGGCCAGGCCAGTCTACACCACTGTCTTCATGGCAGTCCGAGCAAGACCACAGTCTGCCCTTGCAAGGAAAGGTGCTGAAGTCGGAGGTACCCAGCCAGAAGGCGCATCGCAAAAATCAGGGTACCACGCATTACTGTTAAAAATAAGGATTAAAGGAGGCCAGAGAGAGAGGGGGGAGGGGGAGGGAACCTTAGTAGCTTGAGAGAGAAAGAAAAACAGTAAAAAGAGCGAGCGATTGAAGCAAAACCTTGACCCACGTACGACGACCACAACCGCCTAGCCTGGAAGGTCAAAGCACTATCAGCTGTCATCTTGTATCCCACCGCAAGTGACGTATTCATTGTTCCGCCTCAGCTCTTCTAAAACGACATTTTGTCCTTCGTTTCTTGGCCCATAATTTCACCAAAACATCATTTAATACCTGATACAGCTAACCTCTGCAGAACTGGATGGAGAAGGTAATATAAAAGTAAAGGTAGGTAAAAATAGGCAATACAAGGAACTAAAAGAGTTTTACTGCAAAAGTAAATGGCGAAGAGGGGTCGTCACTCACTGTCTTGTTACGTGTACGGGAGACAAAGAAAGACTGATCTTGCCATGGACCGGCTACACCGACACATAATGTTATTTTGACTAGTTCATCCTGACGGACCAAAGCGGAGAAACTGAAGGGGGGGGGGTGTTGTGCGGAGAGTTGCATAATAACACTGCGTTCATCCAACAAGGTCATGGAGTGAACAGCTTTTGAACTGAAAAGATTCTCTTCACCCGTGGTTGGACTTGGAGGACTTGCATACCGTACGGGTGTGAAGTGTTAGTGCCTTCACATTTCTAGGCCACTACAGCCAGGGTAGGGACGCCAGCACCTGGCCTCGCCGTCTTTGATCCCAGGGACCCCCCCCCCTTTTTTTTTAAAAAGCTGGGTTGACCCCTGGGTGCCGATCGGTCCGAAAAAAAAATCCGCCAGTCGAACCGAAAATTGGCGAACTACTTTGCGAGCCCTATGTGACGTTTAACGCCACGGAAAGGATATAAGATATAAAATAAGTCGAACCAGGGACATTCTTATCGGCAGTGAATGCACTAACCACTACAACACCTGACTGGACTTAACAAAAGTCAAAACATGTTTAACACTGTGCATATTTTTCTATTTTTGTTTTGTGCTGTAACATTTCAACTTTAAACATAACCTTTGGCTCAAACATTTACTACACTCTGTTGTAAATTTTGCTTATCTAGCAAGGTGAAAATAAAGGACACCTGTAACCCTTTTCTTTTCACACCCCCCCCCCTCCCAACATGATTCTGTAAATGTTTCACTTACGCCTGCGACGCGTGCGAAGTTCAAAGAGAAACCCTCATGGGTAACAGTTTTACCTTTAACAGCTTTCTTTTTGTGTGGGGACATAATTGGCAACCGACAATAATTCTTGGCTGTAAACAACGCGTCTGCTTGTATGTAGTAATATAAAAGATTATTTTACTGTTTACGTGAAACCATTTCGGGTAAGTCATGTTAGCATTCATCGTTTTATTATCAAACGTGATAGATCCAAGTTGTATGATGATGTGGGCAAGCTAAAGGGGACTGCCGCGTTGTTCAGGGATATCCAACATGATATCTCAGAATCTCTGAAGAAGACGAAGAAATAGTTATGACACATTTTCATGACCTCTAGACCTTTCATATTTTCCTTCTATGGTCAACTCTGTAATGCACACATTGCATAAATCTCCGCCCCCTCCCAACAACGATATAAAATAACATCGCAAAGGGCCACAAATTAACAGAAAACTAAATGCATAAAAGTCAATAAAGAAAGAAAAAAAAAAGTTTCAATACGCGGCCACCCCTTTACGAGATCCTAAGAACTTCCTATATCACCACCCCCGAGTGAGCAAACACTGACGTTTCTCTCTCTCTCTCTCTCTCTCTCTCGCTCTCTCATCACTCACCCCAACCCCAGGGTATCAGGTATCCAATAAATCAGGGATCCATTTCATCTCAAATCTTGAGTTCCGATCCCTTCATTTAACACACTGGCCTTATCTCGCCTTACAGTAAATCTCCGGACAAGATTCTTCAGTGACTCAAGACAGAACCGCTAGGATCGATAACTGGAAGAAAACATGCATTACGCCTGTAAAGATCAGAGGTGGCACATGGAAAGCAGACGTTATGCTGGATGTAATATAGAACGACAGTGGACATAGAAGACATGTACAAATCCAGGTGTAAAGGATACTAACATGGCGTGATAGACGATCAAACAGAAACCTCCTATTATTATTATTATTATTATCACAGGTATTTTAATACAAGAAAAGAGCCTTATTGAAGCATCTCCTTCAGCTGAAAATCAATCTGTTAACAACATATAAATCATCATCTTTGTTATCTTCATCATCATTCAGACAATCCCGTTTCTTCCCAGATCTTATCTTGCTATTTCACCTTCCAAGATCAACATAGTACTAGTGTTACAGTATGTGCTGAACAAAAAAGCAACAAATGCTGAACACGCCCACTCCTTGGTTATTCTCCGCTATGACTGGGTTGATGGAGCTGTCCGATAAGGCGATCAGTGACCTACAGCTGATAATCAGGGTTAGCGAACCATAGCTGGCCAAGACCCTGTCCCACCTCTCCGTTGGTACGCCCAGTAACAGGCATTGCCTGGCTAACGGGGCAGGGATCGCCACAGTCCCCTTGGTGGTGGAGTCTGCTAAAGAAGCATTGCACACCCCCTGCTTTTCAGCTGTATTCCGGACTGAACAAAACAGCTGCCATAACCCGCTCCCACGCCAATACCATTATGTGCCTCAACATCTTCACAGCATCGGCTGCAAAAGAACACCAGCTCGCAGTTACAGGGAGATAGTACAAGTACAAAGTCCGCTATGATTTGATATTTTTGGAAACTCTCCCCCCCCCCCTTTCTTATTACACTGTCCGATAAACGATACACTTAATAAAACGTTCTTTTATCAACTATTAACTGCAATATATAATTTATTCACCACAACTAAAAGGGAACCATTTAAATAAGAGATTTTATAATAATAAATAATCTCTATGGATAATCTTGTTTTCTTCTACCGGCAACTTCTGTGGTATTTTTTGCCGGGGGGGGGGGGCGTGCCTGCTGAATTCTTCATTCCTTTACGTGCTTGACTGTCGGTCTCGCATATATTCCGCCCCCCCCCCCTCCGATATCTCTGTGGGATTCTTGTTCAAAGCTTCATACTCAACAAAGCCTTTTCAACCTCCATATCGACCAGTTCTGCACGCGATACAACAGTTTACATGACAGTGAACATCTTGAGAGAAACGGCGGTTTCTGGATCAGGACGTTTCTTTAGAACCGCTACAGAAATAACGGACGCCTGAGACGGCCTGCTATCTTTATTGATGGAAGATAACGCAATAACAAGAAGTTTCGTGCATCACACCAGAACTTGGAAATTCTTTTCAATGACTTAGTGGGAATAAAATGTCGACGTGTACTCTTATGCGTGATCGTTTCACAACGTGTCGATCATTCTGTTGGGTATGTGCTTACCAATCACAAGATTATCAAGGATATGAAAACATGCTATCTGTAACATGGAGGAAGAGTGAGAATAAAGGCGGGGAAACATGCTGTAAAGACACCGGGAAAACTAGGTTTTGTGACACTTAATCAGGCGACAATTAATTACTGACGCCGAATCACAACTACGCGACACTAAATCAAGTGACACTTAATCACCGAAACTTAATCGCATGACGTTTAATCATGACACTTAATCACGTGACATTTATTTATAACACTTAATCATTTGGCACTTAATCACCGACACTTAGACACTTAACGTGTGTGGTGCTAACCCTAAAACAAATTCTAACCCTACCCCAAACTTTAATCCCTACCCCGACTGATTACGTGTCCGTGATTATCTGTCCACCGGAAAACTCAGAAGGAAAAATACATATATGGAAAGGACACTATATATGTGAGAACCAAGACTGACTGGAAACATCCAGATGGAGACGCATGATCGGAAACTCACATCTTATCTTCTATCTTATATCCTTCCTGAACCGTTAAACGTCACATAGGGCTCGCAAAGTAGTTCACCAATTTGTCCTGTCTTCGGCGAGTCTTTCAACCTCATCAAGGGATTTTATGCCTGTTAATTTGGTCTCTCTTAACAATGTCCTCTTCAGGGTTTCACGCGGTCTGCCTATTTTTCTTTGGCCTGTTGTGTTCCACTTGATAGCTTGTTTTGGGATTCTCTGATCATTTCTTCTCATCAAGTGACCAACATATGTCCATCTCCTTTTCCTGATCACCCATGAGACCGGTTGTTGTTCAGTCATCTGTCTTATCTCTGCATTGTTTTTGAATTCGTTCCACTTGATGCAGAGTATTTTCCTTAGGCATTTGTTTTCAAAAGTGTCTAATTTCTTGTCCATTTCTTTAGTTGTTTTCCAGCTTTCACATGGATATTACATTTGAATTGAATAGTCTTAACTTGGTTTTTGTGCTTATAACTTTTGAATTCCATATGTTCTCAAGATTCTTGAAGATCGATGCTGCTTTTGCCATTCTGATTCTAACTTCCTTTCTGGTGTCACCATCCTGATCCATGTAGCTGCAAACGTATGCAAATTGATCGACTTCTTCAATATCTGTCCCTTCTATGTGTATTTTTCCTTTTTGATTAAGGGGAATCTTCATTATTTTTGTTTTGTCCTTGTTATTTTCAAGTCCTATTTTGCTAGCCAGTGAAGACAGGATATCTGTTTTTTCTTGCACGGAATTCACATCGTGAAGTGTTCAACCCATCTTTGCTTTTGGCGTTTACTTGATTTTAATAGGGTTCCAGTTTTGCTGTGAATTAAAGGGCGAAATATAAACAAATAAACTAAAAAACACGATGGAAGGAACAAAGAAAAGAATGCAGATAAATACATAATGAAGACAAACAAATGACCGCAGCCATTTTTGTACAAATTCAAGAAAGTAGTCTGTAAGGGTGTCGTCGTATTACTGCTAACGAATGTTGCTTGGCTACATTTCCAACATTTTTTCCCTCATCTCTAAAAACCCTGACCTAGTGACCTGCAAAACAGGCGGCGCTAGCGGTCCGTGGGCGTCATGTTATTACACGGGTTGCCAAGATCTGTCATATAAACAAAAGTGACTAACAGAGAGAGGGCGGACATAGTTTAGTTTTTATCCTATTTGTGCGAAAAGACAAAACGTCGGCCTTATATAATAAATATATCATTTGTTAAGCTTCGCATACTGCTTGAATCTTTGGGGGGGGGGGGGGGGTTCAAATATTCACAATCATCATTAGATACCGCTAGTTATGACTTTAACACCACGTAAGCCCCTAGGTAACACTTAGTACGTCCCCCCCCCCCCCATATCCAATCTATATAGTTTATCTCTTGATATAAACTTCATAAAACAACAGCGTATAATCGCATTTTTTCCCATGAAGTCAGGTCTCTAGGTTTAAGCTTGTTCAGTATAATTAGTAACCCGGCACTGGGCACCGTGTAGTATGGGCAATGCCCTACTACTTTACGCACTCCGAGTGTACACAAGAAGAAGAAGAAGCAGGGCAGGCGGTCTGGTCCAGGTTCTCTCTCGCCCACAAAACATGTACGAGCAACCGACGTAGGTACAGCTCTAACGAACAAACAACGTTTAATAAATGTCACAGGATGATGATAAGTTAATGGAAGTGAGACATGCCATGTAAAGACTTCAGATGATCGACTTGAACTGACCCGTAACAGTTCTGGACACTACTACTAGCGCTGATCACAAGATTCATCCAAACAATGCAAGTTTCATCATCCATCGTTGACAATCTAACGTTCCATCGTTCAAACTACTAGCAGACTCCACTTTTTGGTAACCAGACAACTACATTTTTTACCTCCACCTAGTTCATGTAACCCGATCAGTCTGTCATCTCACACATAACTCACCCGTAATCAGGTTTCCGAGAGTCATTGCTTAAGTTACTTGCTTAATTATAGTCAGTAACAATCCATCTCCAATACTGTTACAAAGCAGTGAGCCACCAGTCGCTCGGTGGTTTCTAAACTTACTTTGTTATCTTTTCTTGAAACTGTTGCATTCAAACCCTTCATGGCAAGTCTCAAGTCACTACGCTCAAGTCTTTGCAAGGAGGCACATGTTAAGTCCCAAGTCAGGTCTCAAGAAAACTACTTTAAAATCTCAAATCCATGCAAGCAGTTTCAAGTTAAGTCTCAAGCCATGTCTCAAAAGGCAGAATGTCAGACGGGCCTGCGTGCCCAATTCTTAACCCTTTTGAAATAAAGATCAATCAATCAATCAATCAAGTCCTTGAAAGAAGATTCAAGTTCAGACTAAAGTCGGGTCTCGAGTCCCTGTTTCAGTATGTTAAAGGAGTGACGTTTGATTTAGGTTACCACTTTAGTGGTATCAAAGGTGATTTATTATGGCACACACAAAGTGTTGTTAAGTTGTGACAGTCAAGACAATAAAGTAAAATAGCTAAAAATGAACCAACATATACTATGGTCTTCACTTCATCAGTATCCTATGTAGTAGTTTACTTATTTTTATTGTACTAAAACCTGTCGGTACAGCGATTTCGCTAATGCCAGCGTCAGGGTTAGCGACCCATAGCTGACCAAGACCCTGTCCCACCTCTCCGTGGTACACCCAGTAACAGGACTAGCCTGGCTAACGAGGCAGGGATCGCCATAGTCCCCATGGTGGTGGAGTCTGCTAAAGAAGCATTGCACACCCCCTGCTTTTTAGCTGTACTCCGAGACTGAAAAAGTTGCCGCCATAACCCGCTCCCACGCCGATACGATGTTGTGCCTCAACATCTCTACAGCATCGGCTGCAAAAGAACACCAGTTCGCAGTTACAAGGAGTTCGTACAAGTACTAAACCCTGTCAGGAAAGCAGTACTATTTGGTATACCATCAACCTCCATTAGACTAGATTTTTTTGTTACTTCATGGAAATGGACAGAGATATAGACTCTTGTTCCATGCGCGCGCACACACACACACACACACAATGACATGGGATTTTCTGAAATCTGATACTCAAAGAATACAAGAGAAACTTCGTTAATTCGGGGGCGACTGTCAAGTGAAAACGAAGGAGCCACTCCTGTACGCACCCTCCACTTGTTATTCAAGGCGGAAACAAAAGTGGGCCTCTTTGTTGTCGGCCCCTTTGTTGTCAGTCAGTCCTTTTCTCTGTCCCAGTAGTCAGGCATCAAAGGCCCAGGTATCATGTCGTCCTGATTTCCAACATGAAAAACATTAACTAGAATCTGAATGTCCACAGCGAAGGCAATGCATAAATGTCCTTGATGAAAACTCATATGGCCAATTATAAATGCCCGTCTCTAAGAGAGGTTTCATGGGGCACAGAAAAAAAAAAGAGAGGTATAGGAAATACTGACACATGCTGATATATGAAATAAGATGATCACGAAGAACATATGGAGAAAGAAGTTGAAAGTAATAAATGATACGTTACACAGCCAAAAATATTGACACTGATGTAGCTGATGCTCATGGAGACAAAACACTGGAAAACTCACCGTTATTTTGTCCTCTGCTTGATGATCGAGAAGAGGCCACGTGTTTGTGCTGGCAGCAGACTGGTGGGTCTGCAGCCATGTTGCCTTCTCTGTTCCTTGAACAGGAACCCATCTTTCCTGGTGGATGAATCTTTCTGGATCCGTGCCAAGTGCCATAGTAGCTGGATCCTGAGAAAGTAGATGGTGAGGATGGTTTTGGGTCATTTCCAGCTTCTGATAGCGACTGTGACAACGGGCACGGTGGAGGTTGTTGGACCTGGTGGAGAAGATGATCCTGAGAAGATGAGTGACCTGAGCCCGCTTCATGGTGAACCACGGCAAAATCTGACCTTTCGAATACATCACGAGGACAAGAAGAGCTGTATGTGACATCTGGGCGCACACTGGTCTCGGCTGAACACGAGTACGACTGTGAAAGCTGATGGGCATCCGAGAATTCACAACACAAGTGGTGGTGCTGAATTTTTGACGTGTTTACAGTTTCATCATCCAAGCTTTGTGGTGGCAATTCTGCATCGGGTGTGGAGATCACAGGATCTGTGCTTGACTCCCCTTCCTTGGTCTCCAACAGTACCTTTAATCCTTTGTTCTTTTGCTCTAAATTACCAACAAGCGGGCCCTTGAGACTGTACATAAGCTGGGTGCTAAGAGCCGACTCTTTATGTCCTGATTTTGATCTTGAGTTGTCGGTGTTCACCGAATCTGAGTTGGGTTTATTGCCTTGGCTCTCAGCATCCGGATTCCCGCCAAGAAGACGAGCGCTCCTGAGATTTCTTGGATCCAACTGAGGAATCTCATCCCAGCGCAGGTGCCGGATTGTGTATTCAGATGCCACCATGCACTGGCGCAACACGAAAACCACCTCGTGGTCCGCTGCCTCTCGTACTTTCCGTGCCCAGTCCATGGTAAGCAATGAACCGAACTCGTGTTCATCTACCACTCGTTCAGCAACACCATCAAACGTCAAATCTGAGACCACAATTCCAGGCTGCCTGCGGGGAACATCAACTACGACGTTGATGCAAAAGTCGCCAATGTCCCTCAGGTAACGGCAGCACTTTCTGGTCAGATGGACGACGACTGAACTGCCTGCGCTGAGAGGCCATGTGCTGTTGGGGAATTCACCAGTGTCCTGGATCTATCATATGGAGGGGGGAAAAAAGTAATATTAAAAAGTTTGCTGACGGTAACTCTTATGGTCAGCTCAATACAGAATGAAAAAATTACGTGTCAACAGCGTCATACATGTCCTACAAATTACGAAAATGTCCTGCTGTTAGGTATCACAAGTGACGCTATAATCCCTTGTCGCAGGACCAGAGCTACTGCTATTAGTAGACTTTTCTTCATTCTGATACTAACTACTGATAAATAAATCTCTGAAGGAGGATGTGATGAGGAGAGAGAGAGAGAGAGAGAGAGAAACAGTCAAAAGAATATGGGCAGAAACCTATAAAAGCAATACGGGCGTAGATGGCGCCAAGACTGTTTCAGACAAAAATTGTACTGCGAGTGCAGACACTGAATATGTGGCAGATGCAAGAAATTAAGCATCCACAGAACATAAAGGTTTATAAAATCACTACACATACGATTACTGCATATAACAGATACCTGGGGTATGCTGGTAGAGATATCCACAGAATATACAGGTTTAACAAGTCACAGAACACAGGATTACTGTAGATTGTAGATAAAAGACAGATGGCGTATTAGCAAAGACATAAGTGTCAGAGATATCCACAGAATTTAAAAGGTCCATGAAGCTACAGCACATACTAATACTACAAGTATATATAACAGACAGCTGAGGTATCCGCAAAATAAGGCCGGCAGAGACAGACCAATTATCAAACTACTGAAACAAAATCCGACGATACATATTTCCAGCAACACAAAGCAAAGCTAATACCTTGATAAACTCAGATAACAAGGCCGGAAACTGCTGGAGGAATGTTTAGAGAAATAGTGTAAACATGCTGGGAAAACCTTGCAACACAAATATTAACATGGATCAATAAACACAGAAAATGTTTTTTTTTTAAATCTGTGTTTAAGCAATAACTCGATGAAGATAAATGAACTCTCGTCTCATACAGGTCAGTCAGTCAGTCATTTGGATGTCCCTTGCGGAACTTTGCTTCCCTAACAGCTCTCCTGTAGGCCTCTCGGTTGTAAGCAACACGACCTGCTGCTGATGCATCCATCTGCAGATTACGAACGATGTCTTGCAACCATATTCCCTTGGTCTCCTCTCTTTCTTTTTCCTAATATGTACCCTTTCAAGACTGTCTTCTCTAAATTCTCATGACGTTTAACGTGCCCACAATATTTCAGTTTTCTCTGTTTAGGTCACTCATATAAAAAAAACGGATCTTATTACCTCCACTAATTTATCTATTATCTACTTTCAATCCTCTCAACTTTTAAGGCCTCATAATTCACTGTGCTGCAGACCGTTTCATCACGGCTTTTAAAAGAGTAACTCTTCGTCTGTTTACAGTCTTGGCACGGTTCAGTTATTTTCGTCAAGTCTCTCTACAGTTTCCCGTTATGTCGTGTTTTGTGTCACAGTCGGTGTTGACTGGTTTCAAACTACCCCGTGCTAAGTTTTCAAATATTTCAACTACATTCTCAACTAGGTTCAAGGTTCAAAATTCTGACTCGGGCGTCTTTGCATTCAGGACACCCACCATATATGCCACAGCATCCACCCAAGAGTTTGTATGCTAACAACTCCCGTCAAGTGTTGGTTGTTTACGATGCGTTTTTTTTTTTTGTTTGTCCACACAGTTCAGATTTCCTGCCTGCACCTTTAATTTGTCCTAGCTTCAGCAATCTCCTTACATCTACACTGTTCTTCCATTCCCGCTCTTCATTTTCTCAAGTCTGCCCAATTCAGCTTTAGCAGTGTCATCCGTGTCCACTCCTACCCAGCAAGTCTATCCCTCTTTCATTTCCATGTACTCCCTCACATGATCTGGACAAGTAAATCTACGTTAGACTCAACACATTTGAATGCTGCATAACAGATTACTTTTCGAAATAATTTCTTTTCAATTTAACGTAGCATTCTAAATTACATATTGATCTAATTCTAATTCATATTCATCTCCTATGAAATAATGTTCTTTTGTCTGATCAGGTGAACAACATAACAAATGCAAATTCACTTTTCTTTAATGTGCAGGTTTTCGGTTATCTGGAGGGCGTGGGGGAGTGGAAAAGTTCTCTTGTACTAACATACAGCTTTGCATTTCTTATATTTTAGTATCAAAATCCTATCGCGCTATTTACGGCAAAATCCACGAAAGTCTTTTTGACTGAAACATTACAGAAAGTCTCTTTGACTGAAACAATACAGAAAGTCCATGACTAACGTCAGTGGATCGTTTCGTAGTCCAATGCGTAAGTCGATTTTTACATAATCTGGAGGAAGCTTTTGTACTTTGCGTTACCAGTTTAAGTAAAATTCCGTATAATTATAATTTTTTTTTTTTTGCCTACGTAGGATATTTTTTTACCTAAGTCCAGATCTACGTACGTTGGAGACTGTATACAGCGCCAAGAAGCTCTAATAAACCTGGCTTCAGCTAGAGAAAGACCTGAAGAGACAAAGACAGCTAGAGAAAGACCTGACGAGACAAAGACAGCTAAAGAAAGACCTGACGAGACAAAGACAGCTAGAGAATGACCTGGCGAGACAAAGACAGCTAGAGAAAGACCTGACGAGACAAAGACAGCTAGAGAAAGACCTGACGAGACAAAGACAGCTAGAGAAAGACCTGACGAGACAAAGACAGCTAGAGAAAGACCTGATGAAACAAAGACAGCTATAGAAAGACCTGACGAGACAAAGACAGCTAGAGAAAGACTTGACGAGACAAAAGACAGCTAGAGAAAGACTTGACTAGACAAAAGACAGCTAGAGAAAGACCTGGCGAGACAAAGACAGCGAGAAAACGCTGCTTCACATGGATGATGGTATCAAGCGTAGGCACTTCAAAATACCAAATATAATGTGTAACCCATACAGAACAGTAAACCCTATTATGAGACTGACGACAGATGATGCGCAAAGAAGTCACGGTAAAATGTAGAAGATAATAGAGAGGAATGGAGGCGAACCTTATCTCCAGACATTAAAATCACAACATACGACTAGGAGCCATTTTCTGCAGAATAAATTAATACATTTTTATATCAGAAAAGTTAACCACGTACAGCGTCCTGATAAATGTCTACAAGAAATATGAAAATAAAATATCACACTTGCACTCAAAATGCAATGTACCTGACCATTAACCAAAATAAGACAGAGTATATGAAGATATCCAGAAATGCAGATGAAGCCACTGACAACAATTATTGAGGAAAGACGCTGGCGATGGTTGGGACATGTGCTCCGAATGACTGACAACTCACTACCAAAAATAGCACTAAGATGGACACCACAGGGGAACAGAAGTAAGGGTAGACCAAAAGAGACATGGAGAAGAACAACAGAAAAGATGTTGAGCAATAGAGGGCTCACCTGGCCAAGAGCAGAAAAAAAGGCGAAGGACAGGCATTTGTGGAAAACCCTTGTGGAAGCCCCATGTGCCCTGGGCACTTAAGGTTCAGAGAGAGAGAGAGAGAGAGATGAAGATATCAAGAGACCTGGCATAGAATGATACAGATTATATAAATGTTGGAGATATGACCATCAGGAAAACAGAAATATACAAATATCTAAGCACAACTTCCAGCGGCTGCAACATAGTAACCGAGCAAATTAAAAGCAGAGTACAGATAGGTAATAAATATATTTTGCCTTGCAACACCTGTTAAAAACCACAGTCCTGTCCTTCAACACCAAAATAACCATCTACAAAACTATAAGACCAGCCGTCATGTATGGATCAGAAGCATGGAGTACAACAAAGAAAGATGAATAAAAATTGCAGGTCTTTGGGAACAAGATCCTAAGAAGAATCTCTTGGCCTACAGAGGACGCCAAACAGGGGAAACAATCCTGTTTTCAGGTCACCAAACCCAGATGCAGCACACTCAGAGGGCATGGCACTAATGCTATACAGAGAGTCCCAGAGAGCGTTGATGAGCTGGGAGGCAGTTAGCTCAAGGATAATTACAGCCTGATTCTCAACAAAGAAGGATATTAAGTTGAATATCATCCAGATATACGCGCCAACAAATGATGCATAAGAGATAGTAAAGGACGAATTCTACAACACACTGCAGAAAATCCTAGACCAACAAGGCAACAAACACATAACAGTTCTAATGGAGGACATCAATGCAAAGGTAGGTAACATCAACACAGGTTATGAGAAAGTAATGGGATCTATGCATGCTCAACAACCTTGTCATTGGAGGAAGTATATTTCCACAAAAAACTATACACAAATCCACATGGGTATCACCAGATCATGTCACTGAGAACCAGATAGATCATATTTGTATCAGTGAAAGCTTTTGCAGAACATTGCAAGATGTCAGAGTCAAATGAGGGGCAGATGTAGCTTCTGACCACCACCTACTAATAGCCAAACTGAGAATGAAACTGAAGAAGCACCACATAACAGACGTGGCGAGGAAAAGATATAATATGGTACTGTTGGAAGACCCAGAAATTGCAAAGAACTTTAAACTGAAACTGAGCAACAGATTTCAGGTCCTGCAGGAGTTATACGAAGAATATACACTAGATGTGAACATTGTAGGGAATAGTGTTAAAGTTGTGGAGCAAATCATGTGAAGAGACAGTGGGATTTAAGAAATTTCAGCACAAGAAGGGGATTACACTGGAAACACTGAAGAAGATAGACAGAAGGACAAAAATGAAAGCAAAAATAAATGACAGTAAAACAAGAGCAGCAAAGGCCTCAGCTCAGATAGAATACAATTTGGCCCATAAAGAGGTTAGGAAAAGCATAAAGAAAGACAGACAGGCCTATTTTGATAATACAGCAGGACAGGCAGAAGAGGCAGCTGGTAAAAACAATATGAGAGCTCTGTATGAAATCACCAAGAAGTTAGCAAATAGACTATGTAGGATAGAAAAGCCCATCAAAAACAAGGAAGGTAAGGTAGTAACATCAGAAGAAGAGCAGATGCAAAGATGGGTGGAAGACTTCAGCAGAATCCTAAATAGGCCAGCACCAACAAAAACAGAGGAATACCAGCAGCAAAGAATACTCTAGACATCAATGTAGCACCCAGCAAGGCCAAAATTTAACACGCCATCTCAGAGTTGAAGAGAAATAGAGGCACTGGGTCCAGATGGAACTGTAGCAGAAGTGCTCTTAGCGAACAAAGAAATAACAATAGAAATACTATTCTTACTACTTAACAGGATTTGGGAAGAAGAGAAGGTCCCAGAGGACTGGAAGAAGGTCCACCTTATAAAACTCCCTAAGAAAGGAGATCTATTAGAATGTGAGAGCTATAGAGGCATTTCCCTACTCTCAATACCCAGCAAGGTCTTCAGCAAGATTTTGCTAAATAGAATTAAAACATCAGTTGATAGTAAACTAAGAGAAGAGCAAGCAGGTTTCAGGCAAGGAAGATCCTGTATTGACCACATTGCTACAGTGCGAATAATAGTAGAATTGGAGTGGAATTCTTTGCTGTTAGCTACATTCATTGATTATGAGAAGGCATTTGATAGTTTAGATTGCAGAATGCTATGGAAACTACTGGAAAACTATGGTATCCCAGCCAAGATAACAAAGCTTGTAAAGACCATATATGAAGGAACAATTTGCAGAACATGAAAGGAACTCTCACAGAAAGTTTTAAAGCAGAAACAGGCGTGTGGCAGGGATGTTTGCTATAACTATTCCTATTTCTTACAGCAATTGATTGGATCATGAAAACTACCACAAAGAAAAAGAAATGGGATACAATGGACATTGTGGAACCAATTGGAAGATCTTGACTATGCAGATGATGTGGCACTTCTGGCACACAATCAGACACAAATGCAAGAGAAACTTCAAATCTTAAGCAAGAATTCAGCTAAAATGGGACTATATATTAACAGGCAAAAAACAAAGATAATGAAAAGTAATAGTGCAAGCAATAGCCTCATGGTAATTGAGGGAATGCCAAGTGAGGAAGTAGAGTATTTTACATATTTAGGCAGCATAGTGGATAAATATAGGAGAACGGAAAAAGATGTTAAAGCCAGAATAACCAAGGCCAGGACAGCATTTATCTAACTTAACAAAATATGATCATCTAAGAACATCAAAACAAGAACCAAACTTAGGCTTTTCAATACAAATGTAAAGACTGTCCTACTATATGGTTTAGAGACTTGGGTTATAACCAAGACAGTACAGCAGAAGATACAAACATTCATGAACTACTGCTTGAGGAGGATTTTAAATATTACATGGCAGGACAAGGTCAGGAAAAATGAGGTCTGGGAAAGGGCAGGACAAGAACCTATGAATCTACAAATCATGTCTAGGAAGTGGAGGTGGACTGGCTACACTCTGAGGAAACCTGACACCAACATAGAAAGACAGGCACTGACAAGGAATCCTCAAGTAAAAAGAAAACGAGGAAGATCTAGACTTACTTGGAGAAGAGAAATTATGGCAGTGCTCAGAGACAAGGGATGAACATGGAAGGAAGCAGAGAATAATTAGAACAGGGATGACTGGAGAGCCTTTATCCGTGGCCTA
Organism: Achatina immaculata; assembly: GCA_009760885.1. NCBI lineage: Eukaryota > Metazoa > Mollusca > Gastropoda > Stylommatophora > Achatinidae > Lissachatina > Lissachatina immaculata. Next base: position 55,293,258 of record CM019716.1, read on the forward strand.
TGTTCTCAAGGGAGTGAAAGGCGATGACGACGATGATGATGATGATGATGAAAGCAACAGAGAATGGATAACTAGAAAGAACAGTGAATATAACAGCTTATATAAATCCCAACGAATTATAAATGTCTTCGAACTGAACAGATTACGCTATTTGGGCCACGTAGAAAGAATGAAAGAGAACAGACAAATGAAAATTATGTATGTACAAGAGATGAGGGAAACAAGACCAACAGGTATACCACGACAGAGTTGAAGAGATGATACACAGAAAATTGGTGTCACCAACTGGAGAGAGAAGAAACAAACAGAGACGAATGGGAGCGAACTTATCTGCAGCAATGAGCCTTAATGGCTCAAGAAGAAGAAGAAGACAATAATTAATGAAGGACTTCACAAACTACATAACGGTAGGAACATAGAAAAAAAAAAGAAACTGCATGATAGATGAGACGTAACAAACAACACGAAAAACGATTTAAACTAACAAATAAATTCATATATGCAAATGACACAAGTACACAAATGAATATAAACATCCAGATATAATCCATGTGAGACAAGATATTACATGCCTTTCCAGTACACAACTCTGAACTCAAGATCCCAGTATAACTAACATTTACTCATAAACAACTCCTGCAAAAGCTATAATGAAACGCTAACATATCCTAGGCCATTCCACTGAACTGTTCAGGTCACCAACACTTTAAGAAAACCACTTCCCACGGTCATTTCGCACCACATGCAAACCTCAAATTACAAATGAACCAGTGCCCATATTCTTCTGGAAACATGTGACCTATCCAGCCGATACAAACAAATACACATTAATACACCTTGTATATCTACACGCAATCCATGCATACATCGGGTTACGGTTTACCATTGGCCCGTAAGGTTACAACAATAAAAACAGACTGCAAGAAATGTAGAAATCTTTCATGCATGACGCGGCGACCCCCCCCCCCCCCCCCCCCCAACTTGAAAGCTGCAGTGCGAAAAGAAAAATTCGAGAAAAAAATTGCCACTCTTGAAATATCACTGCCAATAAAGGTACTGTGTGATACGCTCGGCTACGTATGAATAGATTCTGCACAGACTTTGCAGGTGGCGCACAGTGTGCAGATATGCAGGCCATAGTAAAACATTAACATATCGGCAAATGTAAGGAAAATGGTGGACAGTATAACGGATGTCTATCGGAGTGTGGACAGTATAAAGGATGTCTATCGAAGTGTGGACAGTATAACGGACGTCTATCGGAGTGTGGACAGTATAACGGACGTCTATCGAAGTGTGGACAGTATAACGGAAGTCTATCGAAATGTGGACAGTATAACGGACGTCTATCGGAGTGTGGACAATATAAAAGACGTCTGTCGAAATGTGGACAATACAACAGACGTCTGTCGAAGTGTTGACAGTATAACGGACGTCTATTGGAGTGTGGACAATATAAAAGACGTCTGTCGAAGTGTGGACAATATAACAGACGTCTGTCGAAGTGCTGACAGTATAACGGACGTCTGTCGGAGTGAGGACAGTATAATGGACGTCTGTCGGAGTGTGGACAGTATAACGAACGTCTATCGGAGTGCTGACAATATAACGGATGTCTATCGGGGTGTGGACAGTACAATGGATATATATCGGAGTGTGGGCAGCATACGGATGTCTATCGGAGTGTGCACAGTATAACGGATGTCTACGGGCGCTTTAAAGAAACCCAGACTCTTTAAACTTCGGAAACGAATGTTAAGAATGAAGACAATACTGTCACTACACTATCATACTGCCTTATATTTATAAACAAGAAACCTCCGTGGAACACATCGCTTAATAGAACTGAGACTTCACTTGCTTAATGATATCGCCTCTTGATTTTCATAGAAATGCGTTCTTTGTTAGCCTTTGGTGATCTTCACAAAACAATCGTAATCAGACAGGGAGTGGAAAACTGACTGATTTGAAATCCTGAACGATGAAATCAGCTTCTTTGTAGAATGGTACACACCAACAGACGACCACCCTAAACCTTACCCCGTTTACGGGTATGAAAAGACACATCAGTTTGTTACTGGCAGCAACCATTTAGAGCTTGGTGAGATACGGGCCTGCCTGTGGCCAGCATCGATAACAGTAGCCACCCTCCAGCACACAAAGACGGCTTTGATCCTAAGTCGGTCGGGTAACTAAATGTATTTGGAAGCATGCTCCTTTCAACCTAAACACACCGTTCTTTGGTCACGATGAATTCACATTAAACAATGTAACGGATCTCTAATGAAAAACGTGATTACACCAGGCAGTAAGGTCCCAGATACTGACGACAGAGTCGAGAGACTGGCATTCAGGCGAAATAGCACTAATGTCCTGTTTTGAAAACAAGAAGCACAAATATGCTTCCACAGCGAATGCGATAACTTTCATTCCGTCACTTAATTTGAAAGAACCAAACCTTCCTAGGAGAGAATACCATTAGGTCATATGGAAAGCTACGGGCTTAATTTCGACGGATGAGCGATATCATCATCAGGTGCCGTGCCGACTGACGCTGCCTATTACACTTCTCTAGAGTACTCAATCTTTCATCCAGGCCATTAGTTCAGCTGGTGATCTTCTCCTACACCATCTCGCCAGGCTGTCCAGTATCTTTTCTCTTGGTCTTCCCCTGGCTCTACTTCCCTCTATTGTTTCCTGCTGTTACAATATTTTCAATGCCACCTATTCTCATTGGTGGCCTGGTTAGCTGAGTGGTCAGGCGCTCGGTTTACTAATCCGGTGGTACCGGGTTCAGTCCCAGGAGTGGGGTTTTTTTTTTTTTTTTTTTGGTACACACCAAGAAAGGGCCCAGTGTTTCTTCCCAGCCTCTAAAAATGGGTACCAGAGAAATCTAGGAAGGTAAAGCGGCCAGGCATGATACTGACCAATCACACTTTCATGTGCCGAAGGTCATGGAAATACAGGCCTAACACCGTATTCCCCAATATGCCTTAACGGCATGGAAACGGAAATTTTACCTTTTTTTTTTAAAAAAAAAAAACCTCTTCTCAATGCACGCCCTATGTCCACTGTCTCTCTCGTAATTTTTGGACACGATTTTTGTGTCTCTTCTCAAACATTCTTCATTAGTTATTTTTGCTGTCCAGGGAATTCACAACATTCTTCTAATAAACCACATTTCTGCTGCTTCCAATGATTTTTGTGCAGACCTGCCTATTGTCCATGATTCACTTCCTTACAACAAGATAGGCTCAATATAGCATTTTAGGACTCGTTTTCTAATATTCATTGATAAGGATGTGCTGCATAATATGTTTCTCATTATATGAAATGTACTCTTTTCTTGGCCTATTTTGTTCTTAATTTCTGTTCTGCATTTCCCATCTGAGGTTATTATTCCCCCAGGGTATTTGAATTTCTGTACATGATAGTTCCATTTAATTTTATACTGCAATTTGGTGGAGTCTGTTTCTTAGATATAACCATAGCCTCTATATTTTTTTATATTCAAAGTAAGCCCTTTCTGTTCACTTTCTTTAGTGACTTTATCCAAGAGATTTTGCAGGTCTTGTTGGTTCTCAACTATCAGTACTGTGTCGTCAGCATACCGAAAGTTGTTAATATTGTATCCTCCTACTTTCATGCCTGGTTCTGTGATGATCGTTCTTAGAATATTCTCACTGTACAAAGAAAAAAGGTCTGGAGATAGTACTCATTCTTGTCGCACCCCTTGTTTTATAGGTTGATATTTTTCAGTCTTATTTTCAACTCGAATCGCTGCTTCCTGATGCCAGTATAGATGTTTTACAATCCTAAGGTCTTTGCAGTCTATGCTTATGTCTTAAAGCATTTTAATAATTTCATCATATTTCACCTTGTCGAATGCCTTGATGTAATCAATGAAGCATAAGTAGAGATCTTTCTGTACTTCTAAAATTATGTTAGTATTCACAAGGCATATTCACAAGACATTTTGTGTTCCCTTTCCTGCAACAAATTCGAACTGTTTATCTGCTATTTCCATTTTTATCTTTTCCCTTGTTCTTCTCATAATAATTCTCAGAAGTAGCTTCGTTATGGTGACATGACAGGCTGATGGTGGATGAGCGATGCCTTTGCTATTATGAAGACTTTGCACAGTTAATCATGATGGCCTGTGCAAGAGACTTGTCTGGATGAGAATCAAATACAAGAAAAATTATGAAATAACGATCGGTGATTCATGTCTATAACCGAGGAGGAAACTGCAACTAAGTGATAATGTATGAAATGTGCAATGAAAAAAAAATGGTTTCGAAAACCAAGAATGGGTCATCACACACTGAAAACATATATATATATATATATATATATATATATATATATATATATATATGCGAAGATGGCTCCAAGACATCGTTGATGATCTGCATATGGATGCATCAGCAGCAGGCCATCATGCTCACAACCGAGAGGCCTACATGATTGCTGTTAGGTAGGCAAAGTTCCCCAAGGAACATGCAAATGAATGAAGAAATATTACTTCCTTAAACTGATCTCCTCACCAAATGATAGAACAATAGTTAAAGCATCTTTCCATTCATTACATGATAAGTCTCTCTCTCTCTCTCTCTCTCTCTCTCTCTCCCTCGTCTTATACAAACTTTTATATATTCAGTTAAAAACACATATCAATAATATGTATACTGCATTTCATCAGTTCTACACAGCAACCAGAAATTAACAAAAACATAATAATAACAACACTTGCTCGACACTAAACACCCCTTTGAGCTAAGACTAGATTCTGAAAACACGTTTAATCAACGATAAACAATAAAAGCTCCATGAATGCATCCTGGAGATTGGAAAAAGAAATCTGATATACATTTTTTTTCAACATTTATTCCCCAGAATAAAAGAATGCCTTACAAAGATGTCGCTCAATGGATTTTAGAAGGAAAAAAAAAAGATTAAAGAAAGCCTTATCACGAAAGCCTTATCTTTTCAGCAAACAGAAATAAACAGAAGGCATTTCTGAGCACTGAAATAGAACAGACACTGCTCTATTATATCTGCAATACACTGAGAAGGTATGAGACATTGGAGAAAATGGAAATACCACATCTCGGTTCTATTTAATGTGACTCTCCACTAACGAAAACGACAACACGACGCTCTGTGTACAGCTGGATTACTGACACTTTTGTTCTGGAAGTTTCAGCCCGCGTATGCGGGTTAATCAGTGTATGGCCCCGCCTGGTGGGATTCTGATTCAGACCTGAAGGATTAATAAGCACCTGGAGGTGATATCTGGTAATGTGTAACGCATTTTTTTTACATTTTGTACTTACAGAGACTTAAGGGCCAAATTAATTCATTCATTTAATTTAATTAAAAGAGCATGAATTGAAAACCGTGGAGGACACAAAATGATCGCCTGATAAAAGTCAAAGTGTATATTTATTTCTCTATATACCATCCCTTCCTGCATTGTTTCCCGACTTTACCCCAAAACGTCCGCACACCAAAGAAGCCTCGGTGAACTACTCTACGCTGACATTTTGCTCATACTGAACACTGAAAGTGAGGAAAAGAGTGAACTACTCTACGCTGACATTTTGCTCATACTGAACACTGAAAGTGAGGAAAAGAGTGAACTACTCTACGCTGACATTTTGCTCATACTGAACACTGAACGTGAGGAAAAGAGTGAACTACTCTACGCTGACATTTTGCTCATACTGAACACTGAACGTGAGGAAAAGAGTGAACTACTCTACGCTGACACTTTGGTCATACTGAACAATTTCAAGATGATGATGAACCCTGGAAATATAGACCTGAACCACAACAGCTGATGCAGTGGCCCATTATCCATTAGGCTGAGCAGGATTACGCTTACTAGCCCCGATAGAGCGGGGCCAGTTGGAGGGGGGGGGGGGGTAAGGAAGCCTGGCATCAGTAAAACACAAACTCTGCAAATACAAGTCGTTTCGTGAATTTTCTATCGGAATTTAGACCGTTTAGGTCAGAAAGGGCAGGGCCCTTAATAAGTTTAGCCCAGGATGATGGCTAATCCGTCAATGACCTGAAACTGTGGTAAAGTTTTCTTCTCTCTGCGAAGTTTTACATGAAATGATGAATGTACTTACTGGGGTGGATCTGAGCAAATGTTCTCTGGAAGCTCCACTACCATTAAAACAATCTGATTCCAATCCTGTTAGCCATGTAAAACAACAGTCTGGTTTCAGGCGCAATAAGGTCTTGATCAGTTAAGATTCGCTAGCACTGATGAGTCTCTTGGCTGCCTGAGTGTCTTAAAAATACACCAGGTTTTCATAGTAACTCTGTATTAGCATTTCAACGTTTAAGACTTGCTTGGTTTCTTTCAGGGTGCGTCTAGTACTCACAACAGCCCAGCGCATTACAGAAGAAAACACGAGGTCAAAAGTTCACAGGTCCCAAGGTCTTTCACGCCCGGGTTTAATGAAAAAAGACACTAAGGTCATGGACGTGGCTTTTTCATGGGACTGGTAATAATGTTGGTGGTCGATTACAACTCAATTTCCCGCCTGTCTCAGGCTGTGATCTGAAACAAACCAACCTTGTTTCCAATCTGAAACTTTGTCCCCAGATGTGGGCAGCATGCTCTGCTCTTTGTAACAGTTGGGAAACTAGCCAGTATCAACCTGCCAATCATATTCCTTCACGTTCCCCCCTCCCCCACTCACCGATATGCTGGATGAAAAAACACTGCTATGGTGGAAAAGAAATCACTTATACAGGACAGCTTACAAGAACACGGACGTGGGAGAAAAGAAACCACTTACAGAGGACTAGATACAAGAACACTGATGTGGGAGAAGAGAAACAGAGGACTAGATACAAGAACACTGATGTGGGAGAAGAGAAACAGAGGACTAGATACAAGAACACTGATGTGGGAGAAGAGAAACAGAGGACTAGATACAAGAACACTGATGTGGGAGAAGAGAAACAGAGGACTAGATACAAGAACACTGATGTGGAGAAGAGAAACAGAGGACTAGATACAAGAACACTGATGTGGGAGAAGAGAAACAGAGGACTAGATACAAGAACACTGATGTGGGAGAAGAGAAACAGAGGACTAGATACAAGAACACTGACGTGGGAGAAGAGAAACAGAGGACTAGATACAAGAACACTGACGTGGGAGAAGAGAAACCACTTACAGAGGACTAGATACAAGAACACTGACGTGGGAGGGGAGAAAGAACTTATAGTGGACTAGATACAAGAACACCGACGTGGGAGGAGAGAAAGAACTTATAGTGGACTAGATACAAGAACACTGACGTGGGAGGAGAGAAAGAACTTATAGTGGACTAGATACAAGAATACTGACGTGGGAGGAGAGAAAGAACTTACAGTGGACTAGATACAAGAACACTGAGGTGAAAGGAGAGAAAGAACTTACAGTGGACTAGATACAAGAACACCGACGTGGGAGGAGAGAAAGAACTTATAGTGGACTAGATACAAGAACACTGACGTGGGAGGAGAGAAAGAACTTATAGTGGACTAGATACAAGAATACTGACGTGGGAGGAGAGAAAGAACTTATAGTGGACTAGATACAAGAACACTGACGTGGAGGAGAGAAAGAACTTATAGTGGACTGGATACAAGGCCTGTAAGTGTGGCTAAGAAGAAAGCCACCGGCGGATCTCACAGTTAGGTCTAAAGATAGGGAACTGTGGAACTGTGGAGAGAAATGATCGCTTACACCACGTGGCACGGCACCTGATTGATTGATACTTTCGTAATATACTTTAAAACTACTCTTGGTTTTCTTGAACAGTGAAGTGCATCTTCTCTGCGGCCCGGTGGTTTCAATCAAGCTAGGAGCCCCAAGTTGCCAAACTGTAAAATAAGGTACCCAGGGTGTCCCCTGACTGCCTCTACGACGTTACAAGGCTTTATTATTAAGATTCCACTCCACTCATTTCCAGTCCACAGAACAAAAGCTACTCTGTATTCTTCAGTCACTCAAATAGCATATACAGAAGTACTTCTCTAGATGATTGTCCTCCACAGAGAATGTCGCTGTCAGTGATGTCCTCCACACAAAATGTCGCTGTCAGCGATGTCCTCCCATACGGAGTGTCGCCGTCAGTGATGTCCTCCATACGGAGTGTGGCAATCAGTGATGTCTTCTACAAGGAGTGCCGCTGTCAGTGATGTCCCTCCACGCGGAGGATCGGTGTCTACGATGTATGTGTGTATTAGGATCTGTAAATCAATCCGTCTCGGATCTAGACGTCAAAGTATTTCTCACTTTAAAAAAAAAATAACGCATTTACATTTCAAAGTCTCGTCAGTTGTCTCTTAACACACACATACGGAGAAAAGAGTTCTGCATATATCATTACATTAATACATTTTCTACAAACTCCTCCACAAGAGAATCCCTCATTTTATTAAAATAAAATAAAATGAGGGATTCTCTTGTGGAGGAGTTTGTAGAAAATGTGTTAATATAATGATCAGTGGAAAATCTTTCATCACAGAAGAACTGCCCCACAGTCTCTAGCTCTGCACATAGGAAAGAACTAACACAATCTTCGATATGCGTGCTGGAGAGTGTGCTACTATCTACCATTACTCGTACGGGACTGGTTTTACACTTCAAAGGGTCTTTGCCCGTTTCTCAGCGTTTGTAATCTCCACTGGGCGTTCCCCCGCTCTGATAAGATCTACTTCTTTAACATCTTGAACAGAAAGCAATGTACATGATACACTTATGGCCTTTCGCAGCAACAAAGCGGAAAAATGAGAACCATCACTCTGTGTGTTAATAAGATGAGTAGCCGAAACAATTTTTCCAGGACAGTCCAGATTTTGGACTATTTCACTGAACACGTATCAATCCTCTCTTCCCAAGTATGGACGGGAAAGACATTGCGTTACTTTTCATTGGCGCCTTTTTCTAAGTTAATTTTGATTTCACTAACAATGGACATTTAGCTCAAAGACAGTAAAATGTTCCTTTAACGAAAAACTCCAGAGAGAATTTCCACTCACCACAAAGACCAGTATCTCAGATTGGTGAGGGATGCAGCACAAGTACGTGGAGTCAGCTATAGTGGTCGCGGTGATATTACAGCTCACTTCAACAGTGACAAGCACAAAAAAGTGACAGTTTTATGTGGCTGCATCTAGCTCGTCACTGACAATATATATTTTAAATTAAAGAAAATGTGATAGAAAGAAGAGGCGTTAGCCACAAATGAAGGTGATGTCGCCTATCACACAGCTGCCCACAATAACATTTTCAGGTCTGTACATCAATGTGACTACAGATAACAACAGAGTCCAAATTTCCACGTACATATACCAAAGCAGAATGCAAAATCTTGAATGTGCTAGCACCTCATGCTTCAGATATGCTGCAATATGATCTAGAAAAAGCTACATTTGTTCCAATACTGACTGACACACCCAGTCATTAAAAAGATCAAGATTTCTCCTTCGCTTGCCAGATATTTTGATTACAGAACTGGAGTGAAAATTGAAATATTAGATCTGAAATCGTTGACAGGTGAAAAAAAATATGTTACTGTGAATGATCATATTTGAGTGACTGTCTCTGCTACTGTGAATGATTATATCTGAGTGACTGTCTCTGCTACTGTGAATGATTATATCTGAGTAACTGTCTCTGTTACAGTGAATGATTATATCTGAGTAACTGTCTCTGCTACAGTGAATGATTATATCTGAGTAACTGTCTCTGCTACTGTGAATGATTATATTTGAGTGACTGTCTCTGCTACTGTGAATGATTATATCTGAGTGACTGTCTCTGCTACTATGAATGATTATATCTGAGTGACTGTCTCTGCTACTATGAATGATTATATCTGAGTGACTGTCTCTGCTACTATGAATGATTATATTTGAGTGACTGTCTCTGCTACTGTGAATGATTATATCTTAGTGACTGTCTCTGCTACTGTGAATGATTATATCTAAGTGACTGTCTCTGCTACTATGAATGATTATATCTGAGTGACTGTCTCTGCTACTATGAATGATTATATCTGAGTGACTGTCTCTGCTACTATGAATGATTATATCTGAGTGACTGTCTCTGCTACTATGAATGATTATATTTGAGTGACTGTCTCTGCTACTATGAATGATTATATCTGAGTGACTGTCTCTGCTACTGTGAATGATTATATCTGAGTGACTGTCTCTGCTACTGTGAATGATTATATCTGAGTGACTGTCTCTGCTACTGTGAATGATTATATCTGAGTGACTGTCTCTGCTACTATGAATGATTATATCTGAGTGACTGTCTCTGCTACTATGAATGATTATATCTGAGTGACTGTCTCTGCTACTATGAATGATTATATCTGAGTGACTGTCTCTGCTACTATGAATGATTATATCTGAGTGACTGTCTCTGCTACTATGAATGATTATATCTGAGTGACTGTCTCTGCTACTATGAATGATTAAATCTCAGTGACTGTCTCTGCTACTATGAATGATTATATCTCAGTGACTGTCTCTGCTACTGTGAATGATTATATCTGAGTGACTGTCTCTGCTACTGTGAATGATTATATCTGAGTGACTCTCCAAGAGAAAAAAATGGCTCTGTCGGGAAGGTTGCTGGATTTCGTGCAGATAACATGATTAACATTATGAAGGTGCTATACGAAAAACCAAAAACAATCTTCCACTAAACTGCACAACAACATGTGGCATGGCCTGGACAGAGTTGGATGTGCAGGCTCTATCTTTTACAACACTTTTCTAGCATATACTGAAATGTTGCTGTTTGAAAATCGTCTCCAGAATGTATTTGTACTTCAAATCTTACACAGTCAGAGCTGAAACTCTAAAGGAGTTTAGTAACTTTACAAAAAACAGAATTCTAGATGATGTTGGATTATTGTATATTCTCATTGCAGCTGAACCATTTCTACACTACTATAGAGAAAGAACATTACTTTCAACAGATGCTTTTTGTTTCAACAAATCCCCATCCTGTTTTTACCCTTCCACTCCTCCCTCACCCACCAAAAAAAATCTTCAGAAGTCCCGATTTATGGTCTGGAAGAATCAAGTTTTGTCCTGATTTAGGGTCTGGAAGATTGATTTATGGTCTGGAAGAGTCGACTTTTGTCCTGATTTAGGGTCTGGAAGAATCAAGTTTTGTCCCGATTTAGGGTCTGGAAGAATCGAGTTTTGTCCCGGTTTAGGGTCTGGAAGAATAGAGTTTTGTTCTGGTTTATGGTCTGGAAGAATTGAATTTTGTCTCGATTTTGGGGTTGGGAAATAATTATCACCTTAGTGTTAAGCGATGAGATTTGACAAAAAGGAAAAGCTGTGTGGGGAATGTGGACAGAAGCGAGAGTGGACGAAACCAAGGCGAACACGTACGACTGCAGAATATTCAACAAAAACCAATATTTCGGCAAATGCATTTGTCAAAGGCCACATCAACACAACTTATAAATACACGAAAAATAAAATTAAAGCTTAGTTCTTCAGTATTCTCCTTATACGAAAGTCCAGCACAAAATGCGTCCATGCGGAGGCAGTAAGCACAACAATATCAGCCAACGACTGGGTGAGAAATGAGGAAACAAAACAACGACAAGGAATATATAAAATATTGCCATTTACGCAGTGTAGTATCGCAGTATTATAGGTACACCACATAAAAGGGAAATCAGAAAAAACATCAGTCTTTATTTAAAGCACCCCCCCCCCCCCCAATCCCGACAACTTTCTGTCCAAAGGACCGGAAATTGGGAACAAAGAAACGACAGGCACATCGAAGATACTCATGACAAACTGATTAAGTTTGGTCTTCCCCCTCCCCGTGTGCTACTCTCGATGGATCTGATAAGGAAGCGACGGGGAGGTGGATTAAATATGGAGAATTTGGATGGGGATGAGGGTGAGGGCAGTTACACAGAAAGGGCGAGTTGGAATTAACTGGGGGGGGGGGTCAAGGTCATACCAGGGTATAAAACGAAAGAGAAATACGGGGCGCTGCTGGGCGAACAAAGAGAATTTTCCAACACAGAAAAATGTGATTTTAAAACTAAAAAAAAAAAAAAACTTTAAAAAAAAAATTGAAGCTGGAAGAAAGCAAAACAGAACTGCCAGGAAGAAGGCGCTTGGGAGAGAACAAAAAAAAATTGTAAACAAAAAATGAAAAAAAAAAACTGATTCTAATGCGAAACTTAAACGTACAAAAGGATTTGCCTGCCTCTCTCTTTCTCTCTAACTCTCCTTCCCAACCCCTCCCACTTTCGATTTATTTTTCTATTTAAACCGCTCTTTCATTCCACTCCCGTCAGATCTGTCAAAGCACACACACAAGTATACACATCCCCTCCCCCCCTCTGTAACCCGCTCCCATGGTAGGGACATGCTGCGCCTGAACATCTGCACCATCAACTACAAGGAGCACCAGTTAGCAGTTCCAAGAAAAACATATAACTGAGACATCGTATTTTTCATAAACTCACATTCATGTGTATCACGCCTACAGATGTGTACAGGACATTTATTTCAACAGAAGAATTTTTTTTTTTAACAGAGAACATTCAATTTTACAGCGACATTTCGCCCTAAACTTAAGAAAAAAATGGTTCATAAATCAGATTTGCACTCGCGCCTGCCTCGGGTTGTCTTGTATTCCAGCAACCTCGCAACTCTTGCTCTAATGAAGAGCCGGGAGGAGGGTACATACACCCCGTGCCATTTTCAGTTCTGGGACAAATTAATGGAACCATCCAGAATAAATCGGTGGGTTAGACCGACGCCTTGTGACTTCTTTAAAAAAAAATAATAATAAAAACTATCCGGGGCAAGAAAATAGTTTTTCCTCAATGTGATGAGATTACAGCTCGTGAAGATGATCTGAAAAAGACAGCTATTTATTGCTAGCTGCAGGAGAGTTGGTGTGCCGGTATGTCGATTTTCAATCTATCAGCAAATAAACATCCAGAGAGGCAGATCTGTGACGTCCGTCCGCCTTCTCCGGCAAAACTAAGAGGTTTATGGATGAAAATCAAGTGCAGGGGGGACTCAAATACGAGACCAGGGAATGACTAAAGACAATTACCAGCCTCTCATCGGTTGTCATTTCAGAGATCAGAGACCGGTTATAACAACGATAACAGATCGATAACAGGGCGAACAAAGAAAGAAAGTCAATCAAGAAGTTGAGATACATTTTGTACAATGATTTCATGGAGAAGAAAGCAACGAACAACCAGCTCTGGCATTTGGTTAATGAACTGTTGGGATCGAAAAGTACTTCCTCTATGTAAAATGAACCGAGAGGCCAACAGGAGTGCTTTAGGGAGGTAAAGTTCCGCAAGGGACTATGTAAAATGATTACGTTGGACATGATGTGTAGAGAACAACACAACAGTAATTACACAATACTGACATCATGATATAAGCTGGGAGCCCCCCCCCCCCCCCATTCCTTATTTGTGCAACATACTTTCACCCTAACCCCAACATCAAGTCTTTTTCGTCTCATGATCTGATTTAGAACTACACATTTCGTTTCATTTACAAGACTGAAATTCACTAGTTTAATTTATCAAACACACACTCTCCTTCTCTCTCTCTCTCTCTCTCTCTCTGCCAGTGATAAAACTAAGGCTACAAAGAGCGACTCCCCTACAAAAGCACCCCACTTTCGTGCGGACGTCGGACCAATCATTTCAAGTATCAGAAGAGGCCATTATATTTGTTTGCTCCAGCTCGCTGGTTCTCTGCTGACTGGACCGGCTAATTCGCAGGGGCAAGGGTTACTAACCACGGGACCAAATAAAAAGTCTAGATTTTAGAATACAATCCATGCCCACTACGAAATAGTAATATTCCAAAGGCTTTGTACTTATATCAAGAAAGAGGGGACAGCACTGGAAACGCGGCTTTAGGGCTCTGCCATCTGAGAAATGTTTGCTATCACTGCAATAGATCATTCATTGTTTCACGCTATTAAGATGTTTATTGGCTTCATTTTCCATGGAGATTCCCTGATGTCTAAATAGACCGGTTTGTATCTATTAATTTCTTAGCTTGAGAAATAGAGATGTCCGATTTAGCAGTCAGCGACCCGCAGCTGACCAAGACCCTGTTCCATCTCTCCGTTGGTACCCCCAGTAACAGGCGTTTGTCTGGCTAAGAGGAGAGGGATCGCCATATTCCCCTTGGTGGTGGACTCTGTTGCTTTTTTAGCTTCACTCAAGGGCTGAAAGAAAGCCGCCACAACCTGCTCCTAATTCGACACGATACGCAACTTCCTCACTGCATCAGCTGCAAAGTTCACCAGCTCACAGTTTCGAAGAAGACAGCTATGATTAAAGACCTAGAGTTAGAATGGTGTGCACAAAGAAAAAAAGATACATGCGTTCAATGTTGATAGGTAAGCAGGGGAAACAAAAAAGTTAATCTTGACAGGTAAGCAGGGGAAACAAAAAAGTTAATCTTGACAGGTAAGCAGGGAAAACAGAAAGTAAGTGAAAAGATAAACAGATAACCACAGTCAACAAGGTGTGAAGGGACAGAGACATGCCAACAAATGAATAAGTTGAAGTTTTACTCGTTTCTTTACCCGCCAGTATCTTATCTGTTCACACCATCTATTCAACTGGAAAAAGAAAAATACTGACCTTGCTTTACATATAGTCCTCATGCAATGACACAATGTTACCTGCTTATCTACATATACTGTTTCCAATCTTCTTCTTCTACTAACGCGGTTGCCAGTCTTCGTTGTATCAATGACAACGACTGACGTTTTTTGAACTGTCAGTGTTCACTTTTGTTTTACTCATCTTTAACAGTCATATATGGATCATCACCATCATATGCCGTGCCGACTGGCGTTGGCTATTATGCTTCTCCAGAATACCCAATCCTTCATGTAGGTCATTAGCTCAGTTGGAGATCTCCTCTCACACCACCTCGTCAGACTTTCCAGTATCATTTCTCTCGGTCTTCCCCTGACTCTTCTTCCCTGTTTTTTTTCCTGCTGTTACAATATTTTCAATGCCCCCTTTTCTCACTGCATGTCCTATTAAAGTACATTGTTTCTCTCTTATTTTTTTTTTTTGCATTCTTTTTATCTCTCCAGCTCTTCTCATACTCTGTGTGTGTATATATATATATATATATATATATATATATATATATATATATATATATATATGTCGATGCTGTATAACGAAACTAAACAAAATCGTGCACACAGAAAACTTATAACAGATTACAATAATCTACAAGTCAACACACTATAAGTACAGATATACAACAGCACATCACGAAAGTCTGTCCCAGATATCATGATATGAAATCGATAACACAAATAACAGTGGAATGCCTGTTCTTTCCTTTTGCACGCAGTACATGACTTCGTGTTCCGTGGAACACTGGAAAAACGCTCTGGGCAATCTTGTGGCAAAATCTGGCGGAAATGAGCAAGTTGCACAAATAACAGAAGTAAACACAAAGCAAATGTAGTATGAATGACAGCCATAAAAGACTTTTAGAAAGTGTGAAAAGTTCAGCTTGAAATAATTCACAGGTCATTCACAGTAAATGATGAGTATTCTCGCAGAGATTTAATGAAGTGGACCACAAGACAGTCAACCACGCAAGTAACTAACAGGAAATTTACCTCGAACTACGGAACATATCCCCTAAAACTATACCAGCTATGAAACAGCGACGCGCTTTACTGGCTCAATGAGACCACCCAAAAAAGCTAAGCTATATTATTCTAAAGAAGAAGGAGAAGAATAGGACTAAGCATATAAAATCCCCGGGGCTTGCTATCATGAGAGATAAAAAGGGCATTCCTTTTGTTCTAAAACAAAAAATAAATAAATGAATCATACATGACAGATGTACATTCGAAATAATGCACCAAAATGTAACTCTGAATTACAACTGATATCTCTTTTTTTCCAGACATTCTTGCTTACTTTCACACTACGAGTTACACCAACGAAACAACTCATCAGATTTTGTTATTTCAGAATTTTTACAGTAATGTAAATATCCTCGAAAAAAAAACAACAACAACAACAATCCGATTGAAAAAAAATCAAGTAACAATATCTAAGTGAATATAGATATTGTGTAGATATAATAAGACAACTTGATACCATACTGGAAACAATTAGGTGCAATAAACAATGGTTGTGAGTCACCGTACACTTAACAGCTCACCCACATAAAGGCCGTGGACACGGGTGTGTGGTTTAGTTTCACAAAAACAATAGAAAGAGAGGAAAGTGGGCATGAACGCGATGGGAAGAAAACAGGTAATTAGACATATAAAGGAAGAACAATACAACAATCCAATATTTCGGCAAAATGCCTTTTTCAAGAACCACATACAAAAAAGCACACACAAAAACAACTAAAACAGATGAAAAACTAAGCATTCAGGTTTTTTCGTACCCTTCTCGTAAGAAAGCCGTTTCTCTTACCTTTCATCAAAAACAACTTCTGCGGTCAGTTCATCAACGTCAATTATTCCTACATTCACTAGCACCACCTGGAAGGTCAGCTCGACTCTGCTAAGACACAAAAATAACTATACGCTTATCTTGGTCCTGCGAAAATACGGACGCAAATATACATTTATCATGGTTCTGTTAAGATACTGAAGCAACTATACATATATCTTGGTTCTGTTAAAATACGGAAGCAACTATACACTTGTCTTCGCTCTGCTATGACAAGGAAGCAACTATACACTTGTCTTCGCTCTGCTATGACAAGGAAGCAACCATACAATTGTCTTCGCTCTGCTATGACAAGGAAGCAACCATACAATTGTCTTCGCTCTGCTATGACAAGGAAGCAACCATACAATTGTCTTCGCTCTGCTATGACAAGGAAGCAATTATACACTAGTCTTCGCTCTGTTATGAGAAGGAAACAACTATACACTTATCTGCTACAACAAGAGATAACAGAACTATGAAATGCCATTCAGTAACATGGAGCCAGTCCCTTGTAAATTACGAAGTACATAAAAAGGACCTTTTCCCGCACAAAACAGCTCAAATGAATGCTTACGCCTTTACTCTTTAATTATGAAATGCGTTCTTAAAAAGAAGCGAAAAGCACATAAAAACTAGTTCTTCAAACTGGCTGAGAAAGGATCATGGCTTTTAATGTATGACACGAGAGCACGTTAACAGATCTATTGGGTCGACAAGAAGTGAGAAGCGACACTACTGTAAACTGTCAATGTGTTGGAAAGACTCTTAATTCATTATGTTCTCCCTTTGCAGCAGTTCTTGGCAAAAATAAAAGTCAGAAGACTGGGAGGGGAAATGTGACAGAGAAAAAAAAACTTATACAAATCAGTGAGAGAGAGAGACCATCACAACCATTTTAATATATATATATAACTTATTGCAGTCATTGCAAAAACTATTCAAGTCACAATCTTAATGAATGAAGCTATAACCACTTAAAATCACAGCCACTATAAGGTCCTCGAACATCAAATCACAATCCTAATGACTAAAGCTATAACCACCTAAGATCACAGCCACTATAAGGTCCTCGAACACAACATTCCGATAACCAGCCAAGGTCGTAATTTCAAATCACTTTCAGTACTGGCGTTGGCCAGACACCACAGAGCCATGGCTATTATTTCCTCGGATGCTGCTATATTTGGAAACTGCTTAAAGCCGCGCTGGGTGTCTGTCACTAGGATGTTTTTGCTTTCTTTGGGAAGGGTTGGGGGTCACACGAAGCGAAGCGGAGGCTGACATTTAAACGCGCTTTGAAGAAGATATTTGCAACAAGTGGTAGCAGTGTTTTCATTTTACCTTATGCCTAAACTTTCCTCACCAACCCCCCCCCCCCCACCTTCTCTCTCTCTCTCTCTCTACATGCCCCTTTAAGAGAACTAGTTTCGTCACTGGTTTATTTTCCTGGCAGCCACTTTATGATGTTTCCCCACTATGAAACATCAGTTTGGACAAACAAGACATCAATCTTTCAAGCAGCAAATCAAAGAATCTCAGAGGGAAAAAAAACCCTTCCTCTAATGCACACACCACGACCACCTCAGTGAACTACATGTCCTCGGAGGAAGTGGAAGCAAATCCAAGTTGTGCGATCAATTTCTAACATGCTAGAGTCAGCACTGGATACTGGAGGCCCATATCCGACCAAGACCCCCTCTCACATCTTCGTTGGTACCCCCATCAATGTTCCCTCTAAGCGGAGTGGCAGTGCACACTCGCAAAATGTGTCGCGCACGAAATTTTATGTAGCAAATCAAAATAAAATTGCTATTATTAATTTTCAGTGTACTTATTTTACTCTGTGCTATAGAAGCGCTTAAGAAAAATACAACACTATATGAGTTTGTTTTCCAGATTTATCATCTGGATTTTAATATCTTTTCTGCGATAACTTTACATTATACACTGTACTTTAAAATATAATGTTACAACACACATTTGCACCCGAGATTCTTTAAATTTTGCGCACGACTCGTAAAATCTTAAAGAGCATACTGACCCACCTCTAACAGGCCTAGCGTGGCTAATGGGAGAAGGATCTCCACTGTCTCCTTGGTTGTGGAATACTCGTAGATTGGAAAAAAAATAGCCACCATAACCTGCTCCCCATCCGACACGAGTCTATGCCTTAACACATTCACCGCATCGAGGGTAGCAGCAGGAGGAGCAATAGTAGTAGTAGTAGCGGCAGCAGCAGCAGTAGTAGTAGTAGTAGTAGTAGTACTAGTAGTAGCAGTAGTAGTAGTAGTAGTAGCAACAGCAGTAGTAGTAGCAGCAGCAACAGTAGTAGCAGCAGCAATAGTAGTAGTAGTAGTAGCAACAACAGTAGTAGTAGCAGCAGCAGCAGTAATATTAGTAGTAGTAGTAATAGTAGCAGCAGCAGTACTAGCAGTAGTAGTAGCGGCAGCAGCAGCAGCAGTAGTAGTAGTAGTAGCAGTAGTAGTAGTAGAAGTAGTAGTCATCAAACGTATTCTAAAATGAAAAAAGGAGAAAAACAATATAAAACAAACTAGTTCCTACTGCTACCATAACACAGCATATGTAAACACAATGACAGCATAACAAAAACTGCAGCGCCAGAGTATAGAAATACAACAAACATATAAGATATCACTAAACCAGCCTTTGAAAAACTGTCAGTTTTTTTTTCTTGTCTGAACAGCCTTATACTTGTCTTTCAGTTAACGCTTCTCATACAGTCAGTGTGCAAAGGTCTGTCTTGAGAAGGGAGGGAAATAAAGAAAGTTCATTAACGTCGTTCTTTTCTCCCTCAGAACATATCAGACTGACCAGTTATGTACATGGAATAAAACTATATAAGATAAACAGTATGGGCCAGACGACATTAAAAGCCTCATGCAAGTCTGATCCAATATTACAACAAATTATAACTGGAAATAAGGTTGTAAGATTTAAAGTACTGTATATAAAAAGCGGGGAATTTTTTTATAAAGTTCTCAAGGACGTATATAAATATATAAAGATATGAGTTGTGAATCTGTATTATTGCACACGGTCAAATCATAAGTGCTCTGATGCCTAGTCAACAGATGACCTGAAACTACCGACTGGTGTCGCCATCAGCACGTACTCCGTAGCTAGAGTCATTCCTCTTCCTTCTCAGAGCGTTAATGTACAGAGATTACACAGAATTCTTCATGTATAAAATATCCCACTCAATTTTATAAAGTCAACTGTTTTTCAACAACGATTCTACACTGCCGTGAAAAACAAAAGATAGTCTATACACCGAGTGACAAGATATATCTTTGTTTTAAGTTAAAAAAATATAACAACACAACAATAAAAGCGTTAGTTTGTATTCAACCTTTCTTCCCGCTTCTGCGTACAAGTTTGTACAAGGATGTTGAGCAATACAGGGCTCACCTGGGCGAGAGCAGAAAAAAAGGCGAAGGACAGGCATTTGTGGAAAACCCTTGCGGAAGCCCCATGTGCCCTAGGCACTTAAGGTTTAGAGAGAGATAGACGGAAAATTTTATAAACAAAGTTACACATCAGGCCTAAACAGGATCTATGGCTTGTTTTATTTGTTTGCTGTCATTGTTTACATGAAGCAAAATGTTTTCTTGCTTGGAAAAAGGGGGAGGGGTGTTGGATGGTGAGAGGAGGGCCTCGGTGGTTGTGGATGAATAATAGGAAACAGCAATAAAATAAGCAAATGAATACCGCCTCTGAATAAAAGTCAAATCCCAAAGTCCTAAGAACTACGAGGGGTGACTGATAAGTTCTCGGCATAAGGTACAACGGACTATTTGTGGACAACTTTTTTGGGGTTATTTCTCAACATAGTCCCCTTGCAAGTTTATGCACTTAATCCAGCGATCCTGAAGCATACGTATCCCTTCTTTGTAAAAGTCGATATCTTGTACCAGTAGAAAGTGGTCTACAGCGTGAATGGCATCATCATTTAAAGCAAATTTGTGACAACTAAGCTTCTTTTTGAGTTTGGTAAACAGATAATAGTCCGAAGGGGCCAAATCTGCCGAATAAGGAGGATGTTCAAGAAGCTGGAAGCCGCATTCATGAATGGTAGCCATTGCCAACGCCGACTTGTGAACTGGAGCATTGTCTTGATGAAAGATGACTCCTCTTGTCAATTTCCCTCGACGCTTTTCCTTCAATTTTACCCGCACTTGCTTCACAAGATTAGTGTAATAGGCCCCGGTAACCGTTCTGCCCTTTTGAAGATAGTCTACCAATAGCACACCTTCTGAATCCCAAAAGATGGAAGCCATCAAGCCATCACTTAGCCTGCAGACAGAACCACCCTTGCTTTCTTCGGAGGTGGGGATACATGTTTCCACTGCTTTGACTGTTCTTTGGTTTCTGGTTGAAAGTGATGAACCCAAGTCTCATTCATAGTCACAAATTGCTGAAGAAACTTTTCAGGATCTCCACAAAAATGATCAAGATTGTCTCTTGACATGCTGAGATGCCGTCGTTTGTGATCAGCTCCAAGAAGTTTCGGGAACCATCGAGCAGAGACCTTTGTCATTTGAAGATCATTGTGAATAATGGCATGAACACGTTCCTGGGAGATGCCCAACTCAGTAGCAACGTACTGCTCAGTTAGTCGTTGACCTTCATGTCATGGATTCTGCCGATGGTTTCATCTGTGGTTATCGTTCTTGGTCTTCTTGGACGGGATCATCTTCCAGACTCTCTCTTCCATGTTTGAACTGAGCTGCCCATTTCTTCACTGTGATGTAAGAAGGGACACTCTCCCCTAGAGTCTCTACCATATCCTCATGGATCTCTCCTTCGATGATAAGCCCTTGATGCTGATGTAGCGAATGACTGACTGATGAGAAATTTTATCCATTTTCTCAATTTTTTCCACCCATTACCACTTCAGTAGCCTGTAAAAAAAAATTGGTTGCAGTTAATTTCTTGAAACTTGGTGTTTAATCTTACATTAACCTGATCTATAAATGCACCTAATATCAACTGTGTTTCAAATATTTGTACCTTAGGCCGCGAATTTTTCAATCAACCCTCGTATATAACGATTAAGGTGTGAACCGAAACATTACAACTGCGTGCTCCTTAATTAATAAAGCTCTTTCTACTTCTGTTTTAAACAGTTTTAACATTCTGCTAGCACAGCTTCACTGCAACGGTTTTATGATTGTTCTCATATTTAGTCATACACATGTATACTTATGCTCAAAAACTATTCGCGTGTTATAAAAATTGTGGAGTGGAAGTAGGTTTTACGCAAAAAATCCGCAACCCGGGGTGGAATGTGTTGATAATTGAAATCTTATTTTGCCGCTTGTACTGATAATGCATCCAGTGGTACCGAATTACACTGTATCCAGCGGTATCGAATTATAATGCATCCAGTGATACCGAATAATAATGTATCCAGTGGTGCCGAATTATAATATATCCAGTGGTACTGGATTCAAGTCCCAGAAGCATGGATTTTTTTTTTTCTTTCTAGCACCACCACACCGAAAAGACCCCCGGGGTCCACCCAGCCTCTACAAACAGGTACTAGAGAACTCTGGGAAGGTAAATGCGGCCAGGCGTGATACTGACCATATCACATTTTCATGTGCTGAAAGTCATGGAAATACGGGCTTAACACTATATCAGCAATATGGAAACGGGAATTTATGTGTATATACGATAATGTATAAAGTACCTTCATGTCTGCCGGTGTGCCAAAACGTATGATTAACTTACGTGTTAAGTACGTTCATTTTTCTCTCACAACTCAATTATCTCATATTTACTAATAATGAAAGTGCGTATCTTTTTTTGTTTAAATACCACATTTTAGTAAAACAAACAAACGTCTTTCCAACATTTGAAAAGCCTAAACCAAACATTTGAAAAGTATAAACTAATCTTGCATTAGCTTCAACAAATAATTCATGATTATTGTCAGTTAATAATAATAATTATTATTATTCCGGTTTAACCCAGATCAGAGAAATTTTCTATGCTGATTTCTGTCTTTTAATCAGAAATATTTCCTTTACTTAAACATGATTTCTTTTCCTGCACTAGTTATAATATTTTATATGAGTCAAATTTATTTCTAAATAAATGAATATCAAACACGTTCTACATATAGTAATTTCGTACACTCTCACCACCACGGACTACATATAATAATTTTCGTACCCTCTCACCACCACGGACTACATACAGTAATTTTTGTACCCTCTCACCACCATCTATACCAGAAGCTGAAAACTGGCACAACAGACCTTTGTTCCTACAGCAAAAGAACACAAATCCCACATAACTACCAGCTACACAACTCATTCAGCCAAAGGACCTGTCTAGACCCCAGGCTCCTACAAGAGAAGCTCTACAGGTGAAGATGAAAACCTGAGACGAGATACTGCTGCAGCATTTGTAAGAGAGATTTGTGTGGATGTCTGAGGGAACGGCGATGAAGGAGTATCCTCTCACCCAAAGCCATGAAAACAATTCATTCCACATGCGATAACCAGAACAAGCTGAGATAAAACCCATGACACTACATATTCACGTGTGGAAACACTGTTGTACATCAAAGAATCATTTATTAAAACTTTTCAGCATCTTACACCATAATCATACTCTTCAAACGCTGAGTTCCCAATAACAAGAACGTTAGCAGTTGCTGTATATTTGACATTTTACACTTAGCCGACAGCACCGTTAATGTTGTCATTCATTTCCTGTTTTTTTAGCCGACAGCACCGTTAATGTTGTCATTCATTTCCTGTTTTTTAGCCGACAGCACCGTTAATGTTGTCATTCATTTCCTGTTTTATTTTCGACAGATCCTCGTAAGTGAAATTCTGATTCCTTCCTTTTAACAGAAGTCTTCCTTAAAACAGCGGG
Organism: Achatina immaculata; assembly: GCA_009760885.1. Classification (NCBI taxonomy): domain Eukaryota; kingdom Metazoa; phylum Mollusca; class Gastropoda; order Stylommatophora; family Achatinidae; genus Lissachatina; species Lissachatina immaculata. Next base: position 55,316,708 of record CM019716.1, read on the forward strand.
GAGGGGAGGGGAGAGAAGAGTGGCCGGGATAGGTACAATTAGCAGTCTCCACGGCAGGTGTCTCGAGCAACTAACATAACAGTGTCAAAAAAAAAACCTTTCTTACAGGATGAATCATGTACTTTACTTCCGGTGCATACTTTTAACTATAACGCCTCCAGCCAACTAAATAATAATTCCTTCAATCCCCAGACAATTAACATTTGTCTAAAAAGATCCTTTATTCTATTAATACACGTACTTTTAAAGATTAAAAAAAATCTCATACGCCATTACAAGAAACAAGCCACGGCTTCTATCATAGCAATTTATCAAAATAACCCGCTGACTAACAGTGAAACTTGAGTCGCTCGTTGTTTGTTTATTTCTTCCGAATGCCTTTCTCTCAAAGCTAAATTTACTCTACAAAAACAGTCTTGCAATGATTCAGTACTTTTTCCCCCTTGGGCCCGACGGTTCAAAAAGACAGGACGCCTTAAGGGAAAACTTTGATAATATCTAAACAGATCTTAAAAATGAGAATGAAAATATTTCTTGTCAATATTTTAAGTTTAAAATGGGCACGAGTTTGTTCGGGTTTTTTTTTTCTTTTAAGTTAAAACGGTGTTCTTAAACTACTTAAATTTAGGGACACCAACAAAAAAAAAAAAAGGCAAAGACATCAGTTTTTAAAATATGACGGCGAGACACAGAAACATATGACAACGTAACATGTTCTTTGTCGCCAGGTATACTTTGGCAGCTTCACAGAAACAAGAACCGAGTTCAACCAATTAAAGACTCGATCAATTAAAGTCTCACAACTACAGAGTTAAGACAAAAATAAGTCCCAATCACTGAAAAAGGAAGTCTGACCCGCAGGGCAATGCATATAGTGTTATTTAAGACCTTTATAGGGAAAATAATAAAAAAAATATCCTGTAATAAAAATGTGCACGCCAGAACTTCATTGCTGCATTTGTCAAGGAAAGTAGTGGAGGAAGAGGTGTGGGAGTAGCAGTACTCAAAAGAGGAAAGTAGTGAATGGAGGAAGAGATAAGGGAGTAGAAGTACTCAAAAAAAGGAAAATAGTGACTGGAGGAAGAGGTAACAGAGTAGAAGTACTCAACAAAGGAAAGTAGTGATTGGAGGAAGAGATAAAGGAGTAGAAGTACTCAAAAAAAGGAAAATAGTGACTGGAGGAAGAGGTAACAGAGTAGAAGTACTCAACAAAGGAAAGTAGTGATTGGAGGAAGAGATAAGGGAGTAGAAGTACTCAAAAAAAAAGGAAAATAGTGACTGGAGGAAGAGGTAACAGAGTAGAAGTACTCAACAAAGGAAAGTAGTGATTGGAGGAAGAGATAAGGGAGTAGAAGTACTCAAAAAAAGGAAAATAGTGACTGGAGGAAGAGGTAACAGAGTAGAAGTACTCAACAAAGGAAAGTAGTGATTGGAGGAAGAGGTGAAGGATTAGAATTACCCAAAAAAGGAAAGTAGTGACTGGAGGAAGAGGTGAGAGAGAAGTACTCAAAAAAGAAAAATAGTGACTGGAGAAAGAAGTGAGAGAGTAGAAGCACTCAACAAAGGAAAGTAGTGATTGGAGGAAGAAGTGAAAGAGTAGTAGTACTCAAAAAAAAAAGAAAGCAGTGAATGGTGGAAGTGGTGAGGAAGTAGTAGCACTCAAAAATGGAAAGTACTGACTGGAGGAAGAGGTGAGGGAGTAGAAGTACTCAAAAAAAGAAAGTAATTATTGGAGGAAGAGGTGAGGGAGAAGCAGTACTCAAAAAGGGAAAGTAGTAGGAATATGTGAGATAGTAGCAGTACTGGGAGTTGTGGAGCCTCTGACTTTGCTATTTTTCAATATGTCCGACTCCCAGTTATGAACAAAAGAAAAAAAAAAGACATAAAATATTTTTCCCCTAAGTTTTCCACCTGAAAGTAGCCCCAACCCCCACATGAATATTACTGTTCCTTCTTCGTGTCTATTATTATTATTAGACCGAGAAATGTCAGTGCTCTCTCGTGCACTTCACCCTGCACACAAAACTCCATCCCCACCCCAACTGGAATCTAGAAATCTGTTTAACAAAATACATATGCTTTCAACAATATCAAATCGGTAACAAATATTTTGACATTTTCAGTGAAATCAATTTTTTTTAATGTTAAAATTTTTATTTTTAAATTCTACAATTTCGTGCTTTTAGAAAAATGACAAATAAAATCAATAAAGTAAAATGTGAGTGCACTAGCCACGCAAAAACTACTTGGTGTCCTCTCCAAAGACGGAATCAAGAGCCTGTTACACAGACCATCCGACGAGCATTGAGTTGATGAGATCTAGTGTATGCCAAGAACGGGCAGCAGATACTAAACAGAGTTAACGCTGAAAGATAGTGTGAATTATATCTATGGAGGCTCGAAAGTCCTTGTCCAGAGCACGAAAATCTGATAAAATATAACTCGTCAAGAAATGCAGTGTGGTGATGATAATAATAATGTCAATGACGAAATCACACAAACTATTATTATTTTTAAACTACCACATCGGGAACAAATCCGGAAACAGCAGATGGCAATCTGTGACAGTTACAAGCTCATGCACTTTACATTCTCCGTAATTCTCTGGTAACAGTCTTGCGTAACTGTCGACGCAATGTCCAAGAACGAGTATAATAACTGCTGCACTATCACAGAGGCCGAGTAACTATTTCCATCTAAATCAACTTTAGTCCACGTTTAGACGAATATCCGAGTTTTTCCTGAGCCTTTTTGGGTTCTATATTAGGTACTAGTGACCGGAGAGAACTAGTTTTGAACAAGTGCTGGTAAACGCGATAAAGTAACTAGTACAACCAGAAGATCACCTGACAGCGAACCGAAGATGCTATACGCCGAAATGTGTGCGGCCCGTTCTTGCTAAACGCCGTTGCAACACGGACAATAACAGCAACAAGCAAAAGTTATATAAAGTTAACCAGCAGCAACATGTTATGTGATCGTAACAGCATCAAATGATTAGTGTGAAGAAAAAATAAATCAAAAGAGGATAAAACTGATCTAGCCAGTGAATACAATTATTCAGGAATATTTCCAACACCTGTTTTTTATCAACGCTAGGACGCCATAGTTCTAAAGTAACCAGATATATGTTCACCCTGTTACCACTGGACAGAACAGGCTACATGATTCTTTATATATAAATCTTTATAATGCAGTAGAATACAATAATATGTTCGTCTACCGTTAACACTGAACAGAACAGGGAACACTATTCTTTATATATAAAGTTTTATAATGTAGTATAATACAATAATATGTTCGTCTACAGTTAACACTAGACAGAACAGGGAACACTATTCTTTATATATAAAGTTTTATAATGTAGTATAATACAATAATATGTTCGTCTACAGTTAACACTGAACAGAACAGGGAACACTATTCTTTATATATAAAGTTTTATAATGTAGTATAATACAATAATATGTTCGTCTACAGTTAACACTAGACAGAACAGGGAACAAAAAAATAGGAAACAACGAGGCTTTTATACTGCAAGGAAAACTATAAAGTGAATGCTTCGAGCCAATCCAGTACCTCCTAACAACAGATCTGAAAAGGGTGAATGAAAACGTGTCTGCATGTAGTTTTCGGTTATCTGGATGAAATACTCACCTCCACTGCAATATGCTATTTAAGAATGACGTCACCACAGTGATGTGGGCAGATATATGAGAGTTTCAACAGTTCACTTGTAATGAGAAGCAACGGCCACGATCAGTTCTCTTAAACACATCCAATACAGCATACGAATATTTTTTTAAGTATAGATATATTACACAACTAAAGATTTACATACACACAAAGTCAGTGCCGTAAAGCCTGTGATAACAAAGCGTTGAGACACCAAAGTTCTTTTCCTCAGCTTCCACAACCACTGCTGTACTAAGACATTCACCGGGATCAAATTATGAAGCCTCTATGCATGCATTTTCTCTAGATATTTCTATCATTATTTCCTTATTGTGCCCATGCTTCGCACTCCCCTTCCATCTGCACCAGCAAATACAAATGCTGATACATACTAATTAAGACAGACAGGATAATTAAACGATAAATGCTAGCGGCAGTATTATAGCACAGACCAGCCGTTTGTTCTACGATTGTATGAAATGATTCAGATTAAAAAACGCCCTATTAAGACAATATTTTCTTTCCATTGGACATAAATAATGAACACGCATTGAAAATAACAAAAGTGCTTGGAAACAAGTAATGGACTGCTTCTAAGTATGGCCGTCTTACTGCAGGTTTTAATTAGGACTGCAGCCTATCCAGATTGATGAACAATATAAATTAAGAAATTCATTTCTTGTTAGCGTACTTTCGTAGTTTAAATTCTGTTGTTCATCTATAGGATAAAATATTTCTCTCTCTTCTTTCTCTCTCTCTCTCTCTCTCTCTCTCTCTCTCTCTCTCTCTGCTTGAAGAATGTGCAAACAGAAGTACCACGCTGCTGTCTTGTTACTGGAAGTAAAGCTTTTTCCTACATTTTTTAAAACCGTTAAATTGTTACCTATAATGAAGTTACAGCAACCATACACTGGTTCATAGGAATGTATAATAGCCAGTACCGGCCGAAACTGCTCAGATCAAGCAACTAGTTCACATTTTTATTTTTACTCGTAGACCTGACAAAGACAGACAAGTCTACTACAACGTGGAAGGAGGACAGCAATTCCTGTCGTTTATCTGTGTACAGTTTTCTAAGTTTTCTCCGCTGGCCTTTGTCTAGAGCAGTGGTTCTCAACCCATGAGCCGCAGTCCAGAGGTGGGACGTGACAGGGAGTATTGTGGGCCGCACTGAAGTCTCAAAGCAGCAAAAGAAAAAAAAAAGAGAAAAAAGTAGATACAATAAAAAAAATTATTTCGCATTTTTCACGCAATACACAGGGTCAGACTGCACGGATGCAAACTGCAGAATTGTAGGTCGCTTTATTTGTAAATGAAAAGAACTTTTGTGTAGCACTGAATATGTCGTTAAATATGTAGAGAAAATATTACATAATATTTTATAAATTTAGATTTATACCTTGCAAATATAAAGCCCTTTATTAGTGGGCCGCAAAAATGTTTGACTTTTAAATGTGGGCCGTGCAGCAAAAGGTTCTGAGAACCGTTGGTCTAAAATAGTCAGGTTTCCCCCCCCCCCCCCCAGCTTCATGATGGTTGCTAACAACCCCCCACTGCCGCCCCCTCTCAATCCCCATCCCTTTTCCAGCCTGACAACAGCTGCGACCCATCATTAAAGATAAAGCAGTTTTTAAAAAACCCATATGGTACTAAGCTTGTTATTTCACGTCATTCCATTTGCGAGTCCGTTGACATCCTTCCTCCCCACCCCCCCCCCCCCCAAAAAAAAAAACAACAACACTACTCTAGAGAGACTACCAGGCAAGACAGCAATTATGCCTCCACCAGTGATATAATTAAATCAAATGACGTATCTAGAAGAGACGACGTCTGGAATGAAAGAAATAAAACTATTCCTAAAGTCACAGAACAGAATACCAAACCTTGTGTCACGGCACACTGACGTGTCTGCTTTGTTCTGCGGGAATTTCTGAGTAGGGCAGAAGAGAGAGAGAGAGAGAGAGACGTAGTGTTGTAAGAGGCACTTACATACTGTGGGACAGTGTTGTAAGAGGCACTTACAGACTGTAGGATAGTGTTGTAAGAGCCACTTACATACTGTGGGGTAGTGTTGTAAGAGGCACTTACATACTGTGGGGTAGTGTTGTAAGAGGCACTTACAGACTGTAGGATAGTGTTGTAAGAGGCACTTACAGACTGTGGGGTAGTGCTGTAAGAGGCACTTACATATTGTAGGATAGTGTTGTAAGAGGCACTTACATACTGTGGGATAGTGTTGTAAGAGGCACTTACAGACTGTGGGATAGTGTTGTAAGAGGCACTTACATACTGTGGGGTAGTGTTGTAAGAGGCACTTACATACTGTAGGATAGTGTTGTAAGAGGCACTTACATATTGTGGGATAGTGCTGTAAGAAGCACTTACAGACTGTGGGGTAGTGTTGTATGAGGCACTTACAGACTGTGGGGTAGTTGTAAGAGGTACTTACAGACTGTGGGGTAGTGTTGTAAGAGGCACTTACATACTGTGGGGCATCTCCTACAATGAAAGCATTATCACCAACCGTCAATATTTCAGCAAATATGAGGAGAAAAATAACAACACTGCGGTCCACTGCAAGCCACCTTCAACCACACCAATGAACTACTAATTTTTCCCACGCTCGCTATATCTTTCTTAAACCCACTTCCCATTATTGTAAGACTGTCCTTTCGTTCTCCTAAATTACTCCAGTGTGTCCCGCTTTTTGACAGGTGTTCGACACTCCATCACCAGCTGCTACTCAATCCACTCTGTATAAAAGCATGGAGGGTTTGCTTATTTATTCTCTTTATTCTGTAAAAAAAAAACTGACGATCAACGAGTGCGTCAGTGATGAACCGAGATAAATTCTCTTTATTCTGTAAAAAAAAAACTGACGATCAACGAGTGCGTCAGTGATGAACCGAGATAAATTCTCTTTATTCTGTAAAAAAAAAAACCAGTCTCATGGGTGATCAGGAAAAGGAGATAGACATATGTTGGTCACTTGATGAGAATAAATGATCAGAGAATCCCAAAACAAGCTATCAAGTGGAACACAACAGGCCACAGAAAAAGAGACAGACCACGTGAAACTCTGAAGAGGACATTGTTAAGAGAGACCAAATTAATAGGCATAAAATCCTTTGATGAGGTTGAAAGACTCCCCGAAGACAGGAAAAATTGGCGAACTACTTTGCGAGCCCTATGTGACGTCTAACGGCACGGGAAGGATATAAGATTCTGTAAAAAAAAAAAAAACTGACGATGAACGAGTGCGTCAGTGATGAACCGAGATATAAATACGAGAGCCCACATATAAAGGAAACACATCTTTGCGTGTTCTGTTCTTAATTCTTTGACAAACAACAATCCTCAGGCCCTTCAAAACTAGTCCATTCGCTCCTTTTATCATGAGCAAAACGTACATCACAAAAACGATCACTTACTTGTGAATACTGGAAGTGTTGCTACTAGGAAAACAAAAACCAGCACGTTATTCTGACAGTATAAAATATTAGAAGGTAACTAGCACGTTATTCTGACAATATAAAATATTAGAAGGTAACTAGCACGTTATTCTGACAGTATAAAATATTAGAAGGTATCTCTTTAAAAGAAATCACAAGCAAAGTGCTTTCAAATTATCTAATAATACACTTATGACTAACGTATAACGCAACACCAACAAACCTAAACAAAAAGGTCGTGTAATCGCTGATCAGATACTCCAAACATGAACTTGTATATTTCTTTTAAGAAACAAACTCCAAACATGAACTTGTATATTTCTTTTAAGAAACAAACTCCAAACATGAACTTGTATATTTCTTTTAAGAAACAAACTCCAAACATGAACTTGTATATTTCTTTTAAGAAACAAAAACACACATTCTGGTGGGGAAAATGGGATACATTAACAGGAAAGTTTTATCATTTTCGCCTAGATCAGTTATTAACGTCAGAATATTTATAACAATAAGAATCACAGAAAGGGTTATTTCAACCAGGAAATAAATAAGAAGTTATTATAATTACTTAATCATGACAACACTGTGAAGCACTGAGGTATGATAAATGTCTCTAAGCAGTGAAAGCTAGATCCTAACGTGACCAAGGCCAACTCTCACATTCACACAACTAAACTGCATGTAATATTCCTATCTTCCCGTGGCCCACAGACCGCCGCACTATCAACCCAGTGTGCTCCGCCACGGTAACAGATATTCTCCATTCGTCACTGTGACAAATATGTTCCATTTTCAGAGACATTTCTCAACAACACAGTTTTCCCGAGTATTTTTTTTTTAATAGCTAGGTCAACTAGGAGGGAGAAGACAGTAGGAACAGATCCCAGTGTCTTGTGAAAGAGGTACCGCGCCGCTACTAACTAATTCAGTAATCCTTAATCATAGCTGGAAAAAAAAAAAACAGTACCAATAACAACAAAAAACACTGCTGTAAACACTTGCTTTCAGAAGGTGAAACAATAAGATCTCTAAATCCAGCACCCGTACACTGCATATAGAAAGTATCGCATCTATTTCGCTACCTTAGATCTACCTACATTCAACACTAAAGTACACTTGCATAACACTAACTTTTCAGTGAGAACTACCTCACTACATGTCCCTTACTCAGACAGAAGCTGTTAGCAACGTCCGCTTGCAAGGTCTACCGGCGTCACGTGACCTGAGCTCAAGAAAGTCAAACCCTGACACGAGCCGGAAGATGCTAATACACGACATAATGTATTCACGACGCTTTCCAGATAAGGGGAAAGATTTCTTTTTTAAACAAGAAGAAAAAAAATGAAATTAAAAATAAAAGGTGTCAAAAAAGCAGTCAGACACCGTGTGAAAAATCTCTCTGCTAATGCTTAAGGGCTCTCTTTCTCATTGCTTCTCAATCAACAGGTCACATGAATATGCAAGCTCAAGTGCTGAAGAATTACTCAAACTAGTAGAAGAATTTAATGTCTACGTGTAATATAAATGATTTTTTTTTAAAGATAAAGATAGCTCCATTATGGCACACACAAGCAGATATGATTTGCCTATAAAGTGTCCTTGACCTAACAGCACACTATCGGGTGATGTGGCTACCAACTGGTCATCTTTACTTCCGCAGGATCAAGACCCAGTAGGGTACCCGTGCATACAGCTGAGTGACTAGGACGGCTCCAACCAGACTTGAACCGTCAACCTCTCGCCAGAGACTAGAGCGCAAACCACTACGCTACTCAGACACCAGATATAAATGATGGACACGCAAGATCCTCATTCTTCTGTCTGCTTTTCTACACTCACTGTTCCCACCTTCTGTCCAGGGACAACTTTCTAATCACGTCCACCAAGCAAGCAAGCGCTGGCTTCAGCCTTGACCGCGGTTGTAAACATATCCGACATCTTCAGAGTACAGGGTTAACTAGTAGAAGCTTCTTTGTTCACTGTCCTCATTTTCAGTTATTTCCTCCACATGCTTCTTTTCCTAAACAGATTTTTTAGTATCAGTTTTATAGATTGTAATCCTCTTACTTATTTCTTGTTGGAAGTATTAGTTTTTTCGGTGAAAAATTTTTATAAGAGTCTTTACATAAAAAAAGTATTCTCCTCTGTCTAGTCTTCTAAATTTCAATCTCCTTTATACATCTCCGTCCCTGCGTGTCGAAAGACTGCCCTGGAAGTCTACTGCACATACGAACGCTATCACCCCACTTTTTTCTCAAGACATTTCAGGTTTAAACAATCATTTTTCCTATTTAAAAAAAAAACTTTTCCTAAGTCCATGATCTGGTATTATTATATGTTGTACAGTAACTGTTACTGACAGTTCATATGTTGACAACTAAAACCATTATAATAACGCTATGCCTTTAACAGCAAAGAATAATGGCACTCGTTTTGCTATGACGAATCCCCATGAAAAGGGAACAATATGGGATTGTTGATATTGCAATATCGGAAATTCTAAACATAAAAAAGACTCAAGCTGCACAATAGAAAAACAAGATTCATAACGTTAGTCAACCCGAACAAATGAAATTTTCAAATGTTCTTGATGAAAATTACCGGCATCTGTAGGAACCTATCCCCCAACTTCACAAGATAGCGTGCCATTCCACTATCTCCACCTGAAATATCAGCCGAGGGTGTGACACCGCTGATTGGGGGGGGGGGGGCACCATGAGATCGTGATGCAGGTCCAGGGGTCACTATACAGGATTTCAATCTGGAATTTTTTGCTGGTAAGAGACGGCTCAACCAGTAAGCTCACCATCCAACTCACCATCCAACCGACCATCCCAAAACTGAACTGTTAATACGTGTAACATAAACAGCCTTCATCATCACAAGAACCAGTTTCTTGTACACTTCACTTTAACCATCCTATTTACAACATAAAACACCACGAAGGTCAGGCAGCGGCTCAGGTGGGGAAACTCAGCTTTAAGAATATGCTCCATCAAGGTCGCTTTTCCCGTTGCTTTCTTAAATTCTTGCTTTAACTTTTTTAGACTACAACTTGTACTCCCACCCCCCTTTCTTTATGACATGTATGCAATGTATCCTTATCAATAAAAGTTAGAAAACGGGTCCTCAAGTGCTATATTGAGCCATGGATCATGGACAATAGGCAGGTCCGCACAAAGAGCACTGGAAGCAGCAGAAATGTGGTCTATGAGAAGAATGTTTCGAATTACCTGGGAAATAAAGATTACTAATGAGGAAAGTGTGAGAAGAGCGGCGGAGACCCAAACAAAAATCTCGTCCAAAAAAAAAAAAATACAAGAAAGACAATGTACTTTCACAGGACGTGGGATGAGAAAATGGAGCACTGAAAATATTGTTAACAACAGGAAAAAACAGAGGAAAGAAGAGCCAGGGAAAGGGCGAGAGAAAATTATACCGGATAATTTGACGAGATGGTGTGAGATGAAACCACTAACTGACCTGGTGTGAGATGAAACCACCAACTGACCTGGTGTGAGATGAAACCACCAACTGACCTGGTGTGAGATGAAACCACCAACTGACCTGGTGTGAGATGAAACCACCAACTGACCTGGTGTGAGATGAAACCACCAACTGACCTGGTGTGAGATGAAATCACCAACTGACCTGGTGTGAGATGAAACCACCGAATGAAATGACGGCCTGCATGAAGGATCGGGTGCTATGGAGAAACGTTGATTTCTTTCTGAAGCCAATACCAGTCGGCATGGCACATGATGATGTATTCTTTATGACTAAAGTTTTCTCAGTGAAAATCTTTATATATATATATATATATATATATATATATATATATAAAATAAAGATTTTCACTGAGAAAACTTTAGTCATAAAGAATGTATCACATCATTATCATCATGTGCCCTGCCGACTGATATTGGCTATTATGTTTCTCCATAGCACCCGATGCAGGCCATAAGTTCAGCCAGCGATTTCATCTCACACCATCTCGTCAAACTATCCAATATTATATATATAGTTTTCTTAATTTCAAATTTCAATCTCCCTTCTACATCTCCGTTACTGCGCGTGTAGAGAGATTGCCCTGGGCGTCTACTGTACCTGCTAAACGTTGCTCAAGATATTTCCGTTTTTAACGATCCTCACCACGCCTTCGTTCCATATTTTTTTCTTCTATTTTATTCATTTATTTCACTCCGTTTATTGCTTCCCTAACCTTCTAGTTTCATATTTACTCCTTATTCAAGAGATTATACTTTTTTAAATAAGGAAAAAAGGATGATACAAATCAGTTCTTATTCCTTTACAATTACTGATGAACTATCAAACCACATCCATGCTACTGCTTCCATCCCATGTAGCAAAGCAATCAGTCAGTCAGTCATTTGCATGTCCCTTGCAGAACACTGCCTCCCTAACAGCTCTCCTGTAGGCGTATCGGTTTAAGCAAGATGCCCTGCTGATCAATCTGTGGACGAGGCACGCTTAGATCGAGGGGTGTATGACCTTGACCGAAGCGTCATCGACCACGTGATTGGTAGTAGGTTTTTATTTTTTTTTTTTTTTTGGGGGGGGGAGATCTATATATAATATTGACAAATTGGCTGGCATTTTCAGAGTTAGAGAAAGGCAATGGCAGGGCGATGTCTTGTGTAGTTGTGCCTATGGATGTGCTGTAAATTCCTGTGTATTATGGTGATCGTTGGCTATATTCTACCCGTTCCCACCTCATTTGGTGTAGGTTATGTAGTTGTGCAGTAAGCTGTGATGTAGGTTTCTGTATTTACGTATCGATATGGAAATTCTGTGTTTCTGTATTTACGTATCGATATGGAAATTATGTCCCTGATTTCAGTGTGATTTATCAGTATACTAGATGGGCAACATGACTGATTAGTTATTATGCCTTCATGTACATTGATCTTGTGCTGCAGCAACGCGGTTATATAGAGGTGTGTCATGGCAGCGGTAGCTGCGTGGAATAAGTACCTTTGCATATTAGATTCGTAGTGTAGGCTACGTGTAGGGCCAAGAGTCCTGGATCCCAGGCCCATCAGATTTTCAATAATGCAACATGAAAGATCATTATCATATGATACCATGCTTAATTATCATCATAAAGACACCTGTCTTGATGTCATGTTGATGTCAATGTCAGTTATATATGTTGTTGTGGCGTATACTGAGATTAAAATGCTGTGTCCTTAATTTCAGAACTGGTGATTTGTACTGCATGCCAATATACTGTGTATTGATTAAATGCTCAGGATTTATGCATAATTAGCATACAATATACCAAGGAGGGGAGAACCAGATTGACTTCGAGTACGGCAGTACATTGCCAAGAATCGTTGGTTAGTAACATCTGGATAAAATAGCCCCCCACCCCCACTAGTTATAAAATGTAAACTTGCACCAAGTTTTACAAATCATCCATTTGCAAATTATCAACGATGTCTTGCAGCCATCTTCGCTTTGGTCTTCCTCTCTTTCCTTTTCCTATTATGTATCCTTCCAAGATGGTCTTCTCTAAGTTCTCATGACGTCATATGGGTGTCTGAGTGGCGAAGTGGTTAGTGCACTGGTCTCTCATGGCGAAGGTCAGAGGTTCGAATCCGGCCGGAGGCACCCCAGTCACCCAGCTGTAGAAATGGGTACCCGACTTCTTTTGGAGTTGGGGAAGGAAGGGCGGCCAGGCGTGATACTGATCATATCACCCTCAGAGTGCTGACAGGTCAAGGAAAATATGGGCACTAACACCATATCCGTATGTGCCTCTAAGGCATGACAGGATTGCCTTTACCTTAATATATATATATATATATATATATATATATATATATATATATATATATGATGAAAAAAGCAAGAGAATCTAGTATATCGAATCAGTTTTGTGCTTTTCTGATGATGTTACAGTCAATACGACCCCGTATCTTCTAGAGATGCATACACAACCTATTCAAGAAAAGGACGCGATCGCACTTCAGCTGAAGCTGCATGAAAACCAAAGATGATCTGTTCGCATTTGTGAAAGAGATTAGCGTCGATGTTAGAGTGAAGAGAAAAAAAAAGAGAGAACAAGTTTTTTGTATTTCTGATGACGTTGTGTACATTTCTTATGTTTTCTTTCCTACCGCTCTTTTATGAAAAGAGTTATCGTAATCTCCAAGAATTACAAGCAAAGAAATATAAATAATTCAAAATGCGAACACTGCATGAGAACCCTTCCTAAAATTTAATGGACATCACCTTGCTGAAGCAGCCATCACAGGACTAGCTAGCTTTGAGACTTCCTCCATTGTCACTGCCACATGCCATTCTGTTAATCTCCAGGTCACCCTCTTCAAACCTCGATCAGACAAGATTTACGCCTAAAGACAACACGCCACAAACACAGAAAATCATCAGTTTCCTTAAGCGGACCACGGTACTTCCGGTGTTTGAAATGGGACATTAACGCCGATCGATGTCTCTGCAGCCAAAAGTGGGCGGTTGAAAGGTGGGGGGGGGGGGGGAATAGAAGGGGGAAAAAGGAGAACAAGGGGTTTTCAGAACCAACTGAGCACCCACAAGTTGTTAAGAGCGCTATGGATGCGGTTCGGGCAGCAAGAGAGCAGGAGCTTGGGGGGAGTTTGGGAACTCACTGCTCTAGAGTGGACCCCCTACTGTTTCAAAATCTAGGCCATGGACCCCCATACGTTGGTAAAGTATGGTAACTTTGTGCTTTAAATGCTAAATACTTTTTTCATAAACTGTAGGTAAACTGTAATAAGTAAACGCTACACTACACTACAAAAAAAAAAAAAAACAGTACAAACTTTGTGAACACTATGACAGTAAAATCATAGTTAAGAAAAATAGATGGCAATTAACATTCCCACTTGTTCTGACAAATGAGCAGAATAATGAAATGTGTGGACAGCTACCGAACCTAAACATGATGAGAGAAAGCATGCCTCTTGAATAACAGTCGCTTCCAGATCTTACATCCTTCCCGTGCCGCTAAACGTCACACAGGGCCCGCATGGTAGTTCGCCAAGATTTCCTGTCTTTGGCGAGTTGTTCAATCTCATCAAGGGATGTTATGCCCACTGAACAATGTCCTCTTTAGAGTTTCACGTGGTCGATCTCTTTTTCTTCGGCCTGATGTGTTCCACTTTACAGCTTGTTTGGGGATCCTCTGATTGTTTCAACTCATCACATGACCGACATATGTCCATCTTTGTTCTGATAACCCATGAGCTTCCATATCGGTTGTTACAAATTTCGCAGTGAACATTTAAAAAAAAAAAGACCCCGAGGTTCTGTCACGGACCCCCATAACAGGCTCCACGGACCCCCACGGCAGGTTCTGCGGACCACCAACTGGGAACCACTGCTCTAGTGAATCAAAACAGGATGGGAGAAAGAAGGACGTCGAAAAGTTGTAGCGCTAGGAAAACACAGGGGGAAACAACTTCCACGTTGTAACAACAATCTGTATCAGTGGAGACCTTACAGACCCGCCTCAAGAGATGGCTTAGCTGGTACATTAACAACCAATCGTCGAGCTAGGATTTTTTTTTTAACCAGTACAACTGTATCTGTCTTTCATCTTGCATGAAACACTTTCCGAAATACCGGTTTTCTCAATACAACATTCGGTATTTTGTACTTTCTCTTTTTTTCTTTTGAAATATAAAATTAAACAGACTTTACAAACATCAGCGGAAAGTAAAAGTTTGTGTGATGTTTTTTTTTGTCGTACCTTATTCTAGTTCAATTATTATCCATACAAATTCGGCATCATCAACCTACTAGCTCAATTATCCTCCAACCGATTTCACTGCCTGCCTTTTACCAGGTTTTCATAATATAAACTGTTTTCAGTAATCAGTGACCTATTTTTTTTAAATTATGTTTTCTCTTTTTTCTTTTGAAATATAAAATTAAACAGACTTTACAAACATCAGCGGAAAGTAAAAGTTTGTGTGATGTTTTTTTTTGTCGTACCTTATTCTAGTTCAATTATTATCCATACAAATTCGGCATCATCAACCTACTAGCTCAATTATCCTCCAACCGATTTCACTGCCTGCCTTTTACCAGGTTTTCATAATATAAACTGTTTTCAGTAATCAGTGACCTATTTTTTTTAAATTATGTTTTCTCTCTTTTTTTTTAACTGGTAATTCACCAGTAACTGCCTGTTAACGCGATCGCTGATAAAAACAATACAACATGGCACTGTCATATACCAAAGAATAGAAAATCATTTTGCTGAAAGAGATTAATTTTCTGTCTTTATAAAAGCATGTGGCTTCTCTATCTGCTCCGTAACAGAAACAAGACCAAGGGGTAGACCAAGAGATGGAAAGACAACATAGAAGAATATATAAAAGAAACTGGTGTCATCAAAGGAGAGAGAAGATTAGGAATAGAGAGGAACTGAGGCAAACTTTATCTGCAGCAATGATCTTTAATGGCTCGGAAGAAGAAGAGAAGAAGAAGAAGAAGATAAAAGCATATGGGCATGGGCGTGCTATTAGCAATTTCTTTTAATAGCAGAACCGGACAATCTTACAGCACAGAGACTGCGCATGCATTTCACATGTCACAGTACATTAACCCTGCAAAGAAAGGGTAACTGTGTACTGATGACATCCCCTTCTAGCAGTGATCATTCATCAGTAATTTAGCCATTGTCTGTTGATAGCTTCCAGCAAGACTTTTTTTTTAACCATACAGTAACAATAAACTGACAACAAATGTTCTGAAACAACGGTCTAGACCAGGGTTTCTCAATCAGGATTCCGTGACGGATCTGCTGGAGTTCTGTTAGAGATCAGGACTGAAAAATCCAACCCAGGCACTTCTCGCGGAAACCTAGGGCTTGGCTATATGATTTTTTGTCCAAGACAGGTTGGTTTAAAAAAAAAAAGGTCACATTCAGTTCTACACAAAGAAAAAAATCAAAACAAAAAAGAAAACCTTACTCTTGTACATGCCACATATGGCAAGCCATACCTGATTAACATTTTGTATACTATAATATTTTCAGAGGTTGTCTCCACTGGATAAATTAAAAGGTAAAACGGTTTGTTTGCTTGCATACAGTTGTGACTTATAAGAATTTGTATATTTTATGGCGAGACGGGGGGGGGGGGGGGGGGCGCGGGGTATGACGCTGACAGCTTGGAGGAGGGGCAACATAAGAAGAGACAAATGAGCAGCGGTTAATTCAGGGGTTAGCGAGGAAATATTCCAAGTGCTCCGATGGTGCAAAATATGTTGAGAAAGTCTAATCTAGATCAAGAACATTCCAACCTTTGTTAGCAGAGGACGAAAGTCTTATTCTGGATTTGCTCCCTGGCACAGATCAACAAAAATATATTGCAGTACTCTTCATCTGCAGGCTGAAGTAGCTGAGGACGTTATCATAATCATCATCAGGTGCCGTGCCGACTGACGTTGACTATTATGCTTCTCCAGAGTACCCGATTCTTCATGTAAGCCATTAGCTCAATTTGGTGACCTTCTCTCACATCATCCCCTCAGACTGTCAAGTATCATTTCTCTCGGTCTTCCCCTGGCTCTTCTTCCCTCTACTGTTCCTGCTGTTACAATATTTTCAATGCCCCCTCTTCTCATTGCATGTCCTATGAAAGTACACTGTGTGTCCCCTCCCCCCCTCTCTCTCTCATATATATATATATATACAGGGGTTTTTTTTTGTCTCTCCAGCTTTTCTCATGCATTCTCTATTGATAAGGATGACCATGTGGAAAAAAAGACAATTCTATAACGGACAAAAAACTTGATACAATATATCATATGTGTGATAATACTATGGATATGATTCTCTAGTACAATATACTACAGAGCACATGAAACAGTGGGAAATGCCATGTAATGAATTGCAAGTGCGACATTATGGTACAGCTTAAAAGATTTTTAAGGTAGCACCGTGTACCTCGTGGAGCAGGGACGGAACATGATGATGATGGTAATAATCATTAATCATGTCCACTTGTTTCTCAGAGAAGGCACCGAATGACAACTTTCCGCTGATTCGAAAACTAACAATCGAGCAAACCACAAGATGGAAACTCAACAAAATTCATAACTACATATAAAAGCTGTGTTGGTAGTCATAAACCTATCCGAACGCAAAAGTCAGTTCTCATTCAACACCCACCTAAAACGCGCGCGCGCGCACCTACACACACCACCGCCATGTGCTCTGTAAATCAGCAAAATACATCTGTGACTAACAAATCCTCCAGCGGAATATTATTGAACATCTACTATCAGCAACTACTGGAAATCGGTAACGGTTTGGCTCACGGTACAAATTCATAAGAAAAAAAAACAGTTTCATTTTGTAACTTCCAGACAAACAACCAACAAAACTCCAATACCGCTACACATCTCCAGAGAACAACCAAGAAAACTCCAACACCACTACATATCCCCCCAGAGAACAACCAACAAAGCTCCAACACCGCTACATATCTGCAAAGGAACATCCAACAAAACTCCAACACAACTACATATCTGCAGAGGAACAACAAACAAAACTCCAACACCGCTACATATCCCCCAGAGGACAACCAAAAAAAAAAAATCCAACACCGAATACGTACCTCCACAAAACGGTTGGGGGGGGGGGGGAAGAGAGAGAATTCCTGCCTGCCCAGAGCTCCCTGCCCCGCCCCATCCCTTTGCTTGCCGCCCCAAGAATATGGGACGCATCTCGGCGTTATGCAAATAAGGAGTCTCAAGCAAAGTCAACAAACGCCGCCTGCCTTGTTTCTTCAGGACTTTACCCGACTTAGTCCACATTTTGGAACTGATGATGTCGTGTGCAGAAGCTGGGACACTAAATAAGAAGATGGAAAAGAAAATCGAGGCGCTTCAACTGTGGCTGTTTAGAGGAATAGGACGAATGTCACGGACATAAAGAAAACAAAGAGGTACTAAATCAACTGAAAATGAAAAGAGAAATAATGAAAAAAAAAAAGATTTAGAACCTGACAGTTAAAATATGTCGGTCATATCAAGAGCATAATTCAACAATGACAAGTATACTAGAGAGAGAACTAGAAGGAAATAGAGCAAGATGACGACTTTGGTGGACAGTGTATAAAAAAATGGATTTGACTGAACTCAGCCCGGACCACTGCATGAGGAGAGGGGCACGAGATGATGGTGTCATGTCAGACGTTCATGATAGTTATTTTCACGTCTTTTACCACATACAGTATTAGCTTTTACTTTCAGCTAGAACAGTTAAGTGACACGAAGAATCCTCGCACACGACCAGACTCACAGAGACAGCGAGACTACTGGGACCGGGTCTTTCCCAATTCCCTTCCCCCCCTCCCCCTCCCCCCCCCCCACAATAACTGAAACACGAGCGTTCAAATGGCGAGGGTCTCAACTCGAACGTGGACTGCGTGGCGCCAAACTGCCACTGATACCTGGGTTCTTTTGAAAAAAGTTGTATATATATATATATATCATATATATATTAATTTACAAAGACGTTCCCAAATGAAACCAGTTTCTGACAGAGGATAATAGTCCACTTGAACAAAAATGATTGTATTTCAAAAACTCATCTACTATTTCTTTACTGGCACGAGTTTACAAAACTCATTAAGAAGCATAAAAGGCTTTTTGAAAGCCTCTATAAGCTGAAATAACGTGTTAGATATGTTCTCACCTGACATGCTTTATACAGATGGTGAAATAACATGTTAGATATGTTCTCACCCGACAAACTGTATATACAAGATGAAATAACATGTTAGATACGCTCTCACCCGACAAACTGTATATACAAGATGAAATAACATGTTAAATATGTTCTCCCCGAGAAGATTTATACAGAAGGTGAACAGTTCTCTAAACTTTTCGTTATTCTCTTTAACTTTATTCCTTACCACATAGTCAAATGTCTGTTCCTGTTCCATGGGAATTCTCTGATGATCGTTTACTTTCTTCTGTTATTTTTCAATGAATCCATTATTTGCGTAACAACGACTGACTGGGTCTTGTACAGCACCGTGTCTAACAACGATGATATAACCAAAATCTGTACTGCACTGTGTCTAACAACGATGATATAACCAAAATCTATACTGCACTGTGTCTAACAACGATGATATAACCAAAATCTATACTGCACTCTGTCTAACAACGATGATATAACCAAAATCTATACTGCACTCTGTCTAACAACGATGATATAACCAAAATCTGTACTGCACTGTGTCTAACAACGATGATATAACCAAAATCTATACTGCACTGTGTCTAACAACGATGATATAACCAAAATCTATACTGCACTGTGTCTAACAACGATGATATAACCAAAATCTATACTGCACTCTGTCTAACAACGATGATATAACCAAAATCTGTACTGCACTGTGTCTAACAACGATGATATAACCAAAATCTATACTGCACTGTGTCTAACAACGATGATATAACCAAAATCTATACTGCACTGTGTCTAACAACGATGATATAACCAAAATCTATACTGCACTGTGTCTAACCACGATGATATAACCAAAATCTGTACTGCACTGTGTCTAACAACGATGATACAACCAAAATATATACTGCACTGTGTCTAACCACGATGATATAACCAAAATCTATACTGCACTCTGTCTAACCACGATGATATAACCAAAATCTATACTGCATTGTGTCTAACCAAGATGATATAACCAAAATCTATACTGCACTGTGTCTAACCACTATGATATAACCAAAATTTATACTATACTGTGTCTAACCACGACGGATATAACCAAAATGTGTACTGCAATGTGTCTAACCACTATGATATAACAAAAACTAAGTATAACGCCGAAATAAAAAGTTCTTCAATCTCCCTGCAGCTGTAAGCTGGTGTTCTTTGTAGCCGATACGGCCAGGATGTTGAACCACAAAATCATGTCGACCTAGGAGCGGGTCATGGCAGCTATTTTTTCAGTCCCTGAGTGCCGCTAAAAATCTGCGGGTGTGCAGTACCTCTTTAGAAGAATCCACCACCATGGGGACTATCGCGATCCCGGCCCCGTTAGCCAGACCAGGCTTATTACTGGGGTGGGGGGGTGGGTTGGGGGTGCCAACGGAAAAGTGGGACAGTGTCTTGTTCATCTGTGGTCTGCTAACCCTGTCGCCAGTACTTCAGCTACTACAAGTTAGATATACCAATGCTGTCCCAGACTTAGTGAATTCTGCAAGGCCATCCGCCTGAGTTCCACTATAATTTAACGGAGTTCTAAAAAAAAAAATGTCTGTTGTAAAAAATGGTTTACAGCGAATGAGGGGAAGACTCTGGTGAAATTTTGCAGAACACAGAAAGATCAAATGGAAACGGAAAACAAAATGTGACAATTATATGTTAATCGTTATATTTGTTCTCAACTCATACGTGACTGGGACCTTTTAACAGATCCGTGACTCCCCAACCCCCCTTCTTGCGTTTTTTGTTGTTTTTATCTTCAATTTTACCTCCTGAATAAGGCCTTTTAAAAAATATTAGTCTTTAATTGCACATATTCCCTTTTCTTTTCTCATCTCATATTCTCATCTTTTGTAAATCTGCGCCATCCATATTCTTCCGCCTTCACTTCCATAATTTTTTTTCAGTTATTGGGTGCCCGTGATAAGACGCAACTAGCAATGGCGTCAGGGAGTCAACAGTTAGGATATTCTGACACAAATAAACTCTCCAAGCTATTCATAACAGCAAAAGGAATGAACATCCATCTCATCTCATTGCCGTGTTCTGTCCCCTTAATATAGCTTATTTCAGGAACGACAGACAACTGGGAAGATTTTAATATTACTTGCGACTAAGCTTTTGACAAATGAGTGCCAACACAGCCTGTCTTTTTCGAAGAACAATGGGACAATAGGCTTTTCTAAAGCTACAGCGTGGTGGCTGGGGGGAGGAGGGGGTGGCACATTCGACAACAGCGCGGCTTCGCGGAACACCAGTGTATCTGTCCAAAATGGCACCTTTATCCTTCTTATCTCTAGGGAAAAAAGTCTGTTTCACGTGGTATTTGCATAAGGTAGAGGTGTGAAGTGTGAAGCATTTGAAGTAAGGATGGCAGTACCAGTCTTAGTTGCTCTGTTTTCGTAGGGAAACCCCAGGTACCCATTTTTTGGAGGCTGGGTTGACCCCGGTGCCAGATGGTCCGAAAAAATGCTCCCCGACTGTGAAATCAAATCAGGGGGACCTTCTGACCGGCAGGGGACAGCCGTTCACTTTTTAATATGGTTCCAAGTCGTTTTTGTTCTTATAATCAGGTTAGCTTAAAGATAATACTCGGACCGTCCTTTCTTTTATTCGCTGAATAAGTGCCACTAGCTTCAATAGTGACATATTATGTACAACTATCCGCAGTTAAATGACTCCACATATGCATCATAATCGATACTGTCCTTTCAATTTATGCACTGGTGGGTGGGTGAATGGCTGAATGTGTGAGTGTATAAGAGATAAGAGGTGTAAAAGGTTTGGAAAGCATGCGGCTGTGTTCATCTGGCCACAACTAGAAGTCCGGATCATCTATATAACACAAACAGACAAGAAGTCTGGATCATCTATATAACACAAACAGACAAGAAGTCTGGATCATCTATATAACACAAACAGGCAAAAAAAAAGCCATGCCAGGCTCAGAACCGTGAGTGTCCAGCTGATGACCGACCCGAACACGCTGATGAAGCCACCAATCAGTAACAAGCCCCCTTAAATGGCTAACCTACTGTGCTATTAGTCATCGTGCTACATGATGGATTCACGCACCAGCAATCTTTAGGATTAGACTGCCTTGGATGAGGCGATCAGGAACTGGTCTGGTTGAGAATCAAAAATGGGGCTGTGTGTACCTGCAATATCTTTGATGATCTTAAGTAGACTACAAGAAGGTCTAGCTGCGCTCGTATGTTAGTCGGAGGAATAACGTTAAGTTGACAAAGACTTGTTAACAAACTGCCAATCAAAGGACTGAATATTATGGTTAAGTTCTTCTTACTTGTCTTGTCTTGTGCTATCTCCCTGTAACTGCGAGCTGGTGTTCTTTGCAGCCGATGCTGTGAAGGTGTCGAGGTACAGCATCGTATCGGCGTGGCAGCAGGTTATGGCAGCTACTTTTTCAGTCCCGGAGTACAGCTGAAAAAGTAGGGGGTGTGCAACGCTTCTTTACCGGACTCCACCACCAAAGGGACTATGGCGAACCCTGCCCCGTTAGCCAGGCTATGCCTGTTACTGGGGGTACCAACGGAGAGGTGGGACAGGGTCTTGGTCAGCTATGGTTCGCTAACCCTGACACTAGCATTATCAGTTTCATGTCACTGGTTTGCCTAATCGGACAGCGTCTTTACCTCCCTAAGTTCTTCTTAAGGTTAATGGTATATTTAAGTGGGCATGTGTTACAACAGCGCCCCAGTAAACGATGGTAAAGGTAAAATTTCCGTTTCCACGCCATTAAGGCATATTGGGGAATACGGTATTTTCCATGACCTTCGGAACATGAAAGTGTGATGTGGTTAGTATCACGTCTGGCCGCTTTACCTTCCCAGATTCCTCTGGTACCCATTTTTAGAGGTTGGGTGAACCCCGGGGGCTTTTTGGTGTGTACCAGAAAAAAATCCCGCTGCTGGGACTGAACCCGGTACCACCCGATTAGTAAACCGAGCGCCTAACTACTCAGTTAACCAGGCCACCAATAAATGATGGACTTTTCTTTCATTCCTGCTTATAAAATAAAATATGTCATTGGATGCCTGTGTCAATGTTCTTCGTAGATTAAACGCTGGGTTTTTTATTTTGGGGGGGGGGGGGAGAGGAGGGGGGATTTTCTCCCTCATGAATAGGAATAGCTCAGACTTACGGACTCTCTCCATGTTCAGTGTGAACTGTTTGCTACACAGGGTGACAGGACATTGTCTACATGTACCTTTTATGTTTGTGACACCTGGTGTGTGTGTTGTCTGCGATGGAGCTATGTATCAACTTAACATGTGGAGTTTTGTATAAATTATATAATAAAGGTAGATGGAGGTATATGGTGTAGTTTTACACAGTGGCAGAGGGAGTGAGTAAAGTGAGAAAAAACGAATAGAAAGTATGAGAATGTATAAATGAAAAACATGCAACATTCGATATTTCACCGTGAGCCTTTTTCGAGAATTACATGCACAAACGAGACAAAAAAACAAATAACTAAACGAAGAACTTATCTTAATATGGCCAACTCCAGAAGTAGGAAACAGAGAAATGCGTGTCCACTACAAGATGCATAGAGACCACGCGGGCCACACAAAGGATTAGCCGATAAAGCCAATCGTAAAGAAGAGCTGGAGAGAGAGAGAGGAAAACAGGTGGTTGAATGGGGGGAGGGCAATATAAACATGAAAGCCGCTAGAGGATAAGATGTCGGATGGGGGAGGGGGAAGCGGAGAGATAATGAATGAAGAACATAAACACCTGCAGGGAGAAAATGTGAAACTGGTGAATAGGACAAGACTCTATAAACACCTATGGGTCGCTAGAGAAGAACAGAAGGTGGCGATAGGGAGGGGGAACTAGGAGAAAGAAACAAGATATATATGGCTGATGCGGTTCCAAAATGACGAAAGAACATGTTCTGGATAGCCGCGTTGACGGAAGAAATCTAGCATTTTATGGCCTTGATCCTGGAAATCCAAATCCTCGTTATACAAAAGTCGCAACCTAAGAAGCTGGGAAAAAGGAACAGAGTCCTTGCACGATTTGGGATGGGAGGAAGAGTGCAAGAGATAGCTGTGTGAGTCTGTGGGTTTATCGTGGACAGAGGTTCCACTTTAGAACTGATAACAACTGACATCGCGATTACACGATGCTCTCTGTGAACGAAACCTATAGACGTGCCGTAGAAAGAAATGTAGTCATGCTCCGACTGACAATCGAGTGAGTTACGGCCGTTCCTACAGTATAATACGGCCGCAGTTTCACAGAGCTGGCTCAATGTATTGTGATTCATTCTGCGATTAAGTTGCAAACATTTATACTCTACAAATCCACTACAAAACAAGAAAATGTGGCGAAAAAGCGCGCTGCGTCATCATTTGGGTGTACAGAATATATGCATGTGGGTGTGAACAGAGGATGTATATCACATTTTTGTGTGTCACGTAAATGTTATTACAGAATGATTTTTTTTAATTAATACCAGCTGATTACCCGCTGATTTATTCATCCCAATCGTCTATTTAACAGGAAAAGGAATGAATTCTATCTATAGTGTAATATCGAAGAAATTTTATTTACCAGTATTTAAAAGTATAGTACACTATAAAATTACAGAGTAAAGTCTTTTACAAATTCAATATAATATTAATTTAATTCAAAACTTAATTATAAACAACATTTTTAGTTTCATCTCCAGGAGCAAGAATAAATAAATTCTTGGGTAAGCAACATGAGGCTGTCTGTGGGAGAAACATGGCGATCTCAAATCTCTCTCTCTCTCCCTCTCTCTCTCTCTCTCTCTCTCTCTCTCTCTCTGTGCCAATTAGAAACAACATTTTTAGTTTCATCTCCAGGAGCAAGAATAAATTCTGGGGTAAGCAACATAAGGCTGTCTGTGGGAGAAACATGGCGATCTCAAATCTCTCTCTCTCTCTCTCTCTCTCTGTGCCTATCTCTCTCCCTCTCTACTCCCCTCTAACTCGCTCTCCCTGCATCTCTCCCCTCTCTCCATACTTCTCTCTACCTCTCACTCCCTCTCTCACTCTCTCTCTCTCTCTCTCTCTCTCTCTCTCCCTAATTTGAAAAAATAAGAAAACGGCACACTGTCACTGAGCAATGAAATCTACTGTAGAATACAATAAAAATATAATATAAACATAAGGGGAAAAAACAAAGTTAAAATTTATTTTTACAAACATAATTAAAATAAAAAGAGACCATCAAAATTATTTAGACCATCAAAATTATTTGGACTTGCCATGGGAGGCTAGAAATGCCGCTCTTAGACCAGCAATGCTCTATTTCACGATTATCTCCCTTAGACCTTTTGTTCTTCAATTTAGTGGAAAATATGTCACCCTTTTGTACCCCGATCCCTAGGGGAGATAGGGGTTTTTTGCTCCCACATTATACATTTCTAGATTGTAAGTCATATGTGTACCAAGTTTGTTTGAAATTGCTCCAGACGTTCCAGAGTGATGCTGAAACATACATATATGCACACATACATACATAGACAAATCCATATATAATCACACACAGAGATGGTGTGATTCATATTTTGTGATTAATTTCCAGAAATTATTGTTAGTATTTTAAAGTGACGGTAAACATGTCCACCCATCTTATAACATGTTATAACAGTCAAATATACTTAGTGTCTTAACACTTTGTTGACCAAATACGGGAAAATCCGTATTTCTGGTTTCCGTGCGTTGTTGACCGAAAGGCGGATTTGCCGTATTCGATGGTCGTCTTATTTAAACTGTTTCTAGCGTGTTATTTAAAGTAATTTTTGGTTGTTTGTATTTTTACTGCAAAGTTAATATAATAAAATATTGTTTTTAATCTTCGTAACTTAAAAAAAAATAGAAATCTCGCGGGTTTAGCTGTCGGAAACACGTGTTTACGAGATTTCGCCAAGTCGACATTTTGTGCAAATGGCGGAGCACGTTACGCTCGATGTTACTGTGACAGTACAATATTGAATTATGCCCAGAATCTTTTGTCAGACTACCCTAGTAATGAATAAAAATCACTGTTTAATGATTCTAGTAATGAAATTGATGTGTTTCAAAGTGATTTCTGTGACGGCGATCTGATTAAAAATACGATAACTAGGCACAGTGTTGCTGTGTCAGAAGTGAAAATTCCAGAGATAGTGTGATTGTGATTCGAAGTCAGGATATGATTTTTCAACAGTAAGTATTTCATATTTTTTATGTGATATAGTTAGCAGTGATATAGGTGTGTGGAGTAACATTGATTCTACACCAGTTCTTGAAAAATTTATAGGAAATTCTGGTGTTTCAGTGAATGTAAACAAACAAGACAGCATGGAGGAAATTTTCAGTACAGTGTTTGGCAATGATTTTTTTAAAACTGTTACCTCATCATGAAAATTTATACTGTGCACAGACACAACATATGAACAAACTACTGCCTTTTTGTCTGAAAATATAACACATTCAGACATTAACAAATTCTTTGGATTGATCATTTTGATGGGCCAGACTAGGAAGCCACACTGAACAACAGACCCTCTTCTGGAAACACCAATATTTTCAAAAACAATGAGCAGAGCTAAATTTGAGCATCTTCTGACACTTCTGCATTTCTCTGACAACTCTCAAACATTTCCAGAAACAAGTAGAATTAGTAAAATAAAACCTCTGCTGGATTATTTTTTGCCTAAATTTCAAGAGTTGTATAAACCGAAGCAGCAGCTTTCGACTGATGAAGGAAAGACGAAAGATTTGTTCGCATGATATCAACAATGCACAACAGCGATTGTCTGGAATAGTAAATAATCATGTTCTGGTGAATCCTGAGGATGAAGGCACTAAAAAAGCATCATCTTCCCACTGTAACGACCGACATGTGGCCAAATCTATTTCCGGCCACCAGATGGCGGCTCCAAAAAATGCGGCCGCTCGTCCGTGCAAGACAGTAAGCATCAGGGTCTAACTGACAGAGAAGAGGGAGACTGTAACATGCTTTCTCTCATATTCAGTGGCGTATGTGCGTAATGAGATGAAGTGATGTAATATACATCTGTGCGTATGTCAGACAGTGTGTGTGAGAGGGGGGAGGGGGCTTAGGTAAAAATAACAAATACTGTAATGGAAAGATAAAAAGTAGCCTGCAAAGACAGGATCTATTCCCCCCACCTCCAAAATTATTTAAATACATGTTACTTGAATGAGACTAAATCTTCCTTCGGGTATCTAAGTCCAGGTTTCACGTCTGCTTCCAACCCTGAACCATATTATCAACTAAAACATGACTGACGCAATATAATACCATTTTGTCGTCCATGAAAACTGCCCTGTCCTCACAGATATTTATTTGTCTGTGTCCATAAAAAGCTGAAAAGTCAGAGTTTAGTTATCAGGCGAGCCAGAGAGCCCAATTCTTCACCCTTTGAAAATCTCCCCCAACCCATTAAACCGCTTCTTAAGGATATATGCAGTGGTTAGTTGTTAACAAACGTTGGTTACCTTACCTATAAATTACATGCTCAATTTTTGAACTTCTCATGTCCATGTCTGGTCTGATTGTCAAAGTACTACATCTCTAACCTTCAATATGTTGCTGTCTTTGTACAAGATAACAAAACTGCCACATACAAACACAAACTCTGAGAAAAAAAAATAACATCCTTGTTTAACAGAAAAAAAATATATATCGTATAGCCTGACATATGAAGAAACTCAATACTGGCAGCGGAGACGTCCATAAAAGTGTCCCGAGCAGTGAAGAACGACCTGCAAGCCAGGTCACATAGTTCAGCTTTAACACAAGGCAAAGGGAAGAGAGATCTACATGGTTTTCTTCTGCTCATTTTAAATTCCTAAGACTTGAATTAGGAATAAATCTGCACCATTAACTCGCAGGAAACCTTTACTTTCAGTACCCTTTTGTCTGTTCCACAAACCACGTTCACGGGGCCCTGGGCCATAAAATGCGGGTTGATGGAAAACTGCAGGTGCTCTCACAACAGACAATAGCAAACTGTCAAGGTGTCACAAAATGTGGCTCCGCTGTCCTGTATTGAGAAGATATTATATTTCTACTCCATTATCGTCATGCTAGTAAAGTGACTTCCTTGTATCATAATCAAGTTTTCCTTTACCTCCAAGCGTCACACAGACCCCCCAATCATTTGTTCAGTGAACAAAAGGATAGGACAAGGAATACATCAGTGATACCTATCTCAAGGATACCTATTTCAATGTTGCATATTCTTAGAATCCAGGTCACAGAAACCAATGATACAGTGGGCCCAACCTACTGTTTGTCATTTGCGTTGTTATGATCTTGTTAGCTAAGATTCTATGATGCGTTATTTTATCTATATGAACGAGAAGATCATTTCATAAGATTCTATTTACTTTTGAAAATAAGCAAAATTTATTATTAATGACTGTTAATTTCTACATTTTAGCACTTGTCTCAAAATACTTATATACAAGAGCGAATCAAGTAACAGCTGGCAATTATATAAATGCATTCGAAATCAAATACTGGATTGATAGCTCAAAGACTAATTGTAAACCACGATAGCAAAATACCCTCTTTTTTCCTCATCTGTTTATCACCAATGTACAGAGAAAGTAAATACCTAATGGAACACACCAGACCATATCCTACACGACAGAACGGCAAACGCAAAGCTACAGGTTCGTTGGAATGTCCATCTAACCAAGCCGCTCTCAAACACGTCATCGCGACTGTACCTAATCCAGTACTCTGTCTTTCCTTGGAGTCAGTACATAACAAAATTTAACACTAAAATGTCTTAAGTTGTGCTGCAAACTGTCTATATCCACGCCCAATACTGTTACTATGAAGGCCTGAGCCAAAGACTATATAAAAAGTAAAGTTGTTATCCTAGGCATCTAGGTAAAGGTAATCCTGTCATGCCTTAGAGGCACATAAGGACATGGTGTTAGTGCCCATATTTTCCTTGACCTGTCAGCACACTAGAGGGTGATATGGTCAGCATCACACCTGGCCGCCTTTCCTTCTCCAACTCCATAAGAAATTGGGTATACATTTATACAGCTGGGTGACTGGGGTGCCTCCGGCCGGATTCGAATCCCCGACCTTCGCCATGAGAGACCAGTGCACTAACCACTTCGCCACTCAGACGCCCCTGAAGGCATCTAGGTGTCCATGTTATCCTTGACCTATTGGCTCAGTAGAGGGTGATGTGTAATATTTTGATGTTCTTTATATATATATATATCTTTGATGACTGAAGGTGATCTTTGTCTAATTCTGTAGTCTTGACTGTTCTTTTATATATCGTTAGGTTTGCTTCCTCTTACTTCTAATTTAGGCTGAGGTCACGACAACAGTTGGCTTCACTGTCACTATTTAAATTATTATTAAATACATTATTACGCATTCTTCTTGTACTCTTCAACGATTCAATATGTCACTACGCGTGTTACTATGTGATTCACAAAAAGACGGATTTATTTACACATAAAATCACTACAAAATTCAGGTGGTTCTTTCTTGAATCAAACTTATATAGATCACTTTTAATACTTATCAAACTAGGATCACATGTATCAGATTAAGACAGCTCCAAAAGCCTTTTACACAGAGTTCCAAAATATCAAATCTGCATTTCACCTGCAATACTAATAATCACTTTTTTTAACTTGAAGCATTTCTTCTCTCTGACCTGAAACTATTTCTCCTGGTCCTAAAAACTCTATCTCCCTCCTCCCTTCCTACCTGTATCTCTGTCTGTGTCTTCTTCGCGTCCCGTTTTCTTTCTTAACTCGGTAATTCTGCACTGTCATTCGAAACTCGTATACTAGTTTTGGTATGTGCGCCGATTGGTTCCGGAGTCATAAATTGCCAGCTGAGTTGTGTCGAATGTCCATCCCCTTGTCTTTGTTTCTTCTGTTACACTTATCAGCGTTCAGTCGTGGTGGTCTATCACTAGCGTCGTGGAAACCGGTTTTCTACCTTATTCTCTACGTTTTCTATTTAGTTAACCTTTATAACTGAAATATATTCATAATTATATTCATAATTCTAAGTTACAAGGGACTATGCCATAGATGAAGAGGTAACACACCGGGCCACCTTTCTTTCCCCAGCTCCAGAAGAAGCCAGGTACCCATTTCTACAATTGGGTGACTAGGTCGTGATGTTTCTACAGTTGGCTGACTTGGTCGTGATGTTTCTACAGTTGGTTGACTGGGTCGTGATGTTTCTACAGTTGGTTGACTGGGTCGTGATGTTTCTACAGTTGGGTGACTGAGTCGTGATGTTTCTACAGTTGGGTGACTGGGTCGTGATGTTTCTACAACTGGGTGACTGGGTCGTGGTGTTTATACAATTGGGTGACTGGGTCGTGATGTTTATACAATTGGGTGACTTGGTCGTGATGTTTCGGCAATGGTTTCATCGCAGTCAGAACATCTCAACATCCCGCCCGTTCCGGTTCCACCTCAGAAAAGATGTCGTGGGCAGCATAGACTCTCTTCCCCGATTTCCAACTTGTCAAGGGAATTTTACCTTGTGTGACAAAGCATAAAAAAGTTCGGTCCCTCTACCTAGAGACCAGAGTGATTCTCGAGGAAAAAAAACCCTGCCACTTCTGGTGGGATTCGAAGCCGCGACCTTCAACACTCGAGGCGAACGTCTAACCCCTAGATTACGCAGCCCCCCGAACATACGATGCTGCGAAAAATACAGTATATCCTTCTTCTGCTGTCAGTTTTGATAAAGTTCAATAACCAAACGAAAATAACAATCAAATTCAACACAGAAGTTTAAAGGTCTAAGAATTTTTTTTTAAATCATTAAACATCCAAAAACGACGACGGAAAGAGCCATTTACTCAACAGCTACATACAAAAATTAGTTATCATACACAAAATCGTGGTTCTAAATAACTGGCGTCAGGGTTGGCGGGCATGTGCTAGCCCAGCTCTCCGCTAGTACCACCAGCCTAGGCCTGGCCAACGAGGCCGAGATCGCTCTAGTCCCTGTGGCAGTGGTGAATGCTAAAAAAAAAATGCACCCTCTACTTTTGTGCTGGACTGAAACAAAAGATGACTGCCATAACCCGCACCCAAGCCGACGCGATGTTCTACCACAATATTTTCACCGCAACGGCTGCACAAAACACCAGCTCGTATGGAAGTAAACATGACAAACACAGATCTCCAAGTCAACTCAGTGCGCGAGCAAAAACAAAAACCAAATCTATATCGTACAAAATGGGAGTAGGACATTTAACTACTACAACTACCACCTGCGCTAGTGTGCTGTCTGGTCGATAATGTGTTGTTGACAGATTTGCTGTTAATGACACTAAACATTGATCCAAGCAAACTGCAGATTAGACCTTTTTCAGTGTATGGCCATGGCAGAAATTTATACGCGCGTCAAATCTGATAAGACTGCGAAAGGAGAGACGCTGAGAGTACAGTATTTAAGATTTCCATCATGTCTGTGCCACAAGGCAGAATTTTTGTTTTTAGAAAAACTTGTACTTTCCTTTAACCTTGACGCACACCTGGTTCCAAAGTTTGCAAATGAAGAACTATAAAATGTTAAACAAGCTGTGACTAATACATCAAAACACTGACGCGGGAAGAAATGAAAATATGATTTCAAATTTAATCATACCCTGATTGAAAAAAAATGCAAGTGATAATTAGCACAGAAACTCCTGTGACTTTATGAACTCTGCTCACCACACCTTACTCCAAGCTTACACCCAGATATTATAACAATCTACCAACCTGCCAATCCTCCTTACTCTCACAGAGTGATGTCGGAAAGGTCAAATGGACAAAACAAATTAGAATTATATTGTCAGTTTATGCACTTTCTTTTCATCGTTTGTTGTTGATGTCTGACGAAGATTTTTAAAAAAGCTGAAATATGCCTTCAGTGACTAGTTATATGTTAACCTTTGCTCCTACTCTTACCATTATCTTATCATCTCACTATGTAAACTACCCAGCAATGGGGTGATCTACCACCACCACCACAGCTGGGTTTGCTGGACTGACTAGGACACAATGAATAAAATCACAAATATTCACCAGAATATTACTGCTTCAGAGAAGCATTTGTAGAAACTCTACTCAAGTGTCCATCTATCTAGAAAGGAAAACAAACAACTGTCTTTTGTACTAAAGAATTCAGCAAATAACCATTAACTTATTCAATACATCTCATTCTCCCAGAGCCACTGGGGGGAGCAGGGTCCAGCTGGTGCATTGTTTCAGGATTTTTCATGGGGGCCCAGAGTGGAATAAGCTGGGGGATGGGGTTGTACCTGCTTACATTTTCACCTCTTACCTCTTGCACTCGGTGTAGTAGCTCCAACACCGGATTCAGAAACTCAGACTTGAACCTGTTCACATCCCCACCATAGCTGTCATTAAGAACTTCCCAGGCCTGCTTCACCGCAGCTGGAGTGGCTCGACCATAAAGGGCACCAAGAGTGGAAGACAAGATCTCATCAATGTCATCAGCTGTGTCTGAACTCTCCTACAAAAAAAAAATAATAAAACATAAATTTATACTTTTACTTTCAACACTTTATTTTTATTTTCAACACTGAATTCAATATTGAGATTGAACTCTCATCATGAGTTTCTACTGTTCTTCATAAATGTTTCCAGATTTCAGGTCACCCAGATATTCTTGTGAAAATCATTGTGAAAATACCAAAAAAGGGCAACCTTAGTGACTGTAACAACTGGAGAGGAGTAACCTTAATATCAGTTGTGTCAAAAGTATTTTGCAAGGTCATTTTGAATAGACTCAAAGATATAGTGGATACTGCAATGAGAGAAGAACAAGCAGGATTTCGAAAAGGGAGAAGCTGTCTCGATCAGATCTTTACTCTCAGAATAATACTTGAAGAACATATTGAAAAGCAGAAACCATTAATACTGAATTTCATAGATTTTAAGAAGGCATTTGATAGCATACACAGAGATTCATTATGGAGAATTTTATGTCTATATGGAATACCATCTAAAATTGTCAACATCATTAAGGACTTATACAATGGATATGGTTGTGCAGTCAAGACAGAAGAAGGGATGAGTGAATGGTTCCAGATTGAAACAGGCGTGAAACAAGGATGTATACTGTCTCCTTTACTTTTTGGGATTACAATAGACTTCATAATGAAAAAATGCTGCACAGGTAACACAGGTATTGACTGGGTACATGGGACCCAACTAGAAGATCTTGATTTTGCTGATGACATAACTCTTATCAGTAATAATGTGAATTCCATGCAAGAAAAAACAGATAGCCTATCTTCACTGGCTAGCAAAATAGGACTTGAAATTAACAAGGACAAAACAAAAATAATGAAAATTCCC
Source organism: Achatina immaculata (assembly GCA_009760885.1). Taxonomy (NCBI): domain Eukaryota; kingdom Metazoa; phylum Mollusca; class Gastropoda; order Stylommatophora; family Achatinidae; genus Lissachatina; species Lissachatina immaculata. The sequence continues at coordinate 55,349,980 of CM019716.1, forward strand.
ATCAATCAAAATGAAAAAATACACATAGAAGGGACAGATATTGAAGAAGTCAATCAATTTGCATACCTTGGCAGCTACATAGACCAGGATGGTGACACTAGAAAGGAAGTTAGGATCAGAATTGCAAAAGCAGCATCAATCTTCAAGAATCTTGAGAACATATGGAATTCAAAAGTTATAAGCACAAAAACCAAGTTAAGACTATTCAATTCAAATGTAATATCCACCCTCATTTATGCATGCGAAAGCTGGAAAACAACTAAAGAAATAGAAAAGAAATTAGACTCTTTTGAAAACAAATGCCTAAGGAAAATACTCGGCATCAAGTGGAATGAATTCAAGAACAATGCAGAGATAAGACAGATGACTGAACAACAACCAGTCTCACGGGTGATCAGGAAAAGGAGATGGACATATGTTGGCCACTTGATGAGAAGAAATGAGCAGAGAATCCCAAAACAAGCTATCAAGTGGAACACAACAGGCCGAAGAAAAAAGGGCAGACCGCGTGAAACTCTGAAGAGAACATTATTAAGAGAGGCCAAGTTAACAGGCATAAAATCCTTTGATGAGGTTGAAAGACTCGCCGAAGACAGGAAAAATTGGCGAACTACTTTGCGAGCCCTATGTGACGTCTAACGGCACGGGAAGGATATAAGATATAAGATATATAAGATATTCTTGTGTTTATTTTCTGGCTCTGTTTCTGAGCCAGGTATGTTTTTCTTTGTGATGTTATGGGATTTATAAAACCATTCTTGTTTTTTTTCAACACAATACTAGAAGTGGATACCGATTTTTTTTTTGTAGGCATAAAATCCAGGCCCTAGCACTGCACTTAATGGATTGTTTTTGTGCTACTCAGAAAATGAAAACTACCAGGGAAGGATAATCACATATATAATCATATATATTTTTGGCATATCATGAAAAGACAGAAGTTAAAGAAACTGTCGTCGTAGATCCTTCCCGTGTCATTAAACGTCACATAGCGCTCGCATAGTTGATTGCCAAGTTTTCCTATTCTCAGCGAGTCTTTCAACTTCATCAAGGGATGTTATGCCCACTAAACTCACTTCTCTTAACAAAGAAACTGCAGTCACTGAAAAATTAAAGATGAAAAAAAAAGGATATGAGATCATTTGGGCCATGTAACAAAGTAAAAAATGTGTGGCAACACCAAAAAAGATCACTAAAATAACAGAGCACATTTGTACATACAAACTAACTTTTGCTATTTTGCTGGACACTTAACAAAACAGCTGAGAAACATATAAATGCCTTTGAATGTAAATCTACAGAAGAGTCCTTCAAATATGGATACAAAAAAGAACAAATATATCCATACTACAAGAATTTAATGTTGAAGAAGGTTGGCTTATAAGGAAGATTAAATAGAGAAAACTTAAACATTTTGGACATATTAAACATCATGATAATTAGAGAAGACAGTCTCGGAAGGGTATATAATGGTAAAAAAAAAAAAGAGAGGAAGACTAAGGTGAAGATGGCTGCATGACATCGCAGACGCTCTGCAAATGGATGCATCAACAGCAGGGCTTACAACTGAGAGGCTTATAGGAGAGCTGTAGGGAGGCAAAGTTCTGCAAGAGACATGCAAAATGACTGACTGATTTTGCTCTTCATTCTTGTGTCAAATTTTTCATCAGATGCAACTATTATGACCACAAATTAAAATTATTCACATTCACTTCATTATACCCCATTTGTTCTTACACTACATTCTAAAAGAACACTACATTCTAAAAGACTCCTCTTCTCTGAGACAGTTACTACTTCTGTTTTATACTTTTCAAATTAAAACCTTCACTGTCACATTAACAAGACTGAGTTTTAAACAGTTTTCTTCTATTTGATACCACGCAGCAAGAATCTGTAATACTGGATATTACAGTGGCTACAAAGATGGATTATCAATATTTTTTTTCAAGCAAATGTCTGAAAAGTATATCTTAAACATTATTACCAATGAAGACTGGGGTGAAGAGTGATGCATGTTGCAAAATGATATTCATGTCAATCTTAAAACTTTTTTCACAAGGAGACTCTCTGGCAAAATAGTTAAGAAAATTTACTTTATAATGCTTGACAAAGCTTGGTTTATGATGTTATAATGCTTAATATCTGACAAACCTTGCCTTATAATGTTAATGCTTAATATTTGGGAAACGCTTTATAATGTTTATTTTTAATAACTGACAAACCTTCTGTCATAATGTTAATGCTTAATACTTGACAAACCTTGCTTTATAATGTTAGTGCTTAATAGCTGGGAGACCTTGATTTACTCATGTACTGTTACTGCTTAGTATTTGACAAAGCTTGCTTTAAGCAGGAGGAAAGGAGTGTGCAACAATCTATCATGCACTGTGTAAAAAGATATGGCATTCAGGTATCTGGCCAAAAGAACAGAAAAGAACTGTACTCATACTACTGCCAAAAGAGGGTAACCTGAAATCATGCACAAATTACAGAACTGTTGCACTGATTAGTCATGCCAGCAAAATTCTGTTAAAAATCATAATGGGTAGACTTCGAAAGAAAATAGAAGAAGTCAATATGGCCCAAGCTGGTTTCAGGCAGGGAAGAGGATCAAGAGATCATATATTCAATCTAAGACTAATAACAGAGAAATACAGAGAGTTTAATGTGAATCTATATTTATCCTTTATAGACTACTCAAAGGCATTTTGTGTACAACACCAGAAACTTTGGGAAATAATGGAAAAAATGAGATTTCCAACACATCTGATACAATTAACATCACTGCTGTATCTAGACCAACAAGCAGCAGTAAGAATAAATGGTGAAACAACAACTTGGTTTGACATAAAACAAGGGGTCCGTCAGGGGTGCATACTGTCACCCTACTTATTTAACTTGTATACTGAAAATATAATGAGGAATGTTAGAGAAGATGTAGACAAAGAATATTACGATGCCATAACAATTGGAGGTTATGAAATACCAGAGACTAGATGTGCTGATGACACAGTATTACTGTCCACACCACAAAAAGGAATGGAAAAACTAATTATGTCAGTCCGTAAGAACAGCAAAGAGCAGAACCTCTATCTTAATGCAAAGAAAACTAAGTTGATGACAACTGACAAAACAAACAAGGCAGCTGAAATATATATAAATGAGGAAAAATTGGAAGAAGTGGAGAGTATTGAATATCTTGGATCACTACTAACTAATAATGGAGATACAATGAGGGAAATTAAAAGGACGACATCTATCGTTCTTCAGAAAATAAAACAAATAAAGAATCTGTGGAGAGGAACAGACAGAACTACAAAAATAAGATTTTTAAGGGCATGCATCTTTCCCATCGCAACATATGCCTGTGAGACCTGGACACTTAACAAAACAGCTGAGAAACACATAAACACCTTTGAATGTAAATGCTACAGATGAGTTCTCCAAATATCATGGACACAAAAAAGAACAAATATATCTATACTACAAGAGCTTAATATTGAAGAAGGCTGGCTAGTAAAGAGGATTAAAGAGAGAAAACTTAAACATTTTGGACACATTAAACGTCATGATAATTTAGAGAAGACCATACTGGAAGGATACATAATGGGAAAAAGAAAAAGAGGAAGACCAAAACGAAGATGGCTGCAAGACATCATTGACGATCTGCAAAATGGATGCAGCAGCAGCAGGCCATCTTGCTCACAACCGAGAGGCCTACAGGAGTGCTGTTTGGGAAGCAAAGTTCCGCAAGGGACATGCAAGCAAATGAATGAATGAATGAATGCTTTATATATGTCAGTGCTTAATGGTTGGGGAACCTTGTTTTATAATATTAACGCTTATTATTATGGAAACCTTGTGAAGATGCTGACAGCAATTACTGATTAGTAATGGTTGGGACATGTGTTTCAAATGACTGACAACTCACTACCAAAAATAGCACTAAGATGGACACCACAGAGGAACAGGACTAATCAATCAAGTGCCATGCCGCGTGGCGTAAGCGATCATTTCTCTCCACAATTCTGTCTTTAGACTTTATTATGAGATTCACCAGTGACTTTCTTCCTAGCCACACTGACAGCCCATCCAGTAACTTCTCTCTCTGTCTTCCTCTGTCTCCTCTTCCCTCAATTTTTCCAGCTGCCACAGTGCGTTCCTCTTCTCAGAAAATGTCCTATAAATCTCGCTCGTCTGCCTCTGATCTTTGCTGTAATATGCCTTTTAACTCTAGCCTCTCTTACAACTTCTTCATTGGTTTTATTAGCTATCCATGGTACCTTCAACATCCTTCTTATAAACCACATTTCCATGGCCTCCATTTCTCGCTGTACTCTCTTATTCATGGACCATGCATAAAACAAAACTGGCTCAACATAACATTTAAGTACTCAGAATCTTGCTTCCACTGATATGGATCTATTGCACAAGATGTTTCTCACTTTCCGGAATGATGACTTGGCCTGAGCACGTCTGCTTTTTATTTCATTGTGACATTTCCCATCAGCTGTTATAATTGTTCCTGAGTACTTCATATTGTCATGAGAAGAGTCTGGGGCAAAATAAAACCAGAAATTGCTGAAGAACAGTGTGGCTTTGTCAAAGGAAAAGGCACAAGTAATGTATATATATATATTTTCAGAACATTGATGGAAAGATCAATAGATGTAAAGATAGACTACTGTAAAGCATTCAATAAAGTGAGACACACAGAAATTATAAGAATGCTGCAAGACATCAACATAGATGGGAAAGATCTGAAACTCATCAAAAACATACACTGGCGCAGAAATGAAGGTTGAGAACCAAATAGGAGCATTCCAAGACATAAAATTGGGAGTGAGACAAGGATGTGTTCTATCTCCTGACATCTTCTCCTTGTACAGCGAAAACATAATGAGAAATACAGAGAGCTAGCCAGGAATATCAAATGGTGGGTACAACCACCAAACTGAATACAGAACTCCTTAAAAATTACCAAGAACTGCGAGAACAATACAAAGTTATTATAACAAATAGATACAATGCAAGAACAAAGATAAATAGTATAGATGAACAATGGGCAATGTTAAGAGATTCTAGCCACCAACCTGTTAAGGAGATAATACCACCAAAAAAAAAGAAGCCCCTAAAAATAAATGGATGACAGACGACATCTTAGGACTGATGGACAAGAGGAGGAGGAGGAGTAAAAATAACCAAGAAAAATATAGCATGGTAAATAAAGAAATAAGACACAAATGCAGAGAAGCAAAGGAAGTGTGGTTAAATGAACAGTGCAGACAGAGGACTCTTATAATAAAGACAGCAAAAACATGCACAAATGAACTCGTGAACTTGCAGGCAGGAAAACAAAATATACCACACGATGCCTGAAATCAAAAGAAGGTAAAATGTTAACGGGAAAAGAAGACATTGTGGACAGGTGGACAGAGTACATCGGTGAGCTACATGGAGGAGAAAGACCAGAATTAATACTAGATACTGAAAACTGTGATGGACCACCAGTACTTGAAGATGAAATCATAGATGCCAACAAACACATGAAGAAAGGAAAAGCAACTGGGCCTGATATATAACAATAGAGGAAATAGAGGCACTAGAGGAGATGGGAATAAAAATATTAACCAAGTTACTGAATGACATTTACAACAGTGACAATTTATGCCCAGTGACCTGCTTAAATCTGCGTTTACAGCACTACCAGAGAAACCAGGTGCAAAGGAATGTGATGACTACAGGACTATCAGCCTCTCATGTCACATAACGAAGCTACTTCTGAGAATCATTATGAGAAGAACAAGGAACTATAAAACAAGGGATGCAACAAGGATGTGTACTATCTCCAGACCTTTTTTTTCTTTTTTTTTTGAACAGCGAGAATATTCTAAGAACAATCATCACAGAACCAGGCATAAAAATTGGAGGATACAATATTAACAACCTTCAGTATGCTGATGACACAGTACTGATAGCTGAGAACCAACAAGACCTCCAAAATCTTTTGAATAAAGTCACCAAAGTGAACAGAAAGGCCTTACTTTGAACATCAAAAAGACAGAGACTATGGTTATATCTAAGAAACAGAATCCACCAACATGCAGTATAAAATTAAACGGAACTATTCTAAAGCAGGTGCAGAAATTCAAATACCTTGGAGCAGTAATAACTTCAGATGGGAAATGCAGATAACAGAAATTAGGAACAGAATAGGCCAAGCAAAGACTGCATTTCAGAGAATGAGAAACATATTATCCAATACATCCTTATCAATGAATGTTAGAAAACGAGTCCTAAAATGCTACAACTGAGCCTATCTTGTTATATGAAACTGAATCATGGACAATAGGCAGGTCTGCACAAAAATCATTGGAAGAAGCAGAAATGTGGTTTATCAGAAGAATGTTGCGAATCCCCTGGACAGCAAAAATTCTAATGAAGAATGTATGAGAAGAGCTGGAGAGACAAAAAACCTTGTCATAAAAATAAGAAAGAGACAATGTACTTTCACAGGACATGCAATGAGAAGAGGGAGCATTGAATATATTATAACAACAGGGAAAATAGAAGGAAGAAGATCAAGAGGAAGACCAAGAGAAATGATACTGGACAGTCTGACGGGATGGTGTGAGAGGAGATCACCAGATGAGCTGATGGCCTGCATGAAGGATTGTGTACTCTGGAGAAGCATAATAGCCAACGCAAGTTGCCATGGCACCTGATGATGATGACAATGATGATAGGTACAACCTTAACAACTTAAGATATGCAGACGACACAATTCTGATTTGCTAAAAGTGAACGGGAGCTACAGGCTCTTCTGGACATCGTGTTTCGTGAAAGTAAAAAGTAAATGTCTCAGTCTCCATAAAAAGAAGACTGAAGTGATGGTCACCTCAAAGAAAGAAATATCACCAAAATGTAGCATTACCATCGATGGCACAGAACTGAAACAAGTTGATAGATTCAAGTACTTAGGAACTGAAGTAAAAATAGACAAAAGGAGACATGGAGAAGAACAAAAGAGAGAATGTTGAATGTTGAGCAACAGATGGCTCACCTGGACAGGATAAAGGGTAAAAAAACGCAAAACACACAAATCTGTGGAAAACCCCCCGTGGAAGCCCCATGTGCTATATGCACTTAAGGTTCATAGAGAGGGAAAATATTTGGGGGAACCCTGCACTACAGAGTTAATGCTTAATGCAAACTTACAATACATAAATGTTAAACTCTTCTACACTCAGTTGTGCAGGAACTCACCATACTCCTTCAGTCTGCACTTAGAAATCAGTCCACAAGAAAACTTTCTCCTTGACTATTTAGCACAATATACAATAATATCCATATCGCAACAAGTTAATCCACATGAACAAAACACTCCAAACTGCTTTATCTGTAGTTCAGATAATTTTCCATCATTTACCATTTCTATATGATTATATTACTCAACAAAAATAAATTCAGCATTTATACAAACACTAGAAAAAAAATCTTGCATTTATACAAACACTAGAAAAACACTAAATTAAAACTGGTCCCACTAACATCACATCCAAGGACTAGCACAGCAATGATCTATTTCGAAATTTAAAAATTAACTCACAAAAAATCTGATATAAACTGTAACACAACAATCTGTACTTTTAAACCTATTTTTTTTCCCCTGACATTTATAGCGTACAGATGACTGCAGCAATATAAGCAACAGCTGCAGCATGACTCACAGGTGGCCCCAGCTGCTGTTAACTCAGTAGTTCTCAATATCCCAAGTCCCAATCCTCCCTTTTCAACCCAGGCTGTCCCTGAATCCTCACTACATATTAATACCATCATCCAGAAAGGACCTGCCCCTCTGCCTCAGTGTTAACTGCACACAGATGACAATGGATTATTAATAAGATCAAGGTTCATGCAATTCAGTTCATCCAGTTCAAGCACAATCCAACTGTAAATGAGCAACTACTGGTATCTGATGCAGTACTGAGATCATCATCATCTTGTGGCATCTCCACAAGTAAGGCTGGCTGCAGTGGATCTCCAACTTGCTCTGTCCTTTGCCCTCACTGCACACTCCAGCCAAATTTAATACTGTCAATCTCTTGATATTGTTTCTCCCCCCCTCCCCCCCCACCCCACCTACATCACTTTTGTGAAATCTATAAAGCAAGCTTAAATGTCTTTTTTTGTCACTTATTCCTCATTTATCACCTTCATCCAGAATAAGAATTCCATTATCAAATTATTTTTGTTCCCTCTAATTCTTTCACCCATACATATTTCTTTATTACTATGTGCAATGCCAAGCAGTGTTGCCAACCTTGCTTCTCCATCTTGCGTTTCTGATTTCTTCAGATACTTCTCTATTTTTTTTTCCTTCTCCATGCCACTTGGTCAGTGCATTGAGATATTTTTTTTTCTCTTGACCTTCCTCTCTTCCTTTTTTCCCTTCAATTTTCCAGTCCTTACTAGGTTCTCAAACTCCTGTCTTCTCATGACATGTCCAAGAAATTTTGACTGCATTTTTCTTACCATTTTAACTAGTTTTTGTCACACTGTCACTCCCTTGTCTACACTTACACAGCAAGTAACAGACTACCAAAACAAGTCATTTATAATTAATGCTAGGCAGGATTTTATTATACTTTGATGAATGACTCTTAATGCCTAACCTTTTAACGTTTAACTTCAACACAATCTATGGAATCTCAGGATGAGGCACACTCAGTTTCTGAGGCACACTCGTGAGTATATATGGCTTCTTCTGATGCTGGGGAAGGAAAGGTAGCCAGGAATCACTCTCAGTGTGCCATTCTCTCTCTCTCTCTCTCTCTCTCTGAACCTTAAGCAATGAAAGCACATGGGGCTTCTGCAAGGGTTTTCCACAAACGCCTGTCCTTTGCCTTTTTTTTTTCCAATCTTGCCCAAGTGAGCCTTATATTTCTCAATATCCTCTCTGTTGTTCTTCTCCATGTCTCCTTTAGTGTGCCATCTGATCAAAGAAAATATGGGCACTGACACCAGTATCCCTAATTTTCATTTATGCCATGATATGGCTTCTTTTAGACACTTTTACCTTATGAGAATATTCAAATTAGCAAAAAAAAAATCACAATATGAATATACATACAATTACTACATATATACAAGTCTCCATCTTGTGATTTTCAAAACCTTTGCTCTGGTCCAGCAGAACTTTTGACTTTTCTGGTTTACAAGTTTTCACTCTTTTTCTCTTGTGTCAGATAATGAAACATACAGGTCCTCTTCAGCTGTTGTACATCACCATACAGAATGTCGGTGACTGAGGAGTTTGGTGGTTATCAGGTTCTTTCAAAGGTCTTTCAATGCACTGTAGTCCAGCAGATGGTGTTTAACAGTTTCTTTTTCAAGTCTGTTGCAGTGCATGCAGTACAGTGTGTGGTCAGCTCGATCTCATGTGTAAGTGGTTATTGAGGTGTCCTGTTCTCAACCTGAAAACTGTGCATTGGTCTCTACGACATAAGCTTTGATATGGTCTCCGGGGTTAGGTTTTGTCAGGTGTGTATATAGGGATCTTCCAGTTGGATTACTGGTCCAGCTGTCCATCCACTGCTGCTTGCAGTTGTTGTGTATAATGTATTTAGCTGTCCTCATGTGGTGGAGATGTGGGGCTGTGACATGATGGCTCCATTTTTTTGCCAATCTGTCAGCACACTCATTTTCTCTGATATCTTTGTGCCCTGGTATCCACTGTAGGGTGGTCTTGATGTTATAGGAGGTGAGTTGGTTTATTGCACTGAGTATGTTAGTTGTAATGTGATCAGCTGATGGTATCCAGTTTTCAAGGGTCTGGAGAGCAGACTGGAAGTCTGAGAAAATAACAAGGTTTTTTGGGTGAGAGGCACTGTTTGTATTTGGTGGTGATGGCTGCCAGGGCTGCTAATATTGCCTGCATATTAGCATCAGAAAGTACCTTCCCACTGTTTCTGCTCATGATTTTTTTAAACATCTGTCAGCTTTCACATTTCAAAAAACAAATCAATCGCAGAAAAAGAAATCACAGAGGACATGTCATGATGATCATCATCAGAAAAATAAGATGGACATATAATGATCACGTGATGAAAAAAAAAAAATCCCAAAACAAGGAACACAACAGGCTGAAGAAAAAGAGGTTAACCATATGAAACTCTAAAGAGGACATTGTTAACAGAGGTCAAATTAATAAGCATAAAATCCCTTTGATAAGCTTGCTGAAAATAGGAAAACTTGACAAACTATCATGTGACAACTAATAGCACAGGAAGGATGTAGATTAATCTGGTGTCATTTTTGTGAAATGAAAAAGAAATATTTGTTTGTGGATTTGAAATGTACTATTCGGACTTTCTTTTGAGGACAAATATTTTAATTTCATTTATTACTTAACAAATATGAATTTGAAGAATATAAATATTTGGCAGCTGACATACATGAGAAAACAGAGTATATTTGTCTGCCAGGTTAGCCATAAATGAGTATCCCAAACACTGTTCTTTGCATTTAGAAAAAAAAATTTACATTCCTGTATAAATCAGTACCATTACAGTATAACCTAACTGAAAGTGATAATTACATTTGAAGAAGATTGCTGATGGTATTGGTACAGTTTACCTTCATCACCTTTATGCTTCTCTGCGATGTAAAGGATGGCTGCAATGGATGTGCAGGCTAATATCTCTTGATATGAAGGTCTTCCAAACTGTCTCTCATCTGTTTCTTGATACTGTCTACAGATATATATTCCTCTTCTGTTGCTTCTTCTTCTTCTTCAGCTTGTATACTTTTGAAGTAGCTGGTGGTCATCTTGGGGGTGCAGACTTCCCCATTCAGTTTGTTTTGAATTGGTGGGGTAAATAGCCATATTTGCCTTCTCTGTTATTCATTATATTTAGCACTACTGCAGAATGTTGTCTGCTGTCATTTTATTTGTGCCATGTGCACATTTGTTAGTTGACGTCTACAGATATATAACATTATCATTCTCTAGTTCTTTCCCCTCTGCATTTCTGCATTTAAAAATATTTGCAGCATAGCTCTATGTTTCCTCGTATCTGTGTGGCGTACTGTGTCTTAAACTCTATGTATATGCATGTAAGAGTAACACTTGAGTGCACTTTACACTTTTTTTTAACCTCTCAGCTCTGTTTGCTAAGTTGACAATGTTTTCTTGCTTCGTAACATTCTAGCAATAAAAGAGTTTCGACATCATGCATACAACAGAAATACGTTATGTTTTTTTTTCGCTGTAAAAGTATATGGCGACCACGCAGGTCTGAGTCACAGTATTTTCATGGCTCCCACAAAACCAGCTCAGCAGAATAAAATATACGCCACAATATAATCATTTTGCAAACAATGATTACTTTCTGGCAAAATGATGCTAAAGCAGAAATATATACTAAACGTGAGTAGTAACAGCTTCAATTCTGTTTTTCTCTGAGCGAAGTAACAAACTGGCCTGTACACAGCAGACTGGCCATGATCTATACCTGCCTGCATGGAAAGCGGGGTTCGCCGTCTCTGGTTCTGTTATGTTAAAAATCTTATTGAAAACTGCGCTGTGTTAAAATACAAACGGCAGATATGAATCTCAGCAACACAGAAGTTGATAAGATGAATAGAAATATATGAGAAGAAAGACTCTACCTTGTGCATGTTGGAAAATTAAGGCAATTTACACGTCTGCAGATGTGGAACATGAGCACACGCCACTTTCGACACACAACAACGGACGGACTCACGGTAAGCAATGATGAAATGGGGGTGGAAGGATTGGCAGATATTAGATCTCTTTGATTTTTCTATATATTAACTTAGAAATACTTACTATTATAACATTTTTCATCGCTCAAAAACTATTATTAACATGATTTATTATTAATATGCTTGATTATAACGTACTACTTTGAAAAGAATGAAATATAACTTTCCTATCACAGGATGAGCTACCCGGGGAATACCCTTTGTTCGCCTATTAAAATCTATTTTTAGATATGAGCGCGTTGTTTGGGTTTGCATTTCAGGGGAAGTAATAGTGAAAATGCATTTCTGAAAAAAAAAAGGCAACGATCCCAACAAAATATTGTAGTGTCAGCATGCAACTTCGAAGGGAAGTTCTTAGCAGATGAAGCCGAGAGGAAGATCTCGCGATAAACGCATTATAAAGGATGAGAAATGATCTCAACCAACTCCATCGCCTCTAGGTGACACTGTCACTTCTGTTCATAGCTTATAGTTGTATGATTTTAGTAGTAAAGTTACTCTAATCGCTTCATTGTTTTCTTTCCACGCAAAACTGTGAAGCTCTGCCAGTGGGCACATGTCCGAGACGTAAGGGTGTTGGAAAATGTACATTTCGTAAATTATACGTTTAAATCATATATATAATATATATATACATGTAGTTATAATAATTATAGTATACACATAAGGATGTTGTTATGTTTGTCTTTGCCTCCTTCTACTTAAAAGCTATTACTTATCTCTTACTGTTGTGATAGTTCTATTTGTGGCTACTCCCACTATATCTTTTTGTACCCTTACAGAGCACAATGGATGGACACAATACGATGGACCGATGGCAACCACCTCTCACCCAGCGAGGATATATTGATATCCAAAACACGTCGAGGTTTTCCGGTGAGAAAGTCCAACTCTAGATTAAACTGGTGCAATGAAAAAAACAGTGTCACGCATTCCCGCTTCTGCGACCCACCGAGAATACAGCCCCAAGCCCTGTGATGCTCTGAACAACTTGTAGTCCTCTCGGGGATCTCGTGTGGTCCTTTCGGGGACCACAGGAGGACCACGGGACCTATCGAGGACCACAGGAGTAAATTTAGTAGGATCATGGGACGGTCTTGGTGGTAGAAGCGACGAAGAAGAAGAAGATGGACCGATGGTATAGCAGAGTCTTTGAACATCTCGATGTACGAAGCCAACAGGCGAGCCATTGGGAGACAATTGCACTTCATCTCTACACCTAGCAGTAAATGAGGAAGGACAAGACAAGACAGAGCACAATACAGTAAGGCTACTCACCTTAGCAGCAGAGTCTTCATTACTTCTTGAATGTGTGCTATGCCCTGGTTCCACTGCTGTCTGCGTATCCACTGCTCCATCAGGCGCGGTTGGTTCTGTTATTTCCGATGATAGCGTATCTGCCTTCGTGCATGAAGCTTCTTCCTTGTGTACTGCGTCTGAGAGATCTGGCACCAGTGTTTCTGGCAACGGGTTTGTTTCTTGCTGGTCAGAGGGAGACAATTCTGTCGATGACTCGTTTGCTTTCTGGGCTGGTCTGAAATACCCAAAAACCTTGTCGGACAAGAGGCTGGCCACATTTCGCACTATTCCTTCAAACGTGCTTCCACCGCCGGCTCGTCCTCCTTCTGTATCTTCTCCTTCTCTCTCTCCTCCTTGACTATCTCCCTCCTGATCGATTTTATTTATCACTCCAACACTACAACGAGCCCAAAGTGGCATTGTTCGTGGATGAATCGGTTCAGTTTTTGTCAGTCCGCTACAAAGAAAAGATATCCATTTTCACAGTGTTTCTGAAACAAGTCACCAGTGTTAGTTTAATCAAAGACTTCATTTTTATGCACATTTTAGTTCAATAGAAAGAAGTTGTCGTTTTCAGAGATCGGGTGAAATGAAATCCTGATGACGGAAAATCTAGTTACATGAACAGCTCAGTGGCGCTCGGTAAAGATCCATATACTACTACGAGTTATCCCAATATTTTAAGTCAGATGGATTCACCTGTATGGAAAGAATTTTAAAAATGAAACTTAATACACGAATATATATTGACATTTATCATAGGCCCTTTTAAAAGTCTATAAAATGACATATGGCATTTTGAAAACAAAATCCTATGTCCACATTTCTCAGGTATTTGACCCTTCGCTGATGACGTCAGAATCAAGCGAGGTCACGTGCACGAATCTGCCAAAAAAATCGCTGTTACAGAAACAGATTACATAACACAAAACACAGCGAAGTCTCATCAAGATGACAGATGTGTGTCTAATTCACTTTGATCTTAGCCTATCACTAGTAATTTGTTATGTCTAAAAAAACTTTTAAAGATGTGAGATGTATTGTTACCTTGGCATAAATGTTGACTTAACGCAGGACTGTTGTGGAGCAGAGATTGTTGTCTATGTGCTGTTCTTGTTATTCCTTGTGCAGGAAACTCTCTAATGTAGAGAGCGGAACAGCAACTCCCTAGATTATCAGAGCAAGTTATTCTTCCTTCCCCCCCCCCCCACCCCCAAACAAAGTGTTTCGGCCCTATTACACTCCTGACACTCTAAGGGTTACAGAGTTTCCTGCACACGGAATAAATACATAGGTGTCTGTGAGTTTGTCCCGAATGATATTGGCTCGACAGCTTTGCCCATTGATAATGAATGATACAGGGACATCATGATGATGATGATGATGATTGTCATCTGTTATATCTTGTTTCATTTCCTTCAACATGTATGAGAAAATTCGATTACCATAAAATACAAGATGAGAGAAGTTACTTGGATATTCCTGACAATTTTTTTTTTTTTTTTTGGTGACAGATCAGTGCTATCACAAACACTTGTTTGTTGATAAAACACATGGCAAACGTTTTCGTCAAGAAAACTGGAAATGTTTAAAGCCAATATTAACGGCCAACATTTCCAACTGTCCAGCTACGTGTTTTTAATTTACTGGTCCGATCTGTGATAGCAGCCGAAAGTGAACTGGACAGTATGAGTTGACAGTCTTCACAAGAGTTCTTGTATATCCTGCAAAGTGGAAACTGCAACCAATTTGTATTGCTGTTGACTGTACATCAACGAAATGTTCATGTGGTAACTTATGGATTATAACTCTCTGTTCAAACGAGAATGTGGATCAGGACTGCGTAGCTAAAAAAAAAAAAAAATCTGGGAAGTGTGGCTGTTGTTCCTGCTTCATAATTGTATACTTGAAACAGGGTACCGGGAGCTGTATATAGTCATTTATTTGAATATTTTAATGCTTAACAAATTAAGAGTAATATTTACGCAGTAACAAAGTACACTTCTTCGTAGATCCAAGCTTGCACACTATACGAGTACTTTTCAGCATTAAACTCTTCTCTTTAAAGGACAACTTAGTCTACTAACCACAAATTTAAAAACCAACAGTACAGCCTACACCTGACTTACGACAAAACCGTGAAAATCAACATCTAAGATAGAATTCATAAACTTGTGGGTGTTTCTTTCACTGAAATGATGTATTGCAGTTTACTCTCGAGTTCGCACAGACGTGTATACATATCAAATATGAATTGTGTAGCCATTAATCCTCTTATTATAAACTCTGTAAATTAATTAATACCAGTTTTACATTAAACCTTAGTGCAACCTGTGTTAATTTCCACAGGAAACTTGATTACACATATAGTGTTAACTCTTTCGCGCCGAAATTACTTTTCATTATCTGCCAGAATAACTTTTTATTAAATATTTTGATAAAAATAAAATGGAAAAAAGTTATCCTATAATCTAAAAATGTGGGCTAAATTTAAAATGTGCTACTTTTAATTTTATGTAGATTTTGCCTAAATATAGCTGTGAGCATTGGTCCACATAGGTATGCTAGATATACCACCGCTGTCGGTGTTGTTTTTGAGTGAAATAGTTAAGTATGTAAACACATGGTACTTGGTTGCGAACAATATGACAGTATATGAACTGATAAATGTACAACAAACCCCCCAGTTTACATGATATAACGAAAATAATGCAAATAATGGCGAAAACATACCAAAATGTAACAGAAGATGCACTGCGGACCGCGTTCAGGTTTTGCGAAGCTGCAAGACTGGCAGAAGAAAGTGCAAGAATTTCCGTCACAGACCGTCAGAATGTAACAAGATCTTGCTAGCGATTGCCAGGTCATGTGTGTACTTTTCAAAGTAAACTTTTCCGTGTATGCCTGCCCACAGGTAAGTCGAGCTTCGACTCGTGCATTTTATTGGCCCAGTTCAAAATAGGATTAGACACTGACCTTGACGGGGGACTCACAAAACCTGGCTGAACTAAACTTGAAAAGAGATTTCTATTTATATATGCGCAGTGTGCAACAATTACTCGCCAGATGTACGCGTGATGTGCTGTTCTTTGCAAAAGTGCGCCATTGCTGAAGAGCTTCTAAATTCTATATTTATCGCACACAGGACTGGCTCTACCGACAGCGCATCACGTGGATTCTCACAAGGACGACAAGATATATATATATATATATCTGTGTGTGTGTGTGTGTGTGAGAATGGGGAGAATAGGATGAACTGAAAAAAAAACTAGTACATGTACCACGAAAAAAAGTTATTTTAAAACATATTTTAATTTATTATTGACCACTCTTACCCCTGAATCGGCCCAACATTATCTTGATGAAAAGGATTCAAAATCAACTGATTTCTCTCTTCTCTGCAGCCATTAAAAAAAAAAAAGTTCCTATGGTGCAAAAATCGAAATATAGTTATAGACTGCACTCCAGAAGTAAGTCATACTGAACAAGTACGACTACTTGCAACATTTATTAATACAGATCAAAGTGATATCAATACTCATGAGCATTTTATTGGTTTCATTCCTGTGGAAGTCGCTATATGCTCAGCGTTAACTGAATGTATTCTTAGAAAATTGTCAGACATGAATATTCCAGTCTCAAGAATGCGTGGCCACGGTACGACAATAGATCAAATATGAAAGAAAAACATTCAGGAGTTCTTTAGTGCATTACAGTCTTGATCTCGCGAGCGTCCCCCCCCCCCCCCCCCGCCCCTCTTGTTCTCATTCTCTCAGCTTATTTTTCAATGATGCCGCGCAATCTCATCTAGAGAAGTTTTAGTTTTTGAAACAGTTCACAAACTGTATGCGTTTTTCTCAGCGTCAACACTGCATACAACCCTTATATAAAAAAAACACACATTAAAATTCTAACGTTTAAGCTACGAAGTAGCACTCGCTTGGAATAGCTTGGAATCAAAATCATTCGCCCATTAAGATATTCTACTGAAGAATTTTATGATGTTTTGATAGAAATTTCTGATGATCAGTCGGTGAACAAAATGGCGAGACATGAAACACTTGTCCTTGTAAAGTCAGAGATTTAAAATGCTTATGCAGTCTTGTTATATGGCACTAAGTTTTAAATGAAATTAATGTTGCTAGTAAACTTATTTATGCTGAATAGTTGCCGAAATTCGATTGGAAGGATTTGCCATTATTTTATTTGAGCAAGAAATCAATCAAAACTTACACTATACTGTCCTATTTCTGATTTTTGCGAATAAGAAAGTAAGGAAACTTCTTCTTTAAAAACTAAATATTTAGTTTTGAAACAATAGCAGTGCAAAATACTCGAAGACGTGTGCTAAAAACTAAACCATATACAAACCACTGTTTGTGGTTTTAAACTTCTTCATTCTACATATGATGAGTTATAATGATGTATAAAACAAAAAAAGAACTAAATTCACATTTCTTATAACTGTTTCTTATTTTGTAATAAATTTAAAGTTTATCTTATGATATTTTTTCATTAATTTATAAACTGCTATGTAAAATTACTGGTCGGACATGATAAAGCTTACTTGGAATGAATATACAATGGGATCACTGAAGGAAAACACAGAAAGAAATCCTGGTGTCAAAGGCTGAACACGTGTGGGCATGCCCCGAGTGTAATGAGGCCTCTCCTCAGGACAAGGAACACAGCTAGGCCCTTTTTTGCAATTACAGTTACATGCAATTGGATACACAGGCACAGCAGTACATGACCGCCCTGAATGCGAAAGTCGCAATAAACACACTAAATATGCGAGAGAAAAAAACCGTCACCTTCCAACAAGGTACATACCCCTGAAAGTATACATGTGTCGGGTACAACCCAATGAAACATCCAAATGTCCACTGTGTGATAATAACCACGAAGTAGTCACACACCATTTCCTAGAATGCCCAGCGCTTAAAGACTCAGGGCAGAAATACCTGCCTCAACACCCAGTTGTCGAGTACATTTTATATAAAAACTCGATATAATTAAAGAAGACCTGCAGAGATACGAGGGGTGATTGATAAGTTCTAGCCATAAGGTACAAAAGGATTATTTGTGAGCAACTCTTTGGGGTTACTTCTCAACATAGTCCCCTTACAAGTTTATGCATTTAATCCAGCGATCCTGGAGCATATGGATCTCCTCTTTGTAAAAGTCAGCATCCTGTGCCAGTAGAAAGTGGTCTACAGTATGAATGACTTCATCATCTGAAGCAAATTTACTACCACTGAGCTCCTTTTTTAGTTTGGTAAACAGGTGCCAAATATGGAGAATAAGGAGGATGTTCAAGAAGCTCGAAGCCGCATTCATGAATGCCGACTTGTGAACTGGAGCATTGTCTTGCTGAAAGATGACTCCTCTCGTCAATTTCCCTCGACGCTTTTCCTTTAATTTGATCCGCATTTGCTGCACAAGATTAGCGTAATTGGTCCCAGTGACCGTTCTGCCTTTTGAAGATAGTTTACCAATATGACACCTTCTGAATCCCAAAATATGGAAGCCATCACTTTGCCTTTTAGGAAGCTAAAAGAGTAAGCAATAGAACAGTGGTTCTTAACCTGGGGTTCCTCCCCCCCCCCCTTCCCAGAAGCCAACAGAAGGATTTTTTAGGGTCCGCTGACCAGCAAATGGATTGAGCATTAATACATTAATTTAACGCACATCAAGCACTGTCAATTTGCAGTCTTTTCTCCTACAAAATACTCGTAATTGTGCTCGTCCTGCTCACGATTTCAGTCTACTGAACCGCTGGACAAAATAATCAGTGCTTCGCATCTAAGCAACATCTGGGTTCTATTTATTGTTTTATTTGTACAGATGTTCTCAAGCTGGGAAAGGGGGGTCCCCAGACTGTGATAAAATATATACTACAAGGAATTAACAGTTTAGTTTTGTCTTTGTAATATTTTATATTTGTTGCTTGGGGTTCAGAAACTGGGTTATCACTTCCTGTTCATACTGGATGAAGTGAATGTTTTTCTAGTGGGATCCAGCAGGGGACCAATACCGACGATAAGATATTGATTCGCGTCTTTGAAAGAAACTGAAGCCATCAACCAACGAGCCTCAATGAGTTCCGCGTGCAAGAGAGCAAAAAAGCCCAGAATAATAGTGGAGTGTGCTACAAAAGTTGGTCTATAAGCGGATAATGGCTAGAGTCAGCTGATGTGTTAAAAAAGGTTAAACACATTTTAACTAGTGATGAACGTGATACTGTCATATTCGCTATAATTTCTTCTCACAGTAATCCAATTTTTTTTAAATCTTATTTTGTACTTGGTGCAAAGAAAGGCCTCAAACCAGAAGTAGACAATGACCTCAACTTCTATTTTTTTCTCCACGGATTTTGTTTAAAACTCACGAAGAAGAAATGTAAACGGATTCATCTGCATTCTCTGAGTACTACCCCCCCCCCCCCCCACCCCCACCCCCCTCAAAGTATTGGTATTCTTCTGACATCAGCTTCAACAATTGCAGTAAATGAACTCCAATTATATACTCATATTCAGTGCTAAGCTGAAAGCTCGACAGAAGTAGCTGAATCTATGCAGATGTGGGCACACTTGGAGGGTAGCCGGGGTTGTAAGTCTAGGGTCTTGGCTGTTGAGGGCGCTCTATGACCCTCTTTTTTCCCCCTTTCACCTTACTATAAACAAAATTCAAGAAAACGTTCTGCTGATCCTGGGGCTTGAACTCGCTCATCACAGCTCTGAATGCATGAACTATTTTGTGATAGCCTCACAAGGAGTAAAACAAGATCCAGCCAATGTATGTGATAGTGTTTCTTTAAAACAAGAAGATAAACAAAGGAAGGAGGACACACACTTTTAACTGAGCATCACGTTTAACCCTCAGTTCAGCTTGTCACACTGAAAACAAGAAATGTGCAGAGTTAAAAGGCGAACCATTGTACGATTTCGTTTAATTAACGTACCCTATGCTTGCTTCACCATCCACCAGTTGACATACTTTCATGCAATCTTGTTTTTCGCTGTTTATGGCATCCTTGAAAGAAGAATAGATTGCTAGAGGAAATAGGAGAACAGATTTATTACTTTTACCTTTCGGCATAAACAGGGCTCCTACGTATTTGTCTGTGTGTTTTCAAAGTGGGACAAAAAAAATAAGCAATGTGGTCTAGGCACAAACGAAAAAGAGCAACTTTTGTCTCACAGCCATAGCGAAGTGAGGTGAGGTATCATTACTCTTGGCCTTGTAAATATCTTGAACCGACGACATCACTGTTATAGTCCGACACTCTGACCAGCAAACAAGACCTACTAATATTGACTATCAAGATGGTAAAGTTACCCAATGGACATGCTACATGAAGGCATACGTGTGGTTTTATGTTTATTCAATATATCTTTCTCAGAGGAGACTGTCATCATCATCAGGTGCCGTGTTGCAGGCGTTGACGGTCATGTTTCTCCTTAGATCTTGGTCCTTGGTTTTATCTTTCCTGTTACTATGATGTTTTCAAGCTCACCTCCTCTCATCCCACCACTATTTTCCCCCATTTTCTCACTGTATGTCCAATGAGTGATGGTCCTTATTTTCTTATGGATTTAATTGGGTTCCTTTCTACACCTGTTTTTGTTAGTCATTCCCTGTTTGTCATTTTAGTTGTCCTTCACATTCTTAACATTCTTCTAATAAAGCACATCTCTACTGCCTCTAGTGATCTTTCCTTCGATCTGCTGATTGTCCATGATTCACTTCTCTGAGGCTCAATGTATACACCATTTTAGAACTCTTTCTGATGTTCAGCGACAGAGATGCATTGGAAATGTTTTTGGTTTTTTCTGGTTTTTTTTTTTTTTGGTTGGGGGGGGGGGGGTTGGCATATTCTGTTCTTGATTTGAGAAGTGTATTTTCTTTAATTGTACCCTTAGTTTGCCACATAACGATCACCACTGCAGTCAGCTACTGGCATGGCTTTTGTTGTTAATAAGGCATTTCGTAATCTTTTGTTGTAAGTGGCAATAACTAGTTACTTTACATGGTGCTTGCCACTGGATTTTAGCGTACAGCTGTGGTCTTGAGGCCACTGAAGTTGAACACCGCTGTATAGAATGCTTCTCACTTTTTACCGGTCTCTTTGACAAGACACGCTTGGTCAAGTTTCGAGATTTCTTTGGAAAGGTTTGGTAAACAGCGGACAGTTTACAGCTGAGAGTTGAGCAACTTCGCAGAGAGACTAGTGAATGTGGCAACAAAGCTGTTAGAATTTTACGACAGGACTAACAGTTCTGTTGGTGTAATATTATATTAATAATATTATAAATGGGTCCGTGATAGTTTTGATCACAAGAAAAGTCAGATGCAACTTTGCTTCCCTGCCTCTGTCTAAGACAAGCTAAAGAATAAATAAACATGTTTTATAGATAGTGATCTACACACGACTTTATAATTATCTCCAGGTGTTTGTAAGTGAAAGGATGTAGGGGATATCTAGCAGTGAACATTGGATTATGCAGAATAAACTTACCTTAGAAGCCTTTCAGTGTTATAACGCTTGTATTTAAAAGAAACCTTTCGGAGAGCGATATACACAAATCTGGACACCTTGTTTAAAAATAACATCAAATGTGGTTTGGGGTGAGGGCCTTGGGAGATAAATAGTTAATCTCATTTCACTTTGTTTCCAGTTATCATCATCATCATCAACAACAACAACAGCTTTCCTCTTCCCAGGGAAGGCTGACGGTATTGGTTTTGTTTAGTTTCCAGTCACAAAAGCGAAAAATGTATGTGTAAACGACTCAAAGAATAGATAATTCTGGCCCAGGCGTGGCCGCCATTCTAAAGCGGAGACAGCTTTAAAATCATACTTGTCAATGTTACGAAACTAACCATGTGAATATATTAATATAAGTAAATAAAAGCATAACCATCACACCAGTCAGAGACAATGTAACAGATGTCCGGACACAAAGCCGCAAGTTAACTTTGTAGCGAGATTAAAGTAAGCACAGATCAGGTGTACGAGCACACAGGTAACTTCCAATGACCGGTAAGAGAACACAGCATGCGTAATAATTGCCTGTCTACCTTGCCTGTTGTTGCGTTTCGAGTGTTCAAACAAAGTCGAAGTGTCAATATTGGGTGAGTTATAAATGTCACTCGAGTCAGAGTGAGAGAGAGAGAGAGAGAGAGAGAGAGAGAGAGAGAGAGAGATTGGGGGTGGGGGGATGTGGTTTCTTCTTATGGAAAGAATGGGTGGGGTTTTAGTAGAACTGGTGTATGGCTTGTTTTCTGATACTGTTCGTGGAAGTGTGCTTGTATGTTAGCTGTATGTGTGCTACCTACTGCTTGTTCCTCCACGAACAGGAATCCCACGGATAACAAAGCATTGTCCTACCATGGCACAGAAGCATTCAGAAATATTTTCCTTGAGCTGACGGAACAGTAGAGGATGATGTAGTGATCCCAACTCCTGGGCCACATTTCGCTTCCCAGTCTCAGATTCTACGGGTGGATGAGATGACTGAGGCGTCTCGGGTCAAACTCGAACCATCAATGATGAGAGATGAGAGTACTAACTTCTTCCCCACTCAGGCCTCCATAGATAAAACAAACATCCAGTGAGACTCGTGAAGAGTGGAGATGGTGGGAAATTTTCCCACGACGGAACATGTTGTTTTTTTTTTTTTGGGCGTGTCTTAAGTCTTACAAGAAGCTGAAGAGAACATTATCTCCATGTCCTCAGTACTGCCACTGGCCGAATACATTTTTATTCTGTTCAAAAAGAAATGCAACAATACTGTAGTGGTAATGACCACCAAATTTCAAACTTATATCACAATTTTATTTTAAGGAATTAATGTTTCAGCCTTGGCATGAAGAAGCTTTAAGACTTTAACAATGAAATGATGTTCATTAAATTTGGTTTGGACTTTTATTCTTTGCAACTGAGGGCTCCGTTTTAGTAAGGATTACGGCCTCCTCTGGCCTGTATCAGAGAACGACATCTCCTTGAAACAGATCCCATTAGCCGTTGGATCTGTTGTGGGAAGGCTGCCCACTTTTCCCACAGTGCAAGAGACAACTGTCGGAGATTGATTGGCGCCAAGTCTCGCTGGCGGACTTGTTTGTTGAAGTCATCCCATAAGTGTTCTATTGGGTTCATGTCTGATGACATGGATGGCCACGGAATGGTCTGTACGTTGTTGTCAGTGACGAACTGGGTGGTGAGTTGTGCCACATGAGGTCGAGCGTTATCCTGCTGTAAAATTGACCCTGGTGCAGTCAGAAGTGGAAGGACCTGAGTACGAAGAATTTCGGCGACGTATCGCTGGGCATTCAGGCATCCTTCAATTTGCACCAGGTCACTTCTTCCCATGAAGTTGATCGTCCCCCACACCAGTACACCTCCACCACCATGTGGAGGAGCCTCATCCACGCAGTTCTGGGCTTATGGCTCATGGACTCTGCGGTAAACTCTTCTCCGTCTATCGTGTCGCTGGAGCAGAAAGAAAGATTTGTCACTAAACCAAACTCTTCTCCAATCATTCGCAACGGTCCACTGACGACGCTGGTCCGCCTACTGCAGTCGGTCCTGGCGATGCCGGTCCGTAAAACATGACCTCTGTATGGTCTTCTAGCCCAAAGACCAGCGTCGTGCAGCCGGTTCCTGATCGTTTCATCTAAAATTCGACGAGCTGATTGCGACTATTGGTGCTTCTTACCATATTAAATTGTCTGGCCACTACACTTTGTGACTGTCCAGTCTGTAAATGTCCAGCGATGATGAGTCGTTGTCCTGTAGTGAGATAGGCCATACTTGTGCCTTGAATTTTCACATGAACTGATTCGAGGAGCGTCAATCTTTTATAGGCATTCAATAAGATGGTCAGTGAGTTTTGTGTTCAGTAAGTTTCACGGGATTCTCGTGAACATGTCATGAGTTATTGTCATAAATGCTGTTTTGACTAGTGTCACTTTTCTGTACTCATAAATCATCTGCTGTGTACAATTCAGGTCAGCACGTGAAGTTGATGTCCAAGTGAACGTTTCAGGCATTTTGCCATTGTCTGATCAGCAAACTTCAGTTTAAATTGCAACATCGTATTTGTTGCGTTTCTTTTTTTTTAACAGTATAGATACATAGACACAAATCTGGTATATGTGTGTATTCACATACTCTTACACAAACAGACATAAGAAACATATGCATGTACAGATCTGTCACACGGTCTCTTGTTCAAGCCATGGTCTATAATTAAAAGATCTGTCACACAGTCTCTTCTTCAAACTCTGGTCTATAGTTAAAAGATCTGTCACACAGTCTCTTCTTCAAGCCCTGGTTTATAGTTAAAAGATCTGCCACATAGTCTCTTCTTCAAGCCCTGGTTTATAGTTAGAAGATCTGTCACGCAGTCTCTTCTTCAAGCCCTGGTCTAAGGTTAAAAGATCTGTCACACAGTCTCTTCTTCAAGCCCTGGTCTAAGGTTAAAAGATCTGTCACACAGTCTCTTTTCAAGCCCTGGTTTATAGTTAAAAGATCTGTCACGCAGTCTCTTCTTCAAGCCCTGGTCTATATGGATACACATTGACCACACGTAAGTGAAAGCTTGACCAAAAAATAAACTATAACAAAAGTCTAGACTAGATTATTTACCCCCAGAACGTAGCTCCCCAGAACGCCAAGGCTGAAATAAGACTTAATGATGTAAACAGATTGCTATGTCCTTGCACGTCTAGATTCTCTCCGCCCCGCTGGAATTTTATTCTGCATCATTACAAACTGAGGGAAGTTTGTTTTGCAGCACTCTCTTATTCGATGTTGCCAACTCATAACTTATGCTTTTAAAAAAACTGGCATAACCAGTGTCAGAAAACTATTATTGGTGTAAATGTTTCGTAAATTATATACATATAATTGCATCTTGCATTTTGTTCCCTCAAAACCAGTCCAAAACAAAAAAGCCTGGCGATTACTTGCCTGTATTGGGAACCCTGAATGTGATAATCGATGTTCCCGTGTCGGCGCTCACATCATAGAATGTGTTGTAGGATGCGCCTTCATCGATCTGCAAGAACAGCGCGGCGTAAAGAGCCATCCAAGTATTTAACAAGAGCAGAAAACCCTTCTACCCGTATTTGCTTATCACAACAGGTACCAAGTTATCTGCTACAGTTACAAGAAAGGCTAATCCCCTATCGACAAACTGTCACTTTAAATCCAAATTATTAACTCGTATTTTAAGCCATATAAATATAACAACATACGAAAAAGCCCGCATATAGTGAAGATAAATATGTATATCCACAAATGACAAAAACATTAACTCATACCCCTCCCCCCCCCAAAAAAAAACACTGGCAGATGTCGGTAGGTCTTGAACACATAAGCTCAGGGTTTAGCGGGGTAAGGGTACCCCCTATTATAGGAGAAGTAAGGGGGTACCCCCTATCAAATGAGAAGTAAAACGTTTCCTTACCTCCGTTAGTCTACGGGATACCCTTGGACAAGTTGGAGTACCCATTTACCCCCTCCCCCACCGATCAGGGTGACGTGAAGCCATGGGAGGAGGTGGTGAATGGAATGGGAGAGCAGCCGACAGATAATGTTTGGTTATGGTCACCATTCTATGATGGTAGGCAGATGGAGTTCAATGTAGGGACAACGGATACGAACACTGGCAAGTACAGTCACTGCCCGGAAGGAAAGCAATGGCAAACTACCTTCTGGAAACATACAAAGAAACTCTAACAGCAAAAGAGCAAGGGACATGCAAATGACTGAAATAAAATGAAAAGTGGTAGGTAACTTCCTCTCCGCTTGTTTCTATCAAAATTTCTCATCAAAATTTATTCTGTCTGAGCTTGGGAATTAATTCAAGACTGAAAGAATTAACTATACAACTAGAGAGAACTCCCCCTCCTTCTCCACACAGCCAAATAGAATGAATAAATACACCCACATACAACAGCAGCACACAAAAAACAAGCAATTTTAACTGGAAGATTCTTCTTCTTCTTCTTCTCCTTCTTTCTCTTCAGCTTTCCGAGTCATGGCTCACTGCTGCAGGTAAAGATCGCCTCCATTCCTCTCTATTCCTAATCTTCTCTCTCCAGTTGGTGACACCAATTTCTTTTATATTCTCTTCTATGTTGTCTTTCCATCTCTTGGTCTTGATTCCCTCATCTTTTCATAATTTTCGTTTATCGGTTCTCTTCTAGTCTTTCTACATGCCCCAGCCAGCGTAGTCTGTTCAGTTTCAAGATATTTATAGTTCGTTGGGATTTAATTAAGCTGTTCAGTTCAGTGTTTTTTCTATCTAGCCATTCTCCACTGTTGGTATCCTTTGTGGGCCTAAAGATTCTTCGTAAGATTTGTGTCTATTTACTTAACAAATTTCTCCAAAATTTAACCGAAAATAAATGGCTTACGCCAATTTTCACACTTGATGTTCTGTTGAAATTCACGGAAAACTTGTCTGATCTTCAGTTGTTGAAGAAATTAAAACACTAGAAAGTTTATGACGTTCGAGCTGGTCTTTTCTTTAAACAAATCCGCTACATTAACAATAAGGCTAATAGTACTGACACTTTTAACAGGCTCTCTACCTTATCCATAAGGCTAATAGTACTGACACTTTTAACAGGCTCTCTACCTTATCCATAAGGCTAGTAGTACTGACACTTTTAACAGGCTCTCTACCTTAACCATAAGGCTAGTAGTACTGACACTTTTAACAGGCTCTCTACCTTAACCATAAGGCTAGTAGTACTGATACTCTTAACAGGCTCTCTACCTTAACCATAAAGTAAGATAACAAATATTGTAGGATTAAACCTCGAAAAAATCGTAGACAAAGCACTTTAGTGAGACATGAGAGAAAGAAAAATCACAAGAGAATTACCTGGGATTCGAACACGGACTCCGGTAGGACGAGCAGCCGTCTAGCCACGAGAGAACAGCGTACTATCGACTTAGCCAACTAGCACCCCAAAAAAGGTGTTTTGTTGACATCTTCTTCTTCTTCTTCTTCTTCGTTCACTTCTACCACCAAAAACCGCACTGTGAACCTACTGAATTCACACATGTGGTCCTCGTTAGGTCCGGTGGTCCCCTGTGTGGTCCAAAATAGACCACATGAGTTCCACGAAGGACCACAAGGGGTTCAGAGTATCACAGTGCTTTAGCCTGTATTCTTGGTGGGTCTCGGAAGCGGGATTGCGTGACACCGTGGTTTTCATTGCACCAGTTTGGTCTAGGGTTGGACTTTCTCACCGGAAGACCTCGACGTATTTGGAATATCAGTGCATCCCCGCTGGGTGAGAGGCGTTAGCCCACCCAGGACAGAGTTGGACTTTCTCACCGGAAAACCTCGACGTGTTATGAGATACCCGTGTATCACCGCCGGGTGAGAGGTGGTTGCCCATCCAGTCCAGGGTTGGACTTTCTCACCGGAAAACCTCAGCGTGATTAGGATACGCAGACATCCCCGCCGGGTGAGAGGTGGTTGCCTATCTAGACTTCCCTGGTCCAGTGTCTCCGACTTCAGCATTTTGCGGTCGTGGCCGCTACCCTTCCTAGTTGTGACCAGGATGGAGCTTTTGTCCAGGAGGACGAATCCTCGCCACTAGTGACTTCTACCCCTGGGTTGAGCCGGTTTAGGCATTTCCCAGTATGGGCATGTTTGGGACGGGACCGACCTCTAGGGCAGAGGTACTGTGACATTCATAGCCTTCAAGATTCACCCCTGGTATGAGCCGGTTTAGGCAAAATTCACCAGTATGGGTGTTTATCAGGCGTTACCGACCTCTAGAGCGGAGGTGGCATGACATGTCTAGCCATCGAGTTCCACCCCTGGTGTGTGCCGGTTTAGGCATATTTCACCAGTGTAGGTGTATTTCGGACGTAGGCGGCCTCTAGAGCAGAGGTGCCGTGGTATAGCTCTCGTAGCGATACTACTGGACATACCAGGTTAAACTTCACTTTCCACCACCTTTTCCCATCGGCGCCGCACAGCAACCTTTATTTCCGCATTTACTTCCTTAACCGGGAGGAGCTTCACTCCACGCGCGGCATTTGAAAAGTCAAGCCAGCAGTGACTTAACCTCTGGGACAAACCGGTTCATGCATTTCACACGATATGACTGCACTCAGGACGTGGCCGACCTCCAGACCAGAGGTGCCGTGATTTGACTGTTTGCTTCGCTTTATTCTTTCAACCACCTTTTCCGCAGTGATGCTGCGCGGCAACCTCATTTGCAAATTTCTTCATTGGCCGGGAAGAGCACCGCTCCACGCACGGCAGCTGAAGATCTCGCCAACAGCGGCAGATGAGCTACCAAACGTGACACTCATCTACCCTAAGTAACTGGTTTTCAGGCGCCAGATATTCGCCCTCGCCCCTTCTCCTGTCAGTTTAAACAGTTCTGCCACGGGAAGGCCAGGAGCTGGACTTGACTGCCAGAGGCTGTTTGTGGCGCGTTTGCAGTCCTTAGAACCTTTTGTTGACATAGTCTTTAGCAACTGGTCAGCAGACATGAGAGATCGTGACACCCGGAAAGAAACGAGGTCGTGACACACAGAAATTCCGTAGCTTAGATTCATTCTCTCTAGCAGGTACCAACTAGACAAACATACACACGGTCTCCTGCCATGTCTGGTGCAAACTTGAACAACAATAACAAACGAACGAATACTTATTACATGAAGTTAGTTTCAGGTATAGTTTTAAGGAACAATTTTTTTTTTTTTTTATAAATAGGAAACTACGAGGTTTTGGTACGGTAAAGTAAGATAACAAATATTGTAGGATTAAACCTCGAAAAAATCGTAGACAAAGCACTTTAGTGAGACATGAGAGAAAGAAAAATCACAAGAGAATTACCTGTTTGTCTAGTTGGTACCTGCTAGAGAGAATGAATCTAAGCTACGGAATTTCTGTGTGTCACGACCTCGTTTCTTTCCGGGTGTCACGATCTCTCATGTCTGCTGACCAGTTGCTAAAGACTATGTCAACAAAACACCTTTTTTGGGGTGCTAGTTGGCTAAGTCGATAGTACGCTGTTCTCTCGTGGCTAGACGGCTGCTCGTCCTACCGGAGTCCGTGTTCGAATCCCAGGTAATTCTCTTTACCGTACCAAAACCTCGTAGTTTCCTATTTATAAAAAAAAAAAAAATTGTACCTTAACCATAAGGCTAGTAGTACTGATACTCTTAATAGGCTCTCTACCTTAACCATAAGGCTAGTAGTGCTGACACTTTTTAAGTCTCTACCTTAACAATGGAAGAAGTGGAGAGTTTTGAATATCTTGGATCGCTACTAACTAATAATGGAGATACAATGAGGGAAATTAAAAGGAGGACATCTATCGCTCTTCAGAAAGTAAAACAAATAAAGAATCTGTGGAGAGGAGCAGACAGAACCACAAAAATAAGATTTTTAAGGGCATGCATCTTTCCCATAGCAACATATGCCTGTGAGACCTGGACACTTAACAAAACAGCTGAGAAACACATAAATGCCTTTGAATGTAAATGCTACAGAAGAGTTCTCCAAATAATCGTGGACACAAAAAAGAACAAATATATCTATACTACAAGAGCTTAATATTGAAGAAGGCTGGCTAGTGAAGAGGATTAAAGAGAGAAAACTGAAATATTTTGGACACATTAAACGTCATGATAATTTAGAGAAGACCGTATTGGAAGGATACATAATGGGAAAAAGAAAAAGAGGAAGACCAAGACGAAGATGGCTGCAAGACATCGTTGACGATCCGCAAATGGATGCAACAGCAGCAGGCCATCTTGCTCACAACCGAGAGGCCTACAGGAGTGCTGTTAGGGAGGCAAAGTTCCGCAAGGGACATGCAAATGAATGAGTGACCTTAACAATTAGGCTAGTAGTACTGACACTTTTAGCAGTCTCTTACCTTTTAGGCTATCAGTACTGACACTTTTAAGTCTCAACCTTAACCATAAGGCTAGTAGTACTGACACTTTAAACAAAGCCGCTATCTGAACAATTAGGCTAGTAGCACTGATATTTTTAACAGCCTCTACCTTAACCATTATGCTAGTAGTACCAACACTTAAGTCTCTACCTTAAACATAAGGCTAGTAGCACTGGCACTTTAAACAAAGCCGCTATGTTAATCAGGCTAGTAGCACTGATATTTTTAACAGCCTCTACCTTAATCATTAAGCTAGTAATACCGACATCACATAGCCGCTGTCTTCACCATAAGGATATTAATATTGACGTTTTTTTTTGCATGGGAAACTTTTAACTACTATGAACAGTTTATGAATGTAAGTATATAAAATAAATAAATATACAAATGCACACACTAAGCCCCCGCAGTAAAGCTGGGATAACAAACAGTTAAACTTTTTCTTGTCCTGCCATCCGAGTGGCGAAGTGGTTAGTGCACTGGTCTCTCATGGCGAAGGTCGGGGGTTCGAATCCGGCCGGAGGCACCCCAGTCACCCAGCTGTAGAAATGGTACCCGACTTCTTCTGGAGTTGGGGAAAGAAAGGCGGGCCAGGCGCGATACTGACCTTATCACCCTCTAGTGGTCAAGGAAAATATGGGCACTAACACCATATCCCTATGTGCCTCTAAGGCATGACAGGATTATCTTTACTTTTACTTCCATCTCCCTGAAACTGCGAGCTGCTTTTCTTTACAGCCGATGCTGTGAAGGTGTTGAGGCGCACCACTGTCGGATGGGGAACGGGTTATGGCGGCTATGTTTCTCAGTTCCTGAGTGAAGTTAAAATGCAGGGTTCAATGGTTGTAGGGTTCTGTGCCCCGTTAGCCTGGCTAGGCCTGTTACTGAGGGTACCAACGGAGAGGGGGATAAGGTTTTGATCGGCTATAGTTCGTCGACCTTGACACCAGCATATCAGCTATGGGTCGCTGATTGCCAAATCGGACAGCTTCTTCATTCCCTGTCTCTCCCCTGCCCCTCTTTTTTTTTTCTACTTTACTCATTGACCGAGCACAAGGCTATAACATTTCGATTTACGAGTTGTGTTTTATGCATACAATAACTTACAGAATGAAGTAGGGGAAAGAATTTATTGCATTCCTTGATGTCCCTGTAACTTGCCTGACTGCTTATATCACGAACAAGGCAATGTAAACAACCATAATGTCTTGTATTGACTGTATGTTCACAAACAACGATTATCCTACGGGAAGATCAGATACGCCTGGCACAATCACTGGGATAAACGTTGCGTATTACGTACGTTTGACTGCTAGTATTTATTCTATGTTTACAACAAAAAAAATCGAAATCTGCTGGGAGATGCTTGCGCGATCTGTCGTGAGGATTCGAGGGAAATAAAATAATTGTGAAGTGAATTTCAATAACAAAAACTGCGGGTTTAACAGCAACAACAAAGCACAAAAAAAAAAGAAGCCATTCTCTAAGTGAACGATCACATTATGGTTGACCTATCATTGACCCTGTGACCTGAAATAGAAGGCTTCATTAAAAGAGTGTTCTATTTTCTTTGGCACAGTAAAGTGATTTAACACAGTACTGTATGGTTAACGTTTGAAAAGTCTCTTGTCATTTTTTCCCTCTCACATCTAACGTGCTTTGTCTACTTTTTTTTTTTTTCAATGCTAAATCATACTACACTTTGTTGAATCACTTTTCTGTGTGAGAGCTTCGTTGTTCTTCATTTGAAAAAAAAAAACAAACAAACAAAACAAAAGTGTACCTGACATCATAAACTGAAACTACCTGTGTTTGTTTATTTGGTTGTTATTGTTGTCTAGCCATTTGCCGGAGACTATGTGTGTATATCGTGGCTCAGACTGGATATCTGCGAGAGACTGGATATCTGCGAGAGACTGGATATCTGCGAGAGACTGGAGATCTGCGAGAGACTGGATTTAAGCGACGGATTTTCTGTGTCATGACTTCGTTTGCTTTCCAGGTGTCACGATTTTCAGGCTCGACTACTAAAGCACTTTTTATGGCAGGTGTATTATGATGGAGTAGACAGTGAGCTGTTACTCGTGGCTAGCCGGCTGCTTGCCCTACTGGAGTCCGTGGTTCAAGTCCCAGATAATTTTTCTTGTTATTTTCTCTCACATCCAAAGAGCTTTGTCTACTATTTTTTTTTTTTAAATCTAATCTTACAACACTGGATAAATCACTGCAGTATGAGAAAACTTCCTTGTTTCTCATTTGAAAAATTTGTATTTTCTTTCGAAGTAGCACGACTGTAGGGATCTTGTCGCTGTTCGATTTGTGAATTTTTTTTTTCCTTCATGTAATAGTTATATCTTCTTCCACTTCGTCCGCTCTATCTTTCATTTTACTTGTCTTCTCCTGATCAGTGATTTATTTTTTTCACTTTACTTTCCATTCTACGCTCTTCGTTGTCTTTTTTCATTCATTGTAAGCAGCGAAAGTCCTCTTGTTTTTTTCTTCTTTCGTTCATTTGTGTCTTGGCCACTCACGAGGGCAGTTATGTAAGTGGTGAAACATTTATCCACACTCGCTCTTGCCACATTGATTGCTCACTCTGTTTTCACCCACTAACGGCCTTCTCATCCCCCCCCCCCCATCCCTTAAAGCAGAGAAAGCCATCCGGCCTCCAGAACGATGCAATGACTGGATCTTCCTCTCATTAGACGTACTAATAGTATTACAGTCCGTGAAAGTTTGTTTCTTTGGGATAGATCATGTCCACAAATCTACCTAATACATTATTACCACTACAGCAACACACAAACACACAAGCCACACAATAAGTAGAGCATGTCCACACATCTACCTAATACATTCTTACCACAATAGCAACAAACAAACACACAAGCCACACAATAAGTTGAGCATGTCCACACATCTACCTAATACATTCTTACCACTACAGTAACACACAAGCCACACAATAAGTAACATTTCGTATTTTCCTTTAGTCTGATTTGTTATACATTTAATATGTAATCTGTTGTTTCTCTTACTTTCCTCGTTTTTCCCTATTTTGTGTATGTGTGTGTGTGTGTGCGCGGGCGCGCAAGATTAAGTGGAAAGTCTAAATCCGACCGGTGTTCCAGGTCTTAAAAAAATTCACTTGCTTGTTGTCACAACTTTACTGCAACGGCCTCGTGTACTCGCATATTTATATATTTAGTTACACAAGTATATACCTATACACAAAAACTGTGTGTATTTTAAACGAAAACGTACTCCTTACCTTCAGTTAAACTTGTAGCAGAAAGCTATACTGAGAAAACAAACAAAAATTATGAGTAGTCATTTTACAGCTGTTTCCCCTTCATCACAAAATAAATAAATAAAAACAGTGTGAGAAGGAAAATTATATAGACTGGATAAACGCCGGACTTGGAAATAAATGCAAATTTGAAACACATAGAAGAATTGCTAGCATGTCAGAATGGGCTAACTCGAAAAATGTAACCAAAGATTTTATAATACGTGGTTCAAGACAGTGGTCCCCACCTTTTCTACATCCATGGACACTTTTCCAACTACACATACGTTGCGAGCCATCATTTTACATGTAGTATTGCCATGCTATAAACCATTAATTGTTTTGTTTAAATTATTCAACAGATGGCACTTTATACCAAATCAATAACGCAGCCGCGAACCACTTTATAATGCTCAAGATATAACTTGGGGTCCGTGGACCATATAGGCTTGGAACCCCTGGTCTAAGGAATGCGGGGACAATCTTTTGGCTTAGTAACCAGGCCGGTGTGGTTTCTTCTTACAGTAACACAGAAGAGGAGGGTATGTGTGTTTATATGTGTGCTTGTGTAGGACAGAGAGAGAGAGAGAGAGAGAGAGAGGGAAGGAGGAGTGAATAAAGTCTTTGTTACATACAGTGAACATTTGTATTCTTCTTATCCTCCTTACTTCAGCCTCCGAAGTCTGTGTAAACTATAAGCTAAAGCTATGGCAATTTTTCCACACAATAGATTCTATGAAGCCACTGACAGCAATTACTGAGGAAAGACGCTGGCGATGGTTGGGACATGTGCTCCGAATGACTGACAACTCACTACCAAAAATAGCACTAAGATGGACACCACAGGGGAACAGAAGTAAGGGTAGACCAAAAGAGACATGGAGAAGAACAACAGAAAGGATGTTGATCAACAGAGGGCTCACCTGGGCAAGAGCAGAAAAAAAGGTAAAGGACATGCTTTTGTGGAAAACCCTTGCAGAAGCCCCATGTGCCCTGGGCACTTAAAGTTCAGAGGGAAGGGGAGAGAGAGAGAGAGAGAGAGAGAGAGAGAGAGAGATTCTATGAGTAAAAATCTGTATGGCTCCTCTCTCTTTGTTACTCTCTAGTTTTCTCTCCAACATATCTCTCATCCTTTCTTCACCAGCTGACATTTCAGCCACTCTATTCTCACTGGCATTTCTGTCATTCTCCCATCAATGTCAGATATTCCAGTTACACTGTACTCTTCTGTCACTATTTGACATTTCTCTCATTCGTTCAGCACTACTTGACATTTCTCTCATCCTTGCGTCTCAACTTGACCTTTTTGGCATTCTCCCATCACTATTTGACTTTTATGTCATCCTTCCATCACCATTTGACCTTTCTGTCATCCCCTCATCACTACTTGACATTACTGTCATACTCCTCTTACATTTTTTTGGTCATTTTTCCTTCACCACTTGACACTGTCTCCTTTCCCCACTCTACTCTGTCATTCTCCCTCCTTGCAGTATGATACTTCCGTTATCATATCGCTCAGAACTTGTTGTATCTATCATCTTCTTGGATATCTCATCACTCAGTCTTTCTATCATCATTTCTGTAGCCCTGATTCTGTACTCTCTACTCTTTTGTCACATCAACGACCACGTCCTCGGAGTATCTAACCCCGTCCTGTGTGTACATGAAGCAGTAATACCAACATTTTTTTAATCTCCTAATATTTTCAGAATCTGGATATCTTCTACTCTATCATACATATTCTGGAACGTTTTGGACTTGCTATGCACATCTCTATGCGCTATCGACTGACATTTTTTTTTTGTTCATTATGGAAGATCAATACTTCCAGAAACTTCCTGCCTCGGCTGGAAGCTAGCACAGAAAACATCTACATAAAAAGACCACTTGGCCAGCGTCCATGTTCGATAACACCAGAAATCACAAACAAGGACTAGCCTTGCTGCCGAGCCGTTATTGTCAAACTTTTTGAGAGCATGTCTGTCTGTCTGTTTATTGGGGTCATTAATGGACAAAAAATTATACCAGCCTTTCTGCAGATGTCAAGGGACTCCCTCAAACAATATAGGGATTATTTCTGGCCAATTCGCGGAGGTGACCAGGTTGACTGTTTATGTAGAGGCCACGCTAAACTTCAATTTGTTAGATGCCCACGCCCCGCCCCCCCCCCCCCAACTAAAGAGCTACTCAGCTTGTTTAATTTGGTTTCACTGTTTTTTTATTAGTTCTTTAATTTTTAAAAACAGTTTTTAACATTATTTTATGCGGACAAAGGCATCCGTTTCGGCAGTCAGCGACAAATAGCTGACATGCTGGCGTCAGGGTAGGCGAACCATAGTTGACATATTGGCGTCAAGGTTGCCGAACCATAGCTGACACAATGGCGTCAAGGTTGCCGAATCATAGCTGACACAATGGCGTCAAGGTTGCCGAACCATAGCTGACACAATGGCATCAAGGTTGCTGAACCATAGCTGACACAATGGCGTCAAGGTTGCTGAACTATAGCTGACACGATGACATCAGGGTTGGCGAACCATAACCGACATGCTGGCCTTCTGGTTTGAGAACCATAGCTGACATGCTGGCGTCAGGGTTGGCGAACCATAGCTGACGCGCTGATGTCAGGATTGGCGAACCATAGCTGACACGCTGATGTCAGGATTGGCGAACCATAGCTGATACACTGGAGTAATGGTTGGCGAATCATAACTGACATGCTGCTGTCATGGTTGGCGAACCATAGCTGACATAAAAGTATCAGGGTTGGCGAGCCATAGCTGACTAAGACTCTTCGTTGACACCCCCAGTAATAGGCCCAGCCTGGCTAGTGGGGTAGGGATAGCCATAGTCCCCATGGTGGCGGAGTCTGTTAAAGAAGTAACGCACAGCACCTACATTTTTAGCTGCACTCATAGACTGAGAAGAAAGCCCCCATAACCCGCTCCCAAGCCGACACGATGCTGTGCCTCAACACCGTCACAGCATCGTCTGCAAAGAACACCAGTTCGCAGTTCTAGGGGATAGAAGACAAGACAAAACAAAGTAAGACTAACAGTATTTTCCTATTCTGTTCACAATGATAAGCACTACGTTTCGTGTTGACGAATACAAGTATATACGAAGTAAATAACAGATAGATTGATGGTTAGATAAATAAACGGATAAAGTATACAAATCATGATCATTACTTGCTTACATAATACACATAATAGTTCACACTTGACTTCGAGAGGTAGAATAAAAACACTTATAAGCAACAGAAATGTCAGAAAAGAAAACAGGCATTTATGTCTTTTTGTATTTTTGCGTAATAGTAAGTATTCCATGAATTTTTAATTCTGTGCTCCCCCCCCCCCCCCAAAAAAAAAAAGAATGACATGTTAAATATTAATTCTCATATTAACATGCTTCTCTTAATGACCACTTATCTGTGATAAAGCGGACGGTAAGATCAGAAAGAAGCTCGAGATTATACAAATTTCCCCATTTTCTCAGAGAACACAGAACTCTGCAGGGAAATATAATCATCTGTGGTAGATTCATAGACTTTCTTAGAAGGGGACCATATAATCCAGTCTTCTGATTAACAGTCATTTCAGTTTTTGGTTTTGTTAAAAAAAAACAAACTTAGAGAAGCAGATCTAAGCTTGTGCAAGAAGTGGATTAGCTGTCTTATTACATGTACGCGTACAGGCAACAAGTGTGAAATTTGGTATATGAATGATTTTTATTACTGCACCTATATCATAATTACGAAGTCATGGCTGTTGGCTGTAGAATATTACGGTACAGATACCACGTATAAACACAGCCCGCATAGGAAAGGATAAAAAACATTACTGGCTGTTAATGGGATAGGTTAAGCAAAAATCCAGTACTGATTGAGTCGGTCACGAGAGAGCAGATGTTCAGCAAATTGTGGCAAGTTCCTCATCAGCTACCACGTCCTTGTCTCATTATCTACACTACATACAAGTATATACACAATGTGCAGTAGAAAGAAATAATTGTTACTGGATATGACAAGAAAGATCCTGTTAACATTACCAGTTCCATATCTTTATCGCAACAATATCAGCATTTTTACCGTATTTATCATATTTGACGTGTATGTATTTTTAAAAAATAACATATTTCCCGTCCAGATTTCATACATAAGCAAATATTTCGCACAAGTCTACATGATAACCTATACCCTAAAACACATCGAACTACTAATGAACTAATGTTTACAATTCAAACACTTTGTCTTCAAGTACATTCTGGCTACACAAAATCCAACAAAAACAAAAGATGAATGTACATCACTAAACAACAACTGATGAATCACCTCACATGATGGCCACTCGTTAGACCTCGTCTGAGATCCAGTGAATCAAGACATCACTCTCTGTATCGTGCTGATTTCTGCGCTGGGATCATACAAAAATAGAGGCCACGTGAACAATCCGGGCGCGCGATCAGCGATTCGGTTTAGCAGCCATTATGCGTCTTAACAACTGCTGACTGCTGCAACCGATGGCCACTTTTCAGTTACTTTCCTACTTCCTCGCAGCCGTCCCTAGTGACAAGCTGTATCATACTAGGTAAAGTTCGACATGTTATTTCAGCTTATTAAGAAGCTTGGCGCTGTAGTTGTTTGGAATTGGTCTGTTCTGTTTTTCTGTGTACGCCCCTGGACATTAGGGGAGCCAGCTTACCTATTATAATCGTCATATACCATCATCTTCATCATCGGCATTATTTAACAAAACGTTGTTGGTTCTTGTAGAAATAAGAACGTCATCATAAGGTGGCATGTTCATGAAAATGTCAAGTTCTTATCGTCTGCTTGCTGCTGCTCTTCTTCTTCTTCTTCCTTATTCCTGGATCTGTGAGCGGATGTTCTTCGCAGCCGAAGCTGTGAAGGTGTTGAGACACAGCATCGTGTCGGATTGGGAGCGGGTTATGTCGGATTTTTTTCAGTCCCTGAGTGGAGGTAGATGGCAGGGGGTGTGCAGTATTTCTTTAGTAGACTCCACCACCACGGGGACTATGGCGATCCCTGTCCCGTTACCCAGACTGTGCTTGTTAATGTGGCTACTAATGAAGAGTTGGACAGGGTCTTGGACTCTTGGTCAGCTATGGTTCGCCGTCCCTGACGATAGCATGTCAGCTATGGTTCGCCATCCCTAACGCTAGCATGTCAGCTATGGTTCGCCATCCCTGACGCTAGCATGTCAGCTATGGTTCGCCATCCCTAACGCTAGCATGTCAGCTATGGTTCGCCATCCCTGACGCTAGCATGTCCAGCTACGTGTCACGTGTCATTGACTGCCAAAGCGGGCACCGTCCTAGTTCCCAGTATCTTGCTAAAATGGCGTGTTCGTTAGACCTTGTCACATTCTTATCGTCTGATTTCTTTTCAACAGACGTGTTCATAAAACTGTCACATTCTTAGCGCTTGATGTCTTTTATTATTAAATTATGAAACATAACAAAACTGTTCAATTGTTACTTAAAATCGCTAAAATTTTCAGCTGGTTACTTTCTCTCTGAAAATAAAAAAAAACTGTTTACTTTAATAAAAGATCGATACAAAAAGTCGAAATTTTGAGCAGACAATCTATTTTCTAGGTCCTCAAGTACCGAGAAAGTACGGGAGATGTATAAGCTTAGTGAAGATACAATTTTTCTATGTAAAAGAGTAAGACAGCTACGTAAAGGAGTAAGACAGATAAGACAGCCATACAAATACGTAAGACATCCGTATAAAGGAGTAAGACAACCATGTAAAACCGTAAGAAAGCCGTGTTAAGGAGTAACACAGTCGTGTAAAAGCATAAGACAGCCGTGTAAATACATTAAACAGCCAAGTAAAAGCTTAAGACAGCCGTGTAAAGGAGTAAGACAAGCCATTAAAAGCGTAAGACAGCCGTGTAGAGGAACACAGTGGGGGGAGGGGGCTAGAAAAGCATGTTTTGGGTCCGATGTATTATCAAGACGTCGAGGGATAGTTTTGCCCTTAGTACCAGCACACAGTTTTTCGATTACTCTACCTCTTGGGGCGTCTTTTGCTATTAATGTCTACCACAGTCTCAGAATTAACATTGACGGACCTCCCGGAGTTTAGTTTTGATTTATCCAAGAAAGTAGACCCTTCCCTGTCTTTGATATTCATACTCTTCAGAAGAGACCTGGGAGTACAGGGGCGCATGAAAGTGAGTGGCGGCGCAAAGGAGTGCCGAGACATGAAACTAGGGCGCGAAAATGAATGGACAAATGGGGTTGGGGGGGGGGGGGAATGAAGTCGTGTGCCAACAAGTGACAGATGTATAAAATTAAATTTATTTGTTTAATGTTTACACTTACATTGTGTATTTTGTATTACATTTTTTTCTTTTTAAATGGCTGTGTTGGATGGTAGCTTATATCTAGGCTGTGAGCCTTGAATATATATATATATATATATATATATATATATACAGTATTTCAATGTATGCTACAACAAACAGATGCTAGAACAGATGGCAGAACGAACAGATGTTTCATGAACGAACAGATACTATAAAGGATGAGTTTATAGAATCAGTTACGTTTGTTCTAACATATCTCAGTTCTTCATTAGAGAAAAATCGGTCAGGGCAACAGGTAAATGACAAGAGTTTATGAATGTTTTGTCGTAATTCAGCCTAGTCAGGTACACAGTGGAAGCAAGAGACGAGATAGGACTCCTAAAGGAATATGGAACATGTTACTGATGATGGCAGTGACAGTCGTGAGGAAGATGGCTAAAGATAACTAGTTTCGAAACCGAAGAACGTAGATAAAAGAGAGAGAGTGTGTGTGTGTTTGTGTGTGTGTATGTGTGTGTGTGTAAGTGCTCCGAACGCTGTGGGACGAAGAAGTTTGAAGGTTAGAGGAGAGGAGGGGCGTTGTAGCAGTTTGTAGAGGCTCTTTATTGATTGATTAATTTTAATATCCAGAGGCTCACATAGTACGATAAATCAGTTTCCACCAGAACGGCTGCGTTGTCTG
Organism: Achatina immaculata; assembly: GCA_009760885.1. Lineage (NCBI taxonomy): Eukaryota > Metazoa > Mollusca > Gastropoda > Stylommatophora > Achatinidae > Lissachatina > Lissachatina immaculata. The sequence continues at coordinate 55,390,334 of CM019716.1, forward strand.
GCTTCTCAGTAAGGTCCAACAGGAAGGGCTAGTGACAGATAACATGCAGTCGGGAAAGGAACCAGCACTGGTCAGATTAGACGAGGCTTTGAACAGGAAAGCTTAGGCTGTTTCATTAAGTTTCTGATCGTTCAACAAGAGGGTCAGCTGACTGAGCAAAGCAAACTATTAGAGTTAGTCCAGATCTGGCGGTCACACAGCGGTCAAATCATATCGACCTCCCTGCAGCCGAAGAGCGGATGTTTGCCTGCGTTTCTCTTTTCAAAACTCCTTCGCGTCCAAAGGACGTATCAGACATTGACGTGCTGTAGTACTCATAGCTCCCTTCTCTATACATTTCTCTCAAAACTAGTCACTAACCCGTCCCATCCGTTTCCATCTTAACTCCTTCCAGTTTCCCAGTCTGTCTCTCTTTCTCTCTCTCTCTCTCTCTTTCTATCTCATTCTCTTAATGTAATCTTAAATGTAATCATTTAATGTGTCTTCATGATTATTATGCTCATTAACAAATGCTGAATGACTGTGGCTGAGTGAAGGTTGTATGATGAAGGGCAGAATGTTAGACGGGGCTGGGTGCCCAATTCTTAACCCTTAGAAAATAAAGTATGTTCGTTCGTTCGTTCGTTCTTTCTCCACGCAACCCCCCCCCCCCTCTCCCCGCCAGCCAAAGTAGTTAAGAGGAACTGAACTCACAGCACACAATGCTGTGACAGCAGCCAAGATTTTATGTACAAATCTTTCTAAAATCAAGATGTGAACTTTATTCTGAGCCTGGCCGGTGTACACGGCCACAGCTCGAGCAAACAATATCGTCACTTGGAGACAGCAGATTTCTAAAAATTTAGGTCTTTGCTGACCGGAGATAAAGTCTGTCTCAGTTTGCTTTCTTAAAATGGATTTATGAGTCAACTTTTCAGACTGTTCTCTCCGCTCCACTCCCCAGCACCGCCATCACCGAAATCAAACATCATCATCTCAGCTTAACCCCCTGGAAGTCACTGAATATTTCCATGTTACAGACACAAATTTCATCTTAGAGAGTCCTTGATCATCCTTCAAGTCTGTATGGGGGGATGGGGGGGGCATATTCTTACACGAAGATACGAAGACAGAGTATATCAAAGGACTCTGATGTTGTTTGATCTCAAACTAACCTGTGTACCTGTAGATACCTGACTACATAGAGTTACCATGACCTGCTTCATCATTCGGCGTTCAGAAGTTCAGTTTACGATGGACAACTTCCATTAAACAACTGGAAGGCGGTAACGACAGCAGGAAATACGTGTATAAACAGCTAGGGAAGTAGAAACTCAAATAAAGCTCGTAAACAGTAGATTCCCTTTAAATGTTTTATATTATTCGTATATTTTACACCTGTAAGCTTCCTTCATTTAGGGGGCGGGAATGAAATCTAATGTAGCGAATGATTGGTTGGTTGGTTGGTTGTGCAATCTCCCTGTAACTCCAAGCTGTTGTTCTTTGCACCCGATGCTGTAGAGATGTTGAGGCACAGCATCGTATCGGCGTGGGAGTGGGTTATGGCAGCTACTTATTCAGTCCCAGTTCGTATTTAAAAAGCTAAAAAGCAGGGGACGTGTAATGCTTCTTTAGCAGACTCCACCAACATGGGGACTATGGCGATCCCTGTCCTGTTAGTCAGGCTAGGTCTGTTACTGGGAGCACCACGGGGAGGTTGGGCAGGGTCAGCTATGGTTCGCTAACCCTGACGCTAGCATATCAGCTATGGGTCGCTAACCCTGACGCTAGCATATCAGCTATGGTTCGCTAACCCTGACGCTAGCATGTCAGCTATGGGTCGCTGACTGCGTCATAGGACAGCGTCTTCACCTCACAAGGTACCGACTATGCTTTGGGAAGACGCTGTCTAGTTGAACAATCAGCGACAAATTGGTGACATGCCAGTGTCAGGGCTGGCAACCCATCTCTGACCAAGACCCCACTTCAGCTCTCCGTTAGTACCCCCAGTAACAGGCCCACCCCGGCTAACGGGCCAGGGATCGCTATAGTCCCCACGGTGGTGGAGTCTGATAAAGAAATACTGCACACTCCCTGCTTTTTAGCTTCACACAGGGACTGAAAATATAGCTCTCGTAAACCCACTCCCAATCCGATACGATGCTGCGCCTCGGTAGCAAAGAACATTAAGCCCGCAGTTACAGTTCGAAGAAAAGGAATATAAGAGGTTTTAGGTGACCGGCGTTGGCTATTATGCTTCTCCAGAGTACACGATCCTTCATGCAAGCCATCAGTTCAGTTAGTGATCTTCTCTCACACCATCCCGTCAGACTGTCCAGTATCATTTCTCTTGGTCTTCCTCTTGATCTTTTTCCTTCTATTTTTCCTCTTGTTATAATATTTTCAATGCCCCCTCTTCTCATTACATGTACTATGAAAGTACATTGTCTCTCTCTTGTCACTGTATTCTCCATTATGCTTTACTGGCTTGGAAACGGGAATTTCTCTCTCTCTCTCACTCTCTCTCTCTCTCTCTCCCACTCTCCCTCTCTCACTCTCTCTCTCTCTCACACACAAACACATACACACATTTTTTTCCTATTTTTTCACTGCTTATCCTGTTAGGTGCGGAAGATTTTTTATGCTTTTATTATGGAAAGTATATATAATTTAATATATCCTATTGACTCTATGTCGATCGTATGTTTTTTGTGGCAGCCTGTTTCTGTGGAGCTCTACGAGGATGTGTGTCATCATCATCATCATGTGCCGTGCCGACTGGCTTTAGCTATTATGCTTCTCCAGAGTATCCGATCCTTCATGCATGCCATGAGTTCAGTTGGTGATCTCCTCTCACACCATCCCGTCAGACTGTCCAGTATCATTTCTCTTGGTCTTCCTCTTGATCTTCTTCCTTCTATTTTTCCTCTTGTTATAATATTTTCAATGCCCCCTCTTCTCATTGCATGTCATATGAAAGTACATTGTCTCTCTCTTATCTTTTTCACAAGGTTTTTTATCTCTCCAGCTCTTCTCATACATTCTTCATTAGTTATTTTTGCTGTCCAGGGGATTCGCAACATTCTTTTAATAAACCACATTTCTGCTGCTTCCAATGATTTTTGTGCAGACTTGCCTATTGTCCATGATTCACTTCCATATAACAAGATAGGTTCAATATAGCATTTTAGGACTCGTTTTCTAACATTCATTGATAAAAATGTGTTAGCTAATATGTTTCTCATTCTCTGAAATGCAGTCTTTGCTTGGCCTATTCTGTTCCTAGTGTGTACATTATTTATTTGCAAACCCAGTCATCACAGGTAAACCTGTTGACTGATCTCGTCACTGCAGTCAGGTCATTCCCAAATCTGTTCCGTTGCCCGTTCCGGTAAGCAACGTAATGTACGAAATTTATGCCGTTTGTGTCTGGTGTGCGTTCACTGTGTGTTCGTCGCTGCCGTTCCTTGTGTCTGGTGTGCGTTCACTGTGTGTTCGTCGCTGCCGTTCCTTGTGTCTGGTGTGCGTTCACTGTGTGTTCGTCGCTGCCGTTTCTTGTGTCTGGTGTGCGTTCACTGTGTGTTCGTCGCTGCCGTTCCTTGTGTCTGGTTATTCTTACCTCGCCCTAGTGCTTTAATTACGTGGAGGTTGGATTTTTTTTCTCGCACACTAGATCTTGTGGATATTGTTTTTTCCCCCTCACACACTAGTTCTTGTGGATATTGGATTTTTACTCGCACACTAGATCTTGTGGATATTGGGGTTTTTCTCACACACTAGTTCTTGTGGATACTGAGGTTTTTTCTCGCATACTAGATCTTGTGGATATTGGGGTTTTTCTCGCACACTAGTTCTTGTGGATATTGTAGTTTTTTCTCGCACACTAGATCTTGTGGATATTGGGTTTTTTCTCGCACACTAGTTCTTGTGGATATTGAGGTTTTTTCTCGCATACTAGATCTTGTGGATATTGGGTTTTTCTCGCACACTAGTTCTTGTGGATATTGGGTTTTTTCTCGCACACTAGATCTTGTGGATATTGGGTTTTTTCTCGCACACTAGATCTTGTGGATATTGAGTTTTTTCTCGCACACTAGTTCTTGTGGATATTGGGTTTTTTCTCGCACACTAGTTCTTGTGGATAATGGGGTTTATCTCGAACATTAGTTGTTTCGTTCTGTGAATGTGAGTTTTTTTTTTTCCCACACCAGTTCTTTCGTTCTGTGGATGTGAAGTTTTTTCCTTACACACTAGTTCTTTCATTCTGTGGATGTGGTTTTTTTTTCCCACACCACTTCTTTCGTTGTGTGGATAAGGAGGTTTTACTCAAACAGCAGTTCTTCATCCCGTGATAAACCTGTACTTCCTCTTTGTATGCACTGATACTATCTAGAGAGCAGAGGTTATCATCAATGTTAAAAGTGTCTGACGAAGAAGTGGTTGAGACCTGTGCTCTGCCGTATATCAAATATACCATCTTTTGTATTAAGATAAACAAATACAGGCTTTGACCATTGCGTGGGACGTTACACTCCACGTTTGTACCTAATACGATTAAACAGCGCTGAACTAAAGTGTAGCCGAATTAATATCTCTCACCACTTTACCGTATATATGGCCATAACAACGCGGAGAAAGTCGTTCTGGTAGATGATGTGCTGGAGTTAGAACAAGAGCAGGTGTTACAGAATCGCTTAAGTGCTATCGCTCCTTGATGGCAGATGTGTTAAGATTAGCAAGTCTTGACACTATTTTGGACCACACGAACGAGTGTAATAGATAAACCAGTTAAATATATGGGAAGAAGAAAACGACAAAACAAAGTAACAAAGCATTACAAAATATGTGAGCAAGGAGAAAACGACAAAACAAAGTAACAAAACAAGGCAAATATGTGAAAATGAATATTCCGTAAGGAAAAAAAAGTCAGATTTTGATGGACAAATAATGCAATCAATCCTCCACTAGGGGATGATGTATGATGAAGATGAAGATGATGTTATATAAAATAACGAAATCTGATAATAAAAAAAGCTGATGCTATCATCACCAGGTGCCGTGCCGACTGGCGTTGGGTGTTATGCTTCTTCAGATTACACAATCCTTCATGCAGGCCATCAGCTCAGTTGGTGATCTCCTCTCACACCATCCCGTCAGACTGTCCAGTATCATTTCTCTCGGTCTTCCTCTGGCTCTTCTTCCCTCTATTTTTCCTGTTGTTATAATATATTCAGTGCTCCCTCTTCTCATTGCATGTCCTATGAAAGCACATTGTCTTTCTCTTATTTTTTTTTACAAGCTATTTTTGTATCTCTCGCTGTTCTCAAACATTCTCCATTAGTTATTTTTGCTGTCCACGGAATTCGCCATATTCTTCTAATAAGCCTCATTTCTGCTGCTTCCAATGACTTTTGTGCAGACCTGCCTATTGTTCATGATTCAAGTCCATATAACAAGATAGGCTTAATATAGCATTTTAGGACTAGTTTTCCAACATTCATTGATAAGGATGTGTTGCATAATATGTTTCTCATTCTCTGAAATGCAGTTTTCACTTGGCCTATTCTTTCTCTTTTGCATTTCCCATCTGAAGTTATTACTGCTCCAAGGTATTTGAATTTCTGCACCTGCTTTAAAATAGTTCCATTTAATTTTATACTTGGATTCTGTTTTTTAGATATAAAAATAGTCTCTGTCTTTTTGATGTTCAAAGTAAGGCCTTTCTTTTCACTTTCTTTTGCGACTTTATCCAGGAGATTTTGCAGGTCTTATTGGTTCTCAGTATCAGTACTGTGTCGTTAGCATATCGAAGGTTGTTAATATTGTATCCTCAATTTTTATGCCTGGTTCTGTGATGATCATTCTTAGAATATTCTCGCTGTACAGTTAAAAAAGATCTGTACACATCCTTGTTGCACCCCTTGTTTTATAGGTTGATATTTTCCAGTTCTATTTTCAACTCGAATTGCTGCTTCCTACTGCCAGTATAGATATTTTACAATCCTCAGGTCTTTGCTGACTATTTTTATGTCTTCAAACATTTTAATAATTTCATCATGTTTCAACTTATCAAATGCCTTGATGTAATCAATGAAGCATAAGTAGAGATAGATCTTTCTGTACTTCTAAAGCTCTTTCTGTTAGTGTTCGTAAAACATAAATGGCATTGTGTGTTCCCTTTCCTTCAACAAATACGAACTGTTCATTTGCTATTTCCATTTTTATCTTTTTCCTTGTTCTTCTCATGATAATTCTCAGAAGTAGCTTCGTTATGTGACATGAGAGGCTGATAGTCCTGTGGTCATCACATTCATTTGCACCTGGTTTCTTTGGCAGTGCTATAAACGTGGATTTAAGCAGGTGACTGGGCATATAACCACTGTTGTAAATGTCATTCAGTAACTTGGTTATTATTTTTATTCCCATCTCCTCTAATGGCTCTATTTCTTCTATTGTTATATTATCAGGCCCAGTTGCTTTTCCTTTATTCGTGTGTTTGATGGCATCTATGATTTATATCTTCAAGTATTGGTGGTTCATCACAGTTTTCAGTGTCTGGTATTAATTCTGGTCTTTCTCCTCCATATAGCTCACCGATGTACTCTGTCCACCTCCCCATAATGTCTTCTTTTCCCATTAACATTTTACCTTCTTTTGATTCTAGGCATCCTGCCTGTGAGTTCACTAATTCGTTTGTGCATGTTTTTGCTGTATTTATTATGGGAGTCCTTTATTTGTCTGCACTGATAATTTATCCACACTTTCTTTGTTTCTCTGCATTTGCGTCTTATTTCTTTACTTATCTTGCTATATTTTTCTTGATTATTTTTACTCCTCCTCTTGTCCATCAGTCCTATGATATCATCTGTCGTCCATTTATTCTTTGGAAGCGGGGGGGGGGGGGGGGGCTTCTTTTTTTTGGTGGTATGATCTCCTTAACAGTTTGGTGGATAGAATCTCTTAACATTGCCCATTGTTCATCTATAGTATTTCTTTTTGGTATTGCATTGTATCTATTTGTTATAATAACTCTGTATTGTTTTCGCAGTTCTTGGTCATTTTTAAGGAGTTCTGCATTCACTTTGATGTTTCTCACCTTTGTGCATGCTTTCTTTAGCTTTATTCTAATTTTTCCACAGAGTGAAGCTGATGTACCATGCAGATAAAGTTTTAATAATTTTTACAACTTTTTGCGCATCTCTGTGGTATACGGGTGAAAACTTCTGCTGTTTATACTCGTAGTTATGGAAGAAGCTGGTTTTCCTAAAACTTAAGCTATTTTAAAATATGTACATATGACTGGTAACTAATATTCTGATTTTCAAAATGGTTGTAAACGTAGACTTTGCTTCAAAAAAGTAGCAAGATCTAAAAGTTTGTTGTAAAAATATCCAGCAGCTCACATTTTGTTATAAAAATGACCGGGATGTAAAAGAAGTAAAAGCCCGGAGAAGGAGGAGGCGATGTCGAAATGATTTGTTCTTGATCCTCATTATTCTGATCTGATACAGCAGGAAGCAGAAGGCACGCATAAACCTTTTGAATGAGACTTGTCCGAGGGCAGTCACTGACGTGTTTCTGCAGCTTTTCACGCACTCACTCACACACACACATTCACTCACACACAACTCACTCACACACTCACACACAAACTCACTCACACACACTCACACATACAAACTCACTCATACACAGACCCTCACACACACAGAGACACTCACACAAAAACTCACTCACACACACTCACACACACAAACTCACTCACACACAGACCCTCACACACAGAGAGACACTCACACACAATATACTACACTAAAGGGGCATTTCCCTTGTACGGTTAATAGAAATCTGAATAAGGGAGATAACTGAGTAATTGATGAGTTACCACTCTCCAGACAGTTCAAATTGAGTAGATCCCCTTTTATTATGTCTTGTTTTGAGGGACTCCCATTTCTTTGCCACTGAGGCATATACAGGATACTGTGTATGTGTTCACAATTTTCTTTCATTTCTTGGCACTCTAAAGGGTGGTGTGGGCAATTGCCCTATCGTATGATCTTCCATGAGACAATGGAAGTAAAGAACAGGCCATTTTTTAAAACGTTGTCCACCAATCTATATCGTTGTCGACCTCTTGCTCTTTTTTCCTTCTACCTTTCCCACTGGTGTGACTTTCATTATTGTACCAGGTCGCTTGATATGACAAAAAAAAAATTAAATATCTAAAATGTTTTCATCATTATTTTTCTTTTCAGTTGAGTTAGTACTTCTTTGTTTTACTTTGCCGTCCATGAAGTCTCTCCGATTCTTCTAAACTGTATATCCTCATTTCAAGCGCCTCGATTTTCTTTTCCGTTTTCAACGTCCATGCTTCTACATCAGAGAGGAGTCTGGGATACACATAACTTTTCATGAATCTCATCTTCAGTTGCTGTGGTATATGTTAAGTACTTTTTCAGCTGTTGAATGTTTTTTAAAAATTATTATTACTATTCTCCTATGAATTTCCACTTCCCATTTCCTATTATCTGTTATCATGTGTCCCGTATATGTGTTCTGTCACGTGTTCTAGTGTGTCTCATATTTATATTTACAGCTAGTGTTTTGTTCTTTCCTGGTGACTGTCATGACCTTTATCTCTCTTAATATCTATTTCCAGACCACAGTTTTGGTCTGTTTATTTGGTTCATTTAAAAAAATTGGACTGAGCTTGGCCTCTTGCACTGAGAAAACGAAAGACAGAACAAGTTGAAGGATCGGTGCTGCCAGCCTTCCATGCGGACATGGCACAAGATGATGATAGAATAATGGTCCCTAAGGTGGGCACTATCGCCTCCTGTGGGCATTGGGAAGATCCGGGAGGTGGGGAGGGGTATTGATGAGGGATCGACAGGAGATATATCAAAGTGGACACTACCCTTCCACCCCCCCCCCCCCCGCAGACATTAGGAATATCGGGGGGGGGGGCTATGAATAAAGGATCGACGGGAGATATTAGAACGCCTGAACGAAATCCAGAGTGGATTAGGGGGGAAGAGGATGTGGCTTGGGAGACAAGGGGGCGATAGCCTGAAAAAATTATGGGAACCACTGATATAGAATAACATATATATCAGATGTTAAAGCGACCGCCGAGTGTTCAGCTAACAAAATCAGCCACAGTGAGAACAGGTCACATTATTTGTAGATGACGGTGTATGGTTCAGTGTTATAAAAAGAAAGAGTGAGGAAAGCGGGGGCTCAGATTGACGTAGCCAATCGCTGACTTTCACTTTGTGCTCTACTACGTCTGCCTGGGCGCATTTTGTGCCGGCCTTTCCTTACTAGTAGGAGGCTAAAAAGCTAAGTCTATATTTTTCATCTATTTTTCTTGTTTTTGTCTGTTGTGTTGTTTTTGTATGTGATCCTTGAAAAAAAAGGCTTTTGCCGTAGTTATGGATTGTTTTATGTTCTTCATTTGTATGTGCTCATCATACTTTTCGCCATTCTTGTTTCCCTCCAACTTCCTGACTCTTTCTATCTTTTTTAAAAATTCAGCTATACATTTATTTTCATTACTAGAACCGGTTTTTACAGCAATTGTTATTTCTTTTATGTCTCACATTATTTCTACAAACATTTAAAGTGTTTGTGTCTCGTCTTTCGTGTATTCTAAGTTTATTTTTCCTACTTTAAGAAAAAACAAATAGCCTGTCTTCACTGGCTAGCAAAATAGGACTTGAAATTAACAAGGACAAAACAAAAACAATGAAAATTCCCTTTCATCAAAATGGAAAAATACACGTAGAAGGGACAGATATTGAAGTAGTCAATCAATTTGCATACCTTGGCAGCTACAAAGACCAGGATGGTGACACTAGAAAGGAAGTTATGATCAGAATTGCAAAAGCAGCATCAATCTTCAAGAATCTTGAGAACATATGGAATTCAAAAGTTATAAGCACAAAAACCAAGTTAAGACTATTCAATTCAAATGTAATATCCACCCTCATTTATGCATGTGAAAGCTGGAAAACAACTAAAGAAACAGAAAAGAAATTAGACTCTTTTGAAAGGAAATGCCTAAGGAAAATACTCGGCATCAAGTGGAACGAATTCAAGAACAACGCAGAGATAAGACAGATGACTGAACAACAACCAGTCTCATGGGTGATCAGGAAAAGGAGATGGACATATGTTGGTCACTTGATGAGAAGAAATGATCAGAGAATCCAAAAACAAGCTATCAAGTGGAACACAACAGGCCAAAGAAAAAGAAGCAGACCGCGTGAAACTCTGAAGAGGACAATGTTAAGAGAGGCCACATTAACAGGTATAAAATCCTTTAATGAGGTTGAAAGGCTCGCTGAAGACAGAAAAAATTGGCGAACTACTTTGCGAGCCCTATGTGACGTTTAACGGCAGAGGAAGGAGATAAGATAAGATAAGATCCTACTTCAGGGCAGAGTCATATTCTAATGTTAGAGCAAATTTTCCTGCTTCTGCCTAAAGTCATATTCTAGTGTTGAAGCAAATTATCCTGTTCTGCCCAGAGTATATTGTAATATTACAGCAAATTATCCTTCTACTGCCTACAGTCATATATTAGTGTTAGAGCAAATTATCCTGCTTCTGCCTAGAGAATATTCTAGTGTTAGAGCAAATTGTCCTCATTCTGCCTAGATTCATATTCTAGTGTTGGAGCAAATTATCCTGCTTCTGCCTAGAGTCATATTCTAGTGTTAGAACAAATTATCTTGCTTCTGCCTAAAGTATATTCTAGTGTTAGAGCAAATTATCCTGCTCCTGCCTAGAGTCGTATTCTAGTGTTGGAGCAAATTATCCTGCTCCTGCCTAGAGTCATATTCTAGTGTTAGAATAAATCATCCTGCTTCTGCCTAGAGTTGTATTCTAGTGTTAGAACAAATTATCCTGCTTCTGCCTAGAGTCGTATTCTAGTGTTAGAACAAATTATCCTGCTTCTGCCTAGAGTCATATTCTAGTGTTAGAACAAATTATCCTGCTTCTGCCTAGAGTCATATTCTAGTGTTAGAACAAATTATCCTGCTTCTGCCTAGAGTCGTATTCTAGTGTTAGAACAAATTATCCTGCTTCTGCCTAGAGTCGTATTCTAGTGTTAGAACAAATTATCCTGCTTCTGCCTAGAGTCATATTCTAGTGTTAGAACAAATTATCCTGCATCTGCCTAGAGTCATATTCTAGTGTTAGAACAAATTATCCTGCTTCTGCCTAGAGTCGTATTCTAGTGTTAGAACAAAATATGTATTGTAGATCTCGAAAAAAAGTAAAAAAAAAACGAAAATAGGTGGGAGAGAGAGAGAGAAAGAAAAATAGTAAACAAAGAAAATAGCTGGAAGAGAGAGAGAGAGAGAGAGAGAGAGAGAGAGAGAGAGAGAGAGAGAGAGAGTAAACAAAGAAAAAAACTGGGAGAGAGAGAAAGAGAAATAGTAAGCGAATTATTGTGACTCGAGTCCCAGACTCCGATAAAAGGATAGATCAGATAGCCAGGACCAGACAATGGACTATCATCTCGACCATTTAGCAAGCTGCCCTGGCTAGGCGATTCTACCGGAGTTCGAGTCCCTTACAATTGTTCCTTCTCTCGTTGTCTTAAGTGCTAAATCTACTTTTCCCCCTCTCACTGTCTTAAGTGCTAAATCTACTTTTTCCCCTCTCATTGTCTTAAGTGCTAAATCTACTTTTTCCCCTCTCCTTATCTTAAGTGCTAGTTAACTTTCCCCCTCTCACTGTCTTAAGTGCTAAATCTACTTTTATTTTTTCCTCGAGTCTACTGTACATATTTTCTCTGTCTTGTTTCGAACATGCGAAAAAGAGCAGTCACCAACCGAAACTGTCTTTCGCCAGTACTTCCCCTTCTAGCAGCTGATCTCCTGTATTAAGTTTTTAAGGCATCAAATAACTTGATTCTTGATACAGGCGAAAAAAAAAAGTTAGAATATGGTGCATTTACAAAGAGGGCCAGTTTTTGTTTTTTACTTTATATGTCGAAAACTTTCTGTACAGAAAACCACAATCACATCACGATAATAGTAACATTATGATAAACATTATACAAGGTCCGACAATTAACGAATGAGACTAATTACATAAAAAAATAAAATTAACAATAGCTGAAGATATAAATAACCTGTATTTTGTTCAAAGTAAGCCACTTGTGAATTGATACAACAACTGGCACGATTTAACAAATGTTGGAACTACCTCTGCAGTTCTTCTGTTGGTATGGCCCTTAAACTCGATGTTACGGCCCTTTGGATGTCATCCGTATCGTCAAAGAAGCGTCCTTTCAATTGTAACTTTAATTATGGGAATAGAAAATAATCACAGGGAGACAAATCTGGAGAATAGGGTAGATGGTTGAGAATACAAACTTGTTTTTGGGCCAAAAATTCATGTACAACTACCACCCGGTGAGCCGGTGCATTATCATGAAAAAGGAAAAAAAATGCCAGATGTTGAATACTCCGGTCGGACTCGGGGAATCCTTTTAAATAGGCGTTTAAAAATATTTAAATAAGCTTTGGCAGTAACAGTATGTCCCTCTGGAAAAAAATTATTTGTGAATAACTCCTTTGCTGTCGTATAAGCACACCACTATTGTCTTCACTTTCTACTGTTGAAGATGACATTTTTGCCTTTTGGTAATGATGATGACTTTCACTTAGCACTTTGGCGTTTAGTTGTGGGATCATAGCGGAAAATCCATGTTTCATCTTCTGCAACAATTAAATTTAAGAAATGTTTATTTTTGCGACACGTTTTGATGATGTCTTTTGCGTACTCAACACGCTGTTTTTGGTCATCAGACAACGCATATAGTATAAATCGGCAAGCAACTTTTTTCTTGCCTAAATCTTCCACTAAAATTTTATGAATAGTCTCTCGATTAACACCAAATTCACCAGCCATCATCCTCACACTCAAACAACGATCTTCTTGTATCCGTTCTCTGACTTTTGCAATGAGTTATTCAATACGAACAGAAATTGGGCTTCCATGTCTAGTTGCATTTGTAATCGTTTTCACACTAATTTTGAATAGCGAATTCAATTCAAGTGCCATGCCGCGTGGCGTATGCGATCATTTCTCTCCACAGTTCCCTGTCTTTTACGTTGATTATGAGATCTGCAGATGACTTTAAAAAGCAAATTATAGCAAAGATCACAGGCAGACAAGTGGGATATATAGGATTTTTCCAAAGAAGAGGAACATTGGAACACACTGTGGCAACTGGAAAAAATGAAGGAAGAAGATACAGAGAGAGAAGTTACTTTATGAGCTGTCAATGTGGAATCGGGAATACCACGTGAAATCTGTGCACGAGATAAACAATTATCCCCATAAACTTGTCACATCAATTCAACAGCCTCAATGGCACTTTTCCCGAGTTTCAAACAGAATTTAATGTTAGTTTTTAGCTCCATGCTGATTACGTGACAATGCATCTCTAACTAGGTCAACAAAATGGCGGCTTGTTTGTCATCTGCTTTATCGGACGCGATGAAAAGTTGCCAGATCATAGATGAAGGTTGCCTCTTTGGATTCCATGATATGCTTCATAGATTGTATTTTTGTCTTGGCCATAATAAAATCAGTCCCATTTGTTAATTATCGGACCTTGTATACACGTAACATTTACTTACTAAATAAAAAGAAGAGTCAACAGTGATAAACATTTAATCAATGCCTACAATCACAAATTTCTCTTTTATTTTTATTTTGCGAGTAGTGAAAGAATTCCCCCCTCCCCCTTTTTGTTCTTTTTAAATCACGACAGATTTACGATTTAGGGTATCATTTAACCATATAGACTACTATTTCACGACATTGATGGCGGAAAAGTTATTATCCATATTATTTGTATCGTTAAACTGCAAACGAATTGAAGTTAATTTTCATAGAGCCCATGAAAACAACATAATAAATGCGTCACAAACCACTGGCGTATGCAGACAAAAGAACTAATGAATCCAGTAAACCACATTGCTTATATCTAAAACGGTGCATCTTAGCCTGGGGTCCACGGAAAAAATTATGAGAGTCCACCGACCAGCAAAAGGATTGTCTCGATAAATATAATGTGACGGGGGTACCATTTATTGCTTTATTTTTAATGAGAAGTCCGCAGTAGTTCTCAGGCCGTGAAAGGGGTCCACAGATCTGTTTCCCTCTAAGCTGCGCAGACACACATACACACACATACAAAATTATGTCTTGTACACAGTTTTATAAGGCGCGCAAAAAATAAATCAAGACAAATAAAATTGCTACTTTTATTTTCCAGTTTCCTAACGTTCTCTGTGTTTAGTAGCGCTGAAAAAAAAGTGTTAACATTACATGAATTTTCATGATTTCTTTGGATTACAGTATTTTTTCTTCTACGAAAACTTCAAAATACACTTCGTAATTCAATGCTGCAATGCATTATTTGTGCATAATTTTTGTTTGTACATAAGTTCAAAATTTTGCACACAAACCACAAAACCTCAGAGGGCACATTGGTCCACGTTCAGAAAAAGTCGAGAGCCAGTGATTTAATTCCCAACATTTTTTAATGCGATCCTAAACCATTAACATGACGTAAACTTCACCTTTAATCACAAAAAACTTACACATAAAGTCACTTTCTAAATAACCCAAGATTTTACAAAGAATTTTATGAAATAAGCCCATTCCAAAACAGTCTAAAAAAACTTACTCAAATTCCAATGAATGAATGTGATTGCTGTTATTTTAGTACTTACGTTTTCAAGATATGACCTAGGAGAATTTCCCTTAAATCCTGTAAATTGTTGTTGTTTTGTTTTATTATTTCTATTATTATTAGTATTATTATTGTTACTATTATTATTATCATTATTATTATTAGTATTATTATTATTTCTCATATCTTCTCGTGACTTTTTCTCTGAGTATTAGACCTCACCTCGCGCCAAACTTATTTGAGTGACCACTAATGTCGGGAACAACTGCTCTGGTGATGCTCATTCTGCAGCTAATGTTCACTTTTTTTTTCTTTCTTCAATGAGTCATGCTTCCGATCTCGCTTCTTCTTCTTCTTCTTCACCTTTCCAAGCCATTAAGGCTCATTACTACAGATAAACTTCGCCTCTATTCATCTCTATTTATAATCTTCTCTCTCCAGTTGGTGACACCAATTTCTTGTATATCCTCTTCTATGTTGTCTTTCCATCTCTGTCTTGGTCTACCCCTTGATCTTGTTTTCCTTATCTCTTATGCATACATCATTTTCGTTTGTCTGTTCTCGTCCATTATTTCTACATGCCCCAGCCAGCGTAGTCTGTTCAGTTTCAAGACATTTATAATTCATTGAGATTTAAATAAGCTGTTCAGTTCAGTGTTCTTTCTAGCTCTCCATTCTCCACTGTTGGTATCCTTTATCGGCCCAAAGATTCTTCTTAGGATCTTGTTCTCAAAGATCTGCAATTGTTCATTTTTCTTTATCGTACTCCTTGTTTCTAATCCATATATGACGGCTGGTCTTATTATAGTTTGCTCTCGTTACACATGACAAGAATTGAGGTTGTGAGCCACAGACTTGTGAAACAGCTTAGTCACTTGTAGAACTAAACCTCGGAGCTGTTGTTCGGGCCACAGTCACTTTACCAATAAACCCCGTCAGCAAAGCAAGTTTGTGTACAGCTCGCAGCTTTGTTCCCAGGCAAAAATGTGCGCACTTTGTCTGCTTCTAACTAAAAGTTTGTGCATAGCTTTTATCGTTGTCTGTATCTAAATAAATATTTGTGCACAGCTGGTAGCCTTGTCTGCCTCTAAATAAAAGTTTATACACAGCTTTCAGTTTTGTCTGCCTCTAAATAAAAGTTTATACACAGCTTTCAGTTTTGTCTGCCTCTAGCTAAAAGTGTGCCTCAGATAAAGATTTATTTCTGTTTTGTCTCCCTGGCACCAGCTCCATTACTCAACACACAAAACCAACCTAAAGTAATTTCTTGCTTTTCTTATTACATGAAACTCATAATATTTCAACAAGCCGCGTCTTGTAGTGGCCATACGTTCATAATGAAAGTCATCTTGGAGTACGTGAAATATTGACTTATCTTTAGGTAGAAAATGTGGCGCATATTTTGAACTCGAAAGAAAATAAAAATAAGTCTCATTTTAATTCACGAATAATTCCTGTAGCGTGTGTTCGGGACAAAGGGGAATAAAGACCATGGTAAATTGGACAATCAGGCATAAAAATTGGAGGATACCATATTAACAACCTTCGGTATGCTGACAACACAGTTATGATAGCTGAGAACCAACAAGACCTGCAAAATCTCTTGGATAAAGTCGCAAAAGAAAGTGAACAGAAAGGCCTTACTTTGAACATAAAAAAACCCACAGACTATGGTTATATCTAAGAAACAGAATCCACCAGCATAAAATTAAACGGAACTATTCTAAAGCAGGTGGAGAAATTCAAATACCTTGGAGCAGTAATAACTTCAGATGGGAAATGCAGAACAGAAATTAGGAACAGAATAAGCCAAGCAAAGACTACATTTCAGAGAATGAGAAACATATTAGCCAACACATCCTTATCAATGAATGTTAGAAAACAGGTCCTAAAATGCTATATTGAACCTATCTTGTTATATGGAAGTGAATCATGGACAATAGGCAAGTTTGCACAAAAATCATTGGAAGCAGCAGAAATGTGGTTTATTAAAAGAATGTTGCGAATCCCCTGGACAGCAACAATAACTAATGAAGAATGTATGAGAAGAGCTGGAGAGACAAAAAAAAAACCTTGTCAAAAAATAAGAGAGAGACAATGTACTTTCATAGGACATGCAATGAGAAGAGGGGGCATTGAAAATATTATAACAAGAGGAAAAATAGAAGGAAGAAGATCAAGAGGAAGACCAAGAGAAATGATACTGGACAGTCTGACGGGATGGTGTGAGAGGAGATCACCAACTGAGCTGATGGCTTGCATGAAGGATCGGGTACTCTGGAGAAGCATATTAGCCAACGCCAGTCGGCACGGCACCTGATGATGATAATGAAATTGAACAATGGTGAAAAACGTATATATACGTCATTATTTAAGTAATTGCTGTGAAAAACCGAAGCTGATGTCAGTGGAGCAGGAGCGGAAATCAGAGGACAACATGGGTGAACAGAAGCCACACAGTGAACATTTTGTATAGGGTTCAGATCATGCCCTCTTCGGGAAATCCCAAAGAAGACAAGAAAACGAATTAGATAATTCTAAGGAGATTAGAACTAAAGGCAGGATAGAAGAATATTTGTGGAAATATGCAAGGATTTGTATGATTCACTTGGGGGTGAAGACGCTTGTCCAGTGAGGAAATCAACGACCCATAGCTGATATGCCAGCATCAGGGTTAGCGAACCATAGTTGACCAAGACCCTGTCCCACCTCTCCGTGGTACCACCAGTAGCAGGCCTAGCCTGGCTAACGAGGGAGGGACCGCCATAGTCCCCATGTTGGTGGATTCTGCCAAAGAAGCATTTCACACCCCCTGCTTTTTAGCCGTACCCTGGGACTGAATAAGTAGCTGCCATAACCCACTCCCACGCCGATACGATGCTGTGCCTCAACACCTCTACAGCATCGGCTGCAAAGAACAGCTCGCAGTTACAGGGAGTTCGTACAAGTACATGTATGATTCAAGTGTATCTGGATAGATAAGAGAAAACTGTTTGATTTGTGATATACACAAGATATATTAAAGATTACATTGATAACGAATGTGATAATATAAACCGCGTCAGTTCTTATACGTTATAAATTGTTTAGAAAGTATCTCCACGTACCTTCGATGTTTCATTCACTCGCCTCTGATTTTCTGATTTAGAAAATTTGCTTTCCGTTTTTCTCGCATAAAACCAAATTCTTATCAGCTCTTGAGTGTTGCTTGTTAGAGAATATGAATGTTTATTTGCCATCCATTGTTTGCTTAACTCTTGAAGTGTATTTATCACCGTCATTTTTTTTAACAAACTAATGCAACTTTCATATTCTTTACAGACAGACAGACAGACAGACAGACAGACAGACAGACAGGCAGGCAGGCAGGCAGTGTATTGCTTTTGATAACTCACATTTAATACTTGCTTTTAAATTCTTCACTTATAATACTTGCTTTTAAATCCTTCACATTTAATATTTGCTTTTAAATTCTCCACATGTAATACTAGCTTTTAAATTCTTCACTTTTAATACTTGCTTTTAAATCCTTCACATTTAATATTTGCTTTTAAATTGTTCACATTTAATACTTGCTTTTAAATTCTTCACATTTAATACTTGCTTTTAAATTCTTCACATTTAGTTCTTGCTTTTAAATTCTTTCTATCAGTATTATTCTTCACTGCTTCTGAAAAATGCATAGAATATTTTTGGTCTCTTTTCTTCCATTAATATCTCTGTAGAATTAGTTTACGGCTGTTTATTAGGTCATGGCGACAAGAGTTGGTCTTCAGTGACATTTAGTTAGAAACCATCAAGCACACAAAATGTGGCTGCTAAGAGAAACGTAGAACAGATTATATGCGCTTCAACAGATACTAACCTCAATAAATTGTATTTTTTCCGTGCATTATTTATTAATAAAACTAGAAAAGAAATGCTTGTGCGAGAAAACATCGAAGCAAAATTAAAAGGACGAGATTTGTTTTGTATAAGAAATCGTTGGCACGGGATGTAAAAGGTTAAAAATCACACGTAGATCAGTGGCTAGTCATTGGACTATTGAAAGTTTTAAAAAATGTACACAATAATCATACAACGTACACTTGAAATCTAATACGAAAAGTAATGCACAGGTGAAAACATGTGTTAATTAGTAAACGAATAAAGCTTTTTTTTTCATTGCTACCAATGATATAAGACATCTAAGGTGAATATTAATAAGTTTCGAAATGAAAACAAGCTACTAACAAGAGTAAATCTTTGTTAGAAAGTGGCAAGGACTACAGATCTCGAAGCCTTCTTTCCAAAAGTCGAGTAGTCACGTCAAGAGGTCGAAATCGGTAAGGATACAGACGTCGGAGGAAAAGTCGTCTTGCTTGTCGCCAAGTAGTCAGGTCGTAGGGCGAAGCCAGGTAGCCTAGGTAATTCGCATCCAGTCCGTCAGGGTACAGATCGTCTTCCAAGATTTCATCATCATCATCTTCCTTATCATTCTGTTCATTATTTTCTTCATTGCTCTCGTCTTCGTTGAGGCCAGACTCATTCTTGTCTTTGTCGTTGTGCTTCCCTGACAGTTTCTTCACCTTTGACCTGATGAGGTAGTGCGAAAGCAAGCGTTCCGCCCTTTCATCCGCATCAAGCTTTTCGGCCTCGATCTCAGTTAACCTGCGGTTGTAGGCACACCTGGTCTCGAATGCGGGTAAGCTTCGCCGAGATGTTACTGGGTCATTCAAGAACAAAAACCTCCTGGATTGCAACAAGGAAACCTCAAGGGGCGTCAGGTCAAGATCAAGGATGTCCAAGGAGTCCTGAAAAGCAATCGAAGCTTTTCTGGTGAGAGAGTTCAGATAGAGACGTCTGGCCAACATTCTGGTTCTCACTAGGTCAGCGAGACCGTTTCTCTTGGCGATTTCAATGGCTGTCTCTCTCTTTGGAGCACGGCTCATTTCTGAAATGTCTGTTAGTCAAAGAATGGCTTCTTCCATCGATATATTGAAATGTTTAATTACATTAACCGTGAGGTTCTTAGCGTTTTCAGTCACTCTAGGAAATTTAGAACATAATTTTGATGATATAGTTCTCTAAAATTGATCACTTGTCTATGTCAGATTCATATGCACAGAACTTTCAGTCAGAATGACACGAACAGTCTCTCGAGTTTCTCTGCGGCGTTGACAGAGAACAGCGCGACTTTTAAAGTTAACCAAGCCTGTTTAATTGTGTTAATGCAGTTTTACCTGACTAGCAAAGCTCTAGGGAATAAAATAATCAGAGGTTTCGGTGCCACGGGGCGTGTGGGAATGTTATATATTAGACTGGCTCACGCGAAAATGCCTGTCAGTGTTGCTAACGTTTCGTGCACACTGGCAGGATCACAACTATGTTAAATAAGTTTTCTTAAAAGCTTGTTTGTAAACGTCGCATTTTTTAAAGTGCGTAAACCGGTGTGACGTGCAAGATGGCGGACGTTTTTCAACGCTCTGGCCGGCATGCAGAAATCATGTAATAATACATTCAGGCAGAGACAACGGTAAACGGTAAATTTAATAATACATTCAGGCAGAGACAACGGTAAACATCAAGAGGGGGTAGGTATTGTTATGTCAAGTGTAGCAGCAAAGAGCCTTGTAGAATGGGAACCAGTGAACAGTCGTATAATAAGAGCACGATACAACCTAAGACACGGAAGAATGACAATAATACAGTGTTATGCACCCACGAACGATGCAGATGATGAGGTGAAAGACGATTTCTATCAACAATTACAACAAATCATCAACAAAGTCCCTAAAAACGATATCCTAATTGCCATGGGGGACTTCAACGCTAAGGTAGGGAAAGATAACACCGACGTTGAAAAAGTAATGGGGAAAGAAGGAATTGACATGGTTAATCAGAACGTAGAAAGATTAATTGAAATATGTCTAACAGAAGGCATGGTCATTGGAGGCACAATATTTCCACACAAAGAGATACATAAAACAATGTGGATATCTCCAGATGATTGAACTAGAAACCAGATAGATCATTTTTATATTAGAAAGCAATACAGAACATCAGTGATAGATATAAGGGTCTGTGTATAGGGAAAATAAAAATAAAACTGAAAAGCCAACACAAGAAATCAATACACAGAAAGATAAACAACCACAACCTACAAGAAGAGAATACTAACAGTAATTTCATTCAGGAACTTGCCAATCATTCCACAACACCCAGTGAAGTAGAGGAGATAGGTATAGATGAATTATGGAATTCTTACAGCACAGCCATAATCATAGCAGCAAAAGCAAGCGCTGGACTGAAAAAAAAAATAGAAGAGCATGGATATCAGAAAACACATGGAAGTACTTACATGAAAGACGAGCAGCTAAACTAGACACGATGAATGTAAAAACAGATCTTGGGAAAGATCTGGCGAAAACAACATACAAAGAAATAGACAAGAAAGTAAAACGTTCAGCTAGAAGGGATAAAAGAGAATACATAGACAATATGGCAAAAGAAGCAGAGAAGCAGCAAAAATAGGAGACAGCAAAACTTTATATAACATACAAAAGAGGCTAACAGGTACTATTACCAGTCCTTTGCAAAACTGGAACCCTATTAACATCAAGTAAAGACTAAAAGCAAAGATGGGCTGAACACTTCCAAGAAATATTTAATCGACCACACCCAAAAGAATTGTTAAACCTTGAAACCGACTTACCAGCCCTACAACAAAATGTCAACCTAGATGAAATTACATTGCATGAAATTGAAACAGCAGTGAATTTAATGGGTAAAAAAATTGCTGCAGGTGAAGATGAAATAACACCCAAAATGTTAAAAGCTATCAACAGTGACAATATGAGACAACTACATAGAATGTTTAATAAGATTTGGAAAGAAGAAAAGGTCCCTTCTAAATGAAAAAAAGGAATCACTGTTAAAATACCAAAAAAAGAAAAAGGTACCCTTAGTGACTGTAACAATTGGAGAGGAGTAACCTTAATATCAGTTGTGTCAAAAGTATTTTGCAAGGTCATTTTGAATAGACTTAAAAATATAGTGGATACTGCAATGAGAGAAGAACAAGCAGGATTTCGAAAAGGAAGAAGCTGTCTCGACCAGATCTTTACTCTAAGAATAATACTTGAAGGACAAATTGAAAAGCAGAAACCATTAATACCGACTTTCATAGACTATAAAAAGGCATTTGATAGCATACACAGAGATTCATTGGAGAGAATTTTAAGTCTATATGGAATACCATCTAAAATTGTCAACATCATTAAGGACTTCTACAGTGGATATGTTTGTGCAGTCAAAACAGAAGAAGGGATGAGAGAATGGTTCCAGATTGAAACAGGCGTGAAACAAGGATGTATACTGTCTCCTTTACTTTTTGGGATTACAGTAGACTTCATAATGAAAAAATGCTGCACAGGTAACATAGGTATTGACTGGGTACATGGGACCCAACTAGAAGATCTTGATTTTGCTGATGACATAACTCTTATTAGTAACAATGTGAATTCCATACAAGAAAAAACAGATAGCCTGTTTTCACTGGCTAGCAAAATAGGACTTGGCATTAAAAAAAGACAAAACAAAAATAATGGAACTTCCCATTAATCAAAATGGAAAAATACACGTAGAAGGAACAAATATTGAAGAAGTCAGTCAATTTGCATACCTTGGCAGCTACACAGAACAGGATGGTGACACCAGAAAGGAAGTTAGAATTAGAATTGCAAAAGCAGTACTGACCTTCAAGAATCTTGAGAACATATGGTATTCAAAAGTTACAAGCACAAAAACCAAGTTAAGACTATTCAGTTCAAATGTAACATCCACCCTCATGTATGCATGCTAAAGCTGGAAAACAACTAAAGAAACAGACAACAAATTAGATTCTTTTAAAAACAAATGCCTAAGGGAAATTTCTCGGCATCAAGTGGAACGAATTCAAGAACAATGCAGAGATAAGACAGATAACTGAACAACAACCGGTCTCATGGGTGATCAGGAAAAGGAGATGGACATATGTTGGTCACGTGATGAGAAGAAACGATCAGAGAATCCCAAAACAAGCTATCAAGTGGAACACAACAGGCCAAAGAAAAAGAGGCAGACCACGTGAAACTCTAAAGAGGACATTGTTAAGAGAGGCCAAATTAATAGGCATAAAATCCCTTGATGAGGTTAAAAGGCTCGCCGAAGACAGAAAAAATTGGCGAACTACTTTGCGAGCCCTATGTGACGTTTAATGGCACGAGAAAGATATAAGATATAAGAAACATCACTGGTCATTATTATTAGAAGTTACATCCTTTTAAAAAATCTAACACATCATGACGCCATGTAATATAGCAGAGAGCACTCGAGTGGTGAAAAAATAAACTCTCAGAATAACAAAATTGCTAAATGGTTGGGACATGTGCTCCGAATGACTGACAACTCACTACCAAAAATAGCACTAAGATGGACACCACAGGGGAGCAGAAGTAAGGGTAGACCAAAAGAGACATGGAGAAGAACAACAGAAAGGATGTTGAGCAATAGAGGGCTCACCTGGGCAAGAGCAGAAAAAAAGGCGAAAGACAGGCATTTGTGGAAAACCCTTGCGGAAGCCCCATGTGCCCTGGGCACTTAAGGTTCAGAGAGAGAGAGAGAGAGATATTTGTTACTTCACAATACAACAATGAGAAAATATTGAGAGAAAAAGATGAAGAATTTCATTCTTTTCATGTATTATTATTATCCTTCACTCTTATATACTAATATCCCTCGATTTGGCTATCACGTGATATGCACGTGATAAGTAGTGTGTGTATATATATATATATATATAAATTATATAAAGTACAATACGTTATAACACATACACAAACTCGCTGATGTCTCGTCAATTGTGGTAGGTATCCGGAAAATCATGCAAGTTCATTATTCGGAATTTTCTCAGCGAAACTGATGTCCACCAATCGAAAGTCACCGGTGGTCCAGAACCATGTGCTAAACTGGGGGCGTTTCATTTATGTGGACGCTGGTGTCTTTTCGTTGCAGAGTAACATTTATCACGAGATACAGAAATCATCAATATCACAGGGCGCCGTCCCGAAGATTGTAGTCATCAGACTGTCACTTCTTTCAATTTCTCTGGAGCTACATCATCAGCCCGTCATCTTTCTCGTCATCTTTGGCACCAGGTCACCATACTGCCCCCTCCCCCTCTCTCTTCTATCTATCTCTCACTCTCATTTTCTGTGGTCCCACATCATCAGACAATTCATGATCCTCCCTCCCTCTCTCTCCCTCCCTCTCTCTCTCTCTCTCTCAGCCCTCCTATGCCTCTCCTCATGTCATATCTTTCCGCTTGTCATAAGTCTTCTTCAAGTCATATACACCCAATAATTCTAGATCATTTCATTAAAATGTGTTTTATACATTTTATGTTCTGTTGAAGTCTCCATGCTTGCCTATCATCTTAGCTGTCAAAGCAAATTTTAACTTTTTTTTTTCTAAAGAAATGTTTAAAATTTGTTGCCCACAGTGATCTCTGCATTACTCATGATTCATTTTTACTCATTTCATAAAGTAGGACACTCTCAATAAATAATTTAGTACTTGTTTTCTGAAATTTGGAGACGGTAATAGATTACACTGTCCTTTTTTTGTGTGTTGGATGCAGCTTTTTGCTTGATATTATTCATGATTCTATTTTTTTTTAAATTTCTACAGTAGATTAATAAAAACTACAACAAAATACTGACGGGAGGGGAAATGTCCACTTGTACATTACTAATATTTTTAAAAGTTACATTAAAAAGACAAATAACCAACCATAGAACAGATACAGAACAATATAAAAAAGAAACTTACGTAGAAGTGTGAAGTAGAGCTTGGCATGGAGAAAGGAACATAGCGTGAGAAGCTGACAGTATTGCCACTATAAAACAGCTACAAAGATTGCTTTGCGCTTGAGTCAATAAATAATTCAATAAACGCCCAGGTAGGGTAAACTTATTAGGTAGAAGCATTGGATAGATAAGAGAGAAATGTTTACTGTGAAGCTAACAGTACATTGTTTTTTTTTCTTGTTTTCTCTATCTAGATATTCGTGGTGTTAGAAAATAAACAACACGTAACCGCACTGTAAGTTTTTTTTAATGTCTAAACCTGTTCAGGTATTCGCTATTTCAAAGATTCCCAAACTTTTTTTAATTGAAGGAGGCTTCTACTAGAAAAAAAAATACATGTTGAAGTTTTCATAAAAGTCTTCACGATATATCATGAACATTCAATAAAAACAGTTAAATTTTACAAGTCATTTCAAACTTAATAATTGAATAAATATTCATATTTTTTAAAATGCATTTTACATCTGCTTATTTGTGCAAAAGAATTTCACTTGCAAAATAATGATGTACGGTGGACCCTCGAAAATCCAATGGTTTGATACTTTAACTTGAAACGGGACCAAAAAATTCGAAAGAAATCAGGTTTGAATCTTTAAGAAAAATTCCAAAGTCGACCACAACCAGTCTGGTGCAAACTTGAACAACAATAACAAACGAACGAATACTTATTACATGAAGTTAGTTTCAAGTAATACTTTTTTAAAAATATATATAAATAGGAAACTACGAGGCTTTGGTACGGTAAAGTAAGAGAACACATTTTGTAGGATTAGACCTCGAAAAAATCCTAGACAAAGTTGGCTAAGCCGGTAGTACGCTGCTCTCTCGTGGCGAGACGGCTGCTTGTCCTACCGGTGTCTGTGTTCGAATCCCAGGTAATTCTCTTGTGATTTTTCTTTCTCTTAACCCATACTAAAGTGCTTTGTCTAAAGTTCTTTGTTTCCTATTTATATATATGAAAAAAAATGTTCCTTAAAACTATACCTGAAACTAACTTCATGTAATAAGTATTCGTTCGTTTGTTATTGTTGTTCGAGTATGCACCAGACATGGCAGGAGACCGTGTGTATGTTTGTCTAAAAAGTTGGTACCTGCTAGAGAGACTGAATCTAAGCTACAGAATTTCTGTGTCATGATCCCTTATGTTTACTGAGCAGTTACTGAAGACTATGTCAACAAAACACCTTTTTTTTTTGGGGGGGGGGGGCTGTGCTAGTTGGCTAAGTCGATAGTACGCTGTTCTCTCGTGGCTAGACGGCTGCTCGTCCTACCAGAGTCCGTGTTCGAATCCCAGGTAATTCTCTTGTGATTTTTCTTTCTCTCACGTCTCACTAAAGTGCTTTGTCTACGATTTTTTTCGAGGTCTAATTCTACAAAATTTGTTCTCTTACTTTACCGTACCAAAGCCTCGTAGTTTCCTATTTATATAAAGAATTGTTCCTTAATACCAAACTCAGTGTGTGTTCCATGTGCCATTTTTATTGTGAATTTTTCTTTCTTTCTTTCTGTCGTTAGAATTACACATTCATGATGGCACTAAAGAAAGTTACCAGTGCTGAAAAGCCTAAGAGGAAGAATGTAATGACCACGACAAAACTGAAAAAAAAGGAACTAAATGGTAAAGTGGTACACGTATATCGAGTATATGGGATGGCTAAGTCGACCTTACTAATGAACAAATAAGCCATTAAAGCAGCTTATGTAGCGAAAGGAGCAAAATCCCTTACCAGTAAAATATTGCGCAACAGTGGAAGAAGTAGAACATCTTTTGATGGTTTGCATAAATGTAAGGTTTTGTTATTATTTCTTTCTTTCTATAATGACAGTATAGTGTTTTAATGCGCATTATGATTATGATACAAGTTTAAATAACCAATATTAGTACTTAAAATGTTTTATAATGGGTACGTTTCGGGGTCTTTGACGGATTAATTCACTCTAAATTATTTCTTATGGGGAAATTAAACTCGAAAGTCGAACAATTTGGAAGTCGAACTGCCTCCTGGAACGGATTGTGTTCGACTGCTAAGGGTCCACTGTATTTATTTATTAGTGACGTGGGCGGGGCTGCTCTGGAGGCTTCAGTTGTTAGCTACGGTTGTCAACTGTAAGCGCAGTTCGTTCTTTTTTTTAAAAATGTAGCCTGTTTCTAAATTTAGTATTTCTAGCAATGTACAATTTAAAAAGTTTGCTCGCCAAGTTATGTTGTTGTGAAACGTATCAGATATTTAAAAGTATAATAGATTATTGCAGATTATTCTGTCTAAAAGTTTGCATTTTGAACTTTTTTTTTAAAGTGTAGTCTGTTGAAATTTCTGTGGGTTGTTCTTTCTATTTCGTAAAGAAATCTTTGGCTTTGGCAGATTCAACAAAGGCATTTTCTGTCAATGATAATCTCTATAAGAAGGAAACCTTTATGATATTTATGTGATCTAAATGAAGTAAGTTTAAGAATGTACGGTACCAGAGTAACGTACTTAAAAACTCAGAGTAAAACAACGTATAGACTGATTGTGTACTTACGTAGAACTTGATAGCTTGAAAAAATTTAGTAGTTTTCTACTTAGAATGAAATTGCCCATAATAAATATTCACACGTATCTATTTGTGTATCATTATCAGGGAGTACTAGCTTGGTAACATATACTGCAATATTGCAAGCGTGATGCAGTTTTGTCATATGGCGCAACACACGAATAATTAGTGTATACACAAATAAGTATATACGTGAAGCCGCTGCAGTAAAACTGTGAAAACAAAATGTATAAACTAGAAAAAAAAAGTAGGAACAGCTCTATTAATTAACGAGCGCACATTTGTGAACCTTAATCATGCAAAACATACAGGACGAAGAAATAGAGAAAGAAGATAAAAATGAATTCACGTGAATGTTATGTAAAATGTAGGCATGAATATATATATATATATATATATATAATCTGTATAATAAATAAAATAAATGGAGCACTTAGCTGTGACTTGTAAGAGGTTGTGTCCAGAAATGGGCATGGCGGAGAGAGTGGTATAATGGTAATCTAGCCGGGATAAGGTGAAGTAGGTGATTGATTTGTAATCTGATGCCGTGAGGTTCCGAAATATGCTTAGCAAGTGAGAAAGGAGTGGAACTTGGTGCAATGTAAATGTGCTTGTGGGAGAAGGAAATGTTAAGTGTAACTGAATTGCGAGTTCAAACCATGTGGTTCCAGCGTCCCATATTCTTGAATTTTTCTAGTTTATGCAATTTATACATTGTCATATGGCAAGATGGTTTATGGAGTCACTACTAAAAATTTATCAGTAGAATCTATTAGATGTTAATGCCATTTATGAAGTATAAGACAATGGAAGGCCTTTCTTGTTCTGGTTGACACTTTGGCAAAATGTCCTTTACTCAGATTTGAAAAATAAAAGATGGCAACCCTAATTACTGATGCTCTTTTACACTATGAAAAACAAACAAATAAGATTTGAAATTTGCTTCAATGAACATGAGATACTCGCAGCTACGGCGTCGTGGAAGGGCTCCGAGGAGCACAGCCGAGAAACTACGGTGTTTTAGTAGATATCCGACTTGTCGCTATCCACTAACTGACCAAGTGTAATGTGAGACTGTCCCACCTCTGGACCTTGTAGAAATAAAATCTGCCCGTCTCATGTTCGCACTAAAATGCACACTGTCAATTAATCAAGATTCAGATTTACAGAGACTCGTCTGTTATCAACAGAGAGGGCGAGAAAGATAATATGTACGTGTGTGTGTGTGTGTGAGAGAGAGAGATAAATAGATAATGGTTCTAATAACATACGGGTTTATTGAGTTATAAATTCAGTCAATTCATTTTGTTTTTCTTTAAATTAAAATTTAATCAAATTTTGATTTCATTACTCGTTACACAAAGGTTGGAATATTGAACATGTGAGTGGAGAAAATTAAAAATCCAGAATAAAATTACAATGAAATTGAGTTTGGAGAAATTTTTATAGAGAAATGTTGAGGGGTGATGAATTATAGGCACGTTTTAACACAGATAATCTAGAGATTTTTTTAACGTGGATACACTCACTTAAATTATCTCGCTTCTGCCGGTGATGCTAGTTTTTGCGTTGAAAGTTACTGGGACTAGATAACAACCGTAGCTTGAATCAGAGATTAATTACCATGAATTCAATTACAGATTAACTAATGTTATCTGAGTTAGAGATTATGTAACTACCGTGACTTGAATTAGAGATTATATAACTACTATGGCTTGAATTAGAGATTAACTGCTATGGCTTGAATTAGAGATTATATAACTGCTATGGTGTGAATTAGAGATGATATAACTGCTATGGCTTGAATTAGAGATTATATAACTACTACGGCTTGAATTAGAGATTAGGTAATTACTGTGACTTGTGCTCATAGACTATTATGTCACATATTCTCCATGTATAATTCTTGTCACAGATCACACTGTTCCAGCTCTCACACACCCACACACAGAGGGGAAAAAAAACTCCACACGTTTCTTGGCAACAGTTTATTGTCTAACTTTTCATGTTTTATCCACTAGTAACAACAGCGACTACACACTGGGCTATTTGGGGGGGGGGGGGGGTGCTAAGGAACATGCGCCGCTATCTTACACACGCGAAAAAACTGCGAGTTCAAAGTATACACAACCCAACGCCAGCATCGGGGGTTACTGTTACAACAACACGGCACACAACAGCAGTTTCCTAACCGGTCGAGATTATGCAGAAGCAAACAAACGCAAATACAGACAATGCAGTTGTCACAATCAGTGGTTCCCAACCTGTGGGCAATTTGGCATTAAGTGCCATCCATTCAGTAAAAATAATTAACAGTTTATGGCACGGAGACTGCTGTATGTAGTTGGGAAAGTGGTCCTTGCTTTAAAAGGTTGGAAACCACTGCTGTGTAAGTGACATGTTAGGTCTAAGTGAGGGAACTACACAGTATATGCAGTCACGCGTGATGTCAGAGGTTACAATCTGCCACATAAGCATTTACACACTTTCTATACAACAAGAGCAGGGTTTGATCAATATATCACCACTTCCTTGTTTGCCAGCAAAGACTATATGGTTAACCTTATAGCTGGAATGCAGTGCGCTCTTCTAACCTTGGAAGGGGGGGGGGGAATGATAGCCACACATGCAGCAGCATTGCTACACTGTCCATGCTCCACAAGCCATTGTTCGCCAGGGTCCACTCACTCAACGTGCTCACGTGATCAGATCAAGCTAGGACACCAAGGCAGACACAAACCTTCCAGAGACCATGGTCATTTTACTTTCTCTCATTCCAGAGAGATTGTCCTGGACAATCAAGATAAATATACAGAAAGTCGTCGTGGCTCTCCTATTTTAATTTCTGAGCCCCAGCTGTCATCTTCACGGTTAACAATTTTCCAATCTCTCCTTAAACTAAAACATCACTTACCATTTTTATTTAAAACAGAGGGGTTAAAAATGTGTTACTAAAAGCTTCATACCTCCAATCTCTAAATGTCTTTCAACCTCAAATCTATGTTACCAACAGTGTCACCAGTCTCACATTTTCTATCAGGACATTTTAAAAACCACAACATCTGACACAATCAAGTTGTTTGCAGACAATGGTGCTACAATCAAGGGGTTATCAGGCGCACCGAATGAAGGGAAATAACTGAGTAATCACCCCTGTGTTAACATCTGATACCAACTCAAGCTGGGAATCCTTACTTCTACTACAATTCACACAGAATATAACAATTATAATTAAAATGTTTACAACTTCTGGAACCTTATTATTCAGTTAACATTGAAAGTTGCAAATATTCACTCATCACATTAAAAATAAAAGCTGAAAAAAAAACCACGTTAGTCTTGGCCAGTTTACATGATCACATTTTATCATATTAAATATATTCTCCAATATGATCAATGATACTTAAAAAAAACAAAAAAACTGTAAAGGTAAAATTCCCGTTTTCATGCCATTTAGACATATTGGGGAAAACGGTGTTAGGCCCGTATTTTCCATGACCTTCTGCACATGAAAGTGTGATGTGGTCAGTATCACGCCAGGCCGCTTTATCTATGATACTAATATTTCCAAAAATAAATAAAACCCCAAAATGTCTGTCTACGGTGGTGAACATAGTACTGGTATATAAAAAAATGAGACTTAAAAATATGATTAAACTATACAAAAGTCACATCTTTTGTTGAATTATTCTTCCTACACATTTTAGTCTTTATCTTAAGTTCTATCTGTTGGATAAAATGGACTGCACACCACCCCCACCCCTCCCCCAACCCCTTTTTAAAATTTCTGTATAGAACATATAGCTTGACTTCTCAGGTTCATTTTGTGCTTCATGATTTCGAAACTTTTAAACAATTTAAAGAACCTGTACTTCCTAAGACTGTCACAGACCCACTGGATGCCTACGCTACAGGTTAAGAATATATGCATACAGATTAGTTTCACTGTAACAAACCAGTATATTCTTTCCTACAGGTTTCAAGTGCCTAGGCAAGGGACCACGTACCTAGTGTTAAGTCCAAAGACTTCTAGTTCTTTGCAGCTGACTCGTCATTTCTGTCTCAAGATCAATCTTTTCAGTCAGACTGGACTAATCAGAATCTCCAGCTGTAGAAATGTGTACCCTCAATCTGTAGCCAGGTGTGGTGCACATCACTTTCTATTGTGCACAAGGAAGATATGACCTGTAACATCATCTTCCCATGTGACTATGGTCACTTTTTTTTGGTTTGACCACACAATACATGTAAACAAGTTTAAGAACTACAAATATAGGGCAACAATGTCCATCAAATGAACGAGGAAACAGTCTGACACAATGTGCACAGATCTCTTCTGAACGTTGACGTTACGTGAGATCCTGTGATCCAGTAACAAACATTAGATTCTGACAATAATCAACACTAAATTTGACATGTGCTTTGTCTTTGTTATATTCTATAGTGTTTGTAGCATATAAACATCGAAATTGCTTTCATTTGATAATAATGCTACAATACCATATACTTTGAAAGTGCAGACAATCACAGAACAGCAAAGAATATATAGCACAACAGCTAAACAGGTGTTTGTAATAGGATGGCATAGAATACACAGCATAAAGGGATAACAAAGGAGCAGCAGAGGTGTTTGTAACAGGACGTCCTAGATACACAGCACAAAGGGACAGCAGAGGCATTTGTCAGGACATCTTAGATACACAGCACAAAGGGACAGCAGAGGCATTTGTCAGGACATCTTAGATACACAGCACAAAGGGACAGCAGACGCATTTGTCAGGACATCTTAGATACACAGCACAAAGGGACAGCAGAGGCATTTGTCAGGACATCTTAGATACACAGCACAAAGTGACAGCAGGTGTTTGTAACATAACATCCTAGTTACACAGAACAAAGTAACAGCAGAGGTGTTTGTAACAGGATAGCATACATAAGCTAAGGTGTCTGTAACTAACACACTAACTATATAGAATGACAACTGATGACTGCTGCAACAGCTCAGCATGAAAATCTGCTGATAATAGAATAGTGAAATATCAAAAGACCTGCTACAATAATGTTGCACAACAAAGAAAATATATACAACAAGAGAAGCATTAAGTGAACAGATAAACATTAGCCCAAGAACTGAGCAATCTCTGAACACTAACAAAACAATAATGATAACAAGAGGTAGTGGAATAATTACACATTAATGAATCAAGGAGAGCCATGTACTATAATACAGAACAGCATTAGACTTATTGTTAATATAACAACTAGAGAGCAACGAGACCAGTTTTTAAAAAAAATCTATACAATAACCAGGCACAGGAAAATATACAAGATTGATTCACAAGAATCAAAGCAGAACACAAAGACACGGAAGATGATAGAGGTCTCATGACAGAGACAAGATGGCAGACATTGTGATAATGCATAAGCTCACTACTACAGGCCATCAGTCACAAATCAAAGTTTGTACATTAGTTCATGAAGTAAGACTGCAGTTGGTAATGTATCAGGGCCATGGAGCCAGAGCAAGCCAAGATCCTGTCTTGCCTTTGCTGCTGGTATTTCTAGCAATGGGCTCAGCCTGGCTAATCTGGCGGGGCTCACAGTAGTCTCCATGGTGGCAGACAACACAAAGATGCTTGCTTGTGTATTCCACTCATGTCTTCAAGATGTAACCATGTTCTAAGGAATAATTCAGCAAGAATATTTTTGTATGCATGATAATTTATATAATCTGACAATTTATGAGCAGCAGGTTTCAATTTGTATTTTGAAATATTTCAAATCAAATGTATTCCAAATTATGTACGTAACTCTCGATATATTTAGAAAATAAATAACCTAAAGATAGTGTTAATGAAAACAAATAAACTGAGTGATATGAAAGTTTATGAGTGATGTGTGTGACTGTTCATGTGCTCAGCTTAGCGGGAACATTGGGTGTAACCAAACTCTCAGTTCAATGTAGGTGCTTCAACATCTTCACGCTGTCACTTGCAAAAATCATCGAACTCACAGTTTCAGGGAAATGAAAAAAAAAAAAAAACACTATCAGACTTGTAGACAACTTCTGTAACCAGGTAAAGCTACCTTATGTACAAAAATGAACAAATTCTTCTACTCTGCTTTCTACAACTGCTATCACACAATCATTTAGGAGTTTTCAACTTTTCTTTGCCATTTTAATTTCTACATCTTCTGTCATCTTCATCTCTTCAGGCTCTCTGTGACCTTCTCCCATTTCTATCTGCAATCATCAACAATTCTAAACTATCCATAATCCATTTATCATCATATTCATCTTAACCCATTGCTCATTCTCCATTATATCTTTATTTACTGATGAAGGATTGTTCTCGACCATCAGGTTTTCATTCACTCACTCTGACTGATTGTCTCTAGCTATTCTCCCTCCTCTCTCTGGTAATACTCAAGTGACTAAATTTTTTCTCTCTCAACAATGACAGTAACAAAAAAAAAAAAGGCCTTTTGTTGCTGTATTAAACATGTTGTAAGAAAAGACCTCTTTATTGTATTTGTCAGTATAAATTCTACATAAGTAAAATCTTTTTGTTGTATTACTCAACAAATATCTCATCTCACTCTGAAAATAGCAAACTTTCACAAAACTAGAAATGATGAAATATTTCTGCAGCTTCCATTCATTTTCAGTGGGACTTATCTTTCATATAACACCAGTCTGCCTGTGACTGGGTGACACAACGAAACATACAATGCTACATTACACATAAAACTGTTATGGTGCACCTGTACAGCTATTATAAGTTACACATGTACATACATGAACTGAATACACAGGGACAGTGTGAGTGGCCTATATCTAAGTAATATTCACTACAGCATAATGGGATTGGGGCATGCTATGTCAATGACATCTGTCAGTACCGTCTAAATGATGAATATAACTGGGCAAAGTAAATGATCTCTATTAAAAAATACCCATTTAATCATTACACGATGTGCTCATTGGGCTCACTCTGTTTAAACATCTCAACAATAAACACTTGCTCATCATGTAATGTGACAACTTTATTGATTTTCATCTAAACATCATCTTATTGGAAAACTGAATGACCTATTCAACAATACAAACTAGATCATCATATGCTGGGGGAATTTCATGACATTCATGTGAACAGTACACACCAAATCATCATACACAGGGAAATTTTCAACGATCTTTATGTGAAGAAAACATACAAGTTCATCATGTACTGGGAGAATTTCAATGATCTTTATGTGAACAATACATACTAGATTATATATAGTACAACAAAGTCAATGATCATTAGCTCTTTGTGTAACAAACACTATGTAAACAGCTTCTCTTAAAACCAGTTCATGTGATATATCCCAACTGTGGAAGTATAAATTCAGGGTATTTAAATACAAACCATACTGTCACATACTGGTGGCTGCACACTTAATCTGTAGATACAGAGTTGTGTCAAAGATTCCAAGACATACATAAACAGATAATGAGGGCAACAGAAAGGACAAAAACAAATGCCTCAATGTATCACACAACCTAATACATGTGTGAAAATGAATGGATAAAAACATGAAAACCAATTTTCAGTGAACACAAATATATAAATTTTTAAAAAGTATATTAACAGCACATGTATAAAAATCATGACATTTCTACATATCCAGCCCACATAAAAAAAAGACCAAGAGAATCACAGACTTGCCTCTGAAGTACTACTTCTCCTCCTTGCTTCAGTCAGGCAACTTGCCCCACTAACATAACCACCTGCACACAGCAGCCTGGCTTTGCTTAGCAAACAATTTACACAAACCAATTACTGTGTTTTACAAAAACAACTGGCAAATGAAAACTTCGGTAATGCATGCTGATCACATATGTGATCCAATTATTACAGACTCAATCAGTTGTGGTTAAATGGTAAAAAAAAAAAACAAGCATTCTGTACTGTCTCCTAGTTATTAATACAGATGAAAGATGATAATTCCTAACTATGATGGATAGTAATCTAATGTGACAGTGCTGACAATTGTTTCATTAGATGTAACCACTGATGGTAATCAATCTGTAGTGTCTCCTAGTTAAGATGAAAGAGATGATAATTCCTAATTATGATGGATAGTAATCTAATGTAACAGCGCTAATAATTTTTTCATTAGATATAATCACTGATGACAGTTTATTGGTTATGATGATTCTAACCACTGATCACAGTCAATTGGTTAATAAATAAACAATGACAATGGTTTATATATATATATATATATATCAACCCTGAAGATGATCTACTGGTTAAAATGGTTTCTACATAACCAGTGATCATGGTCTACTGGATAATATATAAACACTGATGTATTAGTTATCATGGTTGATAATTTCATATGTTGGATTGTTGTAAGTTCTGTTGAAATGACATTAGGAAACAAAAAGCTCTCTTTCTGTACTTTTGTACATACAAAAAACTACAAATATACAAATAGATTCAGGATTTACAGATACAAGGAAAGGTGATTTAATACATTCATTTTAAACGTAGGTATCTTAAATATGTTTATGTATATATACTGGATCAAGATCATGAATTCAGGAAGAAATAAAATCAGACAGTAACAGCCACAGGCAATAGTTAATCTTTGTCTATCACACATCAGGCACACTCTCATAGAGCTTTATTCATTTATAAATGAATACAAAAAATGTAGCAACATCATAGGATTAAAATACTGATAAATAAAAGAGTCTTTTCTTAACAAAAAGGATATCAGAGAATCTTCATGAACTCATGGATTCTATTTGACTAAGCTCAGGTTGAATATTATATTATTTCTTTTTTTCATTTGCAAATTCCCCCCCCCTCCCCCCTTATTAAAGCTTCCATCATAACAGAATAAGTGGCCAAAAGAAAAAAAGCTGACAATCTTTGCCAAATAACCAGATCAGGATGATTGGGCAGCTAAGAGAAGAAACTGATCAACTTTGCATGAGTAGAATGACAGTACAGCTAAGAGAAGAAACTGATCAACTTTGCATGAGTAGAATGACAGTGCAGCTAAGAGAAGAAACTGATCAACTTTGCATGAGTAGAATGACAGTGCAGCTAAGAGAAGAAACTGATCAACTTTGCATGAGTAGAATGACAGTGCAGCTAAGAGAAGAAACTGATCAACTTTGCATGAGTAGAATGACAGTGCAGCTAAGAGAAGAAACTGATCAACTTTGAATGAGCAGAATGACAGAGCAGCTAAGAGAAGAAACTGATCAACTTTGAATGATAACCAGAACAGAATGATCAACTATGAGGAAAAACTGACAATTTTTGAATGATAACCAGAGTAGGAAAAAAACTTACAATTTCTGCATGATAAACTGAACCATCTCTACATGACAAACTGAACAGAAGGAGCAGTTAAGAGGAAAAACTGACAATTTTTGCATGATAACCAGAGTAGAAAGAGCAGCTTTAAGGGGAAAAACTGATAATTTTTTCCATGATAACCAGAGTAGATGGAGCAGCTAAGAGGAAAAACTAATAATTTTTTGCATGATAACCAGAATAGAAGGAGCAGCCTTGAGGGGAAAAACTGATAATTTTTTCCATGATAACCAGAGTAGATGGATCAGCTAAGAGGAAAAACTAACAGTCTCTACATGATAACCAGAGTAGAAGGAGCAGCTAAGAGGAAAAACTGACAATTTTTGCATGATAACCAGAGTATAAGGACCAGCTAAGAAGAAAAACTGACAGTCTCTACATGATAACCCTAGTAGAAGGAACAGCTAATGGGAAAAACTGGCATCTCTGCATGACAGCTGGAGCAGAAGAAGCGGCTAAGAGGAAAAGCTCACAATCTTAACCTCCATTCAGGTCATAATAGAATTTAGTACCACTTGTTTAAAAAATTATGTATATGTGGCTAAAAGTAAAGATACCTCACTTCCTGCTGCAGGAAAGTCCTACATAAGAAAAAAGAAAGATGGCACATGAGACTGCCACCAAGTACAGTTTCTTCAAACATATATTTAATATGGCACCGAAAATACTCACAAAAGAAGAGTGTATACTCACGGCTGCTCAATTTGAGAGATAAGAGAAATGATGACTATGGTAAAACTGCTTCTAGCAATGAAGATAAATAGAGGTATATAAACCTCTATCAAACTTATATTCTATTTGAGTGCTGCTTCCTTGGAAAAGACCTTAAAGTTCCATGGCCAGGCATCTAACTGCTGAGTTCTTGCTGACATGTATTTCTCTTTTCAATATGGCTACATAATATAGAAAGGAGGTGAATATTCTGTTGTGAAAATACATATTTTACAGCCAATGGCATTAAAATAATAACAGACAGAAAACCAGTGTTAATAAATATTAACAAACATATGTACAATGTGACAAGTTATGTAAATACAACACAGTTATAGTGTCAATTCTCAATAATTTCTTAACAAAATCTTCTACCTTACAACACCACCATATTGCTTCTTATGCAAATAAGGAAAATGAATTATTTTTTTCTCAATGTACTTAAGCAACAAAAGATTTCCTCTTCTGTACAAATAAAATACCAGACTATACACAATGACTGTAACTACAAATGTTCTCTCCACTTTGTAATGGTCCATCCACACAAAAACTGCATGCTGTGCAACTTTTCACAACTGGCAAAAATATGTGTGTGTTTCATTCTGAAAATGGTTTCTGGATTATTCTGGCTTTTACCTCTGCTAACTACCAGGACTTTTTGATATAGATATTGTTTCACCTTATGATATGCCAAGGTATCTTTAAATTACTTATGAAGATTTTCTTGCATATCAATTAAAAAAACAAGAATAAAGCATAATTAATTACATTAATGTTATGCATATTTAATTTTTATGTGCAGATCAACTTCCTGTGTGCAATGGTCTTCATACATATGCTTGGGTGCACATGCACACAGCTTAGGGGGCACGGTGGTAAC
This sequence comes from Achatina immaculata, assembly GCA_009760885.1. NCBI lineage: Eukaryota > Metazoa > Mollusca > Gastropoda > Stylommatophora > Achatinidae > Lissachatina > Lissachatina immaculata. Next base: position 55,428,431 of record CM019716.1, read on the forward strand.
TAACGAAAACAGAGCAAATAAGTGAGTGTACAATTCCTACAATTTCATATGAACAAAATAATGAGAATTTTAAAAACATCTTACATTAGGCAGAAAACTGAACCAAAGCCAGCAAAACAACCAATTTCATTAGCAGAAGAAAAAGTACCCCTCATTCTAAACAGTTCATGAGAATCCTAGGCCCTTCTAAATTTGAATGTTTACCTCTTTCAGCTTCATAAAATTCCTTATGATCTGTGGGTCAGTGGTATATGATCTCATCAGAATGTGTTCAGATGAGAAACCTTGACTGATGTTCAAACTGTACAGCACCTGACCACCATGTTACTATCTTCTCAGCATAATAGATGTTAGCTGGTCCAGCAAACAGAAGACTACTACTAACACAAAATACAACCCAAAAAAACTCAAGAATAGAACAGTGAAGTTAAAGAACAGAACAGTGAAGTTAAAGAATAGAACAGTGAAGTTAAAGAATAGAACAGTGAAGTTAAAGAATGAAAAAAGTTCAAACCAAGCACTGATGAAGAACAAAACAAAAAAGATAAAAACTCATGTTGCAACAGGTGGAACTATTTTTGCGCAGGCAAACTGGTCCATGACTTACAATGATGACATTTCTATCAGTACCTCAGCTACAACATCTACTTTCCCAAAGAGGTGCAGATCAATAAGATCATGAACAGTGCTTCACTTTGGTAAATTTCAAGAGCAGTCTAAATTTCAACAACACAAAAAAGACTGTCTTCCTACATATGTAGGCTGGTGGTTCATGTGGAAGGTATTTGTATGGATCTGCACTTGACAGTTTCAACCTGAAAGAGAAGCCTAGTTGCAGGCTGCAGACCAATGCACATTTTATCTTGGTATCAAAATGTGTGGCCACGTTTAGAGTCAGCAAAGATGGTGAGCTCAAAAAAGAGCTAGGCAGTGGATCACCACATTCCTTGCTAACTAATACAGCAGCACAGCAGAAACATAGCCAACATGAACAGTCTACTAAACTACAGCCTGCCAGCATCATAAATAATGGGAGCCTGTTAATATGAACTACAGAAATACTATTTACACATAGCATGAAATGACAATTAATAAATATAAGAAATCTTTTCACCCATAAACACAGCTATACAGGAACCTAACAATTTTGTTAACAAAGTTCTGATAATAAAACCTATTTGTATCATTCTTTTATAAAAACTGCCATTTAAAGGTAATCTTATGATCAAGAGTTGCACTGCTCAGTAGCTCCAAACCTTCTTCAGGTTGCCAATCACTCAAGCTAATGATAATTCACAGAGGCCATCCCTTCACTTCCTGCTACGTGGTACTAAATTAGAACATTCACACATTTATAGTGCTCCATATAATCTACACAGATAAGCAGACCCTTGTATAACCTCTGTAGCCTCCTGAGGTGTATAGACCAGTTTGGAAAATAACTTGCATTGCAATTTGCAGTTTGAACTACAACACTTTAATGCTAAAAAAAAAAACCCAACAAATCAATGAGTGCAAAATGCATTATTTTCTCCACATACCCATATTTTTTTTATGAAACTGAAACATTAGAAAATGGATGAATTCATGTAAGTGTTACAGTATGATATTTGGTAATTGCATTATATACAAAGAAATAATATTCTAATATAAATATGGAAGGTGTTTTACATACTGAAATAATGGCTAATGATGAATGGTAATAAGAAAAAAATTCAGTGATAAGAACAGTGCTATTTTGTGGAGGCCAATGATAAAATTCAATTTCACAAAAAATTTATAGCAAAACATACATAAAAATAACAACCCCCCAAAAGTCACATAAATCAGTGAGGAGTTTTACACTGGTAGCTCAAAGAAATGCTTGAAGTACTGTGAAATTCACAACAGTCCTCAAAGTCACACAACAGAACAGCAATTTGATTCAGCTGGTGCAAACCCCAAACCACCAGCACCTCTATTACAGCAGGTCCAAGTCAGTTCATTGTGGTTCACATGAGCAAGGCCCTTTGAGTGATGCAAGCGCACTGCCATTCCACATGTCCCCAGACACAAAGAAACATTGGATTGGCTGTCCAGTAGGTGGGTGCAGTAGTCTGATATTTCTGAAAACTCTACTGGCTGGGTTAAAGAAGCAGACCCTCTTGCCTTGGACAAGTTATGCCCTATATACCATGCAGTCAGCTGTGTATGTGCTTGTGATATCACTATTTTACCAAAGTAACTGTCCAGATCATTTACATCACTGTTGCTAATGATGTTGTTGTTACTGAAGCTGCTGTTGCTGCAACAAGCACTGACCCTTCTGGACAATGACGATGCACTTACAGATGACAGTTTCCTGGTTAGAGACAACAGATCCAAGTCCCCCCTCAGGATATCTAGACATTCCCACTTCCTAGTAAATCCATTAACAGGTTTCTGTCGAACTAACTGGCTTTTCCTGCTAATAGTGTTGACTGTAGGACTGCTGCAGTTTATGTGCTCAAGATTTCTGCCATCTTGTCTAACACTGGTAAAGTTAAAGGACTGATGAGCTTGAAACCTGTTTTCAGTCTTTGGGCAATAAGAGAGGTCTTCATAGCTAAATTTGCTACTACTATTATGCAAACAGTGCTGCTTGGAATGGCTTTTCCCACTTTTATCACCAGAATTACCTCCACCACTTCCACTTCCACTGCCACCATCACCTCCACCTCCCCCACCACCATCACGCCTACTACTCCTGTGACTGGGTTTTGACCCCCCACCCCCATTTCCTAGGCGACCTCCACCGCCCATGTTATTTCCACCACTGGGACCATCTGTGTCACTAGAATGATCACTGCTATCACGTCTGTGCATAAATTTATGTTTGAGTTTGTCTTTCCGTGACCTCCCTTCGGTGTCATCAGTATCACTGGCATCTGAGCTGCTACAGCTTGTACCTCTCTGTCCAGCTCCTTTCCTGCGCCTCCTCTGCTCATATTTTCTCAGAATCTCTGGAGATGCCATCCCACTGTGAGCATACCTTCCACGTGGAGCAGACAACTTTAATGGAACAAAATCATCCTCATCCTCCGATTCGTTCTCCTCATGAATCTGGTTCAGAAGCTGTGGAGAACTGCATACAGACTTTAAAGGTCGGCGAGGGTTCACGTGATCATAACTCCCACCACCTGGTGGTGACAGAGTACTGGTGGCTGACAGGTCAGAAGTTCGTTCTTCAAGAAACTCCAAACTTCTTGATGGTTTCAATTCTGTTGCTTCCATCTCAAAATCATCTAAATCATCGTCATCATCATCCAGTGACTCTTCTCGAATAAGACTGCACTTCCGCACTGCAGCAAAAATGGCATCTGGGGACAAATGTGCTGTCTTTGGTGAAGGTGATGCAGGTGATGGGTGGGTCCCAGGTGGGGAGACTAATGACTGAACTAGGCTAGATGAATCTGAGTGCTCTGAACTTGATGACTGGCTCCTGTTAAAAAGAGTAAAGTAATAAATCAATATTCGGTAAGCAAGGCAGAACAACTACTTATAACATTTTAAATTATGACTAGTTTACTTTAGGACTTCAATGTATATTACTTTAGGACTACAATGTACTATTAAACAGGAAATTTCTTTACTCTTTTGCTCTTTCAAATAAAGCAATTACTTCTATAAATAAGATACATTTAAATTAGTCTCCTGTTACTCCTTTATGTCCCCAGATACCTTCTATTTTTTGAATGAATATTAAATATTATAAAGTTGTATATTACATAAACTGATATCCATCACACTATCCTCACCCAATTTAAAATAAATTCAGTGAAATTTAAAATCATATATAAAATTATGTATAAAAATGTAAAAAAAAAAAAAGAAAAACAAACACACTTAAAAATGAAAAAAAAAAAGTGGGGATAGATATTTTTATAAACTTATTTGTTGCACATCAAAAAGCTGAAATAAGAAAAAAAGATGGGTCATGGGGACGACAATGCAGGACTCACACAACAAAATGGAGGATTTGTTAGTAAAACAACAAAAGTTCAACATACATATTAAAGAATCAAAGTTTTATGTAAACAAAACTACAGTTGCCTGTTATGGAAATCTGCAAACATCAGCTTAACAAGAAAATATTTGAGTAACATAGAAACTAGAACAAGATGAAGTATATAACCAATCAAAGAGCACATCCACTTGTGACTGCATTATTCTGCCATGGTAGCTGCCTTTACACAAATATGAAAGGAGTATATGAATGCTCCAAAAGATGCTTTTAGAATATAAAAAATAACATACAATGTAACTGGCTTAGTGAACACATCTTGGAACATGGGAAGTTTTCAGTTTACAAATGTTCGGTTTCTGAACACCTGCTTTAATGAGCATCATAGTAAATATTCCCAACAATTTTACTTAGTAAAAGAGATGTGACATGACTACTGAATATACTTTTACCAGCATCTTCACAGATACCACTGTGCATGGTGATTAAAAAAAATATCTTTAATGTTCAATCTAACCACCATGAGGGCAAAGGGAAATGCTAATGCTGGGGCTTTTAGTTGCAGCAAAAAAACACAGTGTTACCACAGAAGTAACAATAAACACACTGTGTAACCACAGAAGTAACAATAAAGACACAATGTTACCACAGAAACAAAATCAAAACAACACTAAACTGTCACAAAAAAGGAGTGATAATTAGGGAGAACACGGTTTGACACTGTTGCATGAACTGATCAAATATTATGATAACTTAACAAAGCAGAATTTTTTTTTTAATGTAGAAGTTGTAGAGCAGTCCCCCCCCCTCCCCATTGTTCCATTTGATTGAAAAATGCAATTTCTGTGGAAAATGCAGATTCCAAATGAGTAAATACTTAACAAAATTAGTTAACTATTACTGGTCTAAGTTTGTCAGTTGTTTCTTTCATGCCAAAAGTCGTGAGCAAACATTTTTTAAAAATCAAAATGTTTAGAGAAAATATAAATGTATCACCTTTATCTGCATCCTTTTCTTCACTTTTCAAAATAATCTCCATTTCTCTGCACACATTTCCCCATCGCTCTGCAAGTCTGAAAATACCCTCCCGGTAGAATTCTGTTCCAGCTGACCGACGGCACAGATGACCTGCTTTCTGGACGTTCTCTCCTGTGGGACCCAGCGGGCACAAACTTTTCTATAGCTTAGGGTTTCAATCATTTCCTGTACTGCATTGTGTCCTATTCCAAGATTTACAGCGATTTCAGATACTGTGACATGTTTGTCTTCTTTAATGATGTCATCAACCCTTTCCATGCTGAGTTCAGTGGAGGCAGCTCGAGGGTGACCACCGCGAGGCATATCTTGTATGCTTGTGTTTCTATCTTTGAAATATTTCACCCACCTCCTAACACTGATGGCACCCATACGCACATCTCCATAAGCAAGTTGAAGTCTTTGGTGAATTTCAGCTGCTCTTTAACAAGGAACTCAATAACAGCATGTTGATGAAACGAAACTTCAGCACCCGCCATTTTGTTTATGCTTCGCGTGGTCACGTGACACATGATAGTGATGTCATGTGACCTCTACATAAGCGCAAAGGATGCAGATTAAGGTGTTACATTTATATTTTCTCTATCTCTAAATTCTGATTTTTAAAAAGTTTTTGCTCACTATTTTTGGTATGACTCTCGCATATTAAATATTTAACACATTACAAACATTATGCATAATGAACAACCTCTAGAAACTGATCTTGTTAGTAACTCTGGAGCTCACTCTATACTGTCATATTTGATCATTTTTTGAAACATATAACAGGAGATGGACTTCAACTGTTTTATATTATTTGCCCATGGAACAAAATTTTAATATAAAAAGTTCTAGTCTTTAGTCTCCCAAAGCCATCTATAGTTTGGCTGTCTGTGATCTGTAACTGACATGCTAGCATCACAGTTGATGAACCATAGCTGACCAAGACCCTGTCCCATATATCTCTGTTGGTACCCCCAGCAAACATGCTCAGCTTGGCTAACAGGGTAGGGACTGCTAAAGAAATACTGCACATCACCTGCTTTTCAGCTTCATTCAGAAACTGAAAAAAAAATACTGCTGCAACCTGTTCTCAATCTGACATGATGCTGTGACTCGACATTTTCACTGCATTAGCTGCAAAGAACACCAGCTCACAGATCCAGGGAGCTAGAAGGAGGAGGAGACTATAAAAAAAAATACTGAGAACAATAGAAAAGAAACAAAATCACGCACTATAAAAATATGTGGTTGAACACAAACTAAAACCAGCCATGGAATGGATTGAAAAACCTAAACTGAACTGTTAATAAAATCAGAGGAAGAATATTACCTGTCTGAGGATGTTTTAAAAAAAAAAAAAAAGCAAGAAAACAAGAAAACTATTTAAATGGCAAACACTTCAAAATAAAGATAACAGGTCAAAAAACAAAGTGTTACGGCTTTCTGCATAATTAAATATACGGGTGGCTATAAAGTAATAGAGGCAACTATTAATCTATGCTGTCTACTGGTACCTTGTAAACATTACAAAATGTGTAATTTTAATGAACTGTATCATATACTCGTTATTTTTAGTGTTTCCAATCTGGGTCTGTATGCTCCAGCATCCTAATAAAAAGTTAAAATATTAATGTAATTAGTTTACTTTTTTTAAAAACTTTGTACTATTTATGACAGGAGGAGTTTTTAAGAAATCATTTAGTGTACGTATATGTGTGTGTGTGTGTGTTCAGAAAGTAATGCACCACATCGTTTTTCTCAGGAGATGTTTATTAAAAAAACATGAAATTTATAACCAAAATACATGGATATGTCACCTAAACATCAGTATTATTCAACATAATCCCCATCAACTTGTATGGCTTTACGCCAGTGCAAAACAAGTGCATGCATTCCTAGCCCATAAAAGATTTTCTCTTATGTAGCCATTTCTTCGCTGCATGAATCACTCCATCATTATCTTCAAATCTTACCCCTCGGAGTCCATTTTTAAGTTGACCAAACAGATGGAAATCAGAAGATGCCCAATCAGGACTATAGGGTGGATGGGGTAGTACAGTCCAACCCAATCTGGTGATTGCTTCCCATGTTGCCAGACTTGTGTGAGGGCACGCATTGTCGTGAAGTAGAAGCAGGCCTGCTGGATTCTTGTGCAGCAGAACTCTGCAAAAACGTTGATTGAGTTTTCTCAATGTCTTAATGTAAGCTTGCAAACTGACTGTCTCTCCTCTTGCCATAACATCCACAAGAATCACATCTTCAATGTCCTAAAAGACAGTGATCATGACCTTTCCAGTTGAAGGAGTTGTCTTGAATTTCTTTCTTTGTGGTGATTGCGGATGATGCCACTCCACTGACTATCTTTTTGTCTCAGGTTCAAAATGATGTGCCCAGGTTTCATCACCTGCTACGATTTCAGCCAAAAAGTTCTCTCTCTCAGCACTGTAATGCTCCAAGAATTCAGAAGAAATTATTTTCCTTTGCAATTGATGTTCATTTGTGAGATTTTGAGGAACACATCTTGCACAAACCTTAGAAAATCCAAAAGCTTTTATAACTGCATTTGCACTACCATTACTGACTGACAGATTTAAGGCCAACTGTTGAGTAGTGATGCACTTATCAGTAAGAATAATGCCCTCAGCACACTTCAATATTTCTGCCTTGGTTAGCGGTGGCAGGAGTTCCATGATTGGCCACACTGCCGATCATGCAATTCCTTATCTCCACTTATTGATTCTTTGATTCTCTGAACCCAGCAACTGACTGTACTCCTGTCGACTGCAAAACTTCCATACACATCACATAGATGCTTGTGAATGTTTACAACAGTTTCATTCTCTACAACGAGAAATTCTATCACAATTCGCTGCTTATACCGCAAGTTGCTAATGCTCTATTTCAACGGTTAGGGCAGCCATATTCTTTGGCCGGTTGGAGTGCAATTTGGTTCACACAATCGGCACATGCCATATTTAAAGTGTGCAAAAATTTCATGCTTCTATCTTCATTATTAGGTGAAAAAAAAAAAACCCGATGTTCTGCATTACTTTCTTAATGGCCCTTTATATGACCATTGATTTAAATCCCACCAAAAGTTGGACTTCTCCCATGAACCCACAGTACCATATCATCTACTAATCTCTAGGATAGTGAGAACATATACTAACCTCTGGAAATTGTGAATATCTGCCAGTGAGGGACAAATCAGGGATGCTATATAAATAGCCATCATTTGATAACAAATAAAAACACTCTACTCATGCATTAACTTTCCCGTGTGTGTGTGTGTGTGTGTGTTTTTACACATGCATGCACGAGAACAATCCTCAGTTCATGGAAATACAAAAAAAGGAAGCCCTATATTATGGAAAAGTTTAATTTATGCAGTTAGAGCATCTGCTAGAAGTGTACACTTCCTTTTTTTGCTATTATATTAAACAAGAAAAAAACTTATAATCATCAACTACATGTAGCATACATAAAACTTGCCCTAGCATGTCTGTCAGTGTCAAATAGCATCCAGCAGGGAAAATATGGTGTGAAAACTGTTATGTGTGTCTGATGCAAGTTTTATGTGGGCCTCTCTGTACTAAATTTCTGTGTCCAAGTGGGTGTTTAAACTTGCCAGGTGACAGGAAGGAGAAGGGCAACTGTTGTAGTCATTTAAGAATGTATATAATACAAACATGTTCACATCACAAGAAAGAGTAACAATTCTGACTTAAGTATCAACAAGCACTGATAATATGAGTAATTATTAACTTCATTTAACACAACAATAACTAAGACAATATCTGTTAATTTCATTCACCACATTTCACAAAGCACAAATACAGTTCTTTACATATCTATCAACAAGCAAGTGCTTACTCCAGTAAGAACAATAACAGCAGGTTGCTTGGAATGAATTCATACATAAAGCTAGTACATTTTCTGAAAAACTTTGCCTAGAATTTTATAACGAACATTTTTTGCTGAAATAACTAATTATTTTGAAAATATTTTTCTTTCTAAAGCCTCTTTTCTTCTTCAAAACAACATAGGAGAGGTGACTGATAAGTTCTCGCCATAAGGTACAACTGATTATTTGCGGACAACTTTTTTTGGCTTATTTCTAAACATAGTCCCCTTGCAAGTTTATGCACTTAGTACATTGATCCTGGAGCACATGCATCCCTTTTTTGTAAAAGTCAGCATATTGTGCCAGTAGAAAATGGTCTACAGCATGAATGACGTCATCATCTGAAGCAAATTTGCAACCACTGAGCTCCTTTTTTAGTTTGGTAAACAGGTAATAGTCCGAAGGGGCCAAATCTGGGGAACAAGGAGGATGTTCAAGAAGCTTGAAGCCGCATTCATGAATGGCAGCCATTGCCATCGCCGACTTGTGAACTGGAGCATTGTCTTGCTGAAAGATGACTTCTCTCGTCAATTTCCCTCGATGCTTTTCCTTCAATTTGACCTGCACTTGCTTCACAAGATTAGTGTAATAACCTCCGATGACTGTTCTGCCCTTCTGAAGATCGTCTATCAATATCACACCTTCTGAATCCCAAAAGATGGAAGCCATCACTTTGCCTGCAGACAGAACCACCCTTGCTTTATTTGGAGGTGGGGATCTATGATGTTTCCACTGCTTTGACTGTTCTTTGTTTTCTGGTTGAAAATGATGAACCCAAGTCTCATCCATAGTCACAAATTGCTGAAGAAACTTTTCAGGATCTGCAGAAAAATGGCCAAGATTGTCTCTTGACATGTTGAGATGCTGTGGTTTGTGATCAGCTCCAAGAAGTTTTGGGAACCATTGAGCAAAGACTTTTGTCATTTGAAGATCATTGTGAATAATGGCATAAACACGTTCCTGACAGATGCCCAACTCAGTAGCTCTTCTTCTTCGTACGCACAATGGCGATGATGCGTGGTACCCTGATTTTTGCAATGTGCCTTTTGGCTGGGTACCTCCGAGTTCAGTACCTTTCCTTGCTAGGGCAGACTGTGGTCTTGCTCGGACTGCCATGAAGACAGTGGTATAGGCTGGCCTGGCCAAAACTTTGTTTTCTAGTCTCTGGTGGCTGTAGTTATGGAAGCCCTTCTCCATGCCAGATCCAGCATGCAGCACAGGCTGGCCTGATGGCTTTGAGACAGCTCCACAGACACATTCCGACTTTGGGATGATAAATCTGATGAGTGCCTCAGTGATATCCATTCCCCACCATCTATAGTCAGCTGGCTCTGTTTTGTTTACATCATTCTGAAAGCCATTTTTGTAAAGACCCATTGGCTTGTCATGTCCTGGATTCATTTGTTTCACACCAGACTTTCCTCATCCCCGCTGGAGATCTTCATGTCACCATCCGTCCACCAACCTGACATTACATTTTACACAAATAACAATTACAATTAGTGTCGACTGCTACAGGTTTCTGGGCTACAGAAGTAGCTCAAGGTTTTTAAGCAAACAGATCTATGTTCCCTGTCTCACAAAGACTATGTTAAGATGAGTGTGTTTCTAACACAGTTATTCCCAGGGGGAACTCAGTAGCAATGTACCACTAAGTTAGTCGTCGATCCTCCATTATCATGTCATGGATTCTGCCAGTGGTTTCATCGGTGGTTACCGTTCTTGGTCTTCCTGGACAGGGCTCATCTTCCAGACTCTCCCTTTCATGTCTGAATTGAGCTGCCCATTTCTTCACTGTGCTGTAAGAAGGGGCACTCTCCCCTAGAGTCTATCACATCCTCATGGATCTCCTTCAATGATAAGCCCTTGATGCAGAGGTAGCAAATGACTGCTCGATGAGAAATTTTATCCATTTTCTCAATTCCTGCCACCCCTTACCACTTCAGTAGCCTGTAAAAAAAAATTGGTTGCTTTAAATTTCTTGTTTATTTTAATCTTACACTAAACTGATCTACAAATGCATCTAATATCAACTGTGGTCATCAAGTATTTGTAACTTATGCAGAGAACTTATCAATAAACCCTTGTATCACCCTCTAGCATGTCAAGAGGTTCTGGAATGTTTAACAAAATCTGTCTTAGAGACTAAGAATCTGTCTTTTTTTTTTTTTTCATTCTGAATGTTGATGAAAGATAAATGTGCTTTTTTCTGGTAAATACTGTTAAAAATGGAGAAAAACTGTTCTGGCCTCAGTAAACTTAGTCAAATGAGAATAACTAATAAAAGAGTGTCCCAACTGTCACACCTCTGATTATCTGAGATTCCAGGGTTATCTGCCACAGCCATGGATAAGTTTACAAATACATGTGGTACCCGGGATCTGCAAAGAATAGGACCACTGTACCCTACGTAAAAGGCAACTAAGGAGGGTTGGCAAAGGGCCAGCAACCCTATCTGGTTAAAAAAAAACTACCAGACTGCTACATAAACAGAAGCAAGGGAAAAAACAAATGCAGGTGAAAGGAGAAATGCTTATCAGGACCAAAAGAGACATGGAGAAGAACAACAGAAAGGATACAGAGGGCTCACCTGGGCAAGAGCAAAAAAAAAAGGCAAAGAACAGGCATTTGTGGAAAACCCTTGTGGAAGCCCTATGTGCACTGGGCACTTAAGGTTCAGAGAGAGAGAGAGAGAGAGTTGAAACTTTCAAGCATTGCAAAACATACTGCAATGCTCATTCAGTTTGGCAACACTACTTCAAATATTCCCCACTACTGGTAAACTCACCGACATAACTCAACGTTTCTGGTGTTGTCAGAGGTGTAAAATCTACATTAATCTTTGCAACTGGTGTCCTGTTTATATAACACCAGTGGAACCTTGCTGCAAGGGAGTAAGGTGCTGCAGGCAAGCAAACTTCATTTATACATTTTCTGAAGGAATAATGTTTTCACAGAATAAACAGTACAGTTTTATAACGCATATTTCATGTGTGACTTTTACAGTGTGTAAAGTGTTCCTGGTCTCTTATTTGCAAATTGTAATACAATTTCTTGTTTATACTTGAATTCAATGTTGTAATTAAATTCAAGGCAGCAATTTCATTTAGTAATAAAATCTACTTGTTAATACATTCTGGGCTTTTGTTTATTTTATTCCCACATTATCCAATATTTCTGATTATAATCATTTGTTTAGGTTGGATAACTGACATTCTACTATTATTTTAACAAGGCATCAATAAAATAACTGGTAGCTTCAGACAGCATAGCAACAGAATAATTGTTACAACTTCAATAAACACATTAGAAGAATTAATCTAATAACTTCAGTAAGCACATTAACAAAATAATTATTATAACTTCAATAAGTACATTAGCATAAATACATAACAACTTCAATAACCACAATAACAAGCCCAGGAATAACCAGGAAAAATTCAGCAACCACACAGTCACCATAGAATAAACACTGTTACCCCAACAAGCACAGTGATGGCTGAGAGCAAGTTCTGTTGAGAATATAACTAGTGGTAACTTCAGTAAGAACTATAACTTAGAATGTTGCCGGTATTATATGTTCTCCTTGCAACTGTGCTGCTCTTTTCAGATGTGCTTACTGCTCAGTAGACAGAGTGAGTTATGATGGCTTGCTTGCTTGGCAAGTTCCACCACCATGTGAGACACTTTGTGTCCTGCCCTATAAGACAAACTAATGAAGCAAAGCTGCTCTAGTTCTAGAAACACCTGGAAAAGATCTGACAGGATCTCAAGTAGCTATGGTTTCTTCTTTTTTGATTCAGATAATCTTTCTAACACTTTTGCATTTCCTCCCAGCAACCTGAAATAACCATGGCAACCTCACTGCACTGAGTAACAGATGGGGCATTTTTCATGGTACGTCCTCAAGTCCTCCCAAAGACTGCCATGATTAATGCTAGCTGTTACTGAGTGTAGTGAAACCATAGTAACAAATTAGTTTAACTGTACAACAAATTCTTTTTTTATGGGGAAAACAAGTTTTAAATAACAGTAACAACAGAGTATAGCGGCAGATCAGAACAACTGTAACTTCAGTGAACAAAACAAAAATACTTTAACAAGAACACAGTAAGCATTTGTCAACATAAAATGATATGTATAAACATTCTGAAATAAGCATACTAGAACCAGCAGGTCACAGCATAGGTACGATGGATGACCTGAAGCTATATAAAAGCAATAACTAACAAAACAGGACCATGGATAGCTTTATGGCTTTCAGTGTGTTATTACCACAGTGACAACTGTGTTAGCTTCAGTGAGTACGATAATAGCTGTGAACAGCTGTACCAACTTCAGAACATACAATAGTTGCTGCATAAAGCTGTGACAAAGAAAAGCATACTGTGTTGTACTTATTCTTAACAAACTGAGTCCCATTAACCAGCCTCTTACTGAACTACAGTACTACTCTAATATGAACTATTCTAATTGTTTATTAGTAAAGTGTTAAAGATATCCCTGCTCCACAGAAACAGCAGAAGAAAATAGTGTGTAAATGGTTGGGGAATTACCGTTGAGATAGGAAATTGTATTCCGAATAATCAAGAGATGTAGGTGAGTTTGGACTGAGAGCAATTCGCTGTTTTGATCTGTAAAGTGATAAATAAAATGTACAAAACTCACTTCATGCTGAAAAGTAAGGGAAAAAAAATGACATAAACAAAATAAAAAAACGCACACACACACAAATGAAAGTCAGTCATCTGCATGTCCCTTGCGGAACTGTGCTTCCCTAACAGTTCTCCTGTAGGCCTCTCACTTGTGCACAAAAATACATTTTTTTCTCAAGTCTACATATGTTTGTATGCTAAATGTCCACTACATGGTGTTTTCGACATGTGAGACAAAATATGTACATGTCTTTTTCTTTGTTTCAGGACAAAATGCACATATTACAATCTTTGTTCCTGAAAAAATAAGCATAAGTTTCAATCTTTTTTATCTATGATTCCTAATTTTCCCATTATTTTACTGTACGAAGGAGCCAGAGATGAATGAGAACACTTTCTACCAAAAAAAAAACAAAACACAGTTCAGTTTTTACAAATGTCAAGGTTCTTATTATTGTTCTTAACATTACAGCCTGATAGCTGACTTTTCTACCCAATGAAACTGATGTTAATGAGACGTAATGATGATGACAGATGTCTTTATTTTTCCACAAGATAGACTGATGACCTATTCTGAAGCTGCTATGTCAGACTCACACACAAAGAGACTCTCTTCTCTGTCCTACAGAGATAATTGTGATCTTGACTCATCTAGGGCAGTGCCTCCCAACCTTTTTTCTGGCAGTAGATTTTTTTTCAGAGAGAAATGGAGTACAAACATTTGTGTGTACATCTATCTGGGTGCAAATCTGTCCAATTTTCTTACTAGGAGGAAGCCAAAAAGCTAGGTTTATATTTTTCATCCATTTTTCATGTTTTTATCTGTTGTGTTGTTCTTCTATGTGATCCTTCAAAAAAGGCTTTTGCTGACATACTAGATTGTTGTATGTTTTTCATTTGTATGTAACCATCTTGCTTTCTGCCTTTCTTGTTTCTGCCAATTTTCCTCACTCTTTTTATCTTTTTTTGTAAAAGTGTACCATACACCTCCGTCTATTTTCATTACTATAACCAGTTTTACTATAGTCGTCATTTCTTCTATCTCTAACAGCAATTTGAAACACAAGAGAGAGTTTATATTTACAGAGTTCCCAAGACCAGGGTTTAGACCTTGCTAAATAATGATATCACAAAATCTATAACTGCCTCATGATACATGCAAATTTTTTAAAAAATACCAGCCAGAGAGAACTGTCACAGATCTGGAGCAGTTTCTGATAAAAACTGGCACCATCATGCCATAAATGATATGGTGTAAGTGCTCATATTTTTCTTCACTGGTCAGCACAACAGAGGGTGACGCAGTCAGTATCATGCACTGTTTCCTTTCCTTCCTGAGCTCTAAAAATTCAGGCACCTGTTTCTGCTGATGGGTGACTAGGGCACCTTCTGGCTAGGTTCAAAACACTGACCTCAATGTGACAGGCAAGTGCACTAATCATTTCAGCCCTCAGGTACCCCTGAGAACAACTGTGTTAAGAGCACACTTAATTTAACATAGTGTTTGTGAGACAGGGAACATAGATATGCATGCTTAAAAAACTCTGACCTACTTCTGTAGCCCAGAAACTTGTAGCAATCAACATTAACTGTAATTGTTATTTTTGTAAAATGTAATGTCAGATTGGTGGACGGACGGGGACATGGAGATCTCCCGCGGGGATAAGGAAAGTCTGGTGTGAAACCAATGAATCCAGGATGTGACAAGCCTATGGGTCTTTACAACAATGGCTATCAGAATGGGGTAAACAAAACAGAGTCAGTAGACTATAGGTGGCAGGGAATGGATATTGTTGAAGTACTCATCAGATTCATCATCCCAAAGTCAGTGTCTTTGTGGAACTGTCTCAAAACCATCTGACATGGAGAAGGGACTTAAATACAGCCACAAGAGGCTGGAAAACAAAGTTTTGGCCAGGCCAGTCTACACCACTGTCTTCATAGCAGTCTGAGCAAGAACACAGTCTGCCCTAGCAAGGAAAGGTGCTGAAGTCGGAATTACCCAGCCAAAAGGCGCATTGCAAAAATCAGGGTAACACTCATTATCGCTAATGAAATGTCTCTATCTGCAGTATTCAAACATGGTGCTCGCCCTGTGAAGACTAACCAGGCAGGTGCAGTGCCGGACCCCCTGCCTCAAATGGGTCCACCCAATGCTACTAGAGGTCCTCTCAGTTCATCTTGTGGAGCCAGGAGACATGAGAGTAGAGCTAGTAGCCAAAAAATCAACGGAAGAAAACTGCCAAAAAGCAAGAACTTAAAATAATGCAGTGGAATGCTGAGGGTGTCAGCAGCGTTAGAGATGGCTATAGCAAAAAGATGGAACTAGAGAACATACTCTTTGCAGAGCAGGTAAGTATATGCTGCATACAGGAGACACACCTAACCAAAGGTGCCGCCTTTAAAATCAGAGGCTACCAGTGTTTTAGATCAGAACGACAGGACAGAAGAAAAGGAGGAGTACTCACACTTGTTAAGAATAATATCAGCACATGTCAGGTGGGAGTGTACATGGAAGGAGTTGAATACCAGATAATCCATCTAAAAACCAGTAATACAGACTTCCACCTCCTTAAAAATATTACTGTCCTAATGACTGCCCACTTGCTCTAGAAACAATCCCACACAAAGAGAGATTGATAGTCTGTGGTGACTTTAACAGCCATTCCCAGAGCTGGGGCTATGACCACATAGACAAGAGAGGAGAGGAAGCTGAGAGCTGGCAGGATGATAATGGACTTCTCCTGATAAATCAGCCAATGGATCCTCCAACATTTTACTCAAGGGCTGGGCATACAACTTCAACACCAGATCTGGCATTCCACTCTCCAGATCTGAAGTGGAACATTACACATGAAGTTGGAAAACAACTTGGAGGCAGCGACCATCGACCAGTCTTCCTGACAATAGAAAATGAACTCATTAACACCAGTAGCCCTCTCCCCAGATGGAACTATAAAAAAGCAAATTGGACAATGTACAGACATCGTACAGGTATCCTGGTGGGACAGCTGTCCATAGAAGGTAAGGAGATTATGATTAACAGCATAGTGAAGGAAGCTTGTATCCTTCAGGCTGCCCTTGAAACTATTCCCAGAGGAGCTTGTAGGTACTATAAACCATACTGGTCTAGTGAGCTGGGAAAACTCCATGATGACGTGGAAACAGCTCGAAACCAAGCAGAAAATAGACCATGCCAAGAACACCACAATAACTACCAACATGCTAAGGCCAAATTTCAGAGAGCCAAGCTGCAAGCCAGACGGGAAAGTTGGAGAGAGATAACAGAGTCCCTAAACTTTGAAAATGATGGAAGAAAACTGTGGGAACTAATCAAACAGTTAAATGATGAGAGTACTGGAAGTACAAAGATTACACTAATAGAGGATTGGAAAACTCTTACAGCTAAGCAGGTAGCAGATCACTTTGCTCGCATGTTTGCACAAGACTGCAATATTGATATCCATCCAGAGAAAGCGTACAGTGCTCACTGACCGACAGAAAGAAGAGGAACAAGTCAGAAAAGTGGAGGTCATGGATGCATCAATCACACGCAGTGAGTTAGACCTAGCAGTCAGTAAACTGAAACCAAGGAAATCACCAGGACCAGACGGAGTGTTCAATGAAATGATCAAGAACCTTGGAATGCCAGCAATGGGAAAGCTGTTGGATATCTTCAATATGTGTTGGAGCACAGGTAAGTTACCTCAAATCTGGAAGGAAGCAAGCATGGTACCACTGCTAAAGCCAGGGGAAACTAGTGATACAGCCTCCAACTACAGGCCAATCAGTCTCACTAGCTGCCTCTGCAAAACGATGGAACACATCATTGATCTGAAGCTAAAATGGTACCTAGAAAGTGAAAACCACCTCATTCCACAACAAGCAGGATTTAGGCAGTACTACAGTACAGAAGATCAAGTAACCTACCTCTCTCAAGAGATTGAGGATGCATTCCAAAAAAAACAACCTTGTACTAGCAGCATGGATAGACCTGAAGAAAACCTTTGATAAAGTATGGAAAAAAGGTCTGCTGTGGAAGCTAAGAAACTGCAATGTGAATGGAAGACTGTACAACTGGATTAAAGTCCTATTTACACAATAGAAGAGCTAGAGTAGTAATGGATAGACACAAAAGCCGGAAAGTACTGCTGTGACACGGTGTACCACAAGGAGGAGTCCTTTCACCTACACTATTCTTGGTATTCATTAATGACCTGGTCAAAGAACATCCCTATGGAATCAAAGCGGTGCCATATGCAGATAATCTGGTGTACAGATGAATACGCGACAGTTGCTACACAGACTCCAAAGAGCAGCAGACATCTTGACATCATGGATAAACAAATGGTGTGTAAGTATAAACACAGAGAAATCAAGTACCACTCTGTTCACTCTCTCATCTAAACAGAATGCAGGTAAGATCTTTGTAAATGAAATATCCTTAAGGATGGGCAACCAACCCACTTACTTAGGAGTGACTCTTGACTCAAAACTGACCTGGAAGCAACACATCAACAGTGCAGAAGCAAAAGCCAGAAGAAAACTAGCCATATTAAGAAAGGAAAGCCTCATTCATCAGGCCAAGTGTATGCGTAAGCTGATACCTGACCTTCCAACTGTAGCTGCTCCATTATCATCTGTACCAGAGCATATACCATGGAAAGAAGCAGATTATACACAAATAACTATTAAGACTGAAGTGAAAGGTGTACAGAATAGTGAGATGCAGAGCAGTCTTGTAAGATCAACACCCACACTTAGTGCTCTAGATGAAAAATATCCATGTGACACCTGGATACGTGTGTATACAGATGGATCTGCACACAATGCCATAAAGAATGGAGGGGCAGGAGCACATATTGAATATCCAAACAACACCACTGACAAGATTTCCATACCCACTGGAAAATACTGCAACAACTATGATGCAGAAGTTAGGGCAATTATTGCTGCAGTTGAAAAACTATCAGACTCCAGAACTGATACATGCCCCATAGTAATTCTCACAGATGCAAGATCAGTACTGGAAGCTCTTCAGTGCAACTACCAGACCTTAAGGATGCCTTGTCAAAAATTGGCTTACAACACGGAGTCACTTTGCAGTGGATTCCCTCCCACTGTGGGATACCAGGCAATGAGAAAGCTGACCATCTGGCCAAAGAGGGCACTGAAATGGAGCAATCAGACATACCAATCACCTATAATCAGAAGAAAAGCATGATAAAAACCTACAGGAAGCCAAACACCACCACATGATGACTATCACATGCTAAACAGAAAGGAACAAGTCACCAATTTCTGTCTCCGAACAGGACACAGCCGACTCCGAAGTCATATGCATACAAAGTTTAAGGTTGGTACTACTAATCTGTGTACATGTGCCCAGGTGCCCCAAATTGTGGAATATATCCTCCAAAACTGCATCATCTATGAGACACTGAGAAATAATTACTGGCCCAGTAAAACCACTAAAGAAGATAAGCTCTATGGTTCCATACATGAATTACAAAAAACAGTGAAATTTGACATTTGTCCAAGAGACAGGACTGCAGATGTAGACAGACAATGCGAACGAAGAAGAAGCCCTCAGACACCCAGATTTTGATACTTTATGTGCCCCTGGATTCTGATACTTTTTCTTCTTGAAATGCCCAAGGATTCTGATCCTTTATTCTTTATGTGTCTCAGGATTCTGATACTTTACTGTGTCTCATTTTCCAGCTATCTACATATGAAAATAATAATCCACGCAGCATTTTCTTTCGCTGAAATAATTTTAGACTTGTAATTATTGAGTGCTTTCTGTTGTCGACAAGTACTTGATGTTCGCTACCAAATTTTTGTAGCGCAAGAAAGTAAAATTGTTGACATTATAAACACAATTAAAATGAGAATGAAATCTGTCAAGACTACTTAACAAAACTCATGAGAAAAAAAATTTTTTAACCCGCTCTACCAAAACAAAGAAATAAAAGAACAATTTAACACAAAAATTTCTCAACAAAGAATAAACTTGTGAAAGAAAATATAACCATTTTTTAAAAAGGTTCTTAGGTTTTTTTTTAATTCTAAAATGTATTTTAACATGCAAAACTGTTCTGATGTGCAGTCACATTATTTTTATCAAGTCAGTTAAAAAAAAAAAAAGCAAAAAACTCGTAGGTCTTCATGTAGTCTCTGCATCATGCCTTTCAACTTTTATGGTCAGTGACTGTGCTTGAGGTATAAAGATGAGGATCACTATGTCACACACAAGTCAAAATTCTGCAAAGCTGCTGCTCATATTCTAATGCTCCCTCATTCTATTACTCCTAGGGAATTGTGCACCTTCTTTCAAGACTGAGCATTGTGGGGTTGATCATGAACAGGACTTGACTTACTCACTGGCACAAGATTCGGTGAGTTCACTTCAATAAGCTTCTCTCTAGCACCTTTTTTAGATGGAGATTTTGGACTTGAACGTGCATGACTCTTCTGTTCTTTTGATGTATACTTGCTTGGACCACAATGTCTACTGGGCTCCACCAAGCATATGTCGTCTTGGTTGTATGGCCCCATTATGTCAGAATCATATATTGGCTCAGTGGAATTACTTCTAAAAGATTCATGTGAAGATAAATCAGCTACATTTATATTTGATGAACTTGAATGATCCTCTGATTCTTTCCTCTTTATTCCAAAAACAGCTTCCTGCACTGCTACCACAGGTGTGGACTCTCTTCGGGAAAGGCTAAGCATACCAGACATCCTACTTCCAACTTGATTATAACCACTACCATAGGATGTTGACTCCTTCCCATTATTGTAACCGTGTTCTTCTGTCAGAGATTGTAGATCACCCTTTTTGGATTGTGGGCCAGGGCTCATCCTGAAACCTGAGCCTGAAATGCCACTAAAATTCAAGATTGAACATCAAGTATTCACTATTCTACAAAACTTGATTAATGGCAAAAGACTAGCAATACAAACATAAATAACTTCGGCACCTGGAAGAGATCATCAAATTAGTTTCATCATGTCCACTTCTCTGGTCAATAATTCAAAGTCTTAATATCTGTTCTGTTAACTGGTTCTGTATGTAAAGGGGCATATCTACAGGGTGTTTCAGTCAATTATTGTCAATTTCAACTTTGTGAAAGCAAATTTATTTATATGAAAACAGTCTCAAAGTAACAAACAAGGATTAGAATTTCACATATGGGTAACTTCATGGATGACATGCTGGATATGAGCCCCTTGGGACTCTTGAATCACTTGGAGATGTAATAAAAAGTTCTGTACAATATAAGTGAGAACTCCTCTTGTGACCTGTGCACAACTGTCTGTGATCCTCTCCTTCAGTTCAGTCAGATTTCATGGAGTACTGCTGAATACAGAGGAAGTAATCACACTGATTTAATTTTGGACTACATGGTGACCAAGAGAATCCGCACTGGAACTGCTATGGGAAACGACTGGACACTATGCAATGCTAGAACTTGGAGTGCAGAAATTCCAGGATTTCGAGTGATGTAAGCTCTAGCTCTATCCTGCCGGAAGCACTGTGCTTGAATAGAATATCACCTCCATCTCAGTTCAGGGAGGAAGAAAGAGTCAAGCATCACGGTGCAAGTCTCTACATTGACATAATCATCAAACATTAAAGGCCCAATTATACTCTATATGGAAACCACACACCACATCAAAACTTTCTGGGCATGAAGAGTGAATTCGTGAATTTAATATGGATGCTGAGTGCCCCGGAAATGATGCAAAGTCTGTTAATACACCCCCCCCCCCATAATTTAGGTCTCATCACTAAACCAACATGTTCCAGAATGTGAGGGTTCTGCTGCAAGTGAGTTTCAAATTCATCCTCACCTTGTCTAATTTTCTCAGCACACAGATGTCAGAGATCGGAAGAGGCTGATCTTGTAAAAATGCATGTGTAGATTGGTTCAAAGTGTGCACCATGCTATGGAAGGCATTTCTACAGCTAACTGTCACACACTTCCGTGCAGGAGATGAGACCACACTTGCAAGAATGTTCTCAGCAGTTTCAGGTGTGCTTCTCCCACTTACCTGTTACATTTCCACTTTCACAAAACTTGCTTCACCAACATCTTCACTGTATTCCTTGCCAGTGCTTCCTTGTGCTTGTACTGGTTTTTTGAGACTGTGCTGGACTGTGACAATGAAATATGTTTGCAGAAACCATTCCACAGCTCAAGTTTTCTACTCAGTCTTTAGTGGTCGTGCCATTTTTTAATTACATCACACCATAGTAAAAATAAAAATACTAATGTTTGATGATTACATCACTAACACATATCAAGCTATGTACTTTATCCTGAATCTTTCAACCAAAATTGACAAAAATTGACTGAAATACCCTGTACATCTCTTCAAATACATTTTGGATGCACATAAGACAAAGTTTATGTTAGCACAAAAAAAATAATAATAACATCCAACAAAAAGTTCTATTAGAGTGGAAAAAATTACGGGCTGTCACCACCTTAAGAAAAATTTCAAGGTACTGTCTGCTTTTATGAATATTTTCTTCATAGCAGGATTCTTATAACAAGTGTAGAATAAAATTAGCAAGGCTGTTTAGAAGTGATGAAAACCAATAAATGACAATGCTGATGTATAGCATATACTGATGTATAACAAAATATTCACACATGTGGTTAAAGTGCGCTTTGTTTATGCCACAGTTACTTGAAATTACACACAGACTCACTCACACGGTGGGGTGGAAGGACAAATATATCTAGGTTTGAATTTAAAATTAACACAAAAAAAAAAGTTACCAATAGCAACAAAAGACAAAATTTGAAACAGAAAATGAGCAAAATTACTAAATTGGGGAGGGGGCGGGGGGAAAAGAAACCAAGACAATCTAGGCAGGCAAATATCCAATAGGTACACGCATACAGCAAAGTCTGCAAAATAGAGTCATGCAGGAAATGGGGATGGGAGGAGAGGCAGCTAGAAACACTCAGAAACAACGCCTACTTCCTGTCCTTGCCACCGCTCCAAGGAAATAACCGCTGGTGAGGTGGAGTGCGCGGAATGAGACCTGCTTCTTGGGCTGCTTTGCGTTCGAAGAATGAGCTCAAAATTGCAATTTTTGAAAATGATGGCCCTGACCTTTTCTTCTTTTCTGATATCTTCGCAGCCTCACCAGATGGAGACACCAATGGAGCAGATTTTACTTTCTGCTGTGATTTCTTGTTCCCATCTGCATTTAGGCTGCTTGTGGGAGAACTGCGGACCATGGTTGCTGTACTGTGAGCACTGGAGAATGCCAGGCGATGGTGGTCTTGTCTTTTGCGCTGGCTGCTCCGACGATCAAGGGTCATGCTTGTGGTAAGACTCTTGACAAACTCTGATCCACCAGGGCTAACAGACAGCCCTATGCCATGACTGGCAGAGTCTCCATGAGTGGGAGGTGTTATGACTAGAGTTGGGAGGGCTACATTGATTTGGTGGATTGGAGCAGTTTTGGTCTTCTTTGCATCCTTCTGCTTGCTATATAGGGGAGACAACACAAAAAATATAAAGTAAAGATGATATCTATGTACCCCAATCTCCTGCAAGAATGACTGATGCCAAATAATAGTCTCTGGGATATTTACTATATCAACTTATTGGAATGAACTTTGCATAAAAAAGAAACATAAACTTTTGCAGTAAATCATACATAATTCTGCATTTTATAACCTGAAGAATAATGAAAGAAGCTTATGACACTAAAAATGAGCAACAGCCTGAGTAGGAACTCTACACAGCTGAATCAAGCATTTTTATGACTTTCTTCAACTGCTTGGAATTTTTATTACCTTTAAGGAAAAAAAAAAACCCAAAAAAACAGAGAGAGGTTTTAAAAAGTACAGCTTAACATAACTACAGTAAGCAAATTATCGTAAAACTGAATCCGCTTTAAAGGGTATGTTACTGGGTGGGGTGTAGAAGAAGAAAGACAATTAATCTTTTTTCTTCTCTTTACTTATGTGCTGTGACCAGATGTGGACAAAAGAGACATAAGATAACTTATGAACTTAAGACACACAACACTTAAGAGACAAAATCAGCTTCATGAACTTGGAAACTAAAACAAAGAAATTGTGCATGACTCAACAGAACTTAAAAGTGTGTAAGTGCTGCCATTATCTTACTGCTTTCCTTCTGTTAGTGCTGACAATGGATGAGTGGTCCATTTAAACTTTGCTGACTACAGTAGCAGTGTATGTGACCTAGCTGGCTACAGTTGCTGTGTAGGTGTGAAACTAGCAGGCTACAGCAGTAGTGTGATTAAACTTGTTGAATAGCAGCAGTGTGATTAAACTTGTTGACTAGCAGCAGTGTGATTAAATTTGCTGCCTATAACATCAATGTGGTTAAACTTGCTGGCTACACTGGTAGTATGGCTAAACTTGCTGGCTACAGCAGCAGTGTGATTAAACTTGTTGACTAGCAGCAGTGTGATTAAATTTGCTGCCTACAGCATCAGTGTGGTTAAACTTGCTGGCTACAGTGGCAGTATGGCTAAACTTGCTGGCTACAGTAGCAGTGTGGTTAAACATGCTGGAGACAGTAGCACTGTGTCAGAACTTTTCACAGGCTGAAGCCTTTAAAATCTGATATGGCCAACTTTTTTTGTCTGTTCTGTTGTCACTAGGTAACACAAGTCTCTCTTGTAAGTTGATTATTTAACATCATGTCACAACCACTTCTGTCCTTTGTTATTTGCTCCTAACAGACAATGACTAGGCTAAAGGCTTCCACATTACTTTCATATACATCTCTATAACTGTAAAATATGTATAGTTAGAAAGATGCTGCTTCTGGATGGAAGCTTTCCAATGTCATCCTTTGGAAGTAACAACTATCCTACATATACTGTCTGTGACCAAACATCAAAGTTTGTGCTTTTAAGCCCTGTGTCCTATTTGGTGTGTCAAATCACGGCACTCTAGGACTTATCTGGGCATTGGATTTTATATTTATTCTTCAAGCAGCTCTATTTTCTAATGCCTGATGTAGGCAGTCTCAAATCCTATACATACTGAAAGCAAGTAAAACTAAGGTTGTGCATGTCCCTCTGACTGCAAGGTTTTTAACTCTGCCATATTGCTTTTTTTCAGAGTTCTGTGTGAAAGATTCATCAAAAGATCAGATGGGAGAAGGGTTGTAGCCAGAGGGTATATCACAGTCTACTAGTCCCATGGTGCAAAATCTCATGGAAGATAACATCAAGAAGTTCCTCCAAAAACATGAATTAGATCCAAAAGAATACAGAAAATAATGCTACTCTAGTCAGCTCTCCACAGCACAGCAAAGATGTGCATTCTTCACTATCAGAGACTCACAAGCCATCACAATGTTCATTCTTGATAATATGTAATTTATGTCCTGTTTTCATTGAAGAATCTCCCAGAAACAAAACAAAAATGTAGGGTAAACAGCTTTTATATAATCTCACAGAAATGATAAAAGTAACAACAGTAACTGTGATATTGCACTGCAAGGCTGACAACATAAGAAAGCAACATTAAACACAAGCATTATCAGAAATAATCCATTAACTGAACAAATTACACAGCCTGACATTATAAAGTTTAACAGCAGAAACCAGAGAAGAAAATTGCTTGACAGCTAAAAATCAATCTACATACACATAATTTTCCAAATCTCCACACGCAGCACACTCATAACAGCTGAAAATATGATTATAAATTGACAACAAAAAAATACAACAAGTACTGGTCAATCTTTACGGCACAGAAAGATAAGCAAATGGATGAAATGAACTGAAAAGCAGAATCTACAATACAGAAACTCTGATTAAAGAGGCTTCAAGAAAGAAAATATATACACATCACTGAAAATGGAGAAATGTTTTCAACTAAAGACAAAACATATATACCATTCTTCTCTTTTTAATATCTTTGCAAGTAACAACAGTACTGTATACTTTACAGATCTGCCAGACTAATGAGGAAGTATTTTTTTTTTCCTTTTATCAACTTAAATGTTGGACACAAATAAACTTGAATTAACTTGTAACCCGTCATGAGTTGTTAAAAATTTAAAACAAAATAACAACAGTCATTTGGTTTTGTTCTGCAGTTTGGATTTACAACTGTAAACTGTAAACATTAAAAACAGACATTGTATCACTTTCTGGTAAACATCACAGCAGAGATTTTTAATTACAAAAAATGTTTTTGTGTCATGAGTAGTACATGGTAGGTTAAAAGTTGATGTCTTAAGTTCACATAAGTGAGAACCTTGTCTAAAAAAGAAAATAACTGGGCATTCTGGTAAAAGTAACTGGCATTATAACTACATTATAAAAGCCAGGAAACTGTGAGTGAAATGGGGAGATATGAAAGAGAATCACAAATAAACTGTACATACCGGGGAGACAGCATGAGTGGCTCCAGGTGAGGTTTGCCAGTGCTTATATTTGCTGGGGCTGATTGTTTTCGCAAGTTGTTGTTAGACTGAGCTGCAGCTACTGCAGCTTCCTGCTGCTGCTGCTGCTGCTGCAACTTTCGCAACCGCCGCTCCACAAGAAGGTAGTAGGTGGCAGCAATGTGATCATACGCATCCCGCTCTAAAGATCTGAAAATAATATTACTGCCATAATTTTTTAACATAACTCAGAACATCACATGCTACCTCCTTTATAAATAGCTCAAACTCTATAGATTCATTCTGTATAACTTGCAAACTATTTACATATCTTTTTATAACTGATTACTATTCAGTGTTTCAGATATTCATGTGATGGCCTACTGCTGCTATCACAAAAAAGTTATGACCAAACAAGCTGTTTGCTGAGTAGATACACAATGATCTTTCGGGTTTTTTTTATTCACTTGAATTACTAAAGCATATCTGATTGTTACATCCGCAACAGCTTTGATGACTTTCTTTAATATCACCATACTACTGAGTGTACCAATCCATTTGCCATTGAAATAATGCAACTGTTTACAGGCGCACATCAACAAGGTAGGCTAAGGTTTTCACTAACTACAATTTGCTGATCTCTGATGCTGCAAACCTGTGTGGTCTCTGGTATCATCCCTTTTTTTATTTGTTATCATAGCTTTACTGCAGTGGTCCTGTGTAGATTTATATATTTAATTTTATATCCTTATGTCTAATACCTGTTTGTCTGGTACCATCAAGGCTGCTATAAAGTTACACCTGATGTCTGAATGACTTATATCATTCTAGACTTGTCTTATGAACATCATCTGTTAATGTCTGTATGAACTTTCCCTGGTTACACTGCAGTGTCTGACACACTGTCTTTAACAGACCAGGTTGTTTCCAACTGCTTACTGGCACAAATCTTGTGATACACATCTGTGAATCTGTACTCTCTACAGAGACTTCAGAGCCTGAATCTGGCCCCAAGAAAAGACTGGAAAGAAACCTAGGAGGTAAGTGTGATGAACTTGTGCTGGTGATTCATGAACGTGACCTATCTTCTTGTCTACATGGCATAGCACATGAAACTGAATGTGGAAGAGGATGATAATGATGATCCTGTGCTGCAATGTGCACTCAGAAGGTTCATGGCTTGGAACCTGTTCCGATAATATTTACAGATCTACACAACAAGTAAAACTTAACAAAAACTTCTTACTGAAATATTTCATCCTTTGTACATATTTTCCCCTCAACCATTTTCTGCACTACATAGTTATGGTCCTCCTCAGACACATGCTCTCGTGAGAGAAGGGGCAGGTTGATCTGTAAATGACTGTCATGCTTCAGATCATCTGTCAACCACTGGTCACGCTCTATGTCCTCTAAGCTGATGCGCTGTGAAGGATCTCGCACAAGCATTCTGGTTATTAAACTGAAATAAAACAATAAACTGTTTGCAACCTATTCAAGCATTAAACAAGAGTTAACATGAGTTAAATTACAAATATTTCTTCTTAATAAAAATAAATAACAATACTACATTTGAGATTATTATGATGAACTTTCTGCTGAAAAAAACTGTCAGTTTTTTTTTTTTTCATTTTGCTTATGCTCTAAAACGAAATGGAAGGATGTATTCTGCATGCCAATTACGCACATGAACTGATGCATGTTGCCATGCTATATAATTCTACGCAGATGAGCACACAAACTATACTAAACATATATTATTTGGATGACAACCGACTGATAGAAACAGCAACAGTCTGAACTGATTGAGCAGGCAGGCAATATACTGAACTGACAGAACCAGCAGGAAATATACTGAATTGAGTCAGCAGGCAATATACTGAACTGATTGAGCCAGCAGGCAATATACTGAACTGATTGAGCCAGTAGGCAGTATACTGAACTGACAGAACCAGCAGGAAATATACTGAACTGAGGCAGCAGGCAATATACTGAACTGAGGCAGCAGGCAATATACTGAACTGACTGAGCCAGCATGCAATATACTAAACTGACTAAGCCAGCAGTCAATATATTGAACTGACTAAGCCAGCAGTCAATATATTGAACTAATTAAGCCAGCAGTCAATATATTGAACTAATTAAGCCTGCAGTCAATATATTGAACTAATTAAACCAGCAGTTAATATATTGAACTAATTAAGCCAGCAGTCAATATATTGAACTAATTAAGCCAGCAGTCAATATATTGAACTAATTAAGCCAGCAGTCAATATACTGAAGTGACTGAGTCAGAAGGTTATATACTGAAGCTACTGACCCAGCAGGTGATATATTGAACTGACTGATCCAGCAATGTGATATACTGAACTGACTGACCCAGCAGGTGATAAACTGAACTGACTGAGCCAGCAGGTGATAAACTGAACTGACTGAGCCAGCAGGTGATAAACTGAACTGACTGACCCAGCAGGTGATAAACTGAACTGACTGAGCCAGCAGGTGATATATTGAACTGACTGAGCCAGAAATGGTGATATACGAAACTGACTCACTGCAAACTTGGCTCTCACGTTCTAAGAAGGCAGTACTGCAACTATTTTAAGTGTGAAAAAAAATTATGTACACGCTCTACCACATTTAAAAAGAAAAAGAAACTATGATCACCACTATCTGGAATTAATCTTGCTTAAAAAGCGTAGACTACAAAAAATATGAAAGGGTTTACATTAAGTTTGCAGACCAAATTACACGTGCTGAATGAACACCATCTACTGCAGAGGAAATGTATAATTAACTGTTGGTTCAATACAGTACCACAAATGGAAAGCAATAAAGGCAAAAGACTGTTTTCACTGAAGTTTCAGGGCTATATGTTACTGTGAATAATCCAAACAGTGAAATATGTGACCAAAAATCTGTTTGGCCTTGTACAAAATCTAAAACAAAGGACAATGACTTCTGAGATGGTGCATTAAGGAAGATTCCACTTTATTTGGTTCCTACATTAACCTTTTCCTGCATTTTTTAAAAAAGAAATGATAATATACTGAAGCTGTAATTATCAATGTTGTTACACTCAGACTAATGGTTTAACCTGCAGTCCATCTTACATGCTTCCCATATCACTAAATGTCACATAGGGCTTGCATTGTAGTTCTCAAAGTTTATCTGGTTTCAGCAAGTTTTTCAACCATGTCATGGGAACTTATGGCCACTAACTTAGCCTTTCAAAAATGTTCTCTTTAGAGTTTCTTTTTTTTTTCTTTTGTCCTGTTGTGCTCAATTTTTAAAAAATCTTAGTATGATGTGGGTTATGTTTAATGTTTTATTTTTAATGATGGGTTCACAGCTGTTCTCAGGATAAAAGGCTGTCAGCCAAGAAAATGTTAAGCACCACTGATTCAGACATTGTTTCCTGTATTGTGCCTGGAAGAAATTATTTTACAAAAAAATAACATATGAACTGATAACTAACCTGAATAAAATGTTTGGCAACAGCTTCTTGTCTAGAAAAAAGCTGAGACAAGACTGTAATGCCAAAATGGTCTGTGTAAGAAAGTCTTACCACATGACAGGAGAAGACTAACAACCAAGGGGTGATTGATAAGTTCTCGGCATAAGGTACAAATACTTGAAACACAAGCTGATATTAAGTGCATTTGTAGATCAGGTTAATGTAAGATTAAACACAAAGTTTCAAGATATTAACTGCAACCAATTTTTTTTTACAGGCTACTGAATTGGTAAGGGGTGGCAGAAATTGAGAAAATGGACAACATTTCTCATCGATAAGTTATTCACTATCTCTGCATCGAAGGAGATCCATGAGGATATGGTAGAGACTCTAGAGGAGAGTGCCTCTTTTTATAGCACAGTGAAGAAATGGGCAGCTCAGTTCAAACATGGAAGGGGGAGTCTGGAAGATGATCCACAACCAGGAAGACCAAGAACAGTCAAACAGTGGAAACATCGTGGATCCCTGTAACAGAATGTTATTCTGTACAGATTGTTTTGTCTAATAGACCACAACTCATCTGTTTATGCTAAGCACGGAGAAAGTATCTTGTGTTCCGAAGGAGAACTGAGTCACGTGGATTCTGATAGGCAGGAACGAGTTTGAGAGAACAGTTTGGGCCAGAATGTTGTAGTGACAGGTTGTGGTGTTTTAATTCTAGAAAGGGATGTAGAGATTCTTTAGTTCAGTATGTAAATTAGATGGACTGTCCTTTTTAGGACAAAATTGTTGTAGTTGATGAATTGTTCTTTTTAGGACGCATGTTGTAGTAGTCATGTAGATTGTGTGTTTGATTTGTCCATGGTTTGGACAAGGTAGTAATGTCAGATTGAAAGTCATGTGTAATTTTGAAGTTGGCATGTTTCTGTCAAGGTTGAATGTCTGATTTGGTCCCATGGCGATGTTAGTCAACTGGACATATTTTTTATGATCATTTGTAATTATTCTCATCAAGTTTACACTCCACATCGTTGCAACACACATCGAACAAATGGGATTTCATCATTAAACATTTACGGATTTGTGTCTGCTGAATCCTGTGGTTATTGGATTCTTGTTAAGTGTCAACTGTGGTGTTGAGTTAGTTGATTACATGTAACTGGTCATGTCGTGTATTAATGTGTAGTTGAAGTTATTGTTATCTGGGTTGTCTTGTTACATGGAGTATACCAATGTAACATCTGTTGTGTCACTGGGCCTAATGCTCATGTTAAACGTAATAGGCACAGTACAGAACAGAGTATGTGCAAACACGAGTTTAGTGTTCAGTAATACAAGTACGGTACACAGTACACTAAGAAAGAAATTCTGTTTTAGTGGTGCCGAATCAGGCCACTCATCACGACCAGTGTGTTTGTTTACACGTTGACCAGTTCATGCACGTATTTGTAGCCCACAGTTGTGTTTTGGTAGTATGTTTTCATCAGTGGTTCTCAAGTTTTGCTTAGGGAGTTGCATTTTTTGTTTAGTGTTAGGGATAGCTAGAGTAGGAGTTGTTCAAGGCGGCGATGATGTTCAGCCTGCCCGAAAGTTTGAGGCACATCTAGTTCCTGGGGCTTAGGCAGTGCAGGTACTGAAACTTACCTGTGCCTGCAGTCAAGTCCAGTGAGCCTGAGTCTGAACTAGTATATGGTGAGGAACCAGAGCGGCTTGTTCACATCACATCTCAACCAGCTCCACCCAGACAGGCGTGTTACATCTCAATCAGCTCCACCCAGACAGGGGAGGTAACATGTTGTCAAATTAACTGTTTTCTGGATTTCAGCAGTTACTTTGTGTCTTCAGCTTTACTGCAAGAAGGAACACTCTGAATATCGCTACTTGATGAACTTTGCTAGGTTTTGCTTGAATGAGATTATTCGGCAGATAGACAGGAGTGGACACTTGTAAATGGACAGTCGTTGGATGTGCTCTTTATTTGTAGTGTAGAATCAAGGACATTTTAGATTCAGTTATAGTTGGATTAGATATTTTAGGACATTCTTTTCCAGTGTCATTTGTTGGACTTTATTGAACATTTAATTTAGTTGTGATATTTGAGACACTGCATAAAATTATTGTTGAATTCCATTCAAGATAGGACTTAGTAGTAGTTAGTTTGGTTAATTAGTAGCATTGTATATGATTAAATTTCTTTTCTACGTATAACTGTAGTATGGCATTAGTGCATGATATCTCATATTTGAGATTCCATTGCACTCAATAATTGTATAATTACTTTATACTGTTGTATTGTATTTACCAATTGCTATATACTGAGAATAAGTAGGTTGCACTACTGAAAAACGCACAATGGCTTCAGCTCCATCCACATCAAATTTGCTGGGGATATTGCAAGATACCCTGTCCCAAGTCAGAAATGACTTGAGGTTTTCCCATGTCATGTCAGATGTACAAAGATTCGACGGGGACCCAGCAAAATTGAAACCATGGCTGGATGAGCTTGATAAGCTCATGGACATACGGAATGCTGATACGCCAAATAAGAAGATATTGGTGTATTTACGCATCACAGGTTTGCTGGCAGAGTTCGTCAGGCAGCATCTCCAGGTTCAAGAGACATGGGAGGAGTTTGTGTCTGTCTGCAGCGGAATTGGTAACTCTTGCCCGCTAGAATTACTCTGCAGACTGTTACTGCAGCTTCCATGAGAGTAACTGGCAGAGTTTACTTACCTATCTCTATTGCTGGAGCCACTGTTTCTCATTGCTTTTATGTGGTTCGCACCATGAACCGTTCCACCATTCTTGGGCGTGATTTTTCGTCTCATTCTGGCACTGTCATAAATTACAATTCTAATACATTAAACATACATAACAAGAAGATTCCTTTAGAGTTAGATGCACACACTGCTTCTATTGTTCGTGTCCAGCGTTCTTCTCTTCTTTCTCCACGTTCTGTCAATCTTATTCCCTTCAAACTGAAAGCCCAACCATATTTTTCCCCTGGAAATTCTTATATGGTTCAGAGTATTGAGACACCATTTTTGCTATCACAACCGGAGATAGAGCTGGTGGACTCAGTATGTGAGCTCCACATTAATCGCTATCCCATGCTGACAGTAATCAATCATTCTAGCAAACACATCGAGCTTAAGCGTGGATGTGTTCTTGGTAAATTGACTCCAGTCACAGAGTCAGTTGACTCTGTCCAGCAAGATTCTGGTACTGAGGAGTCAACAACTGAAAGTCGTTCTGAGATTATCGTTCGACAAGTTCAGTGCCCTGATGTGCACAAGGACATAATATCCAGGTTGTTGACACAGAATAAGTATGTCTTTTCCTTGACTGATTCCGAGATTTCTCATACCTCGACAGTGCAGATGGAGACTGATACAGGCGATCATCCGCCAATCTCCAGGAAACCCTACTGCACTCCATTAGCGAGTAGAGAGGTGATAGAGAAGGCTGTTGAGAATATGCTGCGTGATGGAATAATTTCCCGCACGATCTCAGAGTGGTCATCACCAGTTGTCTTGGTGACTAAGAAAGATGGTACGCATCATTTCTGTTACAACTACCGTGCACTCAATGCTGTGACACGTTCAGTGTCATATCCATTGCCACGCATTGAGGACATCCTGAGCACAATAGGAAAAGCCAAATTTTGCAGCACTTTGGATGCTCAATGTGGCTTACTGTGCATTCCCTTGTCTGAAGACGCTCAGCAGAAGTCAGCCTTTAGCTGCCACCTTGGTTGTTTCCGTTTCAACTTCATGAGCTTTGGTTTAAAAGGGGCACCATCTACCTTTGTCGCACTCATGGACATAGTAATGCAAGGCTTAGGAAAGTTTGCACAAATCTATACTGATGTTCACTGATGGAATGACAGAAGACCATGTTTGTGATCTTCAGATGGTATTCAACCAGTTGCACGAACACAAGGTCAGGCTAAAACCATCAAAATGCCACTTTGTGGCCTCTGAGACAAAGTATCTCGGTTATGTCATCAGCCATCAGGCATATCTCCTGATCCTGAGAAGGTCAGACCCACTGCCAAAATGCCATCTCCTTTGAATGTGAAAGAGGTGCGCTCTTTTCTGGGGACATGTAGTTACTATCGACGTTTCATTCCCCATTTTTTGGAGATTATGGCTCCCATAGTAAACCTCACCAAGAAGGGTCATAGGTTCAAATGTTCTCCAGTCTGTCAAATGGTGTTCGAGTCTCTGAAGGATCACCTTGCGAAGGTACTGCTTCTCTCGCATCCTGATTTCCAGAAGCCACTTACCTTGTATTTCAGATGCCTCCAATGTTGCGGTTGGAGCCTGTTTGGTGCAGACGGCTTCCACCTCTGATGGGTTCTCAGTTGAAGAGCCATTATATTTCCTTTCGCAGAAGCTGTCGCGCTCTCAGACTAAGTGGTCTACTTTCGAGAGAGAAGCGTATGCTGTCCATTACGCCATGCAGAAGTTGAGATATTTTCTGGCGAATAGACACTTCACTGTGAAGACTGACCATAGACCCTTGGTGGACGCATTTATAAGCAAACAGGAGATTCAGAATGCCAGGGTGCAGCAACGGATGTTGAATCTCTGTGGCTTGGATATGGAGCTCCAATATATCAAAGGTTGTCGAAATTTTTCAGCCGACCTCCTTTCCAGGATAAATAATCCAGAACCTTTGGTAGTTACGGAAGATGAGCTCTGTGAAAATGCCAAAGAGATCGCGGTGATAAATGCAAAGCACTATCCACTGGATTACTACAGAGGGTTTATCCCCTCCGATACGGAATCCGAGGAACCCCTCCTTGACATAGATTGCTTTGATCTAGTGACTGAACAGGGACGAGATCCTGAAATAGGCAAAATCAAGGTGTCTCTTGAAGCGGCAGGAACTAGTGCCCCGAAGTATAAGAACTTCATGTTACATCAGGACAGAGTATATTTTCTTTCCAAGCCTGATTAACCGGAGGCACGATTGCGATTGTACATTCCTAGCCATCTCCGATCTGATATGTTGTTACAATTCCATGAAGAAAATGGACATATGGGTCGAGACAAGGTGTATTCTGCATTGGCTTCTCATTATTGGCCCAACATGTTTCAGGATTGCTGCCAACATGTAGAGTCTTGTGGCCGTTGTCGAGAACGCAATATTCTGCACAAGAATGCACCGCTGCAAGAGACAGACATTTCGTGTTTTTCGTTTCAAAAGATCTCAATGGATTTCTCAGGTCCATATCCGCTGACCTTGGCTGGAAATAAATACATCTTTCATGTTGTAGATTGGCTAACTCTATGGCCAGAATGTTTCCCAGTACCAGACAAGACAGCCCACACGGTGACTGAGGTATTGTTGCAGCGGATAATCCCATGTCACTCCACGCCATCTGTAGTAGTAACGGACAATGGGGCTGAATCTGTGAATCATTCGTTGAGCCAACTGTTCAATACATTACTATGGCGTTTATCACCCACAAAGCAATGCCAGGAATGAAAGAATGCATCACACCCTCCTTGACATTTTGTCAAAGCATGTGCACGAGATTCCACAGATGTGGGATGTGTTCTTACCAATGGCAGTGGGGGCCATTCGTATGAACGTGAATGAAAGTACTGAGGTGTCTCCCTTCTTTTTTATACGGCAGGCACCCTTGGATAGTTTGTTGCGCCCCCATGTTCAGTACTATGGGGAGGACCCTACTGATATCAGGTTGATGCAACAGCACCGTACGTTCCTTCAAGTATTTCGCCAGTTAAATAAGTCTCGCTCCAGACAGAAAGCGAGTTACAATGAACGTGCGGCACTGCCAAACATTTCAGTGGGAGACAGTGTAGCGTATAGAATCTATGCACGCCATTCTAAGCTAGATGCGTGGTGGGCCCCATTTTATACAGTGCTGAAGCGTTTGTCTCTGGTTACCTTCCTCATCAAGAACCAGGCTGACGGAAGAACCCACTCGGTTCATGTAAATGATATACACAAAGTGGAGGTCCAGTGGAGGGAGCCTCCTTCGAATAAACTGTATAGTTTGCGTTCAGCACGATTCGTTCTTCCACCTTTGGAGGCAGGAACTGATTCCAGTGGTAGCGATGCTTACAACATTGAATCTGATGTCAGTAGTGTTGACACACGTGCAGGAGGGATTGGTGATGCCCTCTCACACCTTTTGAGGGATGTTCGTAATGAACGGGATGGATCCTCTTCAGAGGCCCCTGTTCCTCTTCAGGAGCTTTATAAAAGGGGGACGGCTTGATTTGGGATGCAATATTCTGCACAAGAATGCACCGCTGCAAGAGACAGACATCCCTTTTCGGTATGGATGGGCCCACATCCATAGTGGTCCCTTCGGGAGTTAACTCTACTTCGAGTTCTGATAGTGTTCCTTTGGCCAGGTATAAAGAAAAGCACAATAGACACTAGTTTGGTAGTGTTCTTCCAATAAGGAGTACATCCTTTGCTCCTGTCCTATTTCTATGGCTGTAGAAATAGATGGTGAAATTCAAAGAACTCATTATTAAAATGTTGTATATATATGTATATTTATGTTTCGCACCACAAATGTTCAACGTACTTTTTTTTTTTACAAACTGTGTGTGCACGCAATTTATGTAGCTGCATAACCAGATTTGATTGAGTGTTTATAGCTCATCTTTAGTGAGAGTTATTTGTTAAAGTTAGTTTTTTTGCAGATATTTGATGGCCAAATATCTACTTTTAGGCAGTGGGGAGATATTCTGTAACAGAATATTATTCTGTACAGATTGTTTTGTGAGAAACCCTGTTGTTGTGGTCTAATAGACCACAACTCATCTGTTTATGCTAAGCACGGAGAAAGTATCTCGTGTTCTGAAGGAGAACTGAGTCACGTGGATTCTGATAGGCAGGAACGAGTTTGAGAGAACAGTTTGGGCCAGAATGTTGTAGTGACAGGTTGTGGTGTTTTAATTCTAGAAAGGGATGTAGAGATTCTTTAGTTCAGTATGTAAATTAGATGGACTGTCCTTTTCAGGACAAAATTGTTGTAGTTGATGAATTGTTCTTTTTAGGACGAATGTTGTAGTAGTCATGTAGATTGTGTGTTTAATTTGTCCATGGTTTGGACAAGGTAGTAATGTCAGATTGAAAGTCATGTGTAATTTTGAAGTTGGCATGTTTTTGTCAAGGTTAAATGTCTGATTTGGTCCCATGGCGATGTTAGTCGCCCGGACATATTTTTTATGATCATTTGTAATTATTCTCATCAAGTTTACACTCTACATTGTTGCAACACACATTGAACAAATGGAATTTCATCATTAAACATTTACAGATTTGTGTCTGCTGAATCCTGTGGTTATTGGATTCTTGTTAAGTGTCAACTGTGGTGCTGAGTTAGTTGATTACATTAACTGGTCATGTCGTGTATTAATGTGTAGTTGAGGTTATTGTTATCTGGGTTGTCTTGTTACATGGAGTATACCAATGTAACGTCTGTTGTGTCACTGGGCCTAATGCTCATGTTAAAACATAATAGGCACAGTACAGAACAGACTATGTGCAAACACAAGTTTAGTGTTCAGTAATACAAGTAAGTACGGTACATAGTACATGAAGAAAGAAATTCTATTTTATCCCCACCTCCAAAGAAAGCATGGGTGGTTCTGTCTGCAGGCAAAGCGATGGCTTCCATCTTTTGGGATTCAGAAGGTGTGATATTGGTAGACTATCTTCAAAAGGGCAGAACGGTCACCTGCGCCTATTACACTAATCTTGTGAAGCAACTGCGGGTCAAACTGAAGGAAAAACATCGAGGGAAATTGACGAGTGGAGTCAACTTTCATCAAGACAATGCTCCAGTTCACAAGTCGGCGGTGGCAATGGCTGCCATTCAAAAATACGGCTTCAGGCTTCTTGAACATCCTCCTTATTCCCCAGATTTGGCCCCATCAGACTATTACCTGTTTACCAAACTCATGAAGAAGCTCAGTGGTTGCAAATTTGCTTTAGATGGTGACGTCATTCATGCTGTAAACCCCTTTCTACTGGCACAAGATGCTGATTTTTACAAAGAATCGCTGGACTAAGTGCATAAATCAGCAAGGGGACTATGTTGAGAAATAACCCAAAAAAGTTCACAAATAATCCATTGTACCTATGCAGAGAACTTATCACTCATCTCTCGTATCAGTTCACTGTGGGTTCTCAAACTTATGTCAGATCCAGATACTCTGTTCTGCATGCTGTCTTACACACACCAGTAAGATGAGGGTGATTCTTATCTTTTTTCTTCACCTTTCTGAACCATTAAGTCTCATTGCTGCAGATAACGTTCACCTCCATTCTTCTCTATTCCTAATCTCTCTCCAGTCGGTTGACACCAATTTCTTTTATATCCTCTTTCATGTTGTCTTTCCATCTCTGTCTTGGTCTACCCCTTGGTATTGTTTTTTTTCATCTCTTGTATACACATAATTTTCGTTTATTTGTTCTTTTTCATTCTCTCTACATGACCCAACCAGCGTAATCTGTTCAGTTCAGTGTTCTCTCTAGCTTTCCATTTTCCACTGTTGATATCCTTTATGGGTCCAAAGATTCTTCTTAGGTTCTTGTTCTCAAAGACATGCATATGGTGTTCATCTTTCTTTGATGTACTCTATGTTTCTGATCGATACATAAGATTCTTCTTAGGTTCTTGTTCTCAAAGACATGCATATGGTGTTCATCTTTCTTTGATGTACTCCATGTTTCTGATCGATACATAAGGCTGGTCTTATTATAGTTTTGTAGACCATTTTTTTGGTGTTTTGGGACAGGATTTTGAATTTTAACAGGCGTTGCAAGTCAAAGTATATTTTATTTCCTATCTGTACTCTGCTTTTAAATTCCTTGTTCACTATGTTGCTTCCATTGAAGGATGTGCCTAGATGTTTGTATGTTTCTGCTTTCCTAATGAAAAACATTTATATAATCTAGATCATTATATAATTTATATAACATTTATATAATCTGGATCAGTTTGCCCTTCATTCCAAAGATGAGAGAGATACAGAGATAAAATAATTTCCTTACCGGCGGCATGACTCAGACACATGTGCTGGAATCTGGTAC
Organism: Achatina immaculata; assembly: GCA_009760885.1. Classification (NCBI taxonomy): domain Eukaryota; kingdom Metazoa; phylum Mollusca; class Gastropoda; order Stylommatophora; family Achatinidae; genus Lissachatina; species Lissachatina immaculata. Next base: position 55,466,944 of record CM019716.1, read on the forward strand.
TTGCAATCCATGATCATGGTGAGGGTCTCACTGTCATTAGCCTCTTGAAATGGTGCTCTGCCAACCACCAGCATAAACAGTATCACTCCCAGGCTCCATACATCTAAAAATAAGTAAATTAATAATAAAAATATCTAACTACAAAACTGACACACAAATTACTATATAATGCTATCTGTGGACATCTTGTGTTGTTGACAAATATACACATTCAAAATATAAAATCAAACTCCTAGCTTCATTAGACCACAATTTTTGGCCTTTCTATACTAGTAAGCCGAACCTATAAAGAGCAGATGATCAAAGTTGAAACTAAAGAACAGATGACCAAAGAAGTGAAAGAGAAGATTTAAGAGAAAGGAGAGAGAAAACAATATATAAGTCTATATAAGAAACATAACTGAACAATGGATGAAAATTTGTGTGCCATCTGATTGGAATAAATCAAGTAGGTCATTAGTGTAAATCAAGAGGGTCATATTAAATGACCTGATCTGTTGGCTCTATCTTACCAACCAAATTAGAAACAATACATACATTTTACTTTCAAACAAAATATGACTTCTATTGTTTAACATATGAGACACCTTTCAGTATCACTCTCCCTTCTCCCTCCTCCCTCCACTTTCTGTTCACCAAGATTGACAACATCAAGGAGGCACTGTCTGAAACATACAATCTGACACAAAAATGATGTGTTGCAGCCACACATTTGCTTCCCTCCCCACCACATGCATCAAAAAATCTGGAGCCAACAATTAAAAAGAAAAGTAAGTTAAAAAAAAACAACAATGATGGGCTTGGAAAGAGGCCACACAAAAAATGTGAAGGTAAAAAAAGGGTTGAGAACAAATGTGACAGTGAATCAAAAGTTGGTCAAGATCTCAGCCTAACTGTAAGTGATTCACATAAGAGTAAACATGCTGTAATGTTACCATGGCTTGGCCAATATGCTAGAAATAACTGTATCATAAGAAAATTTTCCACGTCTATTGCAGTCATAAAGAACAAAGAACGTTAAGTACGCAACATTCATATACCTCAAATTCGTGTAGGTTATTTTTTTTTATTATAGTAAGCACATTTCTCTCCCACTTACAAGAGCTCTACTATTACAACAACAACAACAACAACAAAAAAGCAACAAATCTACAAACAATTCATTGCCTTTGAAGGCATTAAATAATAAAATCTTAAACATGGATGCCGCAGTGGTGTAGCAGTTAGTGCACTCGAGTGGAATTTTTATCTCAGCAGTGAGATAACCAGCCACAAAAAAATGGGTTCCTGGGGTTTTCCTAGGAAATCAAGGACAGTGAGGACAGCTGCTGGCATCTCTACCTCAAATGTGCAGTGGCCTAGAAATGTGCAGGCACTACCACTTCACACCCCTATGTTATGCAGATGCACGGGACATGGATTATACGACTAGAGGTTTGTTCTTGTCTACTTCAGGGAGCAAACATTTTCTACAAATGTATATATAACAGTCACAAAGAGGACAGTAAATACTCTACATGATGTACAACGCATTTTAAACATATACTAAATGTTTACTCTGCAGTCTAACCGCATCACTCTGTGTCAGTCATTGGTAACAATCACATAGCTAATAAATTACACTTATTTCCACTATAAGCCACAATGAACGTTACAGGGTATCGCTCACAAAGTCTAAGAACCGCTCCCCTATACGCTACTGACGTTACCAGAAACATTTTGAGGGTATTGACGTAGACGGTTCGTAGTCGATAACCCTAAATCTAGTCTTTATTGTAAAGCGACTACCGGCCCCCCCCCCCCCTTTTTTTTCAAACTGCTCCGCAGAAGGCGTGAATTCCAGCAAATAATTATGCACGTATTTCCCACACGTGCCCTTATTTAACACAAGACAAACCATGCGCTTTCCTAAAGGAAAACGGGGTGAGGAGGAAGCAAACGCTAAAATTATACTGCTTCTTTCTCCCATCCCCTCCCCCGCAAATACTGTGGTACGTCAGCATTCCTTACGGCACCAAATAACGGGAGTTGAGTTTCTTCTCAAAATAGCAGAAATGTCTATGTATACATTTTGATATACATAGCTGGCATTATGACAATCACTCATGGTACCACGCCAAAAATGAAGGGGGTAAATCATGAAAATGTTTCTGTTTATTGCGTAACTACAAAAGAACATAGGAATGAGGTCGACTTAGTGTTTCTACAAGTATATGACGTTATCCAGAGATCTACATGTTCGTTTTCTCGAAATCGTGTCAGACACAGCGGAAGTAATCGGGGGGGGGGGGGGGGGGGGAGGAGGAGAGAGAAGAAAGAGAAAGCAGACCATAAAAGATGCGAGAGTTAAAAAATAGTACGCTAATTACAAATACAACTACATAAGAAATTCATAAGAAGCAACGATTATGATATTTCTACATATAACGATGACGAGAAATGTATCACGCTGACGTAAGTGCTGACACTATCCTGAGAAGAAGTACTCTAAGCTCTCGCTATTCTTTCATTACTGTAACGCAGAACATCGGCAATCCAGACTTGACTCTTTCGCTACAAAACAACACTAGTAGTGTTGGTAGAACTTGTACGCCTAAGCCAATCAATGCTCATGGCATATTTTTTTGCCTTAGTCTAAATAAAAAGAAAAGTATCATATTTCTAACCCAAACTATATGCATTTTTTTTAACTTATGGAGTAACCTCCTTCCAGTTTATTTCTACCAATATTTCTCGCCAAAATCTATTATGGTAGAACAGGTAAATTAATTCATGAGTGAAGGAGTTAATAAATTTTAACTTTCTTCTTAGTGGGTTATCCCTAAACCAACCTCTCTCCCCGCCCCCACCCCCAATGGACAAATAAAGATGGCCTGTTTCTAAAACGTACTTCTCGCTATCCTCTCCTCTAGACACTGTACTAACATGGGTTTCGTTCCAATTTAAATAAAGCTAATTCATTACAACGTTCACAAACTACTACCACTCCCCTCCGCTCCATTCCCCTTCCTCCTAAAGCCCGTACTTTCCCGCCAATAACAAGCGACACGACGAGAGTACAACCAGTTGCAGCCGCTACTGAATTTACTTACACATACACTGTACAGATTTTACCAGGCTACGAAATGTCAACTTTAATTCTTCTAAATAATTCTTAATGGTCAGCAACGAAAATCCACTTTCTGGGCCCTTAGAACAAACGTGAACCCTACATTAAAAATAAAGCAATAAACAGAATCCGGATGAGGTTAAGCTTTTATTTTTAACTGAATTAATGCATTTGCTAGTCTATGGGCCCCCAAAAATCTTTCCATTGACGATTGGTCTATATTATCACATCTGTACGTTAAACACTGCAGTGGAGTTAAAATCTGCCGGGACACTACATTAACTATTATTAAACATCATTTTCTACATTTGTAGTTCACGTGAAAGTGAAATATTGAATTATCATAATTCACCAAACTGTAATGTACACGTGTGCACGATTTGGTGGGAGCTATAACTAAAGTTTGGTTAGCGGGGTAGGGGTATCCCCTATCAAAGGAGAAGTAAGACGCCTCCTTACCTCCGTCAGTCTACGGGACACCCTTGGGCAAGGTGGAGTACCCGTATAGCCCCCCCATCAGGGTGACGTGAAGCCATGGGAGCAGGTGGTGGATGGAATGGGAGAGCAGCTGACAGATAATGTTGGTTATGGTCACCATTCTATGATGGTAGGCAGATGATCTCAATGTAGGGACAATGGCTACGATCACTGACTAGTACAGTCACTGCCCGGAAGGAAAGCAATGGTAAACTACCTTCTGGAAACATACCAAGAAACCCAAGCAGCAATCATGGAAAGTCAATTAGGAAAAAGATCTGGTGGTGACGCCTCCAGGCCAGATAGATCTAATTTTAACACTGGGGAAGAGTGTGAGGCAGAGGTCAGTATTAGTAATTGTGATGACGGACAAAATCCTGACGGTGTTACCAAGGAAAACCCCTGTATCAAACTAAAAAGAAAAATAAGAGTAGGAACATGGAATGTAAGAAGTATGTATGAGGGAAAATATCAAGTAATAAGTGACGAGATGAAAAGAACGGGGATACACATTTTGGGAATCTGCGAACATCGATGGAAAGGATCAGGACACTTTAAGAGCGTTAATGATAATATATTTATATATTCTGGCGGAGAAGTAGGAGGAAAGAACGGAGTGGCTTTTTATTTGGACAAATCAACATCAAAAGCATTACTAGGCTACAATCCAGTAAGTGATAGAATCCTAACAATCAGACTTAAGGGCATTCCTAGAAATGTAACAATCATCCAGATATATGCACCTACATCAGCAGCAGAAGAAGAGGAAGTAGAAAACTTTTATAACACACTGCAAACGATGATAGACCAGGTACGGAAAAATGATATTGTATTAATAATGGGTGATTTTAATGCAAAAATTGGTACAGAAAGAGCAGAAGATGAAGGACATGTAGGGAAATTTAGCATAGGACATAGAAATGAGGCAGGTGACAGTCTAATGGCGTTTTGCATGGAAAATGAGCTAATGATCGCTAACACACTTTTTAAACAACATCCAAGAAGACTTTACATATGGACATCACCTGATGGGAAAACCAGGAATCAAATAGATCACATTTTAGTGCAGAGAAGGTGGAGGTCAAGCATAACATCAGCAAAAACTTTACCAGGTGGTGATTGTGACACGGACCATGAGTTATTAATAGCAGACATGAAGATAAAGATGAAAAAGATAGTTACGGGATCAAGACCACTCCGCTTTGACCTTACAAATATACCAGAGCAATACGGTATAAGGGGCCGGCTAGCGTAGTGGTTAGAGCACTCGTCTAGCAACCAAATGGTCGAGGGTTCGAATCCCCAGCTGAGCGGGATTTTTTTTCCGACCAATACGGCCCTGAGGTCGACCCAGCCTCGTAAAATGGGTACCAGAGAAAATCTGGGAAGTAAAGGCAGCGAGGAAAGGAACTGGTCACCCTACCTCATACGCTGATGACCCAGCATAATGAGGTCTCTAACGCTTCACCCCCTACGGCATTTGAAATGCTATGGGACTATCTTTACTTTAAATACGGTATAGAAGTGAAGAACCGTTTCAAAATCCTGATGGCTGTACATGAGGAGATGACACCAGATGAATTGGCTATGCAGGCCAAAGATATCTTAGTAACAACAGCTAAAGACATGGTTCCAGTAAAGAAAACACAAAAGAATAGATGGATCACAGCAGGTACACTAGAACTGATAAAACAATGTAGAGAAATGAAGACGCAATGGAAAGTGACAAACAACAACAAAGATAAATATAAAACTTTAACAAAAGAAGTACGAAGAAACATAAGAAAAGACAAAAAACAATACATACAAGATTGTTGTGAAAGAATAGAAGAACATCAGAAGTGTGGAAGAGATAGTGAAATGTTTAAAGAAATGAAGACATTGACGAGAAATGTCACACCTAAGCTAAATGTAATTTGTGATGAGATGGGGAATACCCTGACAGAGACAGAGGAAATTCTAGAAAGATGGAAGGAATATTGCAAAAGAATGTAAGAAACAACCGACTGTGGGAGCAGAAATCAACAGTGTGAATTATTATTGGAGGAGAAAGAACCCGAACCGACAATGGAAGAAGTTTTATGGGCAATAAAGAATCTGAAAAATGGTAAATCACCAGGATGTGATGAGATAACAGCTGAATTTATTAAAGCAGGAGGAAAGGAGTGTGCAACAATCTATCATGCACTATGTAAAAAGATATGGCATTCAGGTGTTTGGCCAAAAGAATGGAAAAGAACTGTATTCATACCACTGCCAAAAAAGGGTAACCTGAAATTATGCACCAACTACAGAACTGTTGCCCTGATTAGTCATGCCAGTAAAATTCTGTTAAAAATCATAATGGGTAGACTTCGAAAGAAAATAGAAGAAGAAGTCAATATGGTCCAAGCTGGTTTCAGGCAAGGAAGAGGATCAAGAGATCATATATTCAATCTAAGATTAATAATAGAGAAATGCAGAGTTTAATGTGAATCTATATTTATCCTTTATAGACTACTCAAAGGCATTTGATTGTGTACAACATCAGAAACTTTGGGAAATAATGGGATTTCCAACACATTTGATACAATTAACATCACTGCTGTATCTAGACCAACAAGCAGCAGTAAGAATAAATGGTGAAACAACAACTTGGTTTGACATAAAACAAGGGGTCCGTCAGGGGTGCATATTGTCACCCTACTTATTTAACTTGTATACTGAAAATATAATGAGGAATGTTAGAGAAGATGTAGACAAAGAATATTACGATGCCATAACAGTTGGAGGTTATGAAATACCAGAGATTAGATATGCTGATGACACAGTATTGCTGTCCACAACACAAAAAGGAATGGAAAAACTAATTATGTCAGTCCGCAAGTACAGCGAAGAGCAGAACCTCTATCTTAATGCAAAGAAAACTAAACTGATGACAACTGACAAAACAAACAAAGCAGCTGAAATATGTATCAATGAGGAAAAACTGGAAGAAGTGGAGAGTTTTGAATATCTTGGATCGCTACTAACTAATAATGGAGATACAATGAGGGAAATTAAAAGGAGGACATCTATCGCTCTTCAGAAAGTAAAACAAATAAAGAATCTGTGGAGAGGAGCAGACAGAACCACAAAAATAAGATTTTTAAGGGCATGCATCTTTCCCATAGCAACATATGCCTGTGAGACCTGGACACTTAACAAAACAGCTGAGAAACACATAAATGCCTTTGAATGTAAATGCTACAGAAGAGTTCTCCAAATATCGTGGACACAAAAAAGAACAAATATATCTATACTATAAGAGCTTAATATTGAAGAAGGCTGGCTAGTGAAGAGGATTAAAGAGAGAAAACTGAAATATTTTGGACACATTAAACGTCGTGATAATTTAGAGAAGACCCTATTGGAAGGATACATAATGGGAAAAAGAAAAAGAGGAAGACCAAGACGAAGATGGCTGCAAGACATCGTTGACGATATGGAAATGGATGCAACAGCAGCAGGCCATCTTGCTCACAACCAAGAGGCCTACAGGAGTGCTGTTTGGGAGGCAAAGTTCCGCAAGGGACATGCAAATGAATAAATGAATGAATATAACTAAAGTATTTGTTGATGTCAGTTACAAAAAATTTCTTTCTGGAATCCAATAACGAAACACTAGATAAAGTAAGAGAGATGTGTGGGTCAGTTTTACAAAAAAAGATAGACAAAATGAGGAAAGTGGACAGAAACAGAAATGGCAGAAAGTAAGATGAGCACATACAAATGAAAAACATACAACAATCCAATATTTCGGCAATGAACATTTTTTTAATGATCACGTACAGAAACAACACAACATATACAAATATGAAAAATAGGTGTTTTTAATCTGTTGTGTTGTTTCTACTGTGTGATCCTTGAAAAAGGCTTTTTGCCGAAATATTGGACTGTATGTTTTCCATTTGTATGTGTTCATCTTACTTTCTCATACCACGACTCGTCGGCCACTGAGTTCTGTTTTAAAAGAACACATAACTTGTTAGAATTTATTTTTGTAAATATACGAGACTGGAATGTCAGAAGAAGAGTAAGTGAGCGAGTGAGTGTGTGTGTGTGTGTGTGTGTGGTGTATGTATGTATGTACATACGTACGTACTATGTATTCGTACGTATTTACGATAGGTGATTGGTAAGCTGTCGGCATAAGGTTCAAATACTTGAAACACAAGTTGATATTAGGTGCATTTGAAGATCAGGTTAGTGTAAAATTAAACACAAAGTGTCAAGAAATTAACTGCAACCAATTTTTTTTCACAGGCTACTGAAGTGGAAAGGGGTGGCAGAAACTGAGAAAATGGATACAATTTTTCATCCTGCAGTCATTCGCTACCTCTGCATCAAGAGCTTATCATCGAAGGAGATCCATGAGGACATTGCAAAGACTCTAGGGGAGAGTGCCCCTTCTTAAAGCACAGTGAAGAAATGGCAGATCAGTTCAAACATGGAAGGGAGAGTATGGAAGATGATCCCCGTCCAGGAAGACCACGAACGGTAACCACCGATGAAATCACCGGCAGAATCCATGACATGATAACGGAGGATCGACAACTAACTGAGAGGTACAATGGTACTGAGTTGGGCATCTCCCAGGAACGTGTTTATGCCATTATTCACAATGATCTTCAAATGACAAAGGTCTCTCCTCGATGGGTCCCAAAACTTCTTGGAGCTGATCACAAACCACAGCGTCTCAACATGTCAAGAGACATCTTGGCCATTTTTCTGCAGAACCTAAAAAGTTTCTTCAGCAATTTGTGACAATGGATGAGACTTTCGTTCATCATTTTGAACCAGAAACCAAAGAACAGTCAAAACAGTGAAAACATCATAGATCCCCACCTAAAGCAAGGCTGGCTCTGTCTGCAGGCACAGAGATGGTTTCCATTTGGGGGGGGGGGAATTTAGGAGGTGTGCTATTGGTAGACTATCTTCAAAAGGGCAGAACGGTCACCTGGGCCTATTACACTAATCTTGTGAAGCAACTGCGGGTCAAACTGAAGGAAAAACGTCGATGGAAATTGACGAGAGGAGTCAACTTTCATCAAGACAATGCTCTAGTTCACAATTCGCCAGTGGCAATGGCTGCCACTCATGAATGTGGCTTCCAGCTTCTTGAACATCCTCCTTATTCCCCAGATTTTGGCCCCATCGGACTATACCTGTTTACCAAACTAAAAAAGCAGCTCATTGGTGGCAAATTTGCTTCAGATGATGATGCCATTCATGCTGTAGACCACTTTCTACTGGCACAAGATACTGACTTTCACAAAGAAGGGTCCGTATGCTCCAGGCTAGCTGGACTAAGTGCATAAACCAGCAAGGGGACTATGTTGAGAAATAACCCATAAAAGTTGTCCACAAATAATCCGCTATACCTTAGGCCGAGAACTTATCAATCACCCCGTGAGAAAGGGAGAGAGAGAGAGAGAGAGAGAGAGGGAGGGAGGGAGGGAGGGAGGGAGGGAGGGGGGAGAGAGAGAGAGAAATACTCGTGTAATTTTGTACACCTTACTAAATCGAGAGTGTGGAAAGCATCAAAGATGGAGTGATAAAGGAGAGGATGTCGTCAGCAAACCATCCTCTTTCGCCTAAGGATAGGCCACAGCAGGCTACTAAGCCGCCTGCATCGACTCAAAATGTCTCACACAGACGAGTGTCCATGTGGCAGTGGAGTCCAGACTCCAGAACATATCCTACAAGAGTGCCCAAACCATGCAGACCTGAGGCGTGAGACATGGCCAGAGGACACAAGCTTGGGGCAAAAGCTTTGGGGCTCCTATCAGGATCTGGAGAGGATTGCGGGCTTTGCCATGTCGACAGGGATCATGATCTGAAGTGACCAAAAACCTCGGAAGAAGAAGAAGAAGAAGAATGTAAGACAGGCCTGCGCGCCCAATTCTTCACCTTTCTAAAATAAAGATCATTCATTCATTCATTCTGCCATTCTTGTTTCTGTCCACTTTTCTCACTTTCTCTATCATTTTTGTAAAATTGAACCACATACCTGTCTACCTTCATTACTTGAACCAGTGACGCTACCGTCACTTCTCTTATCTTGGTAAAGTAATAGAACAAGATACATCCTTTCCGTGCCACTGAACGTCATATGGAGCTCGCTTGGTAGTTCGCCATGTTTTCCTGTTTTCGGTGAGCTTTTCAACCTCATCAAGGGATTTTATGCCTACTAATTTGGCCTGTCTTAACAAGGTCCTCTTTAGATTTTCACATGGTCGACCTCTTTTTTCTTCGACCTGTTGTGTTCCACTTGATAGCTTATTTTGGAATTCTCTACTTCTTCTCATCACGTGACCGATATATGTCCACCTCCTTTTTCTAATCACCAACAAAACAAGTTCGCTCACCTGCCTTATCTCTGTGTTGTTCTTGAATTCGTTCCATTTTATACAGAGTATTTTCCTTATGCATTTGTCTAATTTGTTGTCTATTCCTTTAGCTGTTTTCCAGCTTTCGCATGCATAAATGAGAGTGGATATTACATTTGAATTGAATAATCTTAACTTGGTTTTTGTTCTTATAATTTTTGAGTGCCATATTTGTTCTTATAATTTTTGAGTGCCATATGTTCTCAAGATTCTTGAAGGTCAATGCTGCTTTTGCAATTCTAACTACCTTTCTGGTGTCACCATCCTAATCTGTATAGCTGCTGAGGTATGGCAAGCGTACTTCTTCAACAGCTGTTCTTTCTACGTATATTTTTCCTTCTTGATTAATGGGAAGTTTCATTATTTTTGTTTTGTCCTTGATAATTTCAAGTCCTATTTTGTTAGCCAGTGAAGATTGGGTATCTGTTTTTTCTTGCATCGAATTCACATCGCCACTGATAAGATTTATGTCATCTGGAGTACTGTATGGTTAGACCTAAAAAAATCATAGACAAAGAACGTTTATACGCAAAAGAAATAAAAATGACCCGGGATTTGAACCACTGACTCTAGTAGGACGAGCAAATGTCTAGCCACGAGAGAACCAGCGCACTAATACACTTATAAAAAGGATAGCAATTACAGTAAAACTGGTTCTAGTTGTAGAGGCTAGCCAGGTTCCCTTCCCTAAGTTCACGTTAGCAGTTCAGGAGGGTTTCACCTGCACTTCACCCAATGTTATTTATGACATTATGTGCAAACGTTGTGATATGAAGTATATGGCGGGAGACTGGTTTATGCTTAGGAGATCGTTTTCGTTAACACCTTAACAGCATTTCTAAGAGTGCGTGGACCCTGTAGCACAGCACTTTTGCCAAAGCGACCACAGGGGAAAACAGGTCATCCGCTCCTGTTCTTCTGACGTACGATCTCAGACAGCTCTAGAACAGTGACTTATTTTCCAGGCTGGCTGTCTCCACCCAGATGGAATTAATAATGTTTTCAGTTTCCTTTAACCTTTTTTAGATTTCCACTTTATTTTCTGTGATTCATACTTTACTTTCTTCTGCGGTTCTTCATTCATCAGTTTCACGTTATCTCCCAGCTTCCCTCCCCCTCCTCTCTACCACCTGCTTCTCTCGCGGCTACAGGTGTTTATTTCCCCTCCTGGTCTCGTTCCTGCGCCTCTTAACCCCCCCCCCCAAATCGGTCCCTTTCCCGCCTCTAATATCGATTGGTTGTATCCGCTTTCCTTTGTGGAAAATTTTCCTCGCCTCTAGGACGCATTCGAATGTTTTCTTTCTAGGAGGATGCCATAAAGCTAAGCTTTTCATTTTCTTTTAGTTGTATGTCGTGTTGTGTTTGTGTATGTAATCCTTGAGAAAGGTTCAAGCCGAAATATTGGATGTTGTATGTTTTTCATTTAATCACTCTCATCTTTCTGCTATGTGTTTTTCCTCACTCCCTCTGCCGCCGTGTAAAACTGTACCATAACCTCTTTTTACCATTAATAAACTTCGCTATTAAGCACCCTCAAATAAAGGTATTTTACAGCGAAGCCATCAATGCCTGGCCTGTCTAAAATCCTAACATCTGGAAAGAGAATGAGGTCATGACCTAGAAATTTCGTCTTAGATTTAGTCTCCCGCAGGTACCAAATTTTTTAGGCAGGCGCGCGCACGCACGCACACACACAGACACACACACACACACAGTCTCCTGCACATGTCTTGTGCATTAATGTTTGTGGGTTTTTAGTTTGTTTTTTTTTTTTGCATTTTTGTGAATAACAAAATGAATCACAACACATTAAATAGTCCCATGGGACCTCAGCCGTAAATACGTACCATTCGTAACTCGGTCAAATGTAAATCAGTGAAAAAATTATTAATTCTCTCATTCCCAAATACATTTTTTTAGGTTGAAAATGATGAAATTAAAAAAAAAACCACGTGGGAGTTTAGGGCAATCATGGATTATATCCTTCCTTATCAACAACATAAGACACTTAATTATTGTTAAATCAAGAAAACTATACTAAAAGCAGGCTCATCCCTAGGCTTTGGAGTCAGGCATGTGACAAAGAGCGGCACATAGTGAGGGGCGGTATAAGTGTTTTGGTTAACAGAAGATGCTGGGAAAACTAAACATTCTGCAGTGTGAATTAAACTAGTAACCGAACCGAGTCTCTAACTCAATAATGGTAATTTTAACTTATCAGTAGACGTCGTAACTGGTATGGCACCGAGTTACCTATAAGAAAACAGGACACATCTGATTTTAAAAGAACATATGCAAATAAAGACGTTATGAATTCTCAGTCAGCGAAAATTCGAGAAAATTTTCAAGTGCTTATAATCAAAGAACAATGAGGAATGGTGAAACACCAGGCAGAAGAGAGTTGGTACTGTCAGTACCTAGCGGTTGTGTTTTTACTGCAGGGCAGTAAGAGCAAGGAAACAAGAATCGAATCAGAGACAGGATACAGAGATTGGAAACATATTTATTATTTGTTGCTAGTAACCCATATACTGCTATAGATAAACAGTCAGAACATACAGACAGATTATCACTTAATGTCAGGTATTCTAATTTCGTGTCACATTAATACTTCCTTTCTCCCCGACTGACACGGCCATAGAACCGCTGTCAGGAGTCACTTCTCTCTGCCACAACCCAGACCCAGGTTACATCCAAGAGGTATAATCCTTGGTTTTGGTTCTGTGTCATGGTTAGGAGTTCCAAAGTTTGAAGAAACCACACCAATACCTGCGTCGGCGTTTCCCAAACTATGTGTACCGATGTGCCGCTAAATTCTGACAGTAGAAAATATTTTCGTTCAAATTACACAGCGTTTTGTTTATTTGTGCAGTTAAGTTCGTATTAAAACTGTCGAATGTCTGATACTTATATAACATGAATAAAGAGATAATTTACTCAATGATTCTTCGTGAACATAGAAGATTTGTGCCCTTAAGCAGGCGTATTTTACACTGAAAAAAGGCAATTTAAAATCCCTCTCAAATGTTACATTTGTCATGTCGCATAATAAAAATATTTCTTGTAGTAAAATCTGAATATCGTCAATGCAGTTTAAACCGTAAACTGTTTATAAATTTATGATTAATTATATGAGAGTCCACCATTAACAACATGAGTGAGCCGCCACATAACTTCTTATTTCAACGTGTGCTGCACTCGAAAAAGAAAAATAACAATTTTAGAACCGCTGCTACATGCAACTGTATTGTCTGAACTGGCGCCAAAGACATGTGACCCATAGTTCGCCAGGGCGCTCCTTAGCTCACAACCAAGCCGTTCTCTGGTACTAGTCTGTATCACAACAGCCGAGCCAAATAGATAATGTACCGGCCATGGAGGAGCTTAATGAGAAGATGAAGTACTGTAACATGTTGGGAGGACATTTGTTATGAATTCTGCACTTGGGGGGGGGGGGGGGGGGGAGATGATGACAACTTTAATCACAGTTACAGCTTTGATGTGGATCCCACATGTTAAACGAATCATTGGACGATCTAAAGAGAGTAAATATTTAAATACAGCAGAGAAAATGCTGGTAAACAAAGGACTGACATGAGACAGGGAAAAAGACACCGAAGGACCGACAAAAATGGAAATCTCTTCATATCATCATCCCAACGTGTCTCTGGCACTGAGAGAGAGAGAGAGGAAAGGGGGGGGGGGGTAAGCATCACCACCATGATAACTTATCGGAAGCAAAGCAAGACCCGCTTATTATGCTTACAAGTTAATTGTGTTTCCTTGGCAACTTGAATGGAAAGAAGAAAAAAGTACGCCGTATGAGTCTTCTTCTTTCATTTTTTGAAGTCGCAAACATCTGAGCACAGTGTATAGTTATATAATGTAATCTTGCCATCAAGACCTCTGCGAGAAAATGTGTCGGTGCTAAGCCATTTTCACACCCCCTGAACTAGGGTGGGGTGGGGGGATCATGGACAGTATAACGTGGCAGCACAATAAAAAGTCACCCAACTGAGCTTATGGAAAAATATGAAGGACCGAGATTTACAGAGAATGATCGTTACCGCCTACCGCCACGGCACCTAATGATAATGAATGAAAGCACAAGCCTCAGTCTGCCATTTATTTTTTTCCCCATTCACTAAGAATTCTTTTGTATCAAACAGACCTAACTTTCACCTTAAAACAAACATTCTAACATTTTATACTAGGAGTACAATAAACAGTTTTAGTTATTTCTTTTTAACACCCGTGGTACACCTCTCTCTCTCTCTCTCTCTCGTGTGTGTGTGTGTGTGTGTATATATATATATATATATATATATATATATATATGGGGTAGGTATTATGTCAAACGTAGCAGCAAAGAGCCTTGTAGAATGGGAACCAGTGAACAGTCGTATAATAAGAGCACGATACAACTTAAGACATGGAAGAATTACAATAATATAGTGTTATGCACCCACGAATGATGCAGATGATGATATGAAAGACGACTTCTATCACCAACTACAACAAATCATCAACAAAGTCCCTAAACACGACATCCTAATTGCTATGGGGGACTTCAACGCTAAGGTAGGGAAAGATAATACCGACGTTGAAAAAGTGATGGGGAAAGAAGGAATTGACATGGTTAATTAGAACGGAGAAAGATTAATTGAAATATGCCTAACAGAGGGCATGGTCATTGGAGGCACAATATTCCCACACAAAGAGATACATAAAACAACGTGGATATCTCCAGATGATAGAACTAGAAATCAGATAGATCATTTTTGTATTAGAAAGCAATACAGAACATCTCTCATAGATGTTAGGACTTATAAGGGTGCAGATGTCAACAATGATCACAACCTGTGCATAGGGAAAATAAAACTAAAATTGAAAAGCCAACACAAGAAATCAGTACACAGAAAGATAAACAGCCACAGCCTACAGGAAGAAAATAATAACATTAATTTCAATCAGGAACTTGCCAATCATTCCAAAACACCCAGTGAAGTTGAGGAGATAGGTATAGATGAATTATGGAATTCTTACAGCACAGCCATAATCACAGCAGCAAAAGCAAGCGCTGGACTGAAAAAAACAAATAGGAAAGCATGGATATCAGATAAAACCTGGAAGTATATACATGTATATACATGGAAAAGATCTGGCGAAAGCAACATACAAAGAAATAGACAAGAAAGTAAAAAGTTCAGCTAGAAGGGATAAAAGAGAATACATAGACAATATGGCGAAAGAGGCAAAAAAAGCAGCAAACACAGGAGACAGCAAAACTTTATATAACATACAAAAGAGGCTAACAGGTACTATTACATCTAAAGAAAGACCAATACTTAGCAAAACTGGAACCCTATTAACATCAACTAAAGACCAAAAGCAAAGATGGGCTGAACACTTCCAAGAAATACTTAATCGACCACACCCAAAAGAATTGTTAAACCTTGAAACTGACTTACCAGTCCCACAACTAAATGTCAACCTAGATGAAATTAAATTGCATGACACTGAAACATCAGTGAATTTAATGGCTAACAACAAAGCTGCAGGTGAAGATGAAATAATACCCAAAATGTTAAAAGCTATATATAGTGACAACATGAGACAACTACAGAGAATGTTTAATAGGATTTGGAAAGAAGAGAAGGTCCCTTCTAATTGGAAAAAAGGAATCATTGTTAAAATACCAAAAAAAGGCAATCTTAGTGACTGTAACAAATGGAGAGGAGTAACCTTAATATCAGCTGTGTCAAAAGTATTTTGCAAGGTCATTCTGAATAGACTTAAAGTTATAGTGGATACTGCAATGAGAGAAGAACAAGCAGGATTTCAAAAAGGTAGAAGCTGTCTCGACCAGATCTTTACTCTAAGAATAATACTTGAAGAACATATTGAAAAGCAGAAACCATTAATACTGAACTTCATAGATTTTAAAAAGGCATTTGATAGCATACACAGAGATTCATTATGGAGAATTTTAAGTCTATATGGAATACCATCTAAAATTGTCAACATCATTAAGGACTTCTACAATGGATATGTTTGTGCAGTCAGGACAGAAGAAGGGATGAGTGAATGGTTCCAGAATGAAACAGGTGTGACACAAGGATGTATAATGTATACTGTCTCCTTTACTTTTTGGGATTACAATAGACTTCATAATGAAAAAATGCTGCACAGGTAACACAGGTATTGATTGGGTACATGGGACCCAACTAGAAGATCTTGATTTTGCTGATGACATAACTCTTATCAGTAATAATGTGAATTCCATGCAAGAAAAAAACAGATAGACTGTCTTCAATGGCTAGCAAAGTAGGACTTGAAATTAACAAGGACAAAACAAAAATAATGAAAATTCCCCTTCATCAAAATGGAAAAATGCACATAGAAGGGATAGATAATGAATAAGTCAATCAATTTGCATACCTTGGCAGCTACACAGACCAGGATGGTGACAATAGAAAGGAAGTTAGGATCAGAATTGCAAAAGCAGCATCAATCTTCAAGAATCTTGAGAACATATGGAATTTAAAAGTTATAAGCACAAAAACCAAGTTAAGATTATTCAATTCAAATGTAATATCCACCCTCATTTATGCATGTGAAAGCTAGAAAACAAAGAAATAGAAAAGAAATTACTCTTTTGAAAACAAATGCCTAAGGAAAATACTTGGCATCAAGTGGAATGAATTCAAGAACAATGCAGAGATAAGACAGATGACTGAACAACAACTAGTCTCATGGCTGATCAGGAAAAGGAGATGGACATATGTTGGTCACTTGAGAAGAAATGATCAGACAATCCCAAAACAAGCTATCAAGTGGAACACAACAGGCCAAAGAAAAAGAGGCAGACCACGTGAAACTCTGAAGAGGACATTGTTAAGAGAGGCCAAATTAACAGGCATAAAATCCTTTGATGAGGTTGAAAGACTCACTGAAGACAGGAAAAATTGGCGAACTACTTTGCGAGCCCTATGTGAAGTTTAACGGCACGGGAAGGATATAAGATATATATAAGCTAAAATACTAGGATACGTTGATGACATTGACCTGGTGGGGGAAACTATGCAAGAAGTCATCAATATCTGCTTAAACCTGAGAGACGTAGCACTAAAAGTAAGCCTGACCAGTAACCAAGATAAGACAGAGTAGTAGAAGATACCAAGAGACCTGAGGCAAAATGATCCAGATAAAATAAATGTTGGGGGGATGATTATTAGGAAAGCAGAAACAAAAATATCTAGGCACAATCTTCAACAGAAGCAACACAGTAAGCGAGGAAATTAAAATCAGAGTACAGATAGGGAATAAAATATACTTTGACTTGCAACACCTGTTAAATCCAAAATCCTGTCCCAAAACACCAAAATAACAATCTACAAAACTATAATAAGACCAGCCGTCATGTATGGATCAGAAACATGGAGTATGACAAAGAAAGATGAACAACAATTGCATATCTTTGAAAACAAGATCCTAAGAATCTTTTTGACCCATAAAGGATACCAACAGCAGAGAATGGATAACTAGAAATAACACTGAACTGAACAGCTTATTTAAATTCCAACGAATTATAAATGTCTTTAAATTGAACAGACTACGCTGGCTGGGGCATGTAGAAAGAATGGAAAAGAAAAAGCGAAAATGATGTATGCACAAGAGATGAGGGAAACAAGACCAAGGGGTAGACCAAGACAGAGATGGAAAGACAACATAGAAGAGGATATAAAAGAAGATGGTGTCACCAACTTATATGCAGGAAACTCTCTACTGTAGAGAGCGGAACAAGAACACAACTCCTTCGGAGCGATTTAGCTACGGAGGACTGGTATTGGTTGTGGCAAATGAAATTACTTATGTTCGCAATGCTTGTTTCGTATACTCCACAGCCTGCATGAAGCCTTTTCTGCTGTTTCTGAAAGGCTTCTCAATGCCCTTGCTCTTGCTTGTCCCTTTATGCCCAGTTGCTTACATAGGTCGTATGCTGATGTTGCTACGAATCCTCTTGCTCCCACTTCTACAGCTATCACTTTTGCCCTGACTCCTGTCCCCCGCCTCAGCTGTTTGACCAGATCACTGTACTTCTCAAATTTGAATAAATGCTGTTTCTCTATTCTAGTTTCAAATGGGACCATAAGCTCGATCATTATTAATTCCTGTTTTTCTGTGGAGTACACTACAATGTCCGGTCGCATTCCTGTGTTCTTGATGGCAGTCGGGTATTCTCTTCTTCCTGGAAGGTCCGCTATCAAATCCCAGTCATTTGTACCATCTAGCAGTGACGGTAAGGGAATGTCCCTGATTTCAATATTTGATTAGGTGGGACCTCAACTCTTTTGCTGTTATTTGTTTTATCTTTTGCCCTATCTATGATGACTACTAGTTCCTGCAGCACTCTGTTGTGCCGCCAGGTGTACCGTCCTTGTCCTAAAGACACTCTACAAGCTGAAAGCACATGTTCCAATGTTTGTCTTTTGTTGCAGAGAGGGCACTTTGTATCTTCTGATACACCCCATTTGTATAGGTTGGAGCCTGTAGGCAGAAGGACATAAGTAGCTCTGATGATGAAGCTGAGCCTCAAGGGTGCCATTTTCCAGATGTCATTCCATGTTAGTGATCTCTGCAGGACTTCCTCCCATGTTGTCCATTGCCTTTGTTGTGATTGTTGGACTGCCTTCTGGATTCACTTGTCATCCTCTGAATTCCTTACTTCACTGATGATCATATCCTTTCTTTCCTTGCAGGAGGCCTTTGACCACCATTTGACTTCGCCACGACCAAATCCCCTTCTGTTGGTCTGGGTGTACCCTATTACTTCTTTCAGCTCCTGCGTTTCCTTGGCCGTGGTCACTTCCTCACCTACTTTCCATTTTCGTCCAGTTTTAAGTGTTGGCTGCACTTCTCGTACCACCGGATCTGTAGATTCTTGTAGCATCATTGCAAGCCTTGTTTTTCCTACCTTGTATTCTTCAACCACAGATTTGAATGGCAGCTGCAGTTTGCTCTTCTTGCAGTACAGCGCTACATCAGTTAATCCTGGTGGTACGCCCAGCCACTTCCTTATGGCTTTATTTATCTTTCTTTCGACTGCCTCTACTGTGCTGGTACTTACTTTGTAAATGAGTAGTGGCCACATCAGTTTTGGAATCAGCATGAACTGGAAGCACCATATTTTGAACTTACCCAGTAGCCTGCTTTTGTCTATGATGCTCAGTCCATTCTGTGCCATTTCTATAACCTGTTTCACAGCACTTGAGTCCTTCATGGACGCATCATATACTCTGCCAAGGCTCTTCACTGGCTCTTCCCCTACAGTCGGGATTATTTGATTTGCCACTGTGTACGATCTTTCTATCACTTTCCCTTTTATGAGTGACAGGCTTCTTGACTTCTTTGGCTTGAAGCTCATGCGGCACCATATGATAAGGCTGCCCAAACGCTCCAACATCTTTTGTGCCTGTGCTTCGCTGGTTGTTATTACTGTTGTGTCATCCATGAATGCTTTTAGTGGTGGCATGTGACATCCATTTCTGAATCTTGGGCCTTCTGCTGCTCTCAGGATTACTTGCATGGCTAGTACAAATAGTATGGGAGATATTGTACACCCCACTGCAATTCCTACCTGGAGCTCGATCCATCTTGTAATATATCCTGATGTTCCAAACCTCATGAGGAACCCTGTAAAGTACCTTTTCAGCATATTTGTGATTTCTTTTGGCACATGATACATGTCTAGTGCTAGCCATATCATCTGGTGCGGTACTGAGCCATACACATTGGCTAGGTCAAGCCATATTACCTGTAGATCTTGCTTTCCAGATTTTGCCTGCTGAATAGCTTCCCAAATCATTGACGCATGCTCGAGACATCCTGGGAAACCTGGGATTCCTCCCTTCTGCACGGATGTATCAACGTAACCATTGTCTAGGAGGTATGTTGTTAGTCTTTTTGCCATCACAGAGAAGAATATCTTTCCTTCCACACTCAGAAGTGAGATCAGTCTGAACTGGTTGATTTCAGTGGAATTCTGCTCCTTGGGGATGTATACTCCGTTAGCCTTTTTCCATTCTTTACATATGATTCCTTTGGCCCATGCTGTTTGTAGGAATTTATGAAGCTTCTTTAGTACTTCAGGCCATCTTTTGTATAGTATGTAAGGAACGCCATTTGGGCCTGGTGCTGACTTACCTTTAACTTTTCTTACAATGCTCTCTACTTCTTGTAAGGTTGGTGGGCTGCATTTGAATTTGCTGCCTGGTGCACAGGGCCATGCTAGACCCTTCATCTGCTCAAGAGGTGTATGCTGATTTTTATCAGAGTATGTCTTGCTCAGATGTTCCTCGAGCACCCCCTTCCCTGCTTTCAACGTACCTGATTTTGGCTGTTCAAATAACTGCTTGGCAAATCCGAAGGGATCTCTGTAGAACTTCTCTCTTGAGTATCTGGTTTTCCTCTTCTTTCTACATAGTCTTTCAGCTCTGCAAAGGGCATTGTGCTGGGATTTTAGATGCTGCCAAACCTGTCTTAGTCCTTCTTTTTCTGATTCATGTGCCTTCTTGAACATTATCCAGGCATGGTTCTTCTGCTGTCTTATTGCTTCTATTTTCCTCTGTCTTCTGGACTTTCTTGGTGTTACTTTTTATCTTCTTGCCTGTTTGGTTCCAAACTCTTTGTGGCAGTGAAGATATATGATGTTACCAAATGCTTCCAGTTTTTGCTCCAGGTTTTTTCCTCTTAGCTATTTGTCCAGTTCTTTGCATAATCCTGCGTCTAGGTTTTCCCATATGCTTTTTGCACTTGCTGGTGGAAAGTTAATCTTGTCTCTGGTCTCGTTGGAGCATTGCCTCCCTGCTGCCTGACTCAACCTGAATATTCCCTGTACTGTGGATTATATCCTGACAGAGATCTTCTAATATCTTATCTGAGACTGGCGTCACAGTGCACTGTTGAGTATTGGGCAGCAAGGGACCACTACATCCCTTCTTGGTTCTGTGTATGTATATATATATATTGTCCAAAGAAAAAAATGCATAGCTTTTATAAGCTTCATTTTTTATGTGTTATAACAAAAAAAATTTTCCGGCTATCTCAAACCAAACCAAAAATTGTCACTAAGATATCAGATCCAAGATTTAGCGTGAATTTTATTATTCTCATGTATAATCAGAATGCAGTAGTTGCCCTTGCAAATCACTCATTTTTTTTTACCATAACTCACGTTGCATTTATAGAAAAGTCGTGATTTTTTTTATGAGCACAACTCACTTCCTGCGCAAATGAAACCCTATAAAAGGATGAAGTTACACAAACAAATTCAGTTAATTTTCAAGCAGACATTTATGGCGCGTCTATCACAAAATTTACAAAACTTTGCTACTGAAGACCAGCACCACAGTGGACAACCCAGGGTAACAAAAGCAGCTGATGATCGCTTTATTCTGGTTCATCACCTCAGAAACAGGTTTACAACAGCTTCCTCAAGTGTCCAGTCACTGCTTGCAGGACGTCGTGTGTCTGATCAAACTGTCAGGAATAGACTGCATGAAGCTGGACTGGTGGCACGGCGACCTCACAGTAGTCCTGTCTTAACGAGACGCTATCGCCAAAATCGACTTGTTTGGGCCAACTAGCATTGACCCTGGACAAATGACAATCAATGGAGACGTGTCTGGTTTAGTGACAAATCTTCCCTTTTGTTGCTCTGCCATGATATGCGGAGAAGGGTCTACCGTAGACCAAATGAATGTTTTGCCCAAAATTGCGTTGATGAAGTTCCGTCGCATGGTGGTGGAGGTGTAATGGTATGGGGAACGATCAATTTCAACAGAAGGAGTCCATTGGTGCAGACTGAATGAGGCTTGAATGCGCAACGATACGTCAATGAAATTCTTTGATCCCATGTCCTTCCAATTTTTGGCTGCGCAAGGGTCTGTGTTTCAACAGGACAACGCCAGACCCCATTCTGCACGGTTCACCACATAGTTCCTGACTGTCAACAACATCCTCACCCTTCCCTGTCTCCAGGCATGAATCCGATCAACCACCTGTGGGATGAGCTGCAAAGATGTGTTTGTCACCGAAACGTTTCTCCAGCCTATCATCGTGATCTGTGGCCGGCACTCCACGAAGAGTGGGCAGCCATCCCACAGGCACACATCAGACATCTTATCACATCTATGCCCAGGAGATGTCAGAATAAGAGACCTATTTTGGGGGGTAAGTCTGGATATTTAAATGCTGTGACCCCCCCCCCCCACCCCATGCTATCTCTCCAAAATCTCTGCACTCCTGTTGCTGTACATGGAAGGCAATGTGCAGAGGCTATCTGATGTGACAATCATCTAGCAATGCCATGGTCACTTTCAAATGTGCTTGTTCTAGAGTGAGGCACAGTGTGTATTGTTACTCAGTGACAAGTGTACAGCACTTTAGCTGTGACAGAAAGAAAAGTAATAACAGAATGACCGTGACTAGAACCATGGACTCCTGTAGAAGGAACAGCTGCCTTGTCACAAGAGGACAACGCATTATCCACTCGGCCAACTCCCACCTGGAGATACACGAAAGCCCTGTTGTTTCTTATTTGGCAAATCTGTTTTATAATGGAATGCTGACATTTCTCTCTCTGAAATGGCTTTCAGGTCTTCAGCAGTGATTTCCATGCTTTGCCTCAGCCTCTATTAGTAAGGAACATTACTTAATTACAAGGGTCATACTGAAAGTCGAGAGCAAAAACATTTTAAAAATCAGAATTTATAGATAGAGAAAATATAAACATATCACCTTAATCTGCATTTTTCCCTTCACTTTTCAACACAATCTCCATTTCTCTGTACACATTTTTCCCACAGCTCTGCAAGTTTGAATATACCCTCCCGGCAGAGTTCCGTTCCAGCTGACCGACAACACAGATGCACTGCTTTCTGGGCGTTCTCTCCTGTGGGACCCATCGGGCACAAACATTTCTACAGCCTAGGGTTTCAATCATTTTCTGTACTCAGTGTGTCCTATTCCAAGATTTACAGCAATTTCTGATACTGTGACACGCCTGTCTTCTTTAATGATGTTGTCAACCCTTTCCACATTGCATTCAGTGGATGCAGTTCTTGTATGCTCGTGTTTCCATCTTTGAAATGTTTCACCCACCTCCTAATACTGATAGCACCCATACACACATCTCCAAAAGCAAGTTGAAGTCTTTGGTGAATTTCAGCTGCTGGGATTTCCTCTTTAACGAGGAACTCAATAACAGCACATTGACGAAACGAAACTTCAGCACCCGACATTTTGTTTATGCTCTGCGTGGTCACGTAACACATGATGGCGACATTATGTGACCTCTACCTGAAGTGCAAAGGGGAAGAGTGAAAATTAAGGTGATACATTTATATTTTCTCTATCTATAAATTCTGATTTTAAAAAAATTTTGCTCATGACTTCTGGTATGACCCTCTTACATGAAGTAATTTCCATGTCATTTTCATCAAACAATTATTAGTCAAACCCAGAACACGACAGTGACAACCTTACTCTGAATGAAAGACCCAAGTCTTCAAAAAAAAAAAAGGGGGGGGGGAGAGAGAGAGAGAGAGAGAGAGAGAGAAAGCATGATGTCTCCATAACGCACAACACATTCACCAAGAGAATTTAGTTCCTTCACTTAATCTTGCTGCACCCAAACTTCAGTAACTGCAGACTATGTAAAGGAATTCACAGATGGTTCTATGAGAAGGCTTAATGTGTGTCCAGTAAGTGCAGTGCTGTTGGAACTGAGATTCTTCTCCAGTAATTTATGGGAGTTTCTTCCTTGACCAGGAGGAGCTTCACACCATACGCGGCATCCGAAGAGTCTCGCCAGCAGTGCCTTAACCTCTGGGTTAAGCCGGTTCAGGCATTTCACCTGATATGAGTGCACTTAGGACGTGGCCGACCTCCAGACCAGAGGTGCTGTGATTTGACTGTTTGCTTCGCTTTATCCTTTCTACCACCTTTTCCGCAGTGGTGCCGTGCAGCAATCCCATCTGCATCTTTCTTCACTGGCCGGGAGGAGCAATGCTCCATGCACGGTAGCTGAAGAGTCTTGCCAGCAGTGGTAGATGAGCTACCAAATGTGCCTCTCATCTACCCTAAGTGTCAGGTTTTCAGGTGCCAGATATTCGCCTTCACCCCTTCTCCTGTCAGTTTAAACAGTTCTGCCATGAGAAGGCCAGGAGCTGGACTTGACTGCCAGAGGCTATATGAGATGCACGCCGTTGGAGTGGAGAGCGAATTCTCCACCCCACCTCCCGCAATAACAGTCCTTAGAACTGGAAAAACACTTAATTTTAAGTGTTTAAACTTAACATAAAGAATAACATAATTAAAATCACATAAGAAACAGTACTGAGTACATAAGAAAAAACAAGAAAAGAAATTACATCATATCACAAAAAGAGAGAGTAGGAAAAGATTTTTTTTAAATTTTAAATTAATGTATGCGTAAAAGAATACTGAAATCTGATCTGTCAACATGCTACCACAAATACAAGCATTTATCCAAACTCACATG
Organism: Achatina immaculata; assembly: GCA_009760885.1. Lineage (NCBI taxonomy): Eukaryota > Metazoa > Mollusca > Gastropoda > Stylommatophora > Achatinidae > Lissachatina > Lissachatina immaculata. The sequence continues at coordinate 55,491,506 of CM019716.1, forward strand.
TACATGAACACGCATGACCACTTACACACATCCAAACACACCTATAATGTAACATACATGTATCAATATCATGTGCAATATAGTAAACCTGGTGTAAATTTGTCACATCAGATTGCATTGAAAATTTATATATTTTTTTTTAAGAATGCTGAACATTCTTCTTTCTATTCCAGGTATATATATCCTTTCTCTGAAGAAAACATCTGAAATTGACCACTTGTGATTCCATCACAGAAGAGACATGGTACTGCTGTTGTATATCCCTACAACTATGAACTAGCAGCTCTTGGAAGCTTACATCACGCTTGAGAGTTTCTATCACTGGCACCATATATTTCAACATTAATCTCTCTCACAAATGCAGCAGTTTGTCAGTTTTCAGCATCACTGTAGAGCTTCTTCTGTAAGGGGCTGGGGTATGGCCAGGTCCTTAGTCTGAGTGGGTTGTGTAACTGGTAATTCTGGATGATGTGATGCTGTCTGTTGAGCTTTGTTGCATGCACATGTCTGTTTGGCCAATTATCAGCTTCTGGTATAGATGATGACAGCACACATGAGAATGAGTACAGTGGCTTTCTTTAATTTCCATCACTGATAATACATTGATTCACTATCAACTGGGCAAACAATATTTTTTTTATTATTACCAGTACTGTTTAAAGACAGGTTATGATACAGATTATGTATTACTGGTTCTAATGGTTTATAACTTTCATAGTTTCTGAAGGTTGCATCAAATTTTAGGCAACTTAAAGGAGTCTGGGTACACACTGATAGGAAATAAAGTAACCAATTATTTCATTAACTGATTAAAAAAACAAATGGAAGATTAAAGAAAGAAAGTGAGGAAGATGAAAGCAGTGAAGTTGTAATGCTCAATATGCTGATGAAGACAATGTCCAATTTAACAGTCAGTAACACATGGCTGACATGCTACAGACAGGGTTAGTGAACCATAGCTGATCAAGACCCACCTTTCCAGTTGAACCCCCAGTAACAGTTTGAGCGTGGCTAATGGGGCAGGAAACGCCATGATCCCCATGGTGGTGGAATCTGCTAAATAATAATTTTACGCTCTCCTGTCTTGTAGTTCCACTCAGGGATTTTTACAAAATAGCTTTTGTAACCCTCTCCCAATTCAAAACAATGCTGTGTTTCAACACCTTCATCACATCAAATGCAAGGAAAATTAAGCTCACAGCTTCAGGGAAATAGAAAATGAAGAAGAATAAAGCTCAAAACATTTTATATGTCAAGTAAGTCAACTTTCATGGATAAATGACACTTTGCATTTTAAAAACAAGAGAATACAAGAATTTCAACTCAAAATCTATCAAAAGTAAGATAAACAACTCATCCAATTTCATGAAATCTCGCTAACGCTGGTTCTCAGCTACACTGGATATACAACATTATGCTCTATGTAAAGTAATATTTTATCAGGAACAAGATACTGTCTGATCTCAAAGTGCTGTTGCATTCAATCATCCATGTCCTATGACACTCTGGATTTAGGATTTGGCTGCAATATGATCTTTGGATTCGGGAAGAGAGAGAGAGAGAGAGAGAGAGAGAGAGAGGTTCCATAGGTGTTCCAGGCTACTTCAATGAAACAACAGGAGAAAAGTCAAGTGTAAACCTGAAATTACTTAGTGTGTTTCACATCAGTGATGTCAAGGACATTCTGCACTTGTATGGTTAGGATCAAAATTCATCCTACTATCAAGAACTGACAGTCTTTTTTAAAAAGTAATCATAAACTGCAATATGGTTCTGAAAGCACAGTACAGTTCCTGACATTTATAAAAAGGTAAAATCCCTGTTTACATGCCATTTAGGCATACTGGGGACTATTTCCAAGACCATTAGCACATGAAAATGTGATGTGATCAGTATCATGCCTGGCTGCATTTACCTTCCCAGATTTCTCTGGAATCCATTTTTTTAGGCTCGGTGGACCCTGGGGCCTGTTTTGGTGTGTAGCTGAAAAAAATCCCACTGGTGGGACTTTAACTCGGTACTACTGGATTAGTAAACCCAGCGCCTAACCACTCAGCTAACCAGGCCACCCCCGACATTTATAGGCAGAACAATTTTTATCGACAGGTGAAGGGATGAAAAAAATCTCCAGTACCTCATAACCAGAAGCTTGGAGAAGATGTATACTTGTAAATCCAAACTGAACACCTATAATATTAAGACCTGGTACTGCATAGTTTGGAAGATTGAATCAAACTTCAAGCATAAATGAGACTGAAGTCTGCAGCAAGTGTAGAGACAGCAAAGTCAATGATACACTAGATTTATGTGTTCATAATACCATGTAAACATGGTATTGGTTATAGAAGAACTCTGCAGCTCTAGCTAACCACGATGTATTGTTCATTCACCTGGAATATAAATATTATTACGCTGGGGCAAAACCTCGCACCTTGGATACTCTGACTGGAACAGCTCTGTTCTAAAGATTTTATATAATTTTTAAAAGTATAGCTTTCAAAGAGACTGAAATAGTCCTCATAAAACTGGAATACATTCTGAAAACCTGGACTCCCTAGAGAGAAAGAGACCAAACCTGGCTCTAGGTAATAAGCATTATGAAAACTGTAATGTATATATGAATATCCATTGATGCTGGGGTTCTAGAAGGTTGTGTATCTCCTTGTCTAGATGGTGCAGTATGAAAAGAAAGAGAATATATAACTTACCAACAGCTGGTGGGTCGTACGAGTCTCCTAGAAGGATCTCTGGTGCAGAGTATGCCAATGATCCACAAGATGTCTCCAGCTTCTTACCAGGTGCAAAAACATTGCTGAATCCAAAGTCCGTCAGTTTCACCACGCCTAGCTTATTGAAGAACACAACATTCTCCGGTTTTAGGTCTCTGTGTACCACGTGCAGCCTATGACAATACAATATTGCTTCCACGATTTGACCGAAGTACTTTTTGGCTAAAGTTTCGTCCAAGCCTTCATTATGCCTCATGATATAGTCATACATGTCCCCATCTCCCAGTTCCAAAATGAGGTACAGCTTGGTTTGCGTATCGATAACTTCATACAGGCGGACTACATTTGGATGCTGCACTAATTTCATGCACCTTACTTCTTGAAATAAATGTGAGCGTGAGATATCATCGAGCTTCTGCTTGTCGATGACTTTGACTGCTACTTTCTCCCCAGTAAAAACATGCCTTGCTAGTTTCACAACGGCAAAATGACCCTGGCCTATTGTTTCTTCTAGATCATACAAACCCGCAATTTTGCCGTCGTATCCGCTTTTCTTTTTCCCCGCCATCCCACTTGGGAGTGGGAGAATGTATAGCTTTATCCGTCTGCTATATACTCATGGTCATTTATAAATAAATAATATCACCAGGAAGTCAAAAATCCAAATACTTGTATCCATCACTGCTAGATATGTTAGCTGCCATTGCTAGCATAATGCGCACAGTCAAAGCGCATGTCGTCGCTGTCACGTGACCTGACAAAATTTCCGCTATAGACTGAATATTATCTTTTCACAAGAATTTAGTACAGTGTGTCAGAGTTATTTATGGACATCTTTATTCTCTCATAACTTTATATGCAAAATACTTTTTTTTAATGTGAAGACTGGCTTCGAATCTACATGTGAACTCATTTTCAGAGGTAAAGTTCAGAAAATCTGAGGAAACATGGATGGCCAGAAAAGCAAAAGAAGCTCTCGGAGAAGTGACTCGGGATGACAACTGCCTAAAAATACTTTTTTTTTTAATCGAAATAAAATTCTTTGGAACCTCTAGAAAAAAAAAACCAGAAGAAACAATCATAAAAGTATATCACTATTCAAGGAAAATGACAAGAGAAATGACAGAAAAACTGATTCTAGCGATGAAGGTAGATAGAGTTCGTATGGTAAAATTTTAAAAAAAAGGGGAATATTGGCTGAAATATGAAAGACAGAAAATGAGATGAACATATATAAATGAAGAACATACAACTGTACAATATTTTAACAACAGCCTTTTTCAAGGACCACATACAGATAAAACACATCAGATAAAATCACGCCAAGTAGATGAAAATGTAAACACTTAACTTTTGGGTCTCCTCCTTCTAAGTGTTTAATTTTTCATCTATTTTTCGTGAATATAGTTTTTAAAAAAAAACAGATTGCACGGAAAAACAGTCTCTCTCTCTCACACACACTAACTAACTAGAGGATTTACATCTGTTTACATGCACTCACCTTTTCGTATTTCTCAACACCTACAAGTTGGGCCTTATGATGGGGGTGGGGTGGGGCGGAGGGTTTTCTTCGTTTTTAAAAGTGGGTCTCCAGGTTTTTCGGGGGGCGGGGGGAGGGAGAGAGAGAGAGAATTTACACCCCCTTGTAAAATTTCTCTTCGGTTCCGCCTACAACAGCGTTACTTATTTCTTCAAGAAACATGCCAGTGAGCTCTAGCACATATAATTAATTTCACTGTAACGAGTAAATGATCCGTGTCCTTGCGTCTGGACGTGTGTGGAAGAAAGGAATTGTTGAACCTATATATACATGTATAGATGTGTGTGTGTACATATATGTATCCATGTGGGGTTCTGTAATTGTAGAAAGGCTAAAAACCTCTGGCCTAAGCCATAAAAGTAGCATTGAAAAATGGCTGAATGCTGTTAAAGAAGTACAAGCACCATTGTTTCTTAAGAAAAAAACCCATCATGATACTCAAGAGCTTGAGACATGATGCTCGGATCATATTCACAAGAACATCTGGCAACTGTGTTCACAAGCAAATGCTTGGACAGTCTGGAATTTAAAAAAAAAGGTCACCAGGTAGATTTAAGACATCCACGAGAAATGTCGTCAGTCACAATGACTGACCATAGGTCAAATATATATATGAGAACGTGCAGAAAGAGTATGCATAAGTGCTCTGTGACTTTTACAACCGAGGGACAAAGTGTTAAGCCAAAATGACACAAATACTAATTGGGCCAAGCAGAAAGAATGGAAGAAAATAGACAAAAGAAAATAATGTATGCACAAGAGAAGGACATAAGACCAGAAGATAAACCAAGACAGAGATGGAGAGACAATAGAGGATATAAAGGAAATTGGTGTCACCGACTGGAGAGAAAAGGAATGGAGGTGAACTTGAAGTTTTGATGTCACTGTGGCTTAATATGCCAATCATTTGTTGGTATGAGAGAACCTCTTCGTAATAATGAAAATATTGCTGGTTCAGTTCCATAGAAAGCTAACATCTACTCCGTCGTCAAGACTAAAGGAGCCATCACAACACAGGGTTATTCATAAGAACGCGAAACATTTCAAAACTTCTCAACAAAGAAACGACATAATGGATCATAATATTTTTACGCCAAAAAACAAGAGAGAGAGAGAGAGAGAGAGAGAGAGAGAGAGACTTTTTTTAAAAAAAATAAAGCCCACGCGCAGAGCTCCCGTGGTTTGCCGCTAGAAGGCAGCAGTATCAAATATGGCGTTCAGTAAAAGTGAGCAGCCACTTTATTTTATGTTTTGGAATACGCAAAAGCTCATCCGGTGTGACTGTGCAGCGACGATTTCGAACTGAATTCCAGACGGCGGCACATCTTTTCAACAGTATCAAGAAGTAATATGCAAAATTCCGGGATGAAGGCTGTCTGTGCACAGCTCCTCGGCAGGGACGCCGAGGACCATGTGAAGAAATTCTGAATCGTGTTTGAGAAGCTTACTAGCGAAGGCCCCGCTCAAGAAGAAATGGAGGAAGTTCTTAAATATTCCAAAGCACAAAATGACTGCTCATGTCTACTGAACGCCATATTTGCTACTATGGACATATGTTGTTCACGTGATGAGAAGAAACATTCAGAGAATCACAAAACAAGCTATCAAGTGGAACACAACAGGCCAAAGAAAAAGAGGCAGACCGTGTGAAACTCTGAAGAGGGCATTGTTATGAGAGGCCAAATTAACAGGCATAAAATCCCTTGATGAAGTTGAAAAGCTCGCCGAAGACAGGAAAAACTGGCGAACTATCTTGCGAGCCCAATGTGTCATTTAAACGGCACGAGGACATAAGATATTTGCTACTGCTGCCTCCTGGCGGCAAACCGCGGGAGCTCTGCGCGCTGGCTTTACACACAAAAAAAGTTTCTCTTAGTGTAAGAATTATCATGATCCGTTAGGTAGTTTTTTTTTTCTGCCAAGTTTTGAAATGTTTCATGGACTTATGAATAACGCTGCAGAATATTTGTACTACATGAATTTTGTAAATGTGAGGCCTTTGTGCTGATGATTTTTCAACCGCTGAAGTACAATGGTGGTTGTGACTGTTATCCTGTGCAGTAGCTGATTCTGCCATTACTCCATAGGCATTATTGTTTACAATGAGAACATACTTCTATACTGCAAAACCTTCATCTTCACATCCAATAATGACTTTGAGTAGAATTTTCTCATGAGATGGTGATTTTTCTGTTATTTCTAACTCTGGTAGGATATATCTCACATATCTGTGTGTATGTTTTGGATTATTTCTCAATAAATTTTTTGGGGGAAAATAATTTTGCTACTTCTGCTCCGCTGCAACCTTCCCCCTCCCAATGTGCTCACTCGAGCTATTCCTCAGCATCACATTTAGTATATGGACAGATTTTTTGCAGTAATCCCGAAAATCTCTTCTTTCTTAATCCTCTGGGATACTATCGACACTCAGTTTTCAGAAAGTTTCCCAGGCAGGTGTCTAACAGCTGAGCTGATTTCTGAGTGATGGAAATTTACGTCACAGTGACCAGACACATATCACCATGGATGTTTTGTAATGTTTTTTGGTATAATAATACACTTTTTGTTTTCTGTGGTGCTGGGGGTTTTTTTTTGGATTCACTATATAACTCAGAATAAAATGTTTTTACTTTGTATCTATTCATGCCTTCAAAACATTTCCATTATTTGTAGGTTATATAAGATATCTATTCCTCTTAATTACAAAGTGTTGATATTATGGACATTAAAGTTGTTTTCTTGCTCTGATAAGACAATTGACAGACAAATCAGCACTAAGTTCACAGTCTTACTGAACGAAACAGATACTTTGTGAAGATTTTTATTAAACATGACTTCTAAAAGACCACATTACACTGAATGCCTTGGGTCTAGATGTCACAACAAGGAAAAAACATTTTAACTGCTACATATCAATGTACAAATGTAAAAACTTACTTATTCAACACACTCAGTGCATCAAATAATAGTTCTACAAACTAACAACTTTAACAATTTTTTTTAAAAAAGGGGGAGAGAAGGGATAGGATAGAAGAGAGGAGAGAAGGGATAGGATAGAAGACAGGAGAGAAGGGATAGGATAGGATTAGGATAGGATAGAAGAGAGGAGAGAAGGGAAAGCAACAACACAGAAGACATTACATAAAGACAGGTTAGTCATTTACAATGAAATGATAAATGAAATAAATGGACTTCATGAACAAAATGTTTCAATGTCAATGTTTATGTACACGGTCTCCAAACTGTCAGACATTCATCAAACTAAAATGTAAGGAGAAACAGGTCTAGTTGCAGCCTGTGAAAAATTGTAGATGGCAAGACTACAAAAAACTGTTACATTGATTTTACTGTGACACACCATCACCCAGGACCAATCTGTCATCTCATTACTATTTACTTAAACCACATATGTGCAACCTTTGGCCAGTAACCAATCTAGGCAGTTTCTTAACTCTTCCTGTGCCGGGGGTCCCAATTGGGACCCTTCTGCTTTGTCATGCTTTTGACAAGGTCTCGATAGGGACTCTAGCTTTGTTTCATTAAAAACCTGGTGTAACTTTTGATTGTAAATAGTTTAGTGCACATGTCTAGTGACCTTTGTCACCATTTTGAAAGCATCATAACAACAGGGGTAAAAATACAGTCTTTTAATTAAAAAAAAATTTTTTTGTGTGACTTTGGAGGCAAACATGTCCCCCTACAACTAGACCACTGTTTGTGAATGTACCTCAGGTAGATTTAGACTATTAGATGGACTGGAGAAGTAGTTAGAAGGATATTTCAGGTATTATTTTGAAGTGAACATGCAATACAATCACATGACGAGATCAGATAAAACAACAAAGTTGATCTACACATTGATGCTAGTCCTAGACCTAGCTGACGGACAGTAATACACAATTATCAGCTAAAACCATCACACTGCATTTTTTCCTAAAGAAAAAAAACTCTTTATTTATGAAATTTTCTTACATTTATAGCTATTTGGAGGCATAATACGCATACTTTTAACGTGGAAATAATTCATTAAAAATTATCCCCATTACATGTCAAGACCCGCGATTTTTGTCTGGCACAGAACAGAACATCCTCGTTTTTACCTCCGGCACACAAAGATTTACTGATTAACTCACTGTGCCTTGCACGACATGCATCGCGTGGATGAGGTCAGCATCAGATCACTTACAAACTTGTAGTGCATGTTTTATATGTTGGTCATTTGAATATATCCTAACTATACGTAAAAAATCTGGCAAAGCTGGTAGTATTACTTCCTTTCGGTGTAGACGAGGTTGAATTAAGAGCCAATTTGTGTTAAAATTTAACTGTTTTTAAGTTTTTTTCTAAGCTTAGAGCCCGCCGCCCACTTGTGTTTCTGCAGTTTATTGTATATTGTAAATAAATAATTAGTGTGAGGAAATGGTGTTTGTGTAAAATTTTATCTATTTTGGATATGTTGGACCCAGTACAGTGGATTAACTTGAGGGATGTGAGAAATTATTTCATCATAATTTTCCGCTCTTTCTTCTCAATTCTTAGCTTTTTTTTTTCCTGCTCTATACTAACAATTTTATTTATAAGAACAATATACAACTTTTCCTGTTTAAACTAACATATAATATGTCATACTGGAAATCAGACTATGCCTTTGTGATCCTTTCAAATGTGACAACCATTCCACTTTATGAAATTTACCCTGTTGGTCATTTGATGTAACACACACACACACACCTCCTCCTCCCCCAGTACAGAATGAGTTAAACAATAAGAGTCATCTGGGTATTATACTCTGGCTGATTGGTGAAACTCATATAGACTTATATGTTTAAAATTTGATTGATAACTGAATGAAGTTTTCACATTATTGAATATAATGAATTTTTAAAAAAATAAACAAAACAGCTATTCCTGAAATGCCAAAACTGATTTGTTTCAACATACTTTGACAAAAACAGAACAAGGCAGATAAAATAAATCATAAATGCAACAAAGACTACAATGCCAAAAGTGGACCTCTCAAAATAAACCCAGTTTTGCAAAGTGAAGTCTATAAAAGATAACAGCCAATAGATGAGATGTTTTCTTCTTGAAAGCAAACATGAAGAAGAAAAATATATTGAAAAGTTTATAGAGTTAAGCAGAACAGAAAAGATCTTCAAATTATACCAGTTACCAACAAACTCATCACCACAAAGATTTTTTTTTTTTTAAAGTCATATTCTTCATTCAAACACAATAAATTCTTTTAAATTTATCAATCATGTTTCTGAGTTTCTCCCTTAGCTACCTCAAAGTTCTTTTGTGTTTATTCCTGCCATCTCAATTCACATCCAGCATTCAGATGAATATTGACATAATGACTTTTAGAAAGCATATCTTGTCCTGATGTCTTCAAGTTTCTTGGATACCTGATTCAAGCAAATATGAAAATCAATGCATGCTATAGAACAGTTTTAAGTGAATCACTGACATGATTGATCAAATGTCTCTATTTAAATTAATGTAATAAAAAATCCAAGAAATAAAGAACACTGAATGCAAAGAGAATAAAAGCACATAAAAATATGCAGTTTTCTGTCTCTTATGATACAAAGATATAAAAACAGCTATATAATACTGAAAACAGAAGAAAACATGTAAATATAAATCAATAATGTATGAATGATTGAAGCTGTCTGATAAATAAACCTTCAAATTTAAGAAACTCTAATACAAGTAATATGTTCTCCATGCTTGAAGATTTGGATTATGCAGATGATATAGTTCTTAGCACATTACCATATACAGGAAAAAACAAGCACTCTATAGACACAATCAGTAGACAAGCGAGGGTGAACATCAATGTAAAGAGATAAAAAAATAATGAAAGTAAACATAGAAAACCAAGCTGCAAATAAAATTAGGGACCAAATGACTAAAACCTAACAGAAACAGTTACTTTCACATACCTTGGCACTATACTAACATTGGAAGGAGAAGCAACTAAAGACATAAAGAGAAGAATAAATAAAGCAAGAACAGCTTTCATTAATCTTAGGAAAATCTGGAAGTGCTTCCAGCACAGTACTGGAAACAAATAAAACTGTAGCGAAGTTGTGTGTTATCCATACTCCTCCATGGAGCAGAATGCTGCAGAACAACTGAAAAGGAAATTGGGCAAATTGCCTCATTTCACACAACCTGCCTTAGAAAGATTATAAATATTTACTGGCTACAAACAATAAAGACCTACTTGCCCAATGTGGTCTAGAAGATATGCATGCCAAAAGAGCAAACAAAACTCCTGGAAATGGACTGGTCATGTGCTGCAAAAAACCCCAACAACATCGCTAAAACAGCCATATGATGGACACCCAAAAGAAAAAGAGATGGCTACCTGGCAGAGAACTGCAGAGGCTGGGACACAATATTAAAGCTGCCCACAGACTGTGAGAGGTGGAGAGTTGTTCTGCAAGATGCCACTTGGCATACTGGGCAGTGATTGCTTGGCTGATCACCAACCAAGAACATGGGTGGATGGTGAACACAAGTAAAGTTAAGCTCACACATAAGATGTTACCCAAGAAAAAATTGCCATACCTCATTAGCACTTCTGTCCTCTAGTTCCTCTGCAATAGACTTCTGCTTGCTAGGCTCCATGGAATTGAAAATCTCACACAAGTCACCATCAATTACATTCTGAAAAAATAATGAAGTGATGTAGGATGCAAGATTTTAACTATACATTTAAGCCAAATTCTATAAAATTTATTTTCACACTATCTTCTTCTTCTTTGTTCACTTCTATCACCAAGACTGCCCTGTGATCCTGATGAATTTATCCTGTGGTCCTCTATAGGTCCTGTGGTCTCCTGTGTGGTCCCCAAAGGACCACGCGAGGTCCCCATGAGGACCACAAGAGGTTCAGAGTATCACATGGCTTAAGCTTGTATTTTTGGTGGGTCTCAGAAGTGGGATTGCGTGACAACATGGTTTTCATTGCACCAGTTTGATCTAGAGTTGGACTTTCTCACTGGAAAACCTCGGCGTGTTTTGGATATGAGTATATCCCCACTGGGTGAGAGGCGGTAGCCCATCCGAGCTAGAGATAGACTTTCTCACCGGACAACCTTGATGTGTTTTGAGATACCCGTGTATCACTGCCGGGTGAGAGGTGGTTGCCCCTCCATTCCGGCGTTGGACTTTCTCACCGAAAAACCTCAGCGTGATTAGGATAGTCATACATCCCCGCCTATCTAGACTGCCCTGGTCTTCAGCATTTTGTGGTCATGGCCGCTACCATTCCTAGTTGTGACCAGGATGGAGTTTTTGACAGGAGGACAAATCCTCGCCACTAGTGACTTCCACCAATGGGTTGAGCCAGTGTAGGCATATTATCCCAGTATGGGTGTGTTTAGGAAAAATGACTGACCTCTAGAGCAGAGATTCCGTGACATGCGTAGCCATCGAGTTTCACCCCTGGTGTAAGCCGGTTTAGGCATATTTTACCAGTATGGGTGTATTTCGGACATGGCTGACCTCCTCTAGAGCAGAAGTTCTGTGGTATGGGTAGCTCTCACCGCGATACTACTAGACATACCGATTAAGTTTCACTTTATCCTTTCCATCACCTTTTTACATTGGCGCCACACAGCAACCCTGATTGCTTTTCCGCATTTTCTTCCTTGGCTGGGAGGAGCTTCACTCCATGCGCGGCATCTAAGAATCTCGCCAGCAGTGTCTTAGACAGTTCAGGCACTTCACCCGATATGAGTGCACTTAGAACGTGGCTGACCCCCAGACCAGAGGTGCCGTGATTTGACTACTGTTTACTTCACTTATTCTTTTCTTTCGCCTTTTCCACTGTGGTGCCACATAGCAACCCCATTTGCTCCTTTCTTCATTGGCTGGGAGGAGCCCACTCCATGCATGGGAGCTGAAGAATTTCGTCAGCAGCAGTAGATGAGCTACCAAACATGACTCTCCTCTACCCAAAGTGCCTGGTTTTCAGGTGCCAGATATTCGCCTTCGCCCCTTCTCCTGTCAGCTTAAACAGCTCTGCCAAAAGAAGGCCAGGAGCTGGACTTGACTGTCAGAGGCTATTTGAGACGCACGCCACTGGAGTGGAGAGCGTAACCTCCACCCTACCTCCGGCAATAACAGTTCTTAGAACCTTCACACCATCAATGTCAAAGATTTGTTAACTCTTCCCGTGCCCAGAAAAAAAAAAATGGACGTTCCCATCAGTGCCACATAAAAAGTGCGGGTCTTGATCTGTATACGGGGTATAGTTGTAAAATGGAATGGAAAACAGTATTTACATGTGCTTCCATGTAATTATTATGTTTTAAAATATAACTAAATGTATGAAGATTTCATAAATGCAGAGTTTTTTAGGAAAAAAAAGAAGTAATGTGATGTTTTCAGACAATGATTGTGCCCAGCTCACCATCAGCTAGGTCTAGATCTACACTACTTACCATCTGAGATGTCTAGATCTACTTGCTGATCTCGTATTGTGATTCCATGTTGCATTCTCACTAAATTAATGTCTGAAATAACCTACTAACTACTTCTCTCCAGTCGTCTAATACATCTAGATCTACTTAGGATACATTCAAGAGCAGTGGTGTTGTCACAGGCCATGTCCATATTCCTATATACATCATCAAAAATTTTCAATGTTTCTCTTCCTTTTTCTTGCTTGGAACTAAGCACTCTTTCACCATTTTGAAAAGTGTCATCGGAAACGCGGACGGAATATGTACAATCTAAATGTTACACTGTTTTTTTTTAATAGAACAAACCAAGTGTCGATATAGTGACAATATGTACCATGTCGGAAAACCGGACGTGACACTATAGCGATGAAAGGCACGAGAAGAGTTAATAACTATTTACACCTATCAATATCATGAAATCTTCCATTCTCCTAGTAATGTGAGCTTGATGTTCTCTGCTGCTGACAGAGAAGTACAGTATTATGTCAGGCTGAAAGTGAGTCACTGTACTTATTTGTTTCTCAGTCCATGGGTGGAGCTATAAAGTAGGGGATGTGCAGAACCTTCTTTCTCCAGTGCCACAGGGACTATGGCGATCCCTGCCCTGTTAGCCACACTAAGTCTCTTATTAACACACAAATCGCCACATCATGAGGCAAAATTCAGGAAATTCAGATATTTGTCAATAAACCAGAACATGCTTGAGGCCAAGTGAGGTGACAACTCGTCCAATGATACATAAAGTGATGAAAAGTATCTGATGATCATATTCTATATTCTAACATAAAAATATGAACTGTGCATTCAAGTGCATTACTATGTAAAAAAACAGATATGGTTATTGTTAACCCATGCTTCCCACTTTGAAAATCAATTGTTGCAAGTCTGTTCCTTTGCTCTAGAAATGTATACATGTGACTGCCTATTTTCTCTGGAGAAGATATGTCATATCCATTTTGTATTTAAAAAAAAAAAACTCACTTACCTTAACAGGAAAGTAGTAGGACCTGAATGCCAAATGATCACGGCCACACAAGGATGGATACTCTTGCCTCATATACATCTCTAGATGTTGGAAAAAGTCCTGATCCTGGAGACAAAATCATGTTATTCATTTTAATATGTACACAATACAGAATTAACTTTTCTAGCCAAGAGCAAATTTCAAATAAAAGTCTGTCTTGTTTCCTGGATAAATTTCAGTTTTTTTGTAATTCATGTGTGGAACCACGCAGCTTATCTTCTTTGGTGGTTTCAGTAATTGCTTCTCAGTGTCTCATAGCTGGTGCAGTTTTGGAGGATATGTTCCAGTTTGGGGCATCTAGGCACATACACAAAGAGACGTAGTCCCAACCTTAAACTTTGTGTACATATGACTTCCAAGTCGCCTGTGTCCTGTTCAGAGATGGAAAATGGTGACTTGTTCCTGTCTGTACATTTTTATCATGCTTCTTTAGATTATAGGTGATCAGTTATGTCCGGTTGCTCCATTTTAGTGCCCTCTTTGGCCAGACAGTCAGCTTTCTCAATGTCTGGTATCCCATAGTGGGATGGAATTCACTGCAAGGTGACTCTTGTGTTGTGAGCCAGTTTTTGACAAGGCATCCTTAAGGTCTGGTAGTTTGTTGCACTGAAGAGCTTCCAGTGCTGATCTTGCATCCCTGAGAATTACTATGGGGCATGTATCTATTCTGGAGTCTGATAGTATTTCAACTGTGGCAATAGTTGCCCTAACTTCTGCATCATAGTTGTTACAGTATTTTCCAGTGTGTATGGAAATCCTGCCAGTGGTGTTATTTGGATATTCAATATGTGCTACTACCCGTCCACTCTTTATGGCACTGTGTGCAGTTCCATTTGTATATACACGTAACCAGATGTCACATGGATGTTTGTCATCTAGCACACTAAGTGTGGCTGTTGGTGCTTTGCATCTCACCACTCTGCATACCTTTCACTTCAGTTTGAATAGTTATTTGTGTACAATCTGCTTCTTTCCATGGTGTATGTTCTGGTACAGATGATAAAGGAGCAACTACAGTTGAAATGTCAGGTGTCAGCTTATGCAAACACACTTGGCGCGATGAATGAAGCTGCTTCTTTTAAGTCGTCTTAGTGACAAGTTATTTTTTAATCAGGGCATGGCTTACAGAACTCAGGAACTTCTCTCCCAAAGTCATGACCTTTGTGTCTCTACGTTATTTTAGCGCCTGAACACCAACTATTTTCTGCACTTCTATTACTGGTGTGGATCTCATGCCACCTGTGATAATATGTAGTGGCTGATTTTGTACCATCTCAATGTGTAAATATTTTCAAAGGTCACATGATTTGCAGAGATATTTTACTCCTGCTTCAATCACTAAAACAAAGCTAATAATATCTGAGAAGACTTTATATTCCTGAATGCCAATGGATGAATTAATCACTGCCAGTGAACTAGCAACAGCTCATAAAACAGCTATAAATTCTCTCCAATCTCAAGGTTTGCTCCCAGTCCTTTCTTATGTAAAAAAACTAAGTTGAATTTTTAATTATCCTGTACTCCCGTCTCTCTACAGAAAGCTGGTTAAAATGGTCCCTCAGCTTGCTATTTTTTTTCACAGGCTCCAGGCCAAGCTGAATCTACTACATTTTTAAAAAAATCTTGTCCCAATCTATTAAATTCTACTTTAAGATTGTAATTTTTTTTTTTTTACTATCATTCTTCATCTCTTCCCCCAGCTGGCAACACAAATATATTTTTAAAAAGTAAAACTAACAGAACTATACAAAGAATATAGAATTTGTGCAGTTCTGTTAGCTTTACTTTTCTTGTACTGAAAAGACCAGTTATGGACAAACCTCATGAGAGGTGAATGGTACAAGCATGCCAATACTGCCAGACAAGGTAGTGTAAACAAGGGACTCGGATCCTCCAGGAATCAGGGTAGCTTTTTGTAAAGACGTAACCACTTCCCCAGCATGAAAGTTTGAAATGGTATCTGCCTGTTGAAAAAAAAAATGCTACACTGTAACTTGTTTCACACACAACAACAAAAAAAAAAAAACTACAATAAAACTACAATAAAAACATGTTCTGGATAGATAAACTAATGGGTGATAGTTTAAGGTCTGAAATCTCAAAATAAACTATTTAGTTATTACAGCCGAATATCACGTATGCTGAACTGACTTCCCTGTACAAATTTACAGGCAGAAAAAAAAAAAAAAAAAAATAAATAGTATGTGTATAAAAATTATGAACACATTACACTACCATACGCTTAAAAAGTAGGACTACACTGGTCATCAATCAAAAAATATTCCATAGGCCATTCCTGTACTGTAACTCTTCGACTGCCATAGTCGATATCGTGATAACTTCCTGTTAGTCTGGTGATTGCCATGTTCGTTATAGCAATTTTGTTTCGTTGGAATGTAAAACTATTGTAAAACTTTTTATTGTACATGATTTATCTGCACATATCTGGTGACCTTTCATAGTTCAATCTAAAGCGCGGCTAACAACCAAGCGAAATGGATGTTTTACCGGAGAAATTTCAGTATTTATTGTAATTTCAGAGGCATACGGACATGTCCTTTGACCCGACCACTGTTCCTGAATGTACCCCAAGTACATCTAGACCTATTAAATGGACTGGAGAAGTAGTTAGATGGTTATTTCAGACACTATTTTAGTGAGAATGCCACCACACGATGAGATTGGACAAAAATTTAAGTAGATCTGGAAATCGCTGATGGTAAACATTGCACATCTAGGCATCGCCGATGGTAAGCACTACACAATTATCAGCTAAAATCATCACATTACTTCTTTTTTTCCTAAAAAACTCTTCATTTATGAAATCTTCTTACATGTATAACTATTTTCATGCACAATATGTATACTTTTAAAGTGGAAATACTTTGTACATTACTTTTACAACTATATCCCCTAAACATATCAAGACCCAAGCTTTCTGTGTGGCACTGACGGGAATGTCCACATTTTTTTTCTGGGCCCAGTAAGAGTTAAAAACCATCTATGGACCAGAAGTGTTATAATATACATTATAAAATATATAAACAAAATTAACATAAAAATTAATACTGTGTAAAGTTCATGAACATTACATAACAACTGTACTCATTGAAAATGTGAGATCAACTGATTCCCAATTTTGAAGTTTTAGTTTGATAGTCAGTTTATTTTCAACCAATTTCTTGTGCACCTGCCCATGGGCTTTCAATTTCCAGCATAGCTCTTTATATTTATCATCACTGCAAATAGAAATAAATACTTTAACAGAAATAAACATTCATTGAATAACCAATAGCAAGGACTCCACAAACTTCAAATGGCTATGGTTAGCAATTTGAGAGCAGCATTCACCAAGACATTTTGTAGGCATGTGGATATAGATTTGAAGAATTGCTGACCTCAAAACCGTTTACTTCAGTTGACAGTTTCAAACTTAGTTCTCAGTGCACTGAACAAATAAATAGTGTTTAAAATGTGGATCAGCTAAATAGTGTAATCACAAAAGTAGTTTCATGTGAAACACGGAAAAACATCATATCCACATGATACACAAAAAAGACTTTATAAATGACTTTCTAGAAGTCATGTATATAAAAGCATAATCACACTGACATAAGAACAAACCTTTTGTGATGCTCCATTCAGCAAACCTCTGTCCCATAAAGCTTTGTTGCCCGTTGGGTCTTCATCAACATCATCACTCACTTCAGTTGGCAAGCGGATCTGTTGGAACACAAAAAAATTTAGCTCACCACAAACCTCATAATGGAATTCAGATTGGACACCAAGAATATAAGCTAATAGCTGTGGAAAGCTAAAGCTGAAAAAACAAAAAACTGCCTGGAAAAGACGACTCTTTTTAGGGCAGAGAAAAGTGTACATGGGAAAAACCAAATTTTTGCATTACTGTGCATTGAATGTAAGAAGAATGACCAGGCAAAATAGAAATCTGAAATTACTGATATCTGTTGATGGCAATATTTCTGCCATTGGCCTCTCAAGTGTGCCAGCGCTTCTGTTTAAAGTTTCACCATCATTAGTTCCTTCTTAATCAGAAATGTCTTGAAGAGATATGAATCTTCACTGTCCTTGATTTCTTGTTCTTTATAATGGATGCTAAAGAGCAATGGCAGATATTCTGTCACCGAACAACAGAGAAAGAGACAGTGACAGATCCACTCTGGTGACCACATAAAGATGCCACTACCTTATTAAGGGCTAACTTTTTAAAAGGTTAAGAACAGCAAAAAAAAAATGAAAACAGTATACAGTAGGATTACACTGTCAATAGCATTCAACAGTCATGTGACAGACAGATAGGGAGGACGAGATGAGATGATATAGCTCTTGGCATCAAACAACCCAGATGGGAATCACTTTCAAAACAATGAAGATTTCAGGTCATGGAAATTGTTATTCACACAGACTCAAGATTTACATCCACAGGAGACAGATAAAAAGTCCTTTTAAAAAGATTTACCTTTTTATTAACATCAGGGCCACAAAGTGAACATGGAGGGAACAAGACAGAATAAAGGCCTACTTAAGATAAAAGCCTCCATACTTCACAATTTAACTCCAGATATTCCCACAGACAAATGCCCATGTACTGTAACTGTGTGTAACAACCATACAGTTTTACTACATAATCTAGCCACACACTATCAACTGTTGAGAAATGTGGTGTCCATTTGATTTGCAAAAAAAAAAAAGGAAGCACTCCAATATCAAAAGCAAGCACATATGATGACAGCAGGACCGCCAACAAAAATACTGAAGAAATTCCATAAAAAATCCTAATGAAGTATTTGTGGATCAGCTTAATACTGCTGTAATCACTGGGTTTCAGGTGAAACACGGAAAACATCATTTCCACAAACTCATATTGAGAAAAAAAAAAATTATACAGGAGTGGTCAATTATAAGTTCTGATTCAAAAGTGCCCTTTAATATACAAAATGTAAACTGTTAATATAACTAAATGTAAACTGTAACCACACTGTGTACAGATGAGAACAATTACAGAAAAAGAGTGGCGTACACAACCCTCCTTACGAACACTGTAAACTTAAAAACAAAAGGAAAAAAAAAAGTATCAGAGATAACATTTCTGAATTCAGTTATTTTTTAACAATTTCACCCAGGACTGTTGTCATGGTTCTGCAACATTAACGGCCTAATAATTCAACTTCAGATATTGTTGAGGACTGTAAAAAAACTTCCTCTGGTTGCTGGATATACCATAATCATCCATCACTCTTGAAACACTTTTGCTGTAAAGGCTGACAGAGTTGTCAGTTTGGAACTAAGTGTTTGAGGGATAAAATATAAAGAAATGTCAGGACGGAATTCTTTGCCTTTGTCCTATACACGTTAAGAGGTCTCTTCATTTTCTAAAAGGTCAGCAAAAGGTGACATTCTGTTGGTCAACTAAACAGACTCACAGAAATGAACACTATAATCTACACTATGAAGATCAATTACACCTACTACTGATATGTTTCCAAACTTGTCAGCACCAGCTATTGTGTTGTAGTCAAGCATACAAGAGCAGGTGACCCATCGAGGATTTGTATCATCACAGAAGGTAATGAGCTGGTTCTCTTGTCTGCGATACCGCAGAAAATGAAAACTCTCTTGGATATCACCTAAAATAACACGGTTCCCCATGGTGTGGATAGTTACAATGAAGTTTGGAATATGCTGGAAATAAAAAGGGAAAATTAAAAATAGTATTTTCAAAACCATACTTAAACAAAACAGCAGAAGTTGAGCATAATGCCCAAAATGCCAATTTAACCTATGGACAATGAAAAAGACACTACTGAATATATAGACATAAACCAAAGAAGTTTTATATGCGTGGATCAGTTTAGTAGGATTATAATCAAAAGAATATCTTCAGGTGAAACACGGAAAACATCATTTCCACACCAAAAACCTTCAAATGCTCAAATTTCTTTGCAGAATCATTTGATTCTAAAACACTTCATATATAAAAAATATGCAACTACACATCTTTCAAACCTAAAAGACATCTGCTTAAAGAAGACTGTTACAAAATGCTCACACAATATTTTGAGCATTTTAAAAACTAAAATCATATTTCAACTCTGGACGTATAAAAACCCAACCACTGAAGCAGACTTGCTTAAACATACAACTATACCTTATTCTCACATTTCCTCAGTAACTTCTTTTTGCCAAGGTCATAGATACGCAAAAATTTGCCAACACCAATAAGCACACGTCCTTGAAATGGAGTGATAGCACCTGGAACTTCCTCAACAGGTGTTTTATGAAGCAGCTCAAGTTTGGTTCCATTTTCAGTTACCTAGAAATTACCAACAGTAAGTGTGATGCCAAAAGACATTTACAATTTATATGTGCTTTAGGTGCTTCTCTGTAGAAGTGATTGTGGCTGGAGTCTACATGAAAAGACTACACTTACATACCCAAAGTATTAGAAATAAAACCTAAAACTGAAAAACTAGCTTCAACACTGCAATTTTGTTACTTTTGCATCGTCTTCAGTTGCTAATAATTGAGTCTTTATTGTAAGAATTAGATGGCTGCTGTCTGCATTTTGTTGTACCTAAAAGTCCTTCACTCCAAAACAACACTAGCAGTGTTGTAGATCTCCACCTCGCTAATCTTGGTTTCTTAACCTTTCTAAGGATATTCAGTGTGATGCCACCTCTGAAAAATTTGAAAAAACCAATGCAATACAACATTTAAAGTTCATCAGTAAAAGTTTAGAGATACTGGTCATTAAAATGATACATTTTACAATTATTATTTATTTAGCATTTTTTTTTCCTGCTAGTAAAATTCAAAGGTGAAAATACTGGAATAACAGTGGAGAATACTGATGAGTAATCAGCCAGTTTTCCTTTGCCTCCTGGAGAAAACTCCTGCAGGCTCCACTCCATTGGTTTTTACTGCAGTTTCCATGAACACTGTATTAACTCTTTCTGTGCGTATGGTCGATATATCGACACCGGAAGTGTCCTTAAGCTACCGTATGGTCGATATAGTGACAATTGTTTGTTTCATTAAAACAAGCGGTGTAACATTTAGATAGTACATATTTTGTCCGCGATTCCGGTGACACTTTCAAAATGGAGAATGCGTGCCTAGTTACGAGCGATAACAAGGACGCGAAGCATGGAAATTTTTCAATTTTTGACGATGTAGATAGGGGTATGGACATAGCCTATGGCCACCCCGCTGCTCTTGAATGTTTTCTAAGTAGATCTAGACATATTCAGACGACTGGAGAAGTAGATAGGAGTAGTTAGGAGGTTAGTTCAGACATTCATTCAGCGAGAATGCAATACGGAGTCACAATACGAGATCGACAAGTAGATCTACACATCTTAGATGGTAAGTAGGGGTAAGTAGCGCGGATCTAGACCTAGCCGATGGTGAGCTGGCCACAATCAGTGTCTAAAAACATCACATTACTTGTTTTTTCCTAAAAAACTCTGCATTTATGAAAATTTCATTCATTTAGCTATACTTTGAAACATATTAAGTATACAGAAGTACATGGAACTACTGTTTTCCATTCCATTTTACAACTAGACCCCCTTACAGACAAGACCCGCGTTTTTACTCCCGCACCCCAAGACACGTCCGTGTTTCTTCCTCCAGCACGGAAAGAGTTAATTTAAGACAATGAACTGAATAGCTTGGTTGCTAATTCCCACAAAAGCGCTATTTCAGACATAAAATATCCAAATACTGATTGAACATCAATTACCTGGTATGTAAGAAGCTCTCCTCCATTCACAGATCTTGGATTCAGCACAAGATCTTTAGAGATGCCCACAATAAGGAATGTGTCGTCTGGTCTTGATGAGAATTTCACCAGAGCAATGCTAAGATGATGAAAGATTTTTACATTCAGAGAACCATAAATCTTAAAGACACAACATGAAGTCACCTACATTCCACTCTATACACCTCCCCCCTTCACTCAGTGGATTTGTACTCAACTACATTATACTGAATTACAAGAAAAAATCACTCTGTCCATAACCCCACAATGCTTTCTCAAATAAATTTATGTTTTTATTCACAGGACATACACAGTGATTACCTGTGTGCAGCTTCATTCTGATCAAGGGCGATCTTTTCTAAATTTTCTCCTGTTATTGGATTAATGACGCGGACCACTGAGGCCCACATACCCAGACCAGCCTTTGGGGCACCAAATATTGTTTCTGGCCGATCCTCATTCAGAAACTGAGCTGCCATTTCTGCTGCCAGTTCTCTCTCATCTTCATCTGCTGCCTCTATTAATTCCTAGAGATTCACAAACATTGTCAAAGCAAATGTAGAACAAAATTTTGTAAAAATATCGACACTTATTTGGGGGGGGGGGGGGGAGAGAGAGAAGAGGAGAGAACAAAAGTAACTGGAAATTTAATGTTGCATATGATTGCTTTGTTGTTAAGGTTTAAGCCACTCACTATGTGTTGTTAGAATACATTTTCCTATGTCAATTTACCTAGCAGCTTAACGCTGTGAGAAGTAGTTTGGTTGGGTGCATTTTGTGATCCTCTACAAATGACATTTTGGCAATTTTTGTGATGGCTGATAACAAGGAACAGAAGGTGTGTGAAGTTCCATTCAAGAAGGCATGTAAAGTTCAATCCAACAATAAGATAATGCTGTTTTTTTTTTTTTCAATATGAACTTTGCTCATAAGGAATGTTCATAACTGTCTGTCCACTGGGACAGATAGTCTCTCTCTCTGAACCTTAAGTGCCCAGGGCACATGGGGCTTCCACAAAGGTTTTCCACAAATGCCTGTACTTTGCCTTTTTTTTCTTCACTCTTGTCCAGGTGAGCCCTCTATTGCTCAACATCCTTTCTGTTGTTCTTCTCCATGTCTCTTTTGGTCTACCCTTACTTCTTTTCCCCTGTGGGTCCATCTTAGTGCTATTTTTGGTAGTGTTGTCAGTCATTCAGAGCACATGTCCCAACCATCGCCAGCATCTTCACTCAATAATTGCTGTCGGTGGCTTCATCTGCATTTCTGCCAACAAGATGTTATTTCTTATGGTGTTTGGCCAAAATATTTTTCTAATTCTTCGTAAACATTTAGTCTGGAAAGAATTTAACTTGTTTTCTATGGTTTTGGTGATTTTCCAGCATTCACTTCCATAGAGTAGAACATTACTTTTAAATATCCTGATTTTCGTATTCATGCTTAGTTTTTTAGATCTCCATATAGTCTGCCACATTGCAAAAGCCTGATTTGCTCTAATAAGTCTGATGCCACAACCCTGGTCTATGTAGCTGCCGAGATACGCAAATTGGTTTACTACTTCAACAGCTGTTCCTTCTTTGTATATTTTTCCTTCATGGTTAATGAGAAATTTCATTATTTTTGTTTTTTCCTTGTTAATTTCAATTACTAGGCAACATGATTATTACCTCAAGGTTGTGAAATGAATGCGTGAATATATGTAATGAAAACAGCCAAATTTGTGGAGAATTGCAGACTGGTTACTGCACCATGAAAAAGACCCTGGCCACACTGCCTCGGTTATCCAACATTTCTTGGCTAAAAATAACATGGTGCTTGTTCCTCATCCTCCATACTCACAAGATCTTGCTCCCCACAACTTTTTAAAAAAAATTCCCACAGATGAAGAAAAATATGAAAGGGATATGATCTGCTGATGTTGATAGGTGAAAGAAAAATCACCAGAGGCCTAACAGTACTCCCACTGAAGAGCTCCAGAAATGTTGGCAGCAGTCAGTCAGCCACTTGCATGTCCCTTTTGGAACTTTGCCTCCCTAACAGGTCTCCTCTAGGCCTCTCGATTGTAAGCAAGATGCTCTGCTGCTGATGCATCCATTTGCAGATTATCAACAATGTTATGCAGCCATCTTCGCCCTGATCTTTCTTTTTCCCATTTTGTACCCTTCCAAGACAGTCTTTCTCTAAATTATCATGTTTAATGTGTCCAAAATATTTAAGTTTTCTCTGTTTAATCCTCATTATTAGCCAACCTTCTTCAATATGAAGTTCTTGTAGTATAGATATTTTTGTTCTTTTTTGTGTCCATGATTCTGTAGCATTTACATTCAAAGGCAATAATGTGTTTCTCAGCTGTTTTGTTAAGTGTCCAGGTCTAACAGGCATATGTTGCAATGGGAAACATGCATACCCATACAAATCTTATGTTTGTAGTTCAGTCTGTTCCTATTCACAGCTTCTTTAGCTGTTTTACTTTTGGAAGAGCAATAAATGTTCTCCTTTTAATTTCCCTCACTGTATCTCCATTATTAGTAATGATCCAAGATATTCAATACTCTCCACCTCTTCCAATTTTTCCTCACTGATATACATTTCAGCTGCCTTATGTCTTTTGTCAGTTGTCATCAAC
This sequence comes from Achatina immaculata, assembly GCA_009760885.1. NCBI lineage: Eukaryota > Metazoa > Mollusca > Gastropoda > Stylommatophora > Achatinidae > Lissachatina > Lissachatina immaculata. Next base: position 55,515,685 of record CM019716.1, read on the forward strand.
TTCGTTGATAGAGGTTTTGCTCTTCCCTATTTTATGGACTGACATAATTAGTTTTTTTCATTCCTTTTTGTGTTGTGGACAGTAATACTGTGTTGGCAGCATATCTAATCTCTGGTATTTCATAATCTCCAATTGTTACAGCATCGTAATGTTCTTTGTCTACATCTTCTCTAACATTCCTCACTATATCTTCTGTATACAAGTTAAAAAAAATAAGGTGACAGTCCAATTTTCTTGGTCTCTATCAAGGTCTTTCCCATGTCGTCACAAATTACATTTAGCTTAGGTACCACACTTCTCATCAATGTCTTAATTTCTTTAAACATTTCACTCTCTTCCACACTTCTGATGTTCTTTTATTCTTTCGCAACAATCTTATATGTATTGTTTTTTGTCTTTTCTTATGTTTCTTCTTACTTCTTTTGCTAAAGATTTATATTCTTCTTCATTATTTGTCATTTATCATTTTGTCTACATTTCTCTATGTTGTTTTATTAGTTCTAGTGTGCCTGTTGTAATCCATCCATTCTGTGTTTTCTTTACTGGAACTATATCTTTAGTTGATGTTATTAAGATATATCTGGCATGTGTAGCCAATTCATCTGTGTCATCTCCTCCTGTACAGCCATCAGTATCTCGAAACGGTTCTTTAGAAGTGAAGTTTGCAGCAATGGGGAAAAAAAATAGTGTACTGAATCAGTCTAAGAATGTGCTGAAGGAGACTAGAAAGTGAACTTCTTATCTTTAATACTTTTTATTAAAAACTTCCAGTTACTTTTGGGAACCCACCTTGTATATACAATGTAAACGTGAAGAAACTGCAATCATATCAGAGACAAATGTACCGAAGGTTGTCTTCATAAACATGAAGTCAGATGAGAGAAAGTTGTTCATCATTTCTGATTGCAGGCAATGGAATAAATCTTTGGTTTGTAAAACTTTCAAAAGCTGTTTAACAAATTAAATGCTGTAGCATGGTATGATTAAATGCTGTAGTATAGTATGCTTTTTTTTTTTTTAATGCCTCCTGTTGCATAAAATAAAACAAGACTATATCAATTTTCTTACTGCCTAGTGAACATCAACATAACTGCAATAGTCACCTCTGCCATGTGCTGTTTCCTCAACTGTTTAGTCTCCTCTGTGTAAGCATTGTGGTCTGTCTCAATGATGATAAGGTTGTTTGACTCTGGGTGGACAACAAATCTGCGTGGCGTGTACTGTAGTGGCCATGCAACTTGATTAAACACAGCTCCCAATTTTTCTAAGGCCAAAATTCTGGAAATATATTTCAAATAATTTCTCCAGTGAAAAATATATTCATGCATCTATGTTTTTTTTTAAAAACATTTTTCACAGTTATTGACAAAGCCAATGCCAGTATATAACAAAACTATAAACTAATGCATTGTCAACCAGCAGACATGGATGCAATTTGTAACGTTATTTATTCTTTAGGACTTTTTTATTTTACTTTTTCATAATCCTTAGGCTAATGGGTGAACTGGCCATATGATGGATACCAATTTGAAGCTGCATCATGACACCAACACATTTTACTGTTCTATGAATGCTTGAGAATAGTGACTGTATTTTACCAACTGTTTAAAACTTGTGAATAATACTATGCATGTCAAGAATGCCTTATGAAGAGCCCTATTTAATGACTGAAAGCAAAGGCTAAACAATGCAAGAAAGAAGAAAATAAGGCACTGACCTCAATGTGTTGGTGGAGATTGCCACAATTCCTTCTGGACACTGTTCAGAAGCAAAGCCTGATGCATATTCCAGAGTCTCGTAAGATAAGGGGGTCAGATGAAATCTACTCTGGTAAGTATAACTTAGCCACGTGCGACTTGACATGGCCAGGACCTGTCTCACGCAGATAAAATAAATTTAATTGACTGACATTTAAAATATCACACTATATTTGACTGACAAATTAATATACCACATCACACATCTGGTTATATAGGAATGACAGCGTCTAATATACCACAAGGATGATAAGTTATATTTGATGAACTGCGATTAACAGCTCAAATTCTGAAATGCATTTTAGGATTTTAAAAAATATATTTTAGGATCCTTACAATCTATTAAACATTCTTGTCCAAAAGTAGTCAGTACTACTAAGGTCAGACTTGAATGCAAGCAGCCTTACTTACCTATGGCAAACTACACACAGCTCAACTGTTACTCATAATAATATCAAAAGTGAAAAGGTCAAAGGCTGCCAGTCTACTGAATAGTCTATATCAACATAAATTAAACTTTTATAAAAAATAACATACAACAAAGAATAAATGACGAATCAACAAAATGTTCAACCTTTTTCTGAGTAACACCTTTCATCAACCTTTTTCTGAGTAACACCTTTCAAAGGTATCAGTTTTCTATGGCATCAGTCTATTAATGTTTATTACATGGAGACACTGCTGTAGTGAATGTGGTCTGCAGCACTAGGGATGTGATGCCTACTCATGTTAAGTCTTGGAATCTATTTAATAAACCACAGCCTTTGCAATAAATTTATAGTAATATAAATTTTTATATGAAAAATCCATTAACAGTACAGTCTTGTTAGTGAGATATTCTGTTTCTACTAAATGCTTCAATAGCTCCTTAATGTGCCATTGAAAAAAACAAAAAATTAGCTACAAAGGATATTCACTATCAGAATAACAAAGAAAGAAAACATTCACAAAAAATTTACAGCTTCAGATCCTTGCATCGATATCCTAAACAGTTTGACTGGCCTGGAACCAAGGTATCTGGTACGAGTGTCTGACAAATCTCCTGTAACTGTGTCCAAAACTGTTCTCAACAGCACGCCATTCTGGAAAACAATGAAATATGCAAAAAAAGCTTGATAATTCTTTTCCATCTGACTATGAGTATTTTTTTTCTTACATTAAAAAAAAATGGTCATACAAAAGTTAATGATCCACTCAGATTATAATGAAAAAATTATGCATGAGTTGGAAAAAGGCAATTTTTTTTTTTTTACTGAAAACTAATAATATATGAAGCTTGAGTAGTGATGGTGTTAGTACACTAGTTCCTCATGGGGAGACAGAAGATTTAATCCTAGCCAGAGGCTCTAATTACTCAGCTGCAAAAACGTGTACCTGACTCCTTTTAGCTGGGAAAGTGGCCAACAGTGATGCTCACCACATCACTCTATAGTGTGTCAACTGGTCAAGGAAAATACTGAGACACATTATCCCTTACGTATCTCTTCTAATTTGCAGAAATAATGAAGTTTGTACAGACAGCAACTAATGAGGCAGGTCTAAAAAGTTTTTTGTCTTCCTCACATGTTGCTGATGGAATAAAATTTTACTTTAGTATATGACCTTTATACACATGTACAAGTATGTGACACTATACACATTTCAGTTTTACCATTATATTTACATTATTATCAGTGACAAACTACAATAAGCTGGAACTACATCTCAAACTGAAATGAAACCATAAAAAAATTCCCAAGTTATAAAGGACAAAACTGAAAAAAAACAAAAAAAGCATTTAATGTAGCTATCTGGATGAATGTTAACTGAATTTATGCAAATTGATGCTACGAGGGGTGTTCAGAAAGTAATGCACACATCATTTTTCTCAGGAGCTGTTTATTCAAAAAGCATGAAATTTATACACAATATACATGATTATGACATGTAGACATCGGTACTATTCAACATAATCCCCATCAACTTGTACAGCTTTACGCCAGCACGAAAAAAGTGCATGTATTCCTAGCCCGTACCAGATTTTCTCTCGACTATGTAGCCAATTCTTCGCTGCATAAATCACTCCGTCATTTTCAAATCTTACCCCTTGGAGTGCATCTTTAAGTGGACCAAACAGATGGAAACCAGAGGGTGACAAATCGGGACTATATGGTGGATGGTGTAGTACAGTCCAACCCGATTTGGTGACTGCTTTCCGTTTTGCCAGAGTTGTGCGATGGCGCGCAGCTCTGCTGGATTCTTGTGCGGCCGAACTGTGCGAAAATGTTCATCCAGTATTTTTCAGCGTCTTTGCGAACTGATTGTCTTTCCTTTTGGCATAACATCCACAAGAATAGCACCTTCAATGATTATCACAGGTGCCATGAGGTGCACACCAATAGTAGAAATGCAGAAAATGGTGTTCAAGTGCTAAAGGAAAGTAGAGACACAAAGGTCATGACCATGGGAGAGAAATTCCTTAGCTTTGTAGACCATCCCCTGAAAGAGAGATTCAATAACTTGGCACTAAGACAGCTTAAAAGAAGCAGCTTCACTCATCAGGCCAAGCATATGCGTAAGCTGATACCTGACCTTCCAGCTGTAGTCGCTCCATTATCATCGGTACCAGAGTATACACCATGGAAAAAAGCAGATTATACACAATTAACTATTCAGACTGAAGTGAAAGGTGTGCAGAATGGTGAGATGCAGAGCAGTCTTGTAAGATCAACACCCACACTTAGTGTTCTAGATGATAAATATCCATGTGACACCTGGATACATGTGTATACAGATGGATCTGCACATAATGCCATAAAGAATGGAGGGGCAGGAGCACATATTGAATATCCAAACAACATCACTGACAAGATTTCCATACCCACTGGAAAATACTGCAACAAATATGATGCAGAAGTTATGGCAATTATTGCTGCAGTTGAAAAACTATCAGACTCCAGAACTGATACATGTCCTGTAGTAATTCTCACAGATGCAAGATCAGTACTGGAAGCTCTTCAGTGCAACTACCAGACCTTAAGGATGCCTTGTCAAAAATTGGCTTACAACATGGAGTCACTTTGCAATGGATTCCCTCCCACTGTGGGATACCAGGCAATGAGAAAGCTGACCATCTGGCCAAAGAGGGCACTGAAATGGAGCAACCAGACATACAAATCACCTATAATCAGAAGAAAAGCATGATAAAAACCTACAGGAAGCCACATACACCACCACATGATGACTATCACATGCTAAACAGAAAGGAACAAGTCACCATCTTCCGTCTCCGAACAGGATGCAGCCGACTCCGAAGTCATATGTACACAAAGTTTAAGGTTGGTACTACTAATCTATGTACATGTGCCCAGGTGCCCCAAACTGTGGAACATATCCTCCAGAACTGCACCATCTATGAGACACTGAGAAATAATTACTGGCCCAGTGAAACCACTAAAGAAGATAAGCTCTACGGTTCCATACACGAATTACAAAAAAAAAAAACAGTGAAATTTATCCAAGAGACAGGACTGCAGATATAGACAGACAATGCGAACGAAGAAGAAGAAGCACCTTCAATGTCACAATAGACACTGATCATGACCTTTCCAGCTGAAGGAGATGTCTTGAATTTCTTTCTTTGTAGTGATTGCGGATGATGCCACTCCATTAGCTGTCTTGTCTCAGTTTCAAAATGATGCGCCCAGGTTTCGTCACCTGTTATGATCTTAGCCAAAAAGTTCTCCACCTAAGCACTGAAATGCTCCAACAATTCAGAAGAAATTGCTCTCCTTTGCAATCGATGTTAATTTGTGAGACTTTGAGGGACATATCTTGCGCAAACCTTAGAAAATCCGAGAGCTTTTATAACTGCATTTGCACTACCAATGCTGACTGATAGCTTCAATGCCAACTGTTGAATAGTGATACACCTATCAGTAAGAATAATGCCCTCAGCGCATTTCAACATTTCTGCCTTGGTGGCTGTGGCAGGGCATCCACAGTGCGCCAGATCATGCAACTCCTTATCTTCACTTATTGATTCTTTGATTCTCTGAACCCAGCGACTGACTATACTCTTGTTGACTGCAAAACTTCCATACACATCACAAAGATGCTTGTTAATGTTCACAACAGTTTCCTTCTCTGCAACGATAAATTCTATCACACTTCGCTCCTTATACCGCAACTTGCCTCCACGCTCCGTTTCAACGGTTAGGGCAGCCATATTCTTTGGCCGGTCATGGTGCAATTTTGTTCACACAATCAGCACATGACATATTTAAAGTGTGCAAAATTTCATGCTCCTACTTCATTATAAGCTGAAAAAAAATTACGTGGTGCATTATTTTCTGAACACCCCTTGTACAGTACGATCTTAAGCTTTCTTCTACCTGAAGACCAATATTCAGATAAATCCCTCCTGTGCTCGCTGTTTCACCTGTCTCTTCTTTTGCCTCGGTACCACCCATCTCAATAATGCACAAAGACTCAGGTGGGGCTGGCAAAGCTTGCATACTCAGTGGTGACAAGCAGTCCTGAATATTAGGATTTTTATGTATTAAAATATAAAAAGACCAATAATGGCAACTTCTAAGAACTTCCCAAAATCTATTATAATTTCTGTAACTATTTTATTAAAACTCCATATAAAAAGCACTGACCCCCCCCCCCCCCAAAAAAAAAAACTAAAACAATTGGACCTTAACTGAATGTGGCCACATTATTATTTTCTAAGTCTTTAGGTGATATAAATAAACAAGAATTTTTAGTGTTCTACACAGCCAGTTACAATATAAACAAAATTTTTGACTCTGACTGGTCTATTCTGTTGTACAACTAAACTTCGTGCTTTTTGTTATGTTGATGGCTGTAAAGTGCACAAAATGATTTGGGGAACTTCCATGACATCATAAAGTTGTTACACTTACCTCCTTCATTGCATTGATAAACTCTACGCAACTTCATCTAACCCAGGATCACTAAGCAGACTTCATACACGACTTGTAAACTATATAAATAACTGACTGTTCCAACTGCACAGTTGTGACATTACAGTAGCACTAATTTATTGATGAAACCACATTTATTGCTGGATATTGTGAAATAGAAGTGTCATGAAAATACTGATGGAATTCACAAATACAAGAAAAAGTGTCAGGATGACTTGACATTGCCATGGGACAACCTTTCACAAGGCAAGAAGTTTGAAGACATTTCTGCTTCTACAACAGATGATACCACATACTCTCTCAAAAACTGAATTCAGAAGAAACTGTCCTAAACAGGACAAATTTAACCAATACTAAGCATAAGTTATAATTAGATTTGCAAAAGCAGTATCGATCTTCAAGAATCTTGAGAACATGTGGCATTCAAAAATTATAAGCACAAAAACCAAGTTAAGACTATTCAATTCAAATGTAATATCCACCCTCATTTATGCATGCGACAGCTGGAAAATAACTAAAGAAATAGACAATAAACTAGACGCTTTTGAAGACAAATGCCATGATGTGGAACGAATTCAAGAACAATGCAGAGATAAGACAGAAGAGCAGACAACAAACAGTCTTATGGGTGATCAAGAAAAGATGGACATAAGCTGGTCACATGATGAGAAGAAATGATCAGAGAATTCCAAAACAAGCAATCAAACAGGCCAAAGAAAAAGAGGCCAACCATGGCACACTAAAGAGGACATTGTTAAGAGAGGACAAATTAATAGGCATAAAATGCCTTGATGAGGTTGAAAAGCTCGCTGAAAAAAGGAGAAATTGGCAAACTAAGTTGCAAGCCCTATGTGATGCTTAACGGCACGGGAAGGATATAGGAAGAAGCATTCCTAAAAAAGGACAGACTACAATCTACATTCTACCATTTCGACACCCAACTAAAATACTGACTCTGAAGAAAAACTTGTGCCTATATTTCTGTAACCTTCTCTCTTGCCTGCCTCAAACGGTTTTTTTTTCTCATCTCATCTGCCTGTTTTCCGTGTATCTCTTCCAACTTTGTTCACTACGAGTGCAAATACGTGCAAGCTTTACAACAGATTTTCCCACTGTGCACACCTATAAGTATCCAAAATGAACTCTCTACAGGGGAGATAACTATTTTATTTCTATCCAACCCTATTACCTATCCTATTCTATTACATAAATACTACAGCTACAGACTACAAACAAGCAGACATATAACTTGGACTACATATATTACAATAGAAATGTAGACTGTCAGGAAAAAATGTAATAGTCCTCAGTGTATTCACATTTATTTGGATACATTTTACTAGTATTTGGATCCTTTTTTTTTTTTTTAAAGCAATCCATATGAATTATGAATTTATCATGAGAGTATGTCTACAAAATCTTAAAATGACAGGAACAAGAAGCAACCAACCCAATTCAAAATATCAAAGACTGCACAATGAAAAGAAAATACTATAACTCTGGTACTTTTCACACAACTTACATTAGGATCCAGTGAGATAATCCTGACAGTGTTGTCCGATAAGCCAACAGCAAGAAAACGTGAGCGGAGCTCTCCCTGTGGAACTCTTCCTAATGCCATGCAGACCACATTGCTGGACATTTCCTTTCTTTCTGTGTACTCATTTAGCTGACCAGTCTGAGATAGCAAAAATTCAAATTGCAAACATAACATAGTTCATCTTGTCTCCTCTATCACTCTTAGTTCAATGATATTGTATATTTAACTGCAACAGCTCTTATAAGTTGATCATTTACAGTGATTATCAATTAATCATTAATCTCTTTAAAAAAGACTTTCTGCTAGTCAGAAATTATACAAGTATATTTACTTCGACTATATTAGGAACTCCCATATGGTACCCGGGACATGGGTACATGCCTGGGAAGCAAAGAATAGGATCACTGTACCCCACCATACATGATCGTAAAGGCGACTAAGGAGGTTTTAGCACAGAGAAACCAATCCTATCTGGCAAAAAAACCATCAGACTGCTACAGAAACAGAAGCAAGGGAAAAAAACAAATGCAGGTGGGAGGAGAAATGCTTATCAGGAAACTGAGCCCATGAAGGTTGTGGATGAAAGCCAGCCACTGGAAGTCCCCAGCCCAACTGCAGACCTCCTGGAAGCTAAATGCAATATGCAAATAGGTGGATGGAATGTAAGAACACTTAATTAGACTGGAAAACTAGCACACACCATCAAGGAAATGCACAGATACAAACTAGACATATTAGAAATACAAGAGGCAAGATGGACAGGATAAAGCAGAAGGAAATTAACAACACAGCACACAGAAGATACAATAACATGGTCAGGTAAAGAAGATAATCATGAAGGAGGAATAGCACTGATTATAAAAAGAGAAGCATCACGAGCACTATTGAAATGGACCCACATGAGAGATTATTACATGCACGCTTCAACTCAAGATTCACAAAGCTGTCTATTATAATTTGTTATGTACTAACAGAAGCAGCTGAAGAGGAATTAAAAGAAGATTTTTACCACAGTCTCCAAGCCACAGTAGAAACAATACCCAAGAATGATACACTACTCATCTTGGGCGACTTCAATGCAAAAGTGGGTGAGGGAAATGAAGACAGAAGAAGAATCATGGGAAGATAAGGAAACAGCCACCACAAGATGTGAGGGCAAGGAAGGGAGCAGCCATCTGGTAGCAAAAATAAAATTAAAATTAAGGAAGGCCAAAATTGGAAAACACAGAAAGGCACACTTTGATACAGCAAAAATGAAAGACCAGCAAACAAGGAATGAATTCTCAATAGTACTTAACACTTTGTTGACAAAATACGGGAAAATCCGTATTTCTGGTTTCCGTGCGTTGTTGTCCGAAAGGCGGATTTGCCGTATTCGATGGTCGTCTTATTTAAACTGTTTCTAGCGTGTTATTTAAAGTAATTTTTGGTTGTTTGTGTTTTTACTGCAAAGTTAATATAATAAAATATTGTTTTTAATCTTCGTAACTTAAAAAAAAATAGAAATCTCGCGGGTTTAGCTGTCGGAAACACGTGTTTACGAGATCTCGCCAAGTCGACATTTTGTGCAAATGGCGGAGCACGTTACGCTCGATGTTACTGCGACAGTACAATGAATTATGCCCAGAATCTTTTGTCAGACTACCCTAGTAATGAATAAAAACCACTGTTTAATGATTCTAGTAATGAAATTGATGTGTTTCAAAGTGATTTCTGTGACGGCGATCTGATTAAAAATACGATAACTAGGCACAGTGTTGCTGTGTCAGAAGTGAAAATTCCAGAGATAGTGTGATTGTGATTCGAAGTCAGGATATGATTCTTCAACAGTAAGTATTTCACATTTTTTATGTGATATAGTTAGCAGTGATATAGGTGTGTGGAGTAACATTGATTCTACACCAGTTCTTGAAAAATTTATAGGAAATTCTGGTGTTTCAGTGAATGTAAACAAACAAGACAGCATGGAGGAAATTTTCAGTACAGTGTTTGGCAATGATTTTTTAAAAACTGTTACCTCATCATGAAAATTTATACTGTGCACAGACACAACATATGAACAAACTACTGCCTTTTTGTCTGAAAATATAACACATTCAGACATTAACAAATTCTTTGGATTGATCATTTTGATGGGCCAGACTAGGAAGCCACACTGAACAACAGACCCTCTTCTGGAAACACCAATATTTTCAAAAACAATGAGCAGAGCTAAATTTGAGCATCTTCTGACACTTCTGCATTTCTCTGACAACTCTCAAACATTTCCAGAAACAAGTAGAATTAGCAAAATAAAACCTCTGCTGGATTATTTTTTGCCTAAATTTCAAGAGTTGTATAAACCGAAGCAGCAGCTTTCGACTGATGAAGGAAAGACGAAAGATTTGTTCGCATATCAACAATGCACAACAGTGATTGTCTGGAATAGTAAATAATCATGTTCTGGTGAATCCTGAGGATGAAGGCACTAAAAAAGCATCATCTAGGAAGTGCAGAGTGTGCTTGGTCAATGAGAAAAAGAGTGAAACAAATTTTTTTTTGTCAAAGTTGTCAAGTTCCACTGCATTCAGATAGTTGTTTCACAAGATATCACACCCTCAAGAAGTACTAGAGGGTCTTGGGAGTCTGTCTACCAAGTTGGATTACATTCCCTAAAGGGTGAGTAGAGATATGCATGTTTTTCTAAGTTCACTCAAAAAAGTTCATTTTTCAGAAAAATGGCTGGGAACTGGGGGTTTTTCAGGGTAAATAACTGTGGTCAACAAAGTGTTAAGAACCGCTTCAGTGTCCTACAAGACAAAGCAGAAATGTCTACACTAGAGTTCAGTGAAACACTACAGGAAACAGCAAAAGAGGTACTGGGATATCAGAAATTGAGAAAAGAGGAATGAATAAGCAAGAACATATGGGAAAAGATAGGGCAAAGAAAAGAATTCAAGAAAAAGATTACTGAGCACCAAATCACAAAGGTTAAGAGAACAAGTTTTAAGCAATTATGCACAAAAAGACAAGTGAAGGAATCCTGCTGTCAAGATAAATATCAATACTATGACAACTTAGCAGAAGCAGCAGAGAAAGCAGAATATGCAATTGACATGAAAACCATATACAAAATCACAAAGCAGATGACAGGTAACTTCAGTACAAGATGTGAGAATGCAATAAGGACACATATGAAACAAATGATCAGTGGAGAAAGAGAAAAAAATTGAAAGATGGATGGAACACTTTAACACCCTACTAAAAAGAATGCAAGCAGCACAAACAATAGACATGCCTAAGGCAAAAATGGAACTAAACATCAATACAGGACCAATAACAATAAGCGAAGTAAAGGAGGCAATAAAGAAGCCATAATTAGACAGGGTACCAGGTGAAGATGAAGTGACTGCAGAGATGTTGAAAGCAGAAGAAACAGAAACACCAAAACAACTTTGCCGGATACTACAACAAATCTGGGATTTAGAAAAAGCTCCAGAGTGCAAAACTGGCCTTACAGTAAAACTACCAAAGAAAGGTGATCTCAGAGATTGCGGGAACTGGAGAGGCATTACCCTACTGCCATTCACCAGTAAAATATTTTGCAGAATATTCATCAACAAAATTGTACCAGCACTTGACGGAAAACTTTGGAAAGAGCAGGCACGATTTAGGAAAGGAAGACTATATATAGCCCACATATTCGTACTTAGACAATAGAACAGGCAAATGAGTGGCATAGCACAACATATGCATTGTTTATAGATTTTTAGAAAGCCTTTAACTCTTCCCGTGCCCAAGATAAAAACACGGACGTTCCCGTCTGTTCCACACAAAAAGCGCGGGTCCTGATCTGTATAGTGGGCATAGTTGTAAAATGGAATGGAAAACAGTATTTACATGTACTTCCGTGTACTTATTATGTTTCAAAGTATAACTAAATGTACGAAAATTTCATAAATGCAGAGTTTTTTAGGAAAAAAAGAAGTAATGTGATGTTTTTAGACAATGATTGTGCCCAGCTCACCATCGGCTAGGTTTAGATATGCACTACTTACCATCTGAGATGTCTAGATCTACTTGTCGATCTCGTAATGTTGCATTCTCGCTAAATTAATATCTGAAATAACCTTCTAACTACTTCTCCAGTCGTCTAATATATCCAGATCTACTTGGGATACATTCAAGAGCAGTGGTGTGGTCACAGGCCATGTCTATACTCCTATCTACATTATCAAAAATCGAAAATTTTTGAAAGTGTTTCTCTTCCTTTTTCTCGCTCGGCATTGCTCGTAACTAAGCACTCTTTCACCATTTTGAAAAGTGTCACCGGAAACGCGGACGAAATATGTACAATCTAAATGTTACACAGATTTTTTTAATGAAACAAATCAAGCGTCGATATAGTGACAATAGGTACCATGTCAGAAAACCGGAATCGATACTATAGCGATGACAGGCACGGAAAAAGTTATAGTTCTGAGAGAGAGAGAGATCTAAGTAATCAAGATTGTATTGTTTAAAATGGACAAGACGTGGCAAAGTGACAGATAAGTTAATATGGACAGCATGCGACACCTGGGGCACAAAATGAAGACATGTTGCAGAACACAAGAAGTGGAGAGGATGTTGCAAACTAAAGCACCCAAAAGATTTATCAATCACCGCCAAATGGATTAATTTTAAAAATGATATACTTACTGGATCCATTTCAAAATAAACCAGCTCCCCACCCGTAAGAGCTATCACAACCTGCCTTTGGTTGACAGCACATTTTACAATATTTTTCTTGCCTGGGGTTTTCCATTCATTGACACGCTTATCAGAACGAATATGGCGAATACCCTCTGGGTAAATCTGTAAAACACGAAAAATACTCTAATGACTTCTCTGCTCCTTAATTATGATATCTTTTACATCAATACTTACCAGCCAAATTCTTTACTATCTGCATTATGAAACAGCTCCAAGTGCGAAAATATACTGTGGTGTCTGGTAACTTCATTAGCTTTCAATGGCTATGTTGAGCATTCAGAAAAAGCTCAAGTTGTATTCGGGTTCTAGCAACATATCCTAAATCAGCTACCTCAGATTCACACCTTCTACCCTGGTTGTCTACTCCTAAAGAATATGTTCTAGAGTCTTTGCCATACTCTCTCACAGGCATTTGTTTACATGTGATGTCTTTGGTCATTAAAGAATGCTAAGTCTTTTTCAAGCTCCATGGTTTGCTAATTTTGTAGCTATTGGACTGGTTAAGATCATAATTTACACCCAGAAGTTTTAACCCTAACCTAACAAAGATAGTTAATATGAGTATGAAAGCTCACACACCAAAAGTAAAATTCAACTACAGGTCTGACACAGTATGAATGACACTCAATTTTATGAGGTCCTGTCTGGTATCTAAACATACCTGTACCAGAGCATCAACACCAAGCTGAGAACAAGAAATGGTGGGTGTAGTTCCAAGGAACCCAGAGTCTGTCACTTCTTCTACAGTTTCTCCAATGGAGAGTACCAGGGTAGCATTCATGAAGGACACTATGATGTATGCATCATAATCATCTGGAGACAAGACAAAGACATAAAGAAATATTTAGCAAAAGGATATACTTTAACAGTCAAAGAAAAAACTCACAAGCTGCACATGATCTGACAGATGTTCTCTTTCATCCAAATAGTTTTCATCACAAATCTAACGATCCAACATTAATCTATGATGGGCTGGCCTCATGAGTTTTGATTGCAACAAGACAGAAATCTTATGTGATTGAAAGTGAAGGAACTGTAGTAAAGAATCACATATAGCCCTATACTTTTGAAAAATGTGCTTCAAGTGGAAGGAGGAGCCACATAATATAAACATCATTGTCCAGCCCATGACAGCTAAATTACTTTTACTGTGACTATATTGCTTATCCATGACTTTCCCTGATTCTCAATCAGCTTAGGATTCTACATGTGCACATGTACACACCAGAAACAATTATAAACTACCAGTAGCTCCTCCATATCTGTGCCCATTTAGTTTCAAGCCTTACCACTGATGCTTTAATCCAGGGATCTTACCAAACTTGTATCATATAGGTGGTCTTTCTTCTAACATATATGAATGACTATGATGCAGTTTCATTTAAAGTGCATACACATTAAGCCTTTTCTTTAACTTGGCAGAATTGCCAGCGTAACTACTTGTGTGCTTTGGGTCCATATTAAGCAAAATAAACTATACAAAGCACTGTGCAGTAGTTATACCAACAGCGTGGATAGTGGTTACACGGTGGATGCTATAGCATAATGTTTGGTGTGGGATGCTGGAAAGGCGCGAAGTTTATGAATTCAAATTGATGGATTTTCTCATTTTTGGAATTTTAAAAAATTCAAGATCTTCAAAATTTGGGTTACTGAAACTTAATCAAATTGCATGTGTGCAATAAACTATAACACACATGATTTCATTAACTTTTGTATACAGCTTTCAGTTCTTGGTAATTATACAATAACTGTGTTAAGTCATACATTCCAGATTTCATCATCAGTGCTGGGGAGGGCCAGTAAACTTACCTAGTGACAGTAGTTTTTGGTACCATCACCTGCAAATAGAAAGTAGGCTTGGCATTGGATTGTGAGCAATCCAGCCAGCCACTTACATTAAATCTGTTTGGAATTTTGTTACTGAAGTAGAATTTACAAAAATAAATTTTAACAGAAACAGACAAATGTTTGAATCATCTTCATCTGGCAAAGCTGAAAGGCAGATTGTCATTCTTTAAGAAGCCATTGTAGTTAAGCTATAGTACCAATAAGTTTTGAGAAACACTGAGATGTCAGAAACATAAACTTAAAAATAAATTGTAACATATCAAACATATTCACAATATGCAGCATCATTTATATGTATAAAAATTTCATCCCAATGAACATATATCAATGTATACAAGATAATGAACCATAATGAAATAATGGAATTTTGTTATAGATTGATAAAACAAATTTCAAACTTAGCAACAAGTATGACAGAATGTACAATACCCATGGAGAAACATAGATTTGACACATTCACTTTAGAAAATCTACTGCAGAGACAACAAATACAATACAAAGTCACTACAGGTTGTTAAACCTACATTATGTCCACAAAGCTAAAATGTGGTTATCAAGGCACCTGTTTTGCATCTGACCTGAATCTAGTCAAGTAAACCATGCAGGGAATTCTACAGAAAGGGAATGTGGCATATATAATGGCAAGGTTTCATTTCTACCCAACATCTGCATCATTTTCAGAAGTGAAAATGAAAATGTGTCAAAAGGGAATTGGTGCAACATGCATTTGGCATTTTCTATATATCTCCTTTCCAGATGAAACGGGACACAAAGGTGGTAAAAATCTCACAGCAAAATGTTAACATGGAAAATGGGAGGGGGGTTCGAGGGCAGACCATAACAGGTAAAAAATCGTTTGATAAGGCAACTGTGAGAGGTTTTTTCATCAATTATGGAAACATGAAAGAACAGCTGACAAAAGCCAGCACTGCACTGAAAGAAACTCTGGACAGACGACACCATTTTTTTTAGAAACAATGGAAAATATGAGATCTACATAATGAGAGAGAGAAAAAAAAAAGTAGATATATCACCAAACAGATATTAAAAAAGATGCTAGACAATGACTTATAGTCCACCTTCAGTGTGTCGCTTGACGGTCCAGACAGCATTAGGGTTACCAGGAAGCTCTGAGACGGCCATCTCTGAAACCTGCAAGCCAAATAAATAAACTTGTTAACCTGGCGCAAAGACAAAACAGCATTTTTCTCAACAGTCTCAGAGTAATACAATCAGAAAAGGAAGCAACATCGTTTCAATTTTTTTTTCATTCTAAATACAACACATGGTTCACTTTACAGAATTAAAAAAAAAGAACTTATCATCAGATGCAGCATAAACATTAACACAGTCAATCTATCAAACAATCAGCCATTTGGCATAGACAATCATTTCTCTCCACAATTAACACAGTATAAAAGAAAAAATCAACTAAAATCTTACAAGACAATTTATATATGCAACAAAATATTTCTTTTTACCTCCAAACCATGTCGTAGGACTCTCAAAGTAGATCTCGGCCCTCGACCACACAATGTGTATAACTGTGGTGTATCTTCATTTGCAAGATCAGCTATCTATACCAGACATAAGGGAAAAAAATGCTTAGAAATACTGACATTTTGGTACTGATATATTTACTAATTTAGTTAATATATACTGTTTTCCTCTAAGCTAATATATATGTAATAGTATGATCTGTAAATAAATCACATGAAGCAGCAATATCACAAAGAAATGTAAAAAATCAGTTGCTGAAAATAAGCCTTCTCCTTAAAAATAAACCAAGCATTATACATAAGCACATACAATTATGAAATAAAAACCTTTACAAATATAAATATTTTAAATACTTAATGGTATAAGCAAAACTAAAGTTCTTGATCTCACCAACAAACCGGACAACATTAAACTTAATGGCCATGATCTTGAAAAACTCACTAGTTTTACATACCTAGGAAGCAAGTTAACACCCGCGGGAGACATATCAACAGAAATTATTACCCGAATTGCTTTTGCGTCAAACGCTTTCAACAAGCTGACTAACATCTGGAAATCAAAACAACTCAGTAGGCACACGAAACTCAAGAACTTCAACTCCTATGTAGTGCCAGTACTAATCTATGGCTGTGAGAGCTAGAGAACATCCCCAGCAATGGAAAAGAGACTAGATGCTTCTGAACATAAGTGCCTTCAAAGACTGCTAAATATCTATTGGCACGACTTCAGATCGGTTACATCAATAAGACAAGAAACTAAACAAGACTACATATCACATTTTTTCAGAAGACATCACCCTTAAAAATCTTATTTTTGTAGTTCTGTCTGCTCCTCTCCACAGATTATTTGTTTTACTTTCTGAAGAGCGATAGATGTCCTCCTTTCCCTCATTGTATCTCCATTATTAGTTAGTAGTGATCCAAGATATTCAAAACTCTCCACTTCTTCCAATTTTTCCTCACTGATATACATTTCAGTTGCCTTGTTTGTTTTGTCAGTTGTCATCAATTTAGTTTTCTTTGCATTAAGATAGAGGTTCTATTCTTCGCTGTTCTTACGGACTGACATAATTAGTTTTTCCATTCCTCTTTGTGTTGTGGACAGTAAAACTGTGTCATCAGCATATCTAATCTCTGGTAATTCATAACCTCCAATTGTTATGGCATCGTAATATTCTTTGTCGACATCTTCTCTAACATTCCTCATTATATTTTCAGTATACAAGTTAAATAAGTAGGGTGACAATATGCACCCCTGATGGACCCCTTGTTTTATGTCAAACCAAGTTGTTTCACCATTTATTCTTACTGCTGCTTGTTGGTCTAGATACAGTAGTGATGTATCAAATTGGAACCTAACCACAAGATGCAAATAGGCAGCTGGAACATAAAAACACTTAACCAGACTGGAAAACTACCACAAACCATCAAGGAAATACACAGATACAAACTAGACATAATAGGAATACAAGAAGCAAGATGGACAGGACAAGGCAGAAGGAAATTAACAACACAGCACACAGAAGATACAGTGATATGATCAGGTAAAGAAGATCATCATGAAGGAGGAATAGCACTGATTATAATAAAAGAAGCATCAAGAGCATTGTTTAAATGGACCCCTATAAATGAGAGATTATTGTATGCATGCTTCAAATTAATATTCACGAACCTTTCTATTATAGTTTGTTATGTACCAACAGAAGCAGCTGAAGAGGAATTAAAAGAAGATTTTTACAACAGCCTCCAAGCCACAGTAGAAACAATACCCAAGCATGACATGCTATTCATCTTGGGCGACTTCAATGCAAAAGTGGGTGAAGGAAATGAAGATAGAAGAAGAATCATGGGAAGAGAAGGAAAATAAATGAAAATGGTGAAAGACTGCAGTTTCTGTGAAGAAAACATGATGACCATCAGTAAACTACAAGATGTGTGAGCTAGGAAAGGAGCAGATGTAGGAAGTGATCAAAACCATCTGGTAGCAAAAATAAAACTAAAATTAAGGAATACCAAAATTGGAGAACACAAAAAGATATGTTTTAATATAAGAAAACTGAAAGACCAGCAAACACGAAATGAATTCTTAATGGTACTTAAGAACCGCTTCAGTGTCCTACAAGACGAAGCAGAAATGTTCATACTGGAGTTCAATAAAACACTACAGGAAACAACAAAAGAGGTTCTGGGATATCGGAAACGGAGAAAAGAGGAATGGATAAGCAAAACCACGTGGGAAAAGTTAGAGCAAAGAAATGAAATCAACAAAAAATTTCTGAACACCAAATCACAAAGGATAAACAGCAAGTTTTAAGTAATTATGCACAAAAAGACAAACAAGTGATAAAGTGAAATTTACTCAGTATGTACACTGCGAGAGCTACACATACCACAGCGCATCAGCTCTAAAGCCCGGCCACGTCCGAAATACACCTACACTGGTGAAATATGCCTAAACCGGCACACACCAGGGGTGAAACTTGATGGCTAGGCATGTCACGCCACCTCCGCTCTAGGAAAACCTATGCGGAAGCCCCATGTGCCCTGGGCACTTAAGGTTCAGAGATTTTTGTGAACGACTGTATAAGAAAATCTCCCTCATTCTTTCTTTGCCAAAGACTCACGAGACTGCTGGTAGCAAGAGATTTCTGATTCGCCATCTTAGCATAAGAACATCTAACAGAATATTTATATAAAAAACTGAAAAGAAAAACACACCAGATACAAGAACCCTAGTGTTATATACCTGCATGGTAACAATGGGTGACAAACTGTCCATCTCATCAACCATTACTAGATTTTTCAATTCTCTGGGAGAAAAATGAAATGTGTCCCCTTCTTCTAATGGATTTGCACTGCTGAACATTCTTTCCCCGTCATCATCACCAAGATGAGCAATCTGATACAAGTGACTGAAAGAAAACAGAAATCAATCTGTATAACGATCACTGTGTTAACATTCACATCATTAACAAAACAGCAGCTTCACATTCAAAATTTAGTTTTCCCACTATCTTTACTGCACAGCATAACAAAACTGAAAATACACATCAAACTCAACAAGTCTGTTCTCAATCAAATTCACGTGCATTATCCTCATGAAATAAACTATGCTTTATTTTTTTACCCACTTCATGCACTATTTTCATACATCTTTGTTCAGTATGTCTTTGCTGATAACAAACAATAGGTATAATTTTTGGAAAAACTACTCTATTTGTACCATATCTCTTCAGTCATTTTACAAGTACGATACAAGTATGATGTTATTAAAATTCCTAATTTTATTTATAAAAGATGTGGACCTATGTCAATAAAGAATCTTTCTTCTCTGCTGGTGAGCTATTAACTCTTCCCGAGCCTTTCAGCACTATGGTGATGCTTCCGGTTTTCCGACATGCTACGTATCATCACTATAGTGACACTTGGTTAGTTTCATAAAAAAAAAAAAACCGTGTAACGTTTCAATTGTACATATTTCATCCGTGTGTCTGGTGACACTTTTCAAAATGATGAAAGAGTGCTTAGTTACAAGCGATCCCGAGCGAGAAAAAAGAAGAGCAACATTGAAAATTTTCAATTTTTGATGATGCAGATGAACATGGCCTGTGACAACACCACTGCTCTTGAATGTATCCAAAATAGATATAGACATATTAGATGACTGGAGAGAAGTAGTTAGGAGGTTATTTCAGACATTAATTTAGTGAGAATGCAACATAGAATCACATTATGAGATCGACAAGTAGATCTAGACATCTCTGATGGTAAGCTGGGCACAATCATTGTCTAAAAACATTACATTACTTCTTTTTTCCTAAAAAAATCTGCATTTATGAAATCTTCATACATTTAGTTATATTTTGAAACAATAATAAGTACATGGAAGCACATGTAAATACTGTTTTCCATTCCATTTTACAACTATACCCCCTATACAGATCAAGACTCGCACTTTTATTCCAGTTCCAACTGAACGTCCGCATTTTTTCCTGAGGCACTGAAAAAGTTAATATGCATCATTTACCTGCCCTGTCAAATGCCAGATGCCCTCTCCCTTCACTGTTCATAATGAAGTGTCTAGTGTATATCGTTATCTTAATTCAGGGAGTGGATCCTAGAAAGAGGCTTACTGACAATCTTTCTAACTGCCATTTCACCTTAGGAATTTAATATAAAACTGACTACTCATGTATACAAGAAAATTAATTCGTTACGGGCCACTACAACAAGCAGTGCTGATAAATTCTTAATTTCATGTGGCTCCTTTCACAGAAACTGTACCAATTCAAATAAATTTAAAACACACTATAATGTAAGATGTAAAAAGAGAACTTTACTGGTTTCCAAACTCTGCAGCCACAAAGAGGAATCCTGATTTCAGCACACACATGCTGGCTGCTACTGGTACGGTGTCAAAATATTTCAGACGAATTTCTGTGACCTGAAAATAAAACATAAAAAAAGCTAGATTAATAATTTTATACTACAGGAACGACATGATAAACATTTCCAAAAGTAATTAATAATACAGTAGAGGTAAGCTTGTCAAGCAAATATTCCTGCAATTTACCACATCATAAACCACAGGTAAGGTAAAGGTAAAATCCCCCCTCTTTCTATGTCATTAAGGCATATTAGAGATATGGTGTTAGACCTTATTTCCTTCTTTTCTTTTTTAAATGCTGCATCCTTACAGATAGTTGCTCTCCAAAAGACTTATACTGCTAGTTCTGATTTTATGCTTAACTAGGACAATAATTACGCAACTATTTATTATTTACTTTATTCATCTTTAACTAATGCAACAATTCTGTTATATTCTCTGCCTGCTTCTATTTGGTCTCATGATTCCACTTACCATATCCTCATCTGTTTCTAGTGTGATTTTAAAGATATCACCCTGTTCTGTTTGAGCCAGGAAGAAAAACATTGACTGAAATAACAAAATGAATTATATTGTCAAGGCAAAATAAACATCTTAGCAAGCCTTACAAACAAACAAAAACTGCTCGCATTTGTTATTGGCCAACCTTATATATCTTATATCCTTCCCGTGCCGTTAAATGTCACACAGGGCTCGCAAAGTAGTTTATCAATTTTTCCCATCTTCTGCCATCTTTCAACCTCATCAAGGGATTTTATGCACGTTAATTTGGCCTCTCTTAACAATGTCCTCTTTAGAGTTTAACATGGTCTGCCTCTTTTTCTTTGGCCTGTTGTGTTACACCTGATAGTTTGTTTTGGGATTCTCTGATCATTTCCTCTCATCACGTGCCCAATATATGTCCATCTCCTTTTCCTGATCACCTACGAGACTGGCTGTTGTTCAGTCATCTGTCTTATCCTTAAGCATTTGTCTAATTTGTTGTCCATTTCTTTAGCTGTTTTCCAGCCTTCGCATGCATAAATGAGGGCGGATATTATATTTGAATTGAATAGTCTTAACTTGGTTTTTGTGCTTATAACTTTTGAATTCCATATGTTCTCAAGATTCTTGAAGATCGATGCTGCTTTTGCAATTCTGATTCTAACTTCCTTTCTGGTGTAACCATCCTGGTCTATGTAGCTACCAACGTATGCAAATTGATTGACTTCTTCAATATCTGTCCTTTCTATGTGCATTTTTCCACTCTGATTAAGGGGAATTTTCATTAATTTTGTTCTGTCCTTGTTAATTTCAAGTCCTATTTTGCTAGCCAGTGAAGACAGGCTATCTGTTTTTTTCTTGCATGGAATTCATATTGTTATTGATAAGAGTTATGTCATCAACAAAATCAATATCTTCTAGTTGAGTCCCATGTACCCAGTCAATACCTGTGTTACCTGTGCAGCATTTTTTCATTATGAAGTTTATTGTAATCCCAAAAAGTAAAGGAGACAGTATGCATCCTTGTTTCACACGTTTCAATCTGGAACCACTCACTCATCCCTTTGGTCTTGACTGCACAAACATATCCATTGTAGAAGTCCTTAATGATGTTGACAATTTTAGATGGTATTCCATATAGACTTAAAATTTTCCATAATGAATCTCTGTGTATGCTATCAAATGCCTTTTTAAAATCTATGAAGTTCAGTATTAATGGTTTCTGCTTTCCAATATGTTCTTCAAGTATTATTCTTAGAGTAAAGATCTGGTCAAGACAGCTTCTCCCTTTTCGAAATCCTGCTTGTTCTCTCATTGCAGTATCCACTAAATCTTTAAGTCTACTCAAAATGACCTTGCAAAATACTTTTGACACAACTGATATTAAGGTTACTCTTCTCCAATTGTTACAGTCACTAAGGTTGTCTTTTTTTGGTATTTTAACAATGATTCCTTTTTTCCAATTAGAAGGGACCTTTTCTTCTTTCCAAATCTTGTTAAACATTCTCTGTAGTTGTCTCATGTTGTATTAATAGCTTTTAGCATTTCGGGTGTTATTTCATCTTCACCTGCAGCTTTGTTGTTAGCCATTAAATTCACTGATGTTTCAGTGTCATGCAATTTAATTTCATATAGGTTGACATTTAGTTGTGGGGCTGGTAAGTCAGTTTCAAGGTTTAACAATTCTTTTGGGTGTGGTCAATTAAGTCTTTCTTGGAAGTGTTCAGTCCATCTTTCCTTTTGGTCTTTGTTTGATGTTAATAGGGTTCCTGTTTTGCTAAGGATGGGTCCTTCTTTAGTATCTGTTAGGCTCTTTTGTACGTTATATAAAGTTTTCCTGTCTCCTGTTTTTGCTGCCTTTTCTGCCTCTTTCACTATATTGTCTATGTATTCTCTTTTATCCCTTCTAGCTGAACTTTTTACTTTCTTGTCTAGTTCTTTGTATGTTGCTTTCACCAGATCTTTTCAAGGTCTGTTTTTGCATTTAACATGTCTAATTTGACTGCTCGTCTTTCATGTATATGCTTCCATGTTTTTTTTATGATATCCATGCTTTTCTATTTGGTTTTTTCAGTCCAGCACTTGCTTTTGCTGTTGTGATTATGGCTGTGCTGTAAGAATTCCATAATTCATCTATGCCTATCTCCTCAGTTTCACTGTGTGTTTTGGAATGACTGGCAAGTTCCCGATTGAAATTAATGTTAGTATTTTCCTCTTGTTTATCTGTGTACTGATTTCTTGTGTTGGCTTTTCAATTTTAGTTTTATTTTCCCTATGCACAGGTTGTGATCACTGTTAACATCTGCACCCTTATAAGCCCTTACATCTATGAGAGATGTTCTGTATTGTTTTCTAATACAAAAATGATCTATCTGGTTTCTAGTTCTATCATCTGGAGATATTCACATTGTTTTATGTATCTCTTTGTGTGGGAATTCTGTGCCTCCAATGACCATGCCCTCTGTTAGACATATTTCAATTAATCTTTCTCCGTTCTGATTAATCATGTCAATTCTTTCTTTCCCCATTACTTTTTCAACGTCGGTATTATCTTTCCCTACCTTAGCGTTGAAGTCCCCCATAGCAATTCTGATGTCGCGTTTAGGGACTTTGTTGATGATTTGTTGTAGTTGGTGATAGAAGTCGTCTTTCACATCATTATCTGCATTGTTCATGGGTGCATAACACTGTATTATTGTTACTCTTCCATGTCTTAGGTTGTATCGTGCTCTTATTATACAACTATTCACTGGTTCCCATTTTACAAGGCTCTTTGCTGCTACGTTTGACATAATAATACCTACCCCATCTCGAAGTTTACCATCATTTCTGCCTGAATGTATTATTAACTTACCATTTTCCGCCAATCTTTTACCTGCTTCTGGCCATTGCATTTCACTGATGCCCAGTATGTCTAGATGGTATCTCTCCATTTCTTTGATGACCTGAGTAGTATTTGTTGGTGCTGCCATCGTTCTTACATTCCAGAATCCAATCTTTGTCACATGCTTGGGGCCAACGAATGAGCTCCTCAGAGTTGGTATCCCTGATGCTCAGTTGGTTTCTCTGCGAGTTTCTTTAATGATATCTTTTTTTCCCATCTAGAGTTGCCTCTAGATAGATCCCAGGATAAGGTTGTTAGCCTTATGCCCAACTCCCGGTACATGATATGTGACAGATCAAGCGGAATTCTGCTGATTCTGCATGCCGGCGAGAGCATTTAAAAAAACGTCCGCCATCTTGCACGTCCCACCGGAAGTCCGGTATTGGCCAATACAATACTCTAATTATATGAACACACAATGTATGGCAGACGCTAGGAAAGTCAGTATTTTAAAAGCAATGAGATACCACTACAAGAATGCCTGGATGAAATAACTTCATAACTGATATAAACTGTCATTTGCTTTGTCATTAAAACACAAACTACACAAAGTTCACTCTGAATTGATCTTGTACTCTGTTTTCTACATGCGCTTTTTCCTTGAATCGGAAAGAACAACTGAGTTTTACTTGAAGTATTTAAGTATCTACTGTTCTGAACCTGCACGTTTCAGTCTAATGCACTTACAGCATCAAGTCCTGGAAGATTTGCACAATTTGGCTTCATGAATCCATATCTCACTACTAGCTCTCAAAGTACACAGTCTTGCTTTCACTGTTTAAAGTTAAACCTATGTTTATCCATGTCACACAACCAAAGATATATTCTCAGAATCAATAAAATCAACTTCAAAAGTTTAACAACTAATTTTAACTTGTGCTAGACCCTTACCTTGGTCTTATGTGTAGCACTGCAAACGAATATCATCCCTCTTTCAGGATCATCAAGATCACACTGAAATTACAAAAAAAAAAAAAAAAAAAATTCAACAATAAACACAATTACTATCACAATTTTTCTAGGGCAATCTATTGAACCACTGCTAAATACCTGCTAACAAACATTTATAAAACAAGAATTATGTCAGCTAGAACTGCTTTGACTATAAATGAAAGTAATTTTATGTTGTAAGAGCCACGATTTCTTTTTTTCCTCTGTGGCTGCATTAAGGGCTAAAATGATATCTCCAGAATGCATGAACCATGTATGAATAATTCCTCACAAGATTAGTGATATTCAACATTCAAGATTCATCTCAAGTAAATTAATTTCTGTACTCAAGTATATACTCCTTCATTGCTATAAAGTACCCTGCAAGTTTAACAAATATTATATTATATTATCTGTGATTCAGTTCCACTATCAGTTTAGTATTATGTGTCATCTATGAATAATAGCAATTGCATTGCAGTTCTTATATAAACTGGTAATGCCAACATAAACACAGTTGCAAAAGTGGTTCTTAGATGTAAAAAAAAAAAAAAAGGTTAGAAACTGTCATTCACAAACTCAAGCAGAAATAGTAGCTCCTTTCACAACTGGTCATACAAAATAATGACTTTCAATTTATTACAAGCCTGCTTTTATTCTTACCCTTCTGCGAGGTATGGGACATCGAATATCAGGCTGGTCACCTAAGTTCTTGTAAGTGATGTAGTTTTCAGAACATATCAGAACACCACTGGGTCCATCATGACCACCAGGAACTGGAAAAAGACAACATTTCTTTCCTTGGGCAAATCTCAAGCACCTGAATTTATATTTCTGGTCCACCTCAAAGTGATCCTTTTAACTGCATGCAGTAAGGTAAAGGTAAAATTCCCGTTTCCATGCCATTAACTCTTCCCATGCCAGAGGAAGAAACGCGGACGTTCAGATGGGTGCCAGAATAATAGCGCGGATCTTGATCTGTATAGGGGGTATAGTTGTAAAATGGAATGGAAAAGTTTTTCCATGTACTTATTATGTTTCAAAGTATAACTAAATGTATGAAAATGTCATAAGTGCAGAGTTTTTTAGGAAAAAAGAAGTAATGTGATGTTTTTAGACAATGACTGTGCCCAGCTCACCACCACCACTAGATCTACACTACTTAACATCTGTGACATCTAGATCTACTTGTCGATCTTGTATTGTGATTCTATGTTGCATTCTCGCTAAATTAATGTCCGAAATAACCTCCTAACTACTTCTCTAGTCATCTACATATCTAGATCTACTTGGGATACTTTCAAGAGCAGTGGGGTGGTTGCAGGCCATGTCCATACCCCATCTACATCATCAAAAATTGAAAAATTTTCATGTTTTTTTTCCTTTTTCTCGCTCGGCATCGCTCGTAACTAAGCACTCTTCCACCATTTTGAACAGTGTCACCAGAAACGCAGACAAAATATGTATAATCTAAATATTACACCGGTTGTTTTATTGAAACAAATGAATTGTCGCTATAACGACTATGGCATGCAACTCAGTAACCGGAAGTTCTCACTATAGCAACAATGGCATGGGAGGAGTTAAGGCATATTGGAGAATACTGTGTTAGGCCATATTTTCTATGACCGTCAGATGTGGTCAGTATAACGCCTGGCCACTTTACCTTCTCTCTGGTACCCATTTTAGAGTGAACTCCGGGATCTTTTTGGTTTGTACCACAAAAAAATCCCACTGTTAGGACTGAACTTGGTACCATCGGATTAGCAAACCGAGTGTAACTAAATACAGTGAACCCTCGAAAATCAAACGGTTTGAAACTCAAACAACTTGAAACTCAAACAAAAAAACTGGAAGAAAATCCAGGTGGAAACTTGATTAGTCTTTCGCCCCTATACCCAAGTTTGACGATCGATTTGCATGTCAGAATCACTACGAACCTCCACCATAACAAAAATTCAAAAGTTGAACAAAACAAATGCCGACACCCAGTGAAAACAGGGAATCATGTGGTCATATCTCCCATGACTTCAGTTCAGTGACCATCAACCAGAATTTCTGCATGTTTTTCAGGTTTATTTTTTAACTGCAATTTCTTAGGATTTTTTTGTTTCATTTTATCGTTAAAATTAAACATTCATGATGGCTCCAAAGAAAGTTACCAGTGATGAAAAGCCTTAGAGGAAGAATGTAATGACCATGATAAAACTGAAAAAAGAAACTTATCATTAAACTGAAAGTGATACATGTGTATTGCAATTGGCTGTTGAATATGAGATGGTTAAGCCCACCATATCGACCATACTGAAGAACAAGGAAGCCATTAAAGCAGCTAATGTGGCGCAAGGGGTAAAAATCCTTTACCAGTAAAAGATCCCCAGCAGTGGAAGAAGTAAAAAAATTTTTGCATAACCGTAAGGTATTATTATTGATAATTTTACAGTATTAATGTATGTTCTAATTTGTATTAATACTATTATACAGGTTTAAATATTATTACCTAAAATGTTTTATAATGAACAAATTGTGGGGGTCTGGAATTCAATTTATTTCTTATAGGTAAACTCGAAATATCCATCTTACATGTAGAAGAAAATTATTTGGAATTATGAATAGTTTTCCATTTCTTTTCATATTTTCTGCATAGAACTAAATTTAATCCAAGTTAAATACTACAGTTCAGAAGTACGGGTATGACTTACAAAAATTACTTGCATGTCTCATTCCACCAGCTCTGACTGATAACACATATCAAACAGTATTATTTAAAACACAAGATTAATGGTAGAATGGTTTTCAATGATTTCATATATCAAAATAACATGAACAATCAAACACTTTAACAAACAGCGTGCTAATAAAAAACAAACCAATCACCAGTGACTGCATCAATGTGTAGTATTAGCCACAGACTTCCTGAATTACAGTTACTAGACCACATACTATTTCACAGCCAATGTTGTTTGTTTTATGTAGCTTTTTTACCTCTAAAATCAACAGAGCTAATGTAGGTTTACACTTTAATTTGGCAGGCTTTTTTCTAGCTTACAGTACTCATCAGCTCCTCATCTTGGTCTACCTTGGGAGAAGAAAGCATCCCTTTAGTAACATGACCAAGTGGTAGAGACTGTACTTCCTTATCCAATGTGGCACCAATGAAGGTCATCACATTAAAAAAATAAAAAAAAAGAAAGGAAAAAAAGCTATAAAAACCTGATATGAGGAAGTTGGCATGCTCTTCCAACTGTTCCGAGTACTTTCTGACCACATGATTAAGCCCAAGATCAAGCTCATAATAGGTTAGAAGCTGTTGTGTTTTCAGGGCTGCTTCCCCTGTCGGGTCAGAATCTGCTTCCTGCATGACGTATAAGTTACATTGCTTGGCATCATTTCATTACATAAACACAGTATTAATAGTTAACAGTTGTGTTTGCTTGCCATAAAATAGTCCTAACAAAGAATATTTCTTTTAAACGAGCACTGGAATTTAAAGTTTGGAAAACCTGACTCTTGGAGGAGGAAGAAATGGTAAACCCTGAGGCAACAAATGTTCGAATTGCAAAAAAGACACAATGAGAAACTGAAAGTGAAGCTCAGGATCAAGTGAATGCTTTGGTGTTTGTTATGTGGGCTTCTGAATATGATGATTAATGAAGAAGTCAAAGGCACAGTGTAGAAAAAGAACAATCAAGTAATGAAATACTTACCTCATAGTCAATTTCCAAGCAGGCAAAGGTTGGGTTTTCAAACCCTACGTCAACCCCTATCATGTGATAAACAAGTGTGTTTGATTTATGGGCTTCCAGTGGAGAGGAGATGGTTAATCTTGCTTGTGCATCACGATTCAGGATATATACAAGTTTCTGCTTTTCTACAGCACCTGAAGACACAATATATGAAATATTTTATTGCATTTTATTAGACTGTAGAAGCATGGGGAAAAAACCCATAAATACTGTTTCTTCCTTCATTATTTCTCTTCCAGCACACAAATCCTTTCCCCCAAAATTACATACAATAATTTTTTAGGTAACAAGCAATGGGGTAGTAAAAATTACTGGCAAGAGTTATTTCTCAAAAATCAGAAGAAGACAGCTCTGCTGTAGTGTTCACTTTTCTTAATCACCACTTAGGATCATCATATTAAAATAATCACTTAATATCTTTGTCCTCTCAAAGTCTAGCTAAATTGAAACACTGAAACATTAAATGCAAAAGACAGATTAATAAAATACTATGTGCATATCTGGCACAACACTGATGAAAGCACATACTTAACAGAAAAAAAAATGCTGCTGAATAATGAATCTTTAATCAGTTGGCACCATTAACCGATGCTTTCCATCAATTCTATTTCTGGCCTTGTTTTCCAAATCACTCCATATGAACTCCTCTGCTTTTGGAACTTCACTGTATCCCTTTTCCATGTATTCTTCCCTATTTATTAGCTTGCACCACGGTAAACTCTTTTATTCAGA
This sequence comes from Achatina immaculata, assembly GCA_009760885.1. Lineage (NCBI taxonomy): Eukaryota > Metazoa > Mollusca > Gastropoda > Stylommatophora > Achatinidae > Lissachatina > Lissachatina immaculata. The sequence goes on from CM019716.1 coordinate 55,545,159, forward strand.
CCAGGAGGATGAGGACAAGAAAAAAAAAAAGTCAAATATCAATGCAGCAGTAATCAGATGCTGCACAGAAATAAATGCCACATTACAACGCTTCAACAAGGTACAATCAACAGAAATCCTATCTACTATTCCATTACTCCATACAGATTATATCAGAATTTTAAATAAAAAATTACCAATCATAACAGCTCTGCCTTTCGGATCTACTGCAAGGTATTGTCCTGGCACAATTCTGCGACAACCACTCTTGCCAAATGTCTCCTGATGAACCTAATTTTAGAACATAACCAACCAAAGTTAGGAATTAATGACTAAATCTGGATGACACATGAAAATCCAACAATGGTTTGCTAACTAAAACTGACAGATAAGGTAAAACTTCAGCTGACTTTCCCCATACAATCTCCACATTTACTGAAATATAAACTATACTTTATTTCAAGCTGACCATGATCTTATTTACAACATTTGTAAATTCAAGATTTTTACCCTTTCAAATGCATTTTTTGAAGGAATATACTCCAAAATAACAATTCTGCCAGAGTCAGATCCAATCACAACATAATCTGAAATTTAAGACAAGAAAAATAACTTCAATGCTAAGTCCAACTAAACTGAACAAGGGTTTGTTGAAAAAAAAAAAACAAACAAACATACAGAAACCGCACAAATAAATGTTCAGAGAATCTTATATCTTATATCCTTCCCGTGCCGTTAAACGTCACATAGGGCTCGCAAAGTAGTTCGCCAATTTTTCCTGTCTTCGGCGAGTCTTTCAACCTCATCAAAGGATTTTATGCCTGTTAACTTGGCCTCTCTTAATAATGTCCTCTTCAGAGTTTCACGCGGTCTGCCCCTTTTTCTTCGGCCTGTTGTGTTCCACTTGATAGCTTGTTTTGGGATTCTCTGATCATTTCTTCTCATCAAGTGACCAACATATGTCCATCTCCTTTTCCTGATCACCCATGAGACTGGTTGTTGTTCAGTCATCTGTCTTATCTCTGCATTGTTCTTGAATTCATTCCACTTGATGCCGAGTATTTTCCTTAGGCATTTGTTTTCAAAAGAGTCTAATTTCTTTTCTATTTCTTTAGCTGTTTTCCAGCTTTCACATGCATAAATGAGGGTTCAGAGAATACAAACATCAAAATATACATCTCATATATTTACTGCTTATTTACTGCTGCTGAGATTACCACTTCTGGCACACCCAGAAACACTTTTTTCCCAACTGATATTGCTGCAGTTTTTTCTATTGCTCCTTTTAAAAATTTTGTTTTATGGTATGTTATAATAATAACCAGTAAATTTAACCAAGCCATTTTCTCTCTCTACTAATACTCTACTAATAATTAATATTTCTCATTTCACTGTTACTTCACACTCACCTAAAGACAATTAACATTCAGAGAAAACTGTTGCCAACTGCTGGTAAATGACTGATCTGATGCAATGAAAATTTACCTGTTATGAATTGTATACATTTTCCAACACTCTGAAGCTAACAACAACTTGTCCTCAGATTAAATGATCTTCATAGTTCTATTTTCTGAATACAAGTGTACAAATTACTTTTTTTTTTTCAGGTGACTACTAATGAACTCTCTGGTATACTACCCTTATCTTTCTACAGAAAGTCATGAAACTGGATTGGTATGTGTTAAATAACAAAGATGTTTTCTGCATAGGGCAGTTCAGTGGATGGTGTTGTTGTCTTATGTGCCACCGTGCCTGCAGCATAGTGATTCGGGATTACAGTGTATGTTGTGGGCGGTCAGCCCTACTGCAGCTTGAAGAATGAGCACGGCTGAGGCCTAAGTTTTTTATATTACTACTTAAATTTTTTAAGAAATACTTGCACTTACATCCGTTTATACTGCTGTAACTTCCAATCAGAAATTAAAATGCAAAGATCTGCAAAATGTAGTGCCTTAATTGTAGCCTAATGATAGATAGGAAGACTGAATTTATGGGAAGGTGTCTCATTGCTGTCTGAGATGCGAAGTTGTTAATCTGCACTATCAAACTGAACTCCTAAACTCTTTCCCTGCCATTGTCACGATAGTGAGAACTTCCTGTTGGTCCAGTGTCTGCCATTGTCGTTATAGCGATATTGTTTCGTTGCAATGTAGAACTATTGTAAAACTTTTTATTGTACATGATTTATCTGCGCATATCTGGTGACCTTTCATCTCTCTCTCTCTCTCTGAACCTTAAGTGCCCAGGGCACATGGGGCTTCCGCAAGGGTTTTCCACAAATGCCTGTCCTTCGCCTTTTTTTCCTGCTCTTGCCCAGGTGAGCCCTCTATTGCTCAACATCCTTTCTGTTGTTCTTCTCCGTGTCTCTTTTGGTCTACCTTTACTTCTGCTCCCCTGTGGTGTCCATCTTAGTTGTAGGACACTAAAGCGGTTCTTAAGTACTATTGAGAATTCATTTCTTGTGACCTTTCATAGTTAAATAAAAAAGCGTGGCTAACAAACGAACGAAAGCGATGATTTAACTGAGAAATTTCAGTATTTATTGTGATTTCGGAGGCATAAGGACATGTCCTATACCACTGTTCCTGAATGTGCCCCAAGTACATCTAGAGCTATTAAATAGACTGGAGAAGTAGTTAGAAGGTTATTTTAGTGAGAATGCCACCACGTGACGATGGTTTATGCCCAGCTACTCCAACTCCAAAGAAAATTGGTTCAGATTTTGGTTCTATCTTCTATGTCCAATATGAACTGCACATTTCTGCCAACTCCATCCAAAAATGCCTCTGATGCCAACTCTATATTCACAGCCCTAAACAGAAGTGAATTACTTTTTGCTTCTGATAACTGTTTGAACATACTGGCCATATGGAGAAATTAGAATTTCACAAAATGTCTAGCAAGAAATGCAGCCGTTACACTTAATTCTAACGGATTTTACTCTTAATTCTAAAACATTGTACCACTTTACTCCCTAGACCATAACATGCAAGGCTTACCTTTAGTCCCTCCTGTTAATCTGAATGGCATGAGAGATCGAACAATCCCAAAGACCTCTGTTGAAAGGACTGGGAAAATTTTTCCAGTATTTGGGTCATGTCGAAATAATTCTAATACCTTCCCCCTGGAGACAACAATCTCCTGAAGCTTGGAGCCAGAAAAGTTCCCGTGAATTGCAGAGACGATACCCTGGGACCTCTGCAGCGTGAGATTATACAGGTACATACCGGCAACTTGGCTCTGAATCACTCATCTGTGGGTAGACAACTTTAAAGTTACTAAATATAGGTGAGATGAGGCACAACCAAACATGAATTGCTTAATAAAATATCAAGTAAATTTGATTTTCAAATAAATTGGGATAAAATTATCATTAATCCTTACCACTTAAAACCATACAGCCTTTCCATAATCTGACTCTTCCATCATGCTGTTGACAACATATTCATTACTTTTCATTCTGGAAGTTCCTTCATTTTTTTCCCCCCATCTTTTACAGTCTATGCACACAAACAGAACCATATCAAAATCTGGGTTTTGGGGTTTTTCAACTCCTCTATATATACACTTCCAATGACACTGACTTGGTTCAAAATTGCTTAAGTCTACTTTTCCAAGTGCTGGAAACTTATGTCTCAATTATGCGCACAATGTTAAAAAAAACAACCTTGCAGTATTTGATCAACAAATGAATTTCCTGTTATCATCACTCTGTGCAATTATCTTCATATTTAAGTTGAATTTTCTTTTTTTTCTGTTATCAAGTAATATAAAGTATATGAATAAATATGCAGAATAATTTAAATAGTGGTAGATACTGATATTCAAATTGCAGCTGAGTGTATTTCCTCATTGCAATATCTTATATTTCAATGTTAAATTTTTTTTTCTTTCACCAATTTTGTTTAAATGCTGCACAGGTAACACAGATATTGACTGGGCATATGGGACCCAACTATAAGATCTTGATTTTGCTGATGACATAACTCTTATCAGTAATAATGTGAATTCCATGCAAGAAAAAACAGATAGCCTGTCTTCACTGGATAGCAAAATAAGACTTGAAATTAACAAGGACAAAACAAAAATAATGAAAATTCCCTTTAACCAAAATGGAAAAATACATATAGAAGGGACAGATATTGAAGAAGTCAATCAATTTGCATACCTTGGCAGCTACATAGACCAGGACAGTGACACTAGAAAGGAAGTTAGGATCAGAATTTCAAAAGTAGCATCAATCTTCAAGAATCTTGAGAACATATAGAATTCAAAAGTTATAAGCACAAAAACCAAGTTAAGACTATTCAATTCAAATGTAATATCCACCCTACATTTATGCAAGTGAAAGCTGGAAAACAACTAAAGAAACAGACAAGAAATTAGACTCTTTTGAAAACAAATGCCTAAGGAAAATACTCGGCATCAGGTGGAACGAATTCAAGAACAATGCAGAGATAAGACAGATGACTGAACAACAACCAGTCTCATGGGTGATCAGGAAAAGGAGATGGACATATGTTGGTCACTTGATGAGAAGAAATGATCAGAGAATCCCAAAACAAGCTATCTAGTGGAACACAACAGGCCAGAGAAAAAGAGGCAGACCACGTGAAACTCTGAAGAGGACATTGTTAAAAGAGGCAATATTAACAGGCATAAAATCCTTTGATGAGGTTGAAAGACTCGCTGAAGACGGGAAAAATTGGCGAACTACCTTGCGAGCCCTATGTGACGTTTACCGGCACGGGAAGGATATAAGATAATAATTTTGTTAAACGAGTCAGAATATTGTATAGTCTTAGATCCTCGACGGTGCTATATTAATTTTAACCAAAAAAAAAACCCTTAGCTCATTTCCACATGCCAATATAGACAAAATACTTCAGTTCAACTTTACTGATATTCTGTGATAGATCTGTTGTTTCTATAACGTTTCTGCTCTTTCGTATCTACATAAGATGAATATACACGCATTTTACCAGTAACAATGATATCTCCAATGATATCTGATAAATCCATAGTAGGCACAATAAATATACAAAGTCTCTAAAAATTATCAAGAGTCATAACCTCACTTCAGTTTTACACATTGCTCCTTAGCCTGATAAATTGAAGGGCATTGGTGATGCGACGATAAACGCCAATTTGCGAATCACACTGGTGCAAACATTGCGTTTTCATTCAAAGACATTATTTCGAATAAATCGGATTCTGAATGCATTCTTTAACAATATTCTCAGACATAAAACTGCTCATCTTCAGAATTCTATAAAGTTTCAATATTGGAACATACCCACACACACAAAAATCGATGGCGCCAGATTAATACTACAACTTGATTAAACCCAACGTTTAGGAGACGCCATGAACTTCCGGTTTCATCAGCAAAGAACGCTCGTCCCACAATTCTCTGCATTATACTGTAGCGGAAGGAAAGCAATGGTAAACTATCTTCTGGAAATATACCAAGAAACCCAAACAGCAATCATGGAAAGTCAAATAGGAAAAAGATCTGGTGGTGAGTCCCCCAGGCCAGATAGATCTAATTTTAACACTGGGGAAAAGTGTGAGGCAGAGGTCAGTACTAGTAATTGTGATGACGGACAAGTAAAAGGGATGGCGACTGCAGTAAAACTGGTTAATATAAAAAAGGTAGATAGAGGTGTATGGTGCAGTTTTACAAAGTGAGGGAGGAAGTGAGCAAGGTGAGAAAAAAACGAATAGAAAGTATGAGAATGTATAAATGAAAAACATACAAAATCCGATATTTCGGCGTGAGCCTTATTCGAGGATACATACACAACGAAATACAAACACATAGAACTTATCTGAAGTGTCTTGCTCCGAGTGAGAAGCAGAAATGTGTGTGGAAGGAGGAGGAGGAAAAAAAAACACGCTGCCTACAGACAAAAGATTCCCGATAGAGCCAATCATAACGAAGAAGCGGAGAGAGAGGAGGAGAACGAGTGGGAGAAAGGGGTGGGGGGAGGCAATAGAAACATGATAGCCGCTAGAGGTGTCGGAGGGGGGAGAGAGGGGAGGAAAAAGGGGACGCGGAGAGATAATGAATGAAGAGCTTAAACACCTACAGGGAGAAAATGTGAAACTGGTGAATAGGACAAGACCAATATGTTGGCAGAGAAGGAAATAGGATGGTGGTAGGGAGGGGTAGCATAGAGAAAGAGAGTATAAAAAAGGCCAGTGGAAAAATAAAGAAGTTACAGAAAGCTGAAGACATTGTTAATTCCAGCTGGGTGGAGACAGCCAGTCTGGAAAATAAGGCGCTGTTCTAGGACCCTCTGAGATCGTACATCTGCGGAACAAGAGCGGATCGCACTAACCGAAATGTCCTGTTTGCCCCTGTGGTTACCAAGGCAAAAATGTTTAGCCACAGGTGTCCAGGCCCTCTTAGAAATATCATTGAGATGCTGGCGAAATCGATCTCCTAACCGTAAGCCAGTTTCCCCTATGTACTTCAAACCGCAACGTTTGCACATGATAACATAAATGACATTTCGTGAAGTACAGGTGAAACCCTCCTGTACTGATAACGTGGATTTAGGGAAAGAGATCTGGCTGGCCTCGACAACAAACGGACAAGTGTTACATCTACGGCGTCCACAACGTCTGGTACCATAAAAAGTGTCATCTGTCTTAAGATGACTACGAATTAAAAGGTCCCTGAGGTTCTTGTCCCGTCTGTAAGCCACCAACGGGGGTTCCCCAAAAAGTTCATGTGTCTCAGGCTCGGTCTGGAGGAGGTGGAGATGGCGAAACAGTATGTTTTTAACTGCCAAGCTATGAGGGTGGTACGTGAGTACTAGTTTCACTCTGTCCGAGCTACAGTGCGGTTTAGGGGTGAGGGCTTGTTGCCGCGATATAAGGCTAATGCGGTTCCAAGATGACAAGAGAACGTGGTCTGGATAGCCGCGTTGACGGAAGAAATCTAGCAATTTGTGGCCTTGATCCTGGAAATCCAAATCCTCCTTACACAAACGTCGCAACCTAAGAAGCTGGGAAAAAGGAATAGAGTCCTTACACGATCTGGGATGGGAGGAAGAGTACAGGAGGTAGCTGTGAGAGTCTGTAGGTTTATAGTGGATAGAAGTAGTAAGCCCGGAAGGGCCGATAGTGACGGCAATGTCAAGAAAGTTTGCGGAAGTAGCAGAGATATGGGAGGTGAAAGAAATGACAGGATTGTATTCTTTAACAAAACTGATAAAGTTGTTAAGGTCTTCCTCTGGCATTGATGTGATCCCAATGCCATCGTCTATGTAGCGTCTATAGAAGGCGGGAAAAGGGCCTCTAAAGACTCTCAGAATCTTGTGTTCGAAGTGGCCCATGAACAGACACGCGTAGCTGGGGCCCATCTTGGTACCCATGGCTACGCCACTAATCTGGTCAAAGTAAAGGCCATTGAATTCAAAAGAATTGAGTTGGAGGACAAGTTGTGTAAGGCGCAGAATAGTAGAAGTAGGAATAGAGGGATTGCGTCTTTTGTTCAGAAAGAACTTGACGGCTTGAAGTCCCTGGTCATGTGGGATGGATGTGTATAAGGAAACTTATCTCAATGACACCAATCATGCTCTCATTACTTTTGAGACCCTTACACTCCTGCCTGGTCACACCTACCGTATCTTCACCCTTGATGTAGTATCCTTATACACTAGTTGGCTAAGTCGATAGTACGCTGTTCTCTCGTGGATAGACGGCTGCTCGTCCTACCGGAGTCCGTGTTCGAATCCCAGGTAATTCTCTTGTGATTTTTCTTTCTCTCACGTCTCACTAAAGTGCTTTGTCTACGATTTTTTCGAGGTTTAATCCTACAATATTTGTTCTCTTACTTTCTCCCACTTGTTCTCCTCCTCTCTCTCCGCTTCTTCGCTATGATTGGCTATATCGGGAATCTTTTGTCTGTATGCAGCGTTTTTTTTTTCCTCCTTCTTCCACACACATTTCTGCTTTACTGAGAGCAAGACGCTTCAGATAAGTTATATATGTTTGTATTTTGTTTTGCTTCAGATAAGTTATATATGTTTGTATTTTGTTTTGCATGTATCCTCGAATAAGGCTCACGCCGAAATATCGGATGTTGTATGTTTTTCATTTATACATTCTCATACTCTATATTAGTTTTTTTCTCACCTTGCTCACTTCCTCCCTCACTTTATAAAACTGCACCATACACCTCTATCTACCTTATTTGATGACGGACAAAATCCTGACGGTGTTACCAAGGAAAACTCCTGCATCAAACTAAAAAGAAAAATAAGAGTAGGAACATGGAATGTAAGAAGTATGTATGAGGGAAAATATCAAGTAATAAGTGACGAGATGAAAAGAACGGGGATACACATTTTGGGAATCTGCGAACATCGATGGAATGGATCAGGACACTTTAAGAGCGAGAATGATATCTTTATATACTCTGGTGGAGAAGTAGGAGGAAAGAATGGAGTGGCTTTTTATTTGGACAAATCAACATCAAAAGCATTACTAGGCTACAATGCAGTAAGTGATAGAATCCCAACAATCAGACTTAAGGGCATTCCTAGAAATGAAACAATCATCCAGATATATGCACCTACATCAGCAGCAGAAGAAGAGGAAGTAGAAAACTTTTATAACACACTGCAAACGACGATAGACCAGGTACGGAAAAATGATATTGTATTAATAATGGGCGATTTTAATGCAAAATTTTGTACAGAAAGAGTAGAAGACAAAGGGTCTGTTACAGGGAAATTTAGCATAGGACATAGAAATGAGGCAGGTGACAATCTAATGGCGTTTTGCATGGAAAATGAGCTAATGATCGCTAACACACTTTTTAAACAACATCCAAGAAGACTTTACACATGCACATCACCTGATGGTAAAACCAGGAATCAAATAGATTACATTTTAGTGCAAAGAAGGTGGAGATCAAGTATAACATCAGCAAAAACTTTACCAGCTGCTGATTGTGACACGGACCATGAGTTATTAATAGCAGACATGAAGATAAAGATAAAAAAGACTGTTGCAGGATCAAGACCACTCCGCTTTGATCTTACAAATATACTTCGAAATCCTGATGGCTGTACAGGAGGAGATGACACCAAATGATTTGGCTACACAGGCCAGAGATTTCTTAATAACAACAGCAAAAGACATGGTCCCAGTAAAGAAAACACAAAAGAATGGATGGTACATTAGAACTGATAAAACAATGCAGAGAAATGAAGACTCAGTGGAAAGTGACAAACAACAACAAAGAGATATATAAATCTTTCACAAAAGAATTATGAAGAAACATAAGAAAAGACAAAAACAATACATACAAGATTGTTGTGAAAGAATAGAAGGACATCAAAAGTGTGGAAGAGATAGTGAAATGTTTAAAGAAATGAAGACATTGACGAGAAATGTCACACTTAAGCTAAATGTAATTTGTGACGAGAATACCTTGACAGAGACAGAGGAAATTCTAGAAAGATGGAAGGAATATTGCAGAGGAATGTATGAAACAACTGACTGTGAAAGCAGAAATCAACAGTGTGAATTATTATTGGAGGAGAAAGAGCCCAAACCGACAATAGAAGAAGTTTTATGGGCAGTGAAGAATCTGAAAAATGGTAAATCACTAGGATGTGATGAAATAACAGCTGAATTTATTAAAGCAAGAGGAAAGGAATGTGCATCTATCTATTATGCACTCTCTCTCTCTGAACCTTAAGTGCCCAGGGCACATGGGGCTTCCGCAAGGGTTTTCCACAAATGCCTGTCCTTCGCCTTTTTTTCTGCTCTTGCCCAGGTGAGCCCTCTATTGCTCAACATCCTTTCTGTTGTTATTCTCTATGTTTCTTTTGGTCTACCCTTACTTCTGTTCCCCTGTGGTGTCCATCTTAGTGCTATTTTTGGTAGTGAGCTGTCAGTCATTCGGAGCACATGTCCCAACCATCGCCAGCATCTTTCCTCAATAATTGTTGTCAGTGGCTTCATCTACATTTCTGCCAACAAGATGTTATTTCTTATGGTGTTTGGCCAAAATATTTTTCTAATTCTTCGTAAACATTTAGTCTGGAAAGAATTCAACTTGTTTTCTATGGTTTTGGTGATTTTCCAGCATTCACTTCCATAGAGTAGTACACTTAGAATGTCACTGTTACATATCCTGATTTTTTTATTTATGCTTAGTTTTTTTAGATTTCCATATAGTCTGCAGCACTGCAAAAGCCTGGTTTGCTCTAGTAAGTCTGCTGTTGATGTCCTCTGTGATGTCTCCATTTTCTATTACCCAAGGTATACAAATTCCTCCACTAACTTGCTATCTACTCTGAGTACATTTCTGTTGTTAACATTTTGCTTCATTAACTTTGTCTTTCCTACGTTGATCTTTAGTCCTATGTTGTTTGCATTCTGAGTTAGCTTGTTTATTTTGTCCTGCATATCTTCGTGGCTGGCTTGATAGTAGAAGTCATCCACAAAGTCAAGGTCCTCCAGCACTGTGTCAAGGGTCCATTGTAGTCCTCTGCGTTTGTCTGATGTTGCCTCCTTCATTAACCAGTCTACTGCCAAGATAAATAATGTTGGTGATAGTACACATCCCTGCTTCACTCCTGTTTGTACCTTAAAGCTGCTGGAGGTATGTTCTCCACAGATCACTTTGCACTGAAATCCCTCATATAGGGCTTTGATGACATTCACTATCTTATGGGGGATGCCATGCCATCTTAGGATTTTCCACAGTGCATCTCTGTTGACATTATCAAAGGCTTTCTCAAAATCTATAAACAAAGCATATGTTGTGCTATGCCACTCAATTGCCTGTTCTAATATTTGTCTAAGTACAAATATGTGGTCTATGGATGATCTTCCTTTCCTAAATCTTGCCTGCTCTTTCCGAAGTTTTCCCTCAACTGCTAGTACAATTCTGTTGATGATTATTTTGCAAAATACTTTACTGGTGAGTGGCAGTAGGGTAATGCCTCTCCAGTTCCCGCAAATCTCTGAGGTCACCCTTCTTTGGTAGTTTTACTATAAGGCCAGTTTTCCACTCCTCTGGAGCTTTCTCTAGATCCCAAATTTGTTGTAGTATCTGGCAAAGTTATTTTAGTGTTTCTGTTTCTTCTGCTTTCAACATCTCAACAATCACTTCATCTTCACCTGGTGCACTGTCTAATTTCAGCTTCTTTATCACCTCCTTTACTTCACTTATTGTTATTCGTTCTGTATTGATGTTTAGTTCCATTTTTGCTTCAGGTATGTCTATAGTTTGTGCTGCTTGTGTTCTGTTTAGTAGGGTGTTAAAGTGTTCCCTCCATCTTTCAATTTTTTCTCATTCTCCACTGACCAGTTGTCCCTTATGTGTCTTTATTGCACTCTCACATCTTGTGCTGAAGTTACTTGTCATCTGCTTTGTGATTTTGTATATGGTTTTCATGTCATTTGTATATGCTGCTTTCTCTGCTGCATCTGCTAAGTTGTCATAGTACTGACGCCATGATTCCTTCACTTCTTTGTCTTTTTGTGCATAATTACTTAAAACTTGTTCTTTAAGCCGTTGTGATTTGGTGTTCAGTAATTTTTTTCTTGATTTCTTTTCTTTGCTCTATCTTTTCCCATGTGGCCTTGCTTATCCATTCCTCTTTTCTCAGTTTCCGATATCCCAGCACCTCTAATGCTGTTTCCTGTAGTGTTTTATTGAACTCTGGTATGGACATTTCTGCTTCGTCTTGTAGGACACTGAAGCAGTTCTTAAGTACTATTGAGAATTCATTCCTTGTTTGCTGGTCTTTCAGTTTTCTTGTATCAAAATGTATCTTTCTGTGTTCTCCAATTTTGGCTTTCCTTAATTTTAGTTTTATTTTTGCTACCAGATGGTTTTGATCACTTCCTACATCTGCTCCTTTCCTTGCTCACACATCTTGTAGTGACCATTTCCACTTATTGTTTATTAGTATGTGAATGATTTGGTTTTCTGTGGTTTTATCTGGGGACCTCCAAGTCACTTTATGTATGTTTTTATGTTGGAAAATTGTCCCTCCAATGGTCATCATGTTTTCTTCACAGAAACTGCATAGTCTTTCTCCATTTTCATTTATTTCTCCGATTCCTTCTCTTCCCATGATTCTTCTTCTATCTTCTAGCATATCATGCTTGGGTATTATTTCTACTGTGGCTTGGAGGTTGTTGTAAAAATTTTTTAATTCCTCTTCAGCTGTTTCTGTTGGTGCATAACAAAATATAATAGACAGCTTTGTGAATCTTGAGTTGAAGCGTGCATATAATAATCTCTCATTTATAGGAGTCCATTTCAGCAATGCTCTTGATGCTTCTTTTGTTATAATCAATGCTATTCCTCCTTCATGATGATCTTCTTTACCTGACCATATTATTGTATCTTCTGTGTGCCGTGTTGTTAATTTCCTTCTGCCGTGTCCTGTTCATCTTGCTTCTTGTATTCCTAGTATGTCTAGTTTGTATCTGTACATTTCCTTGATGGTTTGTGGTAGTTTTCCAGTCTAGTTAAGTGTTCTTACATATTCCAGCTGTCTATTTGCATCTTGTGTTTAGGTTCCAGGAGGTCTGCAGTCAGGCTGGGGACTTCCAGTGGCTGGCTTTTATCCACAACCCTCATGGGGTCACTTTCCTGATAAGCATTTCTCCTTCCACCTGCATTTGTTTTTTCCCTTGCATCTATTTCTGTAGCAGTCTGATACTTTTTTTTACCAGATAGGGTTGCTGGCCCTATGCTGAACCCTCCTTAGTCGCCTTTTACGATCATGCGTGGTAGGGTACATTGGTCCTTTTCTTTACAGATCCCGGGTACCACATGGGGGCTATCATGCACTATGTACAAAGATATGGCATTCAGGTATTTGGCCAAAAGAGTGGAAAAGAACTATATTCATACCACTACCAAAAAAGGGTAACCTGAAATTATGCACAAACTACAGAACTGTTGCCCTGATTAGTCATGCCAGTAAAATTCTGTTAAAAATCATAATGGGTAGACTTCGTAAGAAAATGGAAGAAGTCAATATGGTCCAAGCTGGTTTCAGGCAAGGAAGAGATCATATATTCAATATAAGATTAATAATAGAGAAATGCAGAGAGTTATATGTGAATCTGTATTTAGCCTTTATAGACTACTCAAAGGCATTTGATTGTGTATAACACCAGAAACTTTGGGAATTAATGGAAAAAATGGGATTTCCAACACATTTGATACAACTAACATCAGTGCTGTATCTAAACCAACAAGCAGCAGTAAGAATAAATGGTGAAACAACAACTTAGTTTGACATCTTCTTCTTCTTCTTCTTCGTTCGCACTGTCTGTCTATATCTGCAGTCCTGTCTCTTGGATAAATTTCACTGTTTTTTGTAACTCATGTATGGAACCGTAGAGCTTATCTTCTTTAGTGGTTTGACATAAAGCAAGGGGTCTGTCAGGGCTGCATATTGTCGCCTTACTTATTTAAATGGTATACTGAAAATATAATGAGGAATGTTAGAAAAGATGTAGACAAAGAATATTATGATGCCATAACAATTGGAGGTTATGAAATACCAGATATTAGATAAGCTGATGGCACAGTATTACTGTCCACAACACAAAAAGGAATGGAAAAACTAATTATGTCATTCCGTAATAATAGTGGAGAACAAAACCTCTATCTTAATGCGAAGAGAACTAAATTGATGACAACTGACAAAACAAACAAGGCAGCTGGTATATGTATCAGTGAGGAAAATCTGGAAGAGGTGAAGAGTTTTTAATATCTTGGATCACTGCTAACTAATAGTGGAGATACAATGAGGGAAATTAAAAGGAGGACATTTATCACTCTTCAGAAAGTAAAACAACTAAAGAATCTGTGGAGAGGAACAGACAGAACTACAAAAATAAGATTCATAAGGGCATGCATTTTTCCAATTGCAACATATGCCTGTGAGACCTGGACACTTAACAGAACAGCTGAGAAACACATAAATGCCTTTGAATGTAAATGCTACAGAAGAGTTCTTCAAATATCATGGACACAAAAAAGAACAAATATATCCATACTACAAGAACTTATTGAAAAAGGCTGGCTAGTAAAGAGTATTAAACAGAGAAAACTTAAATATTTTGGACACATTAAACATCATGATAATCTAGAGAAAACCGTCTTGGAAAGATACATAATGGGAAAAAGAAAGAGAGGAAGATCAAGGCGAAGATGGCTGCAAGACATCATTGATGATCTGCAAATGGATGCATCAGCAGCAGGCCATCTTGCTCACAACCGAGAGGCCTACAAGAGTGCTGTTAGGGAGGCAAAGTTCTACAAGGGACATATGAATGAATGAATATTTTCAATGCCCCCTCTTCTCATTGCATGTCCTATGAAAGTACATTGTCTCTCTCTTATTTTTTTTTTTTACAAGATTTTTTTGTCTAACTCTTCTCATACATTCTTCATTAGTTATTTTTGCTGTCCAGGGGATTCGCAACATTCTTATAATAAACCACATTTCTGCTGCTTCCACTGATTTTTTGTGCAGACCTGACTATTGTCCATGATTCACTTCCATATAACAAGAGGTTCCAAGGACTGTTATTGCCGGAGGTGGGGTGGAGAAGTTGCTCTCCGCTCCAACAGCATGAGTCTCAAATAGCCTCTGGCAGCCAAGTCCAGCTCCTGGCCTTCCCGTGGCAGAACTGTTTAAATTGACAGGAGAAGGGGCAAAAGCAAATATCTGGTGCCTGAAAACCAGACACTTAGGGTAGATGAGAGGCACGTTTGGTAGCTCATCTACCGCTGCTGGCGAGATTCTTCAGCTGCCGTGCATGGAGGGGTGCTCCTCCCGGCCAGTGAAGAAAGGTGCAAATGGGGCTGCCAATCGGTACCACAGCGGAAGAGGTGGTAGAAAGGATAACGCGAAGCAAACAGTCAAATCACGGCACCTCTGGTCTGGAGGTCGGCCACGTCCTCGGGTGAAGTGCCTGAACCGGCTTAACCCAGAGGTTAAAATACTGTTGGCGAGACTCTTCGAATGCCGCACGTGGAGTGAAGCTCCTCCCGGTCAAGGAAGAAACTGCGGAAAAGAAATAAGGGTTGCTGTGCAGCGCCAATGTGAAAAGGTGAAGGAAAGGATAAAGTGAAGTTTAATCATTATGTCCAGTAGTATCGCTGCGAGAGCTACACTTACCATGGCGCCTCTGCTCTAGAGGCCGGCCACGTCCGAAATACACCTATACTGGTGAAATATGCCTAAACCAGCATATACCAGAGGTGAAACTTGATGGCTAGGCATGTCACGCCACCTCCGCTCTAGAGGTCGATCACGCCCGATATACACCCATAGTGGTGAAATATGCCTAAACCGGCTCACACCAGGGGTGAAACTTGAAGTCTACGCATTTCACGGTACCTCTGCTCTAAAGGTCTCACGTCCCAAACACGCCCATACTGGGATAATATGCCTAAACCGGCTCAACCCAAGAGTGGAAGTCACTAGTGGCGAGGATTCGTCCTCCTGGACAAAAGCTCCATCCTGGTCACAACTAGGAAGGGTAGCGGCCACGACCGCAAAATGCTAAAATCGGAGACACTGGACCAGGGCAGTCTAGATAGGCAACCACCTCTCACCCGGCGGGGATGTATGCTCATCCTAATCACGCTGAGGTTTTCTGGTGAGAAAGTCCAACACTGGACTGGATGGGCAACCACCTCTCACCCGGCGGTGATACACGGGCATCTCAAAACACATCGAGGTTTTCTGGTGAGAAAGTCCAACTCTGGCCTTGGTGGGCTATAACCTCTCACCCAGCAGGGATATACTGATATCCAAAACATGTTGAGGTTTTCCAGTGAGAAAGTCCAACTCTAGACTAAACTGGTGCAACGAAAACCACAGTGTCACGCAATCCCACTTCTGAGACCCACCAAGAATACAGGCTCAAGCCTGGAGATACTCTGAACCTCTCGTGGTCCTCTCGGGACCACACGGGGGACCACGGGACTTAATGAAGACCACAGGGTAAATTCAGTAGGATCACAGGGCGGTCTTGGTGGTAGAAGCAAACAAAGAAGAAGAAGGCATATAACAAGATAGGCTCAATGTAGCATTTTAGGACTCATTTTCTATCATTCATTGATAAGGATGTGTTGGATAATGTTTCTCATTCTCTGAAATGCAGTCTTTGCCTGGACTATTCTGTTCCTAATTTCTGTTCTGCATTTCCCATCTGAAGTTATTACTGCTCCAAGGTATTTGAATTTCTGCACCTGATTTAGAATAGTTCCGTTTGATTTTATACTGCATGTTGGTGAATTCTGTTTCTTAAATATAACCATAGTCTCTGTCTTTTTTATGTTCAAAGTAATGCCTTTCTGTTCACTTTCTTTGGCGACTGCATCCAAGAGATTTTGCAGGTATTGTTGGTTCTCAGCTATCAGTACTGTGTCGTCAGCATATCGAAGGTTGTTAATATTGTATCCACCAATTTTTATGTCTGGTTCTGAGATTATCGTTCTTAGAATATTCTTGCTGTACAGAGAAAAAAGGTCTGGAGATAGTACACACCCACATCCTTGTTTTATAGGTTGATATTTTCCAGTTCTATTTTCAACTCGAATTGCTGCTTCTTGGGACCAGTATAGATGTTTTACAATCCTCAGGTCTTTGCTGTCTATATTGATGTCTTCAAGTATTTTAATAATTTCATTATGTTTCACTTTGTCGAATGCCTTGGCGTAATCAATGAAGCATGAGTAAAGATGGTAAATGTTTACATAAAAAATTTACAAGGAGCGTCCAACTGTGACGCGGCTATGACTAAGAAAGTGTAAATAAATCCTGTTCATTCTTTTGCATGTCCCTTACCTCCCTAGCAGCTCTCCTGTAGACGTCTCGGTTGTGAGCAAGAAGTCCTGCTGCTGATGCATCCATTTGCAGATCATCAACGACGTTTTGCAACCATCTTCGCCTTGGTCTTCCTATCTTTCTTTTTACCAATATGTATCCTTCCAAGATGGTCTTCTCTAGATTATCATGACGTTTAATGTGTCCAAAATATTCAAGTTTTCTCTCTTTAATAGCCAGCCTTCTAAAATATTAAGTTCTTGTAGTATGGATGTATTTGTTCCTTTTTGTGTCCATGAGATTTGAAGAACTCTTCTGTAGCATTTACATTCAAAGCCATTTATGCGTTTCTCAGCTGTTCTGTTAAGTGTCCAGGTCTCACAGGCATATGTTGTGATGGGAAAGATGCATGCCCTTAAAAAATCTTATTTTTGTAGTTCTGTCTGTTCGTCTCTTCAGATTGTTTTACTTTCTGAAAAGCGATAAATGTCCTTTTAAATTCCCTCATTGTATCGCCATTATTAGTTAGTAGTGTTCAAAGATGTTCAAAACTCTTCACTTTTCAAATTTTCCTCATTGATACTTATTTCAGCTGCCTTGTTTGTTTTGTCGGTCATCATCAATTTAGTTTTCTTTGCATGAAGATAGAGGTTTGCTCTTCGCTGTTCTTACGGACTGACATAATTAGTTTTTCCACTCCTTTCTGTGTTGTGGACAATGATACTGTATCATCAGCATATCTAATCTCTGGTATTTCATAACCTCCAAATGTTATGGCATCATAACATTCCTCATTATATTTTCTGAATACAAGTGAAATAAATAAGGTGACAGTATGCACCCTCGACTGACCCCTTGTTTTAAAGGTGTCAAACCTTTATTCTTACTGTTGCCTGTTGGTCTAGATACAGCAGTGATGTTAATTGTATCAAATGTGTTGGAAATCCCATTTTTTCCATTATTTCCCAAAGTTTCTGGTGTTGTACACAACCAAATGTTTTTGAGTAGCCTATAAAAGTTAAAAAAGTCCTGTAACATTTATTAAAAGTAGTTCATCCATCTCTCTCTCTCTCTATATATATATATATATATATGATACAATTGATACCGTCAACAATTTATTTCATGGAAGATTACAGCACGTCATAAATTTTTATTCCCTTTGTCGAAAGATCTGAGAAAATTCTAGGATTAAGCGTTCAGAACTTGATCTAGCTCTGTTTCTGCACGTTCACACCAATTACCTGAATTCTGTTAGAAGGCCAGTAGACGTACGTGAGTCCGCTTGAGATAAAGAAAAACTATTTAGCACAATAGCTTTTTATATGTCTGTTCCTTGTGCGGTGTATGATTTTTTTTCTCCTAACTCCCCATCCCTATCGCCACCTTCTCTTCTTCTCTGGCGACCTATAAGTGTTTATTGGGTCTTGTCCTATTCACCAGTTTAACATTTTCTCCTTGCAGGTGTTTATATTCTTCATTCATTATCTCTCCGCTCCCCCATTAACTTCTCCTCTAGCGGCTTTCATATTTCTATTGCCCCACCCCCCTTTCAACCACCTGTTTTCCTCTCTCCACCACTTCTTTACAATTGCTTCTATCGGCTTATCCTTTGTGTGGCCCCTTGTGGTCTCTATGCCTCGTCTAGTGGACAAGCATTTCTTCGTTTCCTACTTCTGGAGGAGGTCATATTAAAGTTTTTTGTTTAGTTATACGGTTTTTTTTTGTGTGTCTCGTTTGTATATGTAATCTTCGAAAAAGGCTCACATCGGGTGTTGCATGTTTTTCAGTTATACATTCTCATACTTTCTATTCGTTTTTTTTTTTACTTTACTCTTTCCTGTGCCACTTTTGTAAAACTACACCATACACCTCTATGTACCTTTGTTATATCTTCCACAACCACGCAAATAACTTATTCACCTACAGTAGAATTGGATAATTACCAAGGACACATAAAAGCCACATCATGAAGATTAGTGCTGAAAAAATGTAAGTCATGACCATAGCGAGAGAAGAAATCCAAACAAAGATCTTCATAGACAACCAGCCCTTGAAACAAGTGAAACATTTTGAATATCTAGGTAGCATAATATCATCCTCAGGGACAAATGATGCGGAAGAGATTGAGAACATGTGCAATAAAGCAAATCAGCTCATTGGACAAATGTCTCCTTTACTGAAAAACAAATACACCACAACGGAAACAAAAACCGCACTGTACATCACAATTTTCCTCCCAACTCTAAGCTATCAATGTCAAACATGGACACTAACAGTCAAGAACAAAAGAAAAATCATCACGACAGAAATGAGATGTCTAAGGAGAATACTAAATATGACAAGAAAATACCAAATGACGCCATCAGGGCAAAGGTTGGAGTAACACCAGTATTACACTATATCCAGAAACACCAAGTCAAATGGTTTGGCCATGTTATACGATTACCACCAGACAGTATATATTCAAACTAAGATTTATAGGTAACAGAGGAAGAGGTCGCTCACGCAGGAGTTGGAGAGAACAAATGAACATACTTTATATAATAAACTTATCAACAATCAAGCCATACTTTAAACACTTTAGACTATGCTTAGGGAGGCATATAGTTCATATCAAACAGATGTTGACAAATTTTAAAGTTATAAGAGCAAATATTACATAGTTTTACATGAATTGGTAGGGATTCCAAAGGTGGGCAGCTGAGTAAGAGAAGCTTTTTTTAAAACATGTCAAGCTTTGGTTTTGGGAGAATACAATTGCTGTGTTTTGAGTTTGATTTTAATAATGACCACAGATAGGGTGGAACATTGTGCGACAGAATTTTATGAACTTGACATTGTTGAAAAGAAATCTCTTCTTGAGGGGTAGACATGTTTATCCTTAATTTGTAATATGTGCTGCATGTTTGTCATTTATAAACTTTACTGCTAGTTTTTGAAGTGAGGAAAGTCTTTTCATGTCTGACATGGAACAACCATCCCAGACTGCGAAACAGTAGTCCAAATGTGTTTGCATCTGTGAAATATAGTATATTTTTCTGGTGTCTATGTCAGGAAAATGTTATTTTAGTAAATTGGTAAACTTGTTTGCGCAATGCGTTTGGATAGACTGTCTACATGATGATTACAGCAAGGAAATTACAGAAGCATTAAATATCCCGTTACATGAAGCAAATCGACTAGCTCTATCAAGATATCTATTTTTCCCCCCTCAACAATGAAAGATATATGAGGAAGGAGACAAGACATGTAGTACAACTAACTTTACCAATCATACATTTTTTGTTTACTTGGGCAATTCCTGGAAGGAATGCAATACCGGGTCGCCTGTGACGAGAGCGGAGCAAGCTCCAGGTATCCTGTCTTGTTCCAAAAATCAGTTGTCATAGCAACCCAATGGGTTGCGTATCATATATTAAGCTGATAAGAACATATTTAAAAAATAAAAAAAACAACTTTATTTTCGTTCAAAAATCAACAGTTACAAATTCAGATGAATGATAAGAATTTGGGATGATCGCCCGTGAGGTGAAATAATGAGACTGTGGGCTTTTACAAATCATGAGATGATTGTGATTTGTGTGACGAAATAAATTTATATATGAATTGTACATTTGACAACAAAGGGCACATTTCATGACTCTCTCTCTCTCTCTCATTCGCTTGCTTGAATTAACACATTCAACAAGTAAACAATTGGAATTATTAAATATTTGAGAGATAAACTCAAATTTGCACACATGAAGTAAATAAAACACTGTGAGAAACGTATCATTCTTCCTCAGAAAATCAAGGCATTGTCAGTTGTTGAAATTTTTTTTTCTTTTGTGAAACAAAACTAATTAGCATACATGTAGCGAACAGACATTGTGAGAACATTTCTCTCCCACTCTCAAAGCAGGAAGCATCAAATCAGGCGTTGCTCGCGTTAGTGCTGTGTCGCTTTCTTCAAGCATGGGCTTCACATTACTTTTAAGGGCGTGGAGGCTAGAGGTGCCATCTGATTTGTTTTTTACATCAGGTGTACCACTGTTGGCGACAATAAATATGTAAACAGTAAATATTTTAAATAAAAATAAAGGATAAATGCTGTGTCTTCCATTTAGGACATTTCATAACACACATCCTCTCTCGCTCTCTATCTCTCTTACGCTCATGCTTGTCAAGCTTAATTACTGGCAGGAGCACAGCAGGTCATAATCATTTGTTCATGTTGCCGAAACAGATTCCTGAAAATTCTCGGACTAAACGTGCTGAACTTAAAATCCGGCTTTGTTCCTGCACGTCCTGCGAGCAGGGCTAGCAACTTGGTGTGTGTGTCCAGCTAAACCACAGGGATAATATTTAACATGATTGCTACAACTATGATGCAGAAGTTAGGCCAATTATTGCTGCAGTTGAAAAACTATCAGACTCCAGAATTGATACATGTCCTGTAGTAATTCTCACAGATGCAAGATCAGTACTGGAAGCTCTTCAGTGCAACAAACTACCAGACCTTAAGGATGCCTTGTCAAAAATTGGCTTACAACATGGAGTCACTTTGCAACGGATTCCCTCCCCCTGTGGGATACCAGGCAATGAGAAAGCTGGCCAAAGAGGGCACTGAAATGGAGCAACCAGACATACCAACCACCTATAATCAGAAGAAAAGCATGATAAAAACCTACAGGAAGCCACAAACACCACTACATGATGACTATCACATGCTAAACAGAAAGGAACAAGTCACCATCTTCCGTCTCCGAACAGGACACAGCCGACTCCGAAGTCATATGTATACAAAGTTTAAGGTTGGTACTACTAATCTATGTACATGTGCCCAGGTGCCCCAAACTGTGGAACATATCCTCCAGAACTGCACCAACTATGAGACACTGAGAAATAATTACTGGCCCAGTGAAATCACTAAAGAAGATAAGCTCTACGGTTCCATACATGAATTACAACAAAAAAAAACAGTGAAATTTATCCAAGAGACAGGACTGCAGATATAGACAGACAATGCGAAAGAAGAAGAAGAAGAAGAAACATGATTGCTTTGTACATGTCTATCTTTTGTGCTGTAGTGTTGCTATACAGGGTGTGACTGTGTTGCATATGTAAAATATGTGCTCTTCTGTTTCCTGCCTGTTGTTCTTGCATAGTTGACAAGGTGCTGTCTGTTTGGATCTGTGTGCTTCTCTCTGTGTGGTGGGTGTCATGTTAGAAATTAGTCTAAATGTAGTTTCTCTCGCCTTCTGTGTGATATTTCTCAGATGAAGGTTTGTAAAGGTTTCTTCAAAAAGGGTGTATCTCTGACTACTCTTGATTCTGAGATGTAGTGGTGATGCTTGATTTCTGACTAAATGTTTGTAGATGCTGCTTGTTTTACGGTGTATGAGTGTTTCATTCCTGTCGAAGGCCTGAATACAGGTTTTGTAGAATGGTGTTAGTGTACCGAAATGGTCTGGCTGTGAGTTGTTCAGTGGTAGTAGATTTGATAGTCTGAGTACCACATAATAGTGAGATAGTGCGTACTGTAATGTTTTTACATCTTATACGGAACAGTGGAGAAAACAATATAGCTTTGAAAGGATTAAGTTTGGGATTAGCCAGAGGATGGGCATAAAGGAGCTTTTTAACAACAGACACGTGGTGGATAAAGACATGCGTCAGGTCATGGTTTTGTTGCAGTTGTGTGGTAATGTTATGATGATTCTTGACTTTCAATTACCTATGGGGGGTTGCTGGGGTAGAATTCCTTAATCTTTTGTTCGAAAATGGCGGGTTTTGCGTCGGTTACTTGGGCAGAGTAAATATTTTGTACAACATGCAAAAAAGAAAAACAAATATTGGTGTCATTCATCAAAGACATTCCATAACTCTCTCTCTCTCTCTCTCTCTCTGAAACTAATTTTTAAAAAAAATATTTCTTGCAGGATCACGTCATGTTTTATTCCCTTTGTCTGTACTAGCAGCGTGGATAGACCTGAAGAAAGCCTTTGATAAAGTATGGAAAAAAGGTCTGTTGTGGAAACTAAGAAACTGCAATGTGAATGGAAGACTGTACAACTGGATAAAGTCCTATTTACACAATAGAAGAGCTAGAGTAGTAATGGATGGACACAAAAGCCAGAAAGTACTTCTGCGACACGGTGTACCACAAGGAGGAGTCCTTTCGCCTACACTATTCCTTGTATTCATTAATGACCTGGTCAAGGAACTTCCCTATGGAATCAAAGCAGCACTGTATGCAGATGATCTGGTCATGTGGTGTACAGATGAATATGCGACAGTTGCTACACAGAGACTCCAAAGAGCAGCAGACATCTTGACATCATGGACAAACAAATGGTGTGTAAGTATCAACACAGAAAAATCAAGTACCACTCTGTTCACCCTCTCATCTAAACAGAAAGCAGGTAAGATCTTTGTAAATGAAATACCCTTAAGGATGGACAACCAACCCACTTACTTAGGAGTGACTCTTGACTCAAAACTGACTTGGAAGCAACACATCAACAGTGCAGAAGCAAAAGCCAGAAGAAAACTAGCCATATTAAGAAAATTAAGTGGGACTACATGGGGAGCTAGTGAAAGAATCCTCAAGAACGTATATCAGCAAAGTATTCTACCACATTTAGAATATGGCTCAACATCTTGGTGCACAGCATCAAACACTACGCTGCATAATCTAGACAAGGTTCAAAATCAGTCACTACGGATTATCACAGGTGCCATGAGGTCCACACCAATAGTAGAAATGCAGAAAATAGTTGGTGTTCAACCGCTAAAGGAACGTAGAGACACAAAGGTCATGACCATGGGAGAAAAATTCCTTAGCTCTGTAAGCCATCCCCTGAAGGAGAGATTCAATAACTTGGCATTAGGACGGCTTAAAAGAAGCAGCTTCATTCATCAGGCCAAGCGTATGCGTAAGCTGATACCTGACCTTCCAACTGTAGTCACTCCATTATCATCTGTACCAGAGCATACACCATGGAAAGAAGCAGATTATACACAAATAACTATTCAGACTGAAGTGAAAGGTGTGCAGAATGGTGAGATGCAGAGCAGTCTTGTAAGATCAGTAGCCACACTTAGTGTTCTAGATGACAAATATCCATGTGACACCTGGATACGTGTGTATACAGATGGATCTGCACATAATGCCATAAAAAATGGTGGGGCAGGAGCATATATTGAATATCCAAACAACACCATTGACAAGATTTCCATACCCACTGGTAAATACTGCAACAACTTTGATGCAGAAGTTAGGGCAATTATTGCTGCAGTTGAAAAACTATCAGACTCCAGAATTGATACATGTCCTGTAGTAATTCTCACAGATGCAAGATCAGTACTGGAGGCTCTTCAGTGCAACAAACTACCAGACCTTAAGGATGCCTTGTCAAAAATTGGCTTACAACATGGAGTCACTTTGCAGTGGATTCCCTCCCACTGTGGGATACCAGGCAATGAGAAAGCTGACCATCTGGCCAAAGAGGGCACTGAAATGGAGCAACCAGACATACCAGTCACCTATAATCAGAAGAAAAGCATGATAAAAACCTACAGGAAGCCACAAACACCACCACATGATGACTATCACATGCTAAACAGAAAGGAACAAGTCACCATCTTCCGTCTCCGAACAGGACACAGCCGACTCCGAAGTCATATGTATACAAAGTTTAAGGTTGGTACTACTAATCTATGTACATGTGCCCAGGTGCCCCAAACCGTGGAACATATCCTCCAGAACTGCATCAACTACGAGACACTGAGAAATAATTACTGGCCCAGTGAAACCACTAAAGAAGATAAGCTCTACGGTTCCATACATGAGTTACAAAAAACAGTGAAATTTATCCAAGAGACAGGACTGCAGATATAGACAGACAGTGCGAACGAAGAAGAAGAAGAAGAAGAAGATTCCCTTTGTCGAAACATATCTAAGAAAATTCTAGGACTACTGTTATGTACGGTCTACTCAGAATCTATAGTGCGAAGATCCCTGTAAAACGGAACCAGAAAGACATACGTCTAATCTCCTGTAGATGACAATATGACAAGACACATAATGGAGAAATATCAACAGGAAGTAGAGTGCAAAGTGAATATGTTGTCG
The DNA here is from genome assembly GCA_009760885.1 of Achatina immaculata. NCBI lineage: Eukaryota > Metazoa > Mollusca > Gastropoda > Stylommatophora > Achatinidae > Lissachatina > Lissachatina immaculata. Next base: position 55,570,098 of record CM019716.1, read on the forward strand.
CTATCTCAATCTGAACATTTTTGGAACAATATTTTCCTATCATTTCTATGGCATTATGAAACGTGTTCTTTTATACCTGTATTATTTTTTTTAAATAATGGACCATACACCTTAATTTCTACCACTTGGTCTAATCTTTACACAATGGTCATACAGACATGATTATTAAACTCGCAGAAACTAAATCTAGCTTTGTTTCTGCATATCCACACCAAGAACCTGAACTCTGCGAGCAGGGCCAGTAACTCGGTGTGTGTCCGACTGAGTTCTAGGAATAATATTTAGCATAATAGCTTTGTATATGTCTATCTTTTGTGCTGTGTGTTTATGTTCCGTAGTATTGCTATACTGGGTGTGATAGTAGCGCATTCGTAAAATATATGCTTTTCTATTTGTCTGTTGTTTCTGCATAGTAGACATGGTGCCGTCTGTTGGGATCTGTGTGCTTCTCTCTGTGTGGTGGGTGTCATGTTGGAAATAAGTCTAAATGTAATTTCTCTCGCTTTCGGTGTGATATTTCTGAGATGTAAGTTTGTGAAAGTTTCTTTAAAGTCAAAGAGGATGTATCTTCAACCTCTTCTGGTCCTGAGATGTGTGGGGGTGCTTGGTTTCTGATTAAATTTTTGTAGAAGAAATTTGTTTTACTATGTATGAGCGTTTCGTTTCCGTGGATGGCCTGAATACAGGTTTGTAGAATGGTGGTAGTGTACCAAAATGGTTGGCTGTGAGATGTTTGGTGGACGTAGGTTTGATAGTCTGAGTCCAGTGTAGTAATGACCTAGCAAGTGTTGCTTTGGATATTTGATGATGTGGCCTACATGACTAATCCAGAGTGCTTGTATATCTTGAAGGGCAATTCCTCCGTGCAATCTATCTTGTATGAGAGTTGTATATCTGATGCTGTGTATAGTGTATAGAAAAAGATGTCGACCACGTGAAACTCTAAATAGGACATTGTTAAGAGAAGCCAATTCAGTGGGCATTACATTTAATGAGATTGAAAAACTTGCCGAAGACAGGACATTGGAGAACTACCATGCGGGCCCCTATATGACGTTTAACAGCATGGAGAGGATGTAAGGTGTATAGTGTTTGAGAAGATGAAGTGTCTGACCTGTTTGCTATTTCGTGTATTATCTGTTGTGGAGGGTCTAGTACTCTGGATATGTATATTATTTTTGGAATGATGTAAGTGTTCACTATTGTGCTTCTACCGAATATCCCTGTAGTTTTATATTTGCACCTGTTCAGCATGTCTGTGATGTGTGCGACAAATTTCTCTCATGTGGTTTTGCACATTTTATTTGGGTGCAATGAGAAAGTGATGCAGTAAAGTGTTACATTGTGTGTGTGAGGCGTAAAGGGAAATATCTTTTGTTTTGCCATTCATCTATCCCCATTATTATTTACTTCTGTGTGTTCAGTTTCGCTCTGCTGGCTTTGCCGAAATCTGTTAATGCGGCTAGAGTGTTCACTACTGATATGCCTGTTAATAGAAAGAAGATAGTGTCGCCTGCATATGCAAGCAACTTCTTGTCTCCAGGTATGAATTGCCAGGATTGTTTTGTCCTGTCTGATTTTCTCTGGAAGTGATTCAAGACACAGTAAAAGAGAGAGAGGACAGCCATGTCTCACAGATCTACGGGGGGGGGGGGGGGGGCGTTCAGAAAGTAATGCACCACATTTTTTTTTCAGCTAATAATGAAGATAGAAGCATGAAATTTTGCACATTTTAAATATGGCATGTGCAGATTGTGTAAACAAAATTGCACCGCAATCAGCCAAAGAATACAGCTACCTTAACCTTTGAAATGGAGCATGTTAGCAACTTGTGGTATAAGAAGCAAAATGTGACAGAATTTTCGTTGCAGAGAAGGAAACTGATGTGAACATTAATAAGCATCTATGTGATGTGTATGGAAGTTTAGCAGTCAACAGGAGTACCGTCAGTCGCTGGGTTCAGAGAATCAAAGAATCAATAAGTGGAGATAAGAAGCTGCATGATCGGGCGCGCTGTGGATGTCCTGCCACAGCCACCAAGGCAGAAATGCTGAAATGCGCTGGGGGGGGGGGGGGGGGGGGGAATTATTTTTAGTGATAGGCGTATCACTACTCAACAATTGGCCTTAAAGCTTTCAGTCAGCAATGGTAGTGCAAATGCGGTTATAAAAGCTCTTGGATTTTCTAAGGTATGCGCAAGATGGGTTCCTCGAAGTCTCACAAATGAACATCAATTTGGTTCTAAGGACTGC